>PUDQ02000024.1:0-600000 GCA_002964805.2 Trametes villosa | reverse complement strand
GCAGCATAGGCCTGGCCGGGGATTCCCACTACGCATGGAGTAATGACGGATACGAACAAACAACCATGTCATATCTGAAGGATCCTTTTAGCTCGCGGACATCATCCGGACCATCAATGCTGCGAACACTGACCACAGTTTGAGTGATGGCTGTGTACTCTCCCCGGAGTTTGGAGTAGCATATATATTGTCAAAAGAGGACCCATCCCGAACGTTCCCGGACGTCCTGGACATGTCAGCTCGCGTTTGCCGACCGCTTAATGTGGGTGCAATATCGCTTCGGTATGATGTTAGAACGTTTGCTTCACTCCCTGAGATGGCAGAACATCTGAGGCGAGCTCTTGATAACTTCCCAGAGGTTGAGGAAGACGCAAGCGTTAAAATCACCAGACCCTGGATGCCCTAGTGTGCTGAAAGAATGAAATATGGAGTGAATGAGCGAAGAGGGAAAGGAGAGAAGCAAGGCAAAGAGGGAGAGGACCAGTCAAGGCGGCGAGGGACGGTGTGGCGAGAGGCCGTCGAGATTTGGCACGAGGCTGTCCTGATCGACGTGCCTCCTGTTGAGCAGCGCTCGTCGCCCCATTTCGACAGGGGGAGATCGCGTCGCCGACTCTGAGTAGCCTACTCTTTGAGCTTTCAGTAGTACACAGCGCCACCGACCCAAGTCCTTCGATGCGTTGCATACGAGTTCTCATAAAAGTCGCGAGTATTCGTAGTCGCGCCTTTCCGGTTGTAGGGAAAATTCGTGCTTCGTGCTGCTGCTGCTAATCGCCGAGGACGTGGTCAACAATTTCAACCTCAGCGCCTCCGTGTGTAGGAAAGGGTCAACTTTTCTCAGGGCACACATGCTACCCACAGGCGGTTTAGCGAGCAGAAAGAAAACTGCAGAATGCTCGCAGGAAGATCAGAGAAGCATTGAACAAAGTCAACGAGGATGAGGGTTGAGGTCAAGATTTCGGCGGTTGCGCAGGCGTCCAGTAGGATGTGACACCCTGTCACCCATCGTTACGTCACCGCGTAACTCTTGCCGCCCACCCGAATTCGGCGAGTCGGCGTGCTCCTACGGTTGCTGCTCTTGTCCCCGACCACCGCGACCGACAACCCCCACCACCCACGACGATACGACACGATGGCGAGCCGGCCGCTCAATGACGATGAGGTCCTCAGCGAGATGAACAAGATGGTCTGAGTCCGCGCCTTGCCCGCATTGGCGGTCCCGGAGCCAGTTGTGCCTGACGTAGGTGCGCATTCTTGCAGGTCGCGTTCATCAAGCAGGAGGCCCTCGAGAAGGCGCGCGAGATCAAGGTCAAGGCGGACGAGGAGTTTGCCATCGAGAAGGTGCGTGCCGAAAGATCGAGTGCGCGGACGGTTGCAGAGGTGACGAATGTGGAGATAGGCCAAGCTCGTGAAGCAGGAGCAGCAGGCCATTGATGCGCAGTACGAGAAGAAGCGCAAGGGTGCGGAGGTCGCGCAGAAGATGTATGTGCCTCCCTTACCATCCGTGGTCTATTGGAGCTCACGCTACGCCTAACAATGCAGCGCACAGTCCACCCTGACGAACAAGTCACGCCTGAAGCTGCTCCAGCAGCGCGAGGAGCACCTCCAGGACCTCTTCTCGACCGCGCGCGAGAGCATCGACGCCCTCGCCAAGGACGAGGGCCGCTACGTGCAGTTCCTCGAAGGGGTCATCGTGCAGGGCTTCCTCTCGCTGCTCGAGCCGGACGTCACCGTGCACGCCCGCGAGAAGGACGTGAAGCTCGTGCAGCGCGCGGTGGATGGTGCCTCCAAGCAGTACAACGAGATCAGCGGGCGCACGGTCAAGGCGACCGTGTACGGCACGCTGAGCAACGATATGTGAGTGCTGCGAGCGGTATCCCATGACATCATCGTGCTGAACTGTTGGCTTGAAGTGCGGGTGGTGTGAAGCTCATCAGCGGCACCGAGCGCATTACGCTCGATAACACCCTCGATGAGCGGTTACGGCTACTGGAGGACAGGGTAGGTGGTCTCTGTTGCTTTCAGGGATTGACATTCCTCACCACGCCGATTAGATGCTGCCCGAGATCCGGGCAGACCTGTTCGGCCCCAACCCTAACCGCAAGTTCTACACATAAACGCGGCAAGCGATATACCCTCGTATGCTCGGCGCGGACAATGGAACGAGCGCGACACGGCATGTACATATACTCTCGTCTCAATATCGCGCATCCGTCTTTCCTGTGCGATGCGTCACGCGTGAACAATCCCTCCAAATGCCTATCTGCACAAGTAGCATACAAGCGCCATCCGTCCCCGCCCCGGTCGTAGTAAATAGCGATAGTCGATACATCGTGATCAGAATAGCCCTACAAGATCTGCGAATGGGTCTTTCCCTTGCGCCTGGCCAGCCGTCGCGGCAGGCTGCTGCTGCTGGGGTTGTTGCGGTTGCTGGGGCTGGGTCGGCTGCTGGAACAACTGCTGCTGGAACGCTTGCTGCTGGAACGGCTGTTGCTGGAATGGCTGCTGCTGGAACGGCTGCTGCTGGAACGGCTGCTGCTGGAACTGCGGCTGCATCTGCTGCCCGAAGAAGCCTGGAGTCGACTGTGTGTGATGCAGCGACGGGCTTTGCGCCTGCAGCTGCGGCGTGCCCAGTCTGATAGAGCCAAGCTGCGCCCCCGATGGCGGAGATACCGTGCCCGCGCGCGCGCTGGACGGCGTCGACGGCGCGCCCGACCCCGTCCCTTGTGAGGAGACGGGCTGTGGCGACTGGTACGCGGGCGTTGGCGGCGCGCTCGTCATCGCGTTCATGCCCATGCCCATGCCCATCCCGCCGAAGCCCATCCCGCCCAGCCCTGGCGCCGTGGTCGGTATCGAGGGCGCCGGGCCCGACGCAAACAGGCTCGCGAGGTCGTCGAGGCCGCCCGCGCCGCCGGACGGCTGCGCGGGCTGTGCGGGCGCGTCGTCGAAGTCGATGAGGGAGACGGGCTGCGTGCTCGGCCCGGCGGCGCCGTTGCTGAGCTCGGGCGGGATGGGGTTCGACGCGGCGGAGTAGTCGCCCTTCTTGTACGCCTCGTAGCGGTTCAGGACGGTGTTGATCTGGTCGTTGATCTGCAGGAAGAGGTCTGCGTGGGCGAAGGGTTAGTTGAGAAGGGAGAGCGGGGGTGGTGTGGATGGGGGGATGGGGCGGGGAGGACGTACTGAGCGATTCGGGGTCGTCGCTCTCGGCGTTCGATATCCACTTCTGGATCTTTGGCCGTGCGTCTTTGAGTATTGATGCGACTTGCTGTTCGCGCGAGCGGGTGAGTTCCTATCGCTTGGAAGCAAGTGTGGTCGCAGATTATACTCACATCGTATACGTCTCCCTGCGCGAACTGCTCTCCCCTCGCAGTGTCCACGTTATCCAGGATCTCGTTCAGCAGGATTACTTTGCTCTCCAGCTTATTGAGCTCGTTCAAAGCCTGTGTTCGGTAATCAGGCTTCGCATCTGGGTTCGCGCCCGCGAGGGTCTTCATGAGCTCCTGCGCGGCTGCGAGGTCTCGTGGGGTCCCCCTCCGGATGAGCTCCTGCAGCTTCGCCTCCTGCGCCTCGCGATCTTCCGCCTCGAGCTCGTCCGCCGACTTCAAGTTCTAAACATACATCCGAACACGCCGATCAGCCGCGCGCACGCCGGATCCGGGGACGCTCGCGCGCACACTCACCGCTGCGCTCGGCGCCGCGGGCTGGCGGGGGAGGTCGCGGAAGCGGTAGCCCTTGAAGGTGAGCAGGCGGTGCATGTCGCGGATGTTCCCGAAGTCGTCCTTGAAGCGCGACTCGACGCAGATGCCCTCCTTCCAGCCGTGCACGAGGTCGAGGATCTTCTGCATGACCGGGCCCGGGAACGGCGGCGGGCGCTCGGGGAAGCGGCGCACGAGCTCGTTCAGGAACTCCTTCGTCGCGATCTGCAGCTGGAACGGGTACCCGCACGACTGCACGAGCGTCTCGAGCAGCGCGAGGGCGAGCATCGCGACGTGCGGGTTGCGGTGGTTGACGAGCCGGGCGATAAACATCGCTGCTTCCCGCGGGCTGGTGGGCGGTGGGGTGAGGCTGGGCATCCCGCTAGCAAGAGACCGATGGTTGGACGTACGTATTGGCCTTCTTTTGGTTGATGTAGTCGGCAACCTCGAGATGGAGCGCATAGTTGGGCTCGCCGAGGGCGGGATTGCATGCGCGGGTAACGAGGACCTCCAGCTGCGAGACATTGGAGGACCACGCCGCGGACGAGTTCAACATAGCGGCGTCGACCACGCTAGATAAGACGGAGTAGTAAGTCTAGCCCCAGATGGCGGCAGCTTGGAGGACGAGGAGGACGTCGAGGACGGCGTGCGTGTGCGCCTGTGTGCGCAGTGTGCGCGCGGGCTGTAGAACGTGGCTGAACGAGGAAAGATCTGAATCGGCCCGGTGTCCCGGGTCCTCGCATCACGTTCTCTGGGTGAGAAATCGCGACCTCTCTTTCGAGGCTCATGGTAGCCTCGGGAGTATCGTGATTATACACAGTACCCTCTACCGTCAAGGCTGCGCTAGCTAGAACCGCAACTATGCAAACCTCCGCTCCCCCTGCAAGTTCGCGGAAGACATGTGTGCGCCGTGCACGTGACAAACGCGACTCAGCCAGGGGTCCCGCGGTGCCGTTACTGGGCGTCTAAGGATTCGATCTCGCCCCCAACCCGCACCCATGCTTTCTGGCGATCTCGCAGCTTGGCTGCAGAATAGTCACTGAGTCTTCCGTCTAGGCTGGTCGTGCGACTGAGATCACGAACGTTCTTGTTAAAACTTGGCTCCCGCTGTGCTCTGTTTTAAGCAGGTGCTCAACAGTGTAGCTCTTCTGCTCGCATCGGCCACTTCGGACTGCGAGACCTCTGCGGAAGCTTTCCAGGTCTGGGTGATGCGCATCGAGCGGACGGCAGTAGATCGCGTCGCTTCCGCGTTTGGACTGACCTTTCCCCATATGCAGGCCGTCCCAGGCCACTTTTTGCCCTTTTCGAGCGGCAAGGTTCGATTCCGTGCCTCGTCTTGCCGGAGTTTCTCGATGAGATCCCGCCCCCTTCCTGCGAACCTTACCGCGGGTTTGCTACATAACAACCGCCGCCCATTTGGCGGGACCGTTCAGCTTTTCCCTCTCGCAATCATGTCCAAGCAGCGCAACGTCTCCCTCGCCGACTACTACGGCACCGATCTCGCCGGTAAGTCAACCGTTGCGGTCCACGCTTCACCCCACTGAACACGTCCTGTACCTCAGGCTTTCACCAATACGGATCAGTCTCTTGGACCACGTTTTACCGATGGCTCTCCTCGCTTTTCGACACCAATCAGCCCTGGACCATCGTACAGGGTGACCGATTCGCCTCAGAAGAGTACCCGCCCACGAACGCAGTTGTTATGCCCGGCAAATACACTCTCCTCGCAGCAGGTTGGTTCCCTCCTTCGCTCTTGCACCTCAGCACTAACCTCGAGCAGATCGCACCCCCATCCACATCTCGCTCGTCCCCACCCATGCGCGGCGTCGGCAAACCACGATACGCCGCGTAAAGCAAGGCGAACTCAACCTCAACCATGCTCGCGACAGGGACCGGAAATCCATGTCCTCAGACGCAGAGCTATCATGGTGCAAGCTGCAAGCTGCCCATATCTTCTCGGCGCCCCATCCCTCGGAGGTGCGCATAGCAGTTAGGCCCTCTCGGCCGGATGTCTCGCGCGTTCGGGTGCAGACTCCACTCGGCTCGGCTGGACCTCCTTCGGGCCCAGGTGCCTGATGGTTCCAGGAGCGCAGCAAGCGTCGCCCCTTTCGACGTCTGTTCCTCGCACGCGCGGCGGCATCTGATGTCTAGACCAAGGTTCGTAGCTCACTATCCTATAGTTGGCCCGAACACGGTGCTCCGCTTGCCCTCCAACACCAACAGGCACAGTGCCCTCGTCCAGTATCGTACCGAAACACGCTTCCCTCCAGAACATGCTGCTCCTGCGGGAAGGTCTCCACGGCGCATGGGCAGACTATGAGTTCGGCGTCGACCCAGATGTACGCAGAACTCTTCATGCCTGCGACGCGATACAGCTAACGGCATGATTGCGCAGGACGATTACCGCATCACGGCCTTCGTTCCTGGACACGACAACCTCGCAGGTCGGGCTTTGCAGCTCGACGAGATCTCGGACCCCGTCACTCGCCCTCTGGACCAGCCTCTCCGCGATCATTTCCTCCAGGGTCTGCTGAAGCATGTCAAGGGTCGCGGCGAGCGTCACTGGGACTTCGGCATCGGCGCACTGGACCTCTCGGACGAGAAGGTGTGGGGGAACGATGAAGGCAAAGAGCGTCTGGAGCTGGAGCTTGAGAATCGCTTGTTCGATCATCGGTTAAAGCAGAGTCAGTCTAGTGCGTTGTCGCCGTCGCTTTCCTAGTGAGTTCTTGATTCATTTCCTCTACTTGACTGTTACTGCGGTGTTGAATACACGGCCACCGTTCATACATATGATACGTTCGCGATATTCGCAATGTCACTGGATCGTGAACTCGGATCAAACGGTTGCGTCTGAGAATTTCGCCTGCGTCGACATCGGTGTTTCAAACGTTGTGCTACAACGCAGAGCGTCCGGTGCATGCGAATCTATGAGCATGCCGCACGGCACCGCGACCGATTTCGGTTATGTTTCGGATTCGACTGAACGCCGTAATGCATGCAGATCTACCACGAGAGGTTGCCGTCCCCCAGCCCTTGAAGCTTGAAGTATAGCGGGGGTGCATTGCACCAAGACAGCCAGTGCGCCGCGAGCGTCGTGTCAGCGAGTACTGGCACACCCCCACTCCGCTCTGTGGCGACCTGAACTTGTCCTCGGACTAGCAACGCGACGATAGGCTACGAACCTCCATATTCCGGTCGGCCACGGAGCCTCCTTCGAGGATGTGCCACGCCCTAGAGCAGGAAAATCGCCCTCGGGCCCGCATCGGTCGGACCGCGCGGCGTTCAAGCAGGCTAGGGGAACAGACATGGCGAGTATGTTTCCCCTTCAAGTTCATAACATACCTGTGTCCGTGGTATAATGACGATGGGGGCTCTCTAGTACACGGCGGCCACCCATCTCGGTCGCATCTCCGCGGCACTCGGTGTCGTGTGTACCCGCCTGTTGTGAGAGCGATGTTTAGGCGTGTTTCACGGTGTCGCGTTGACACGCCTTTGCGTCCGGTGTCGGCGCGATCACTCACCAGCGTGTAGGTGGGTTTCATCCTGTATACATCGCTCACGGCAGTGCTGACAGGGTCGTGAAAGACGAGTTTTGCGCACCTTCCCTCACCGACTCCGTCGCGCATCGGCCAGCATCGTATGCTGCTGGCGGTGGACATACGCCGGGCGTCGTGTTGAGGCGCGTCCGCGGGCTCGATGAGCCCCACCGCGCCACCACCAGCAAACATACATGTCGCCTACCTGCGACACAACTCTCCTCCGCCGCCACGGACGTTAGTTCTGCGGCAACAAATTGTACCCTCGGTGGGCTGCGCCGCGCCCCCTCGTCTCCGAGTCCAGCGATCGACGTAGAGTATTAAAGGCCGCGCGGGCGCAACCAGGATGCTTGCTATCACCAACAATACTCCCAAGTATTCCCACTCAACACACATCGACAAGACACAACACACACGACATGCCCGCCCGCGTCCAACCCAGTCCCAAGTTCCCGGCGACGTACACCGCGTACGCCTTCCTGGAGCCCGGCGGCCGGCTCCAGAAGGTCACCGTCCCCTGGCGGTTCCCTAAGTACGGCGAGATCGTGATCAAGGTGCTCGCCTGCGGCGTTTGCGGCACGTACGTCTTGTCCCCCTTTTCTTTACCTCTTTCGCCTCGCTTCCGAGTGTCTTTAATACTGACAACGGTGCAGGGACGAAATCTGCCCCTCACAAGTCATGCCGGTGAAGCTGCCCCGCGTGCCCGGGCACGAGGTGGTCGGAGACGTGGTCGCCATCTCCGGGCGCGAGCGGCTCTGGAAGGTCGGCCAGCGTGTCGGCGCGGGCTGGCATGGCGGCCACTGCGCGACGTGCGCGCGGTGCCGCGCGGGCGACTACATGACGTGCGAAAACCAGGACATCAACGGTATGCATGCTCGTGCGTGTAGCGCGAAGTGGGACACCTGCTGACTGTGGCTGGGATTGCTAGGTGCTATCAGGGATGGGGGCTACGCAGAATATGTGACTCTCAGGTCCGAGGCCGTCGTGGCGGTACCGGAGAACATGGACCCCGCCGAGGCTGCGCCGCTCCTGTGCGCAGGGATCACTACGTTTAGTGCGTTCGCAGAATTGGTGCACCCGTCACTACGGCTAAACAAGAATCCTAGATGCGCTGCGAAACATGAATGTGTCTCCCCCCGACTGGGTCGCGATCCAAGGCATCGGGTGCGCACCTACCCACTTCTAGCAGTTACTTGTACTCGGAGCTCACTCCTAAATCTGCAGCGGCCTCGGCCACCTCGCGTTGCAGTTCGCATCAGCGATGGGCTTCCGGACGATCGCGCTCTCCTTCGACCCCGCGAAGGAGCAGCTCGCACGGGAGCTCGGCGCGGACGAGTTCATCGACGGCTCGAAGGTGAACCAGGCCGAGGCGCTGCAGCGGCTCGGAGGCGTGAAGGTCATCATGTCGACCGCGCCGAACGCGGCGGTGACAGAGAGCCTGATCAACGGCCTTTGTGTGGATGGCACGCTTCTGGTGCTCGCGGTCGAGCCGGAGCCGATGAGGATCCCGCCGCGTGAGTCTACTACATATCTTTTTGGGGCGCTGCTAGTGGGGTGGTGTATTGACTCTTTGGCGGTCGTGTAGTGGCACTGCTCCTGAAGCGCCTCTCGATCCGAGGCTGGCCGTGCGGCTCGCCCAAGGACGCGGAGGACTGCCTCAAGTTCGCGCAGGCGAAGAACATCAAGTGTATGGTGGAGCGGTTCCCGCTGCACAAGGCGCAAGAGGCGTTCGATCGCAGGGAGACGGCGCGCTTCCGGGCGGTCATCACGCCGTAAAGCGGTCCCCTCCCTCCTACCAAATTCTGGCACGCTATGCTAGACTATAGGTCTGTTAATAGGTGATGTTGTTACAGTACTGGCTTCAGTTTCCATGAGGATATAGTACATATTAATTCACGGAACTCCCCCTATCTTCAGACGGCGACTTGTTCAGCTTGTGGCATCGACTTCGTCCTAATCCCCAGGCTACGACTCCTCTGCGGGGACATGGCTCCCCTGTTTGATCTTCTCTAAGATTTGGGCCGCAGCTCTGTACTCTTCAGTCTCTAGAACATTGTCGTTGCATCGGAACGGGTACTGCGCATGGCGCAAGGTATGAGCTTCCGACCGTGACACCAGCTCACTCGGAGGCAGCATATGTCTACGCACAATGCTCTCCTCTGTCGCTTTCACTTGGTGATCGAGGGCCTGCTTGGTTCTCTGAGCCCTTGTTCTCGTTTCCTGTAGGGCCGCGAGCTTGCGCAGCACATTAATGGATCAGCTATGCTTTGCACGGAGTGGAAGCATAGGGGTATAGCCACATTGCCATCCGGTTCATCCGGCATATGAGGTACAACTGCCTCAAGATACTCGAGCTCCTTTCGTTCGGAGTGATACTCGCGATAGGCCCTATTTAGAGGCAGTGAATCACTTTATTAGCTGCCCATTGCACGAGTGTTGAACGGCTCGATGGGAGACCGTAGGCCCGGGCGTAGAACGCTTACCTTGTCAACTTTTCTGTCTCCGTAGAGATGGCTTTCTGTATCTCTGCCAACGCCTTTTGCGGTTTGTTTCGTGTCATGTCCAACTACGTTGCGATGATGGCGGTATGTTCCAAGGATGGCGTAAGCAGCAGGGCTCCGCGGGATACCGTATGTATTCCGATCGCATTCCTTATACGTGTTGCGCCACCAGACTTCGTTAACCCATCGGCATGAAGCACGGCCTTGTGAGGTCGTCCATTTCCCCTTCAGTTTCCTGCTACAATCCCTTGTAAGTCTGTCAGTCACTATACATGGATTGCATCGCGAAGCAACTCCCTCTTCTTCAATATTACTGTACAAGCTGCACCCTTCCGTACCTTCTCGGTCGTGCCCCTATGATCCTTCTGCCTTTCATACAATCTGCACGCTCCAGTAGAGCATCCGCGTGCGCCGCAGCGCGCTCGGCGCCTTGTCTCCCCACGCCTCTACCAGCTTCGCCTGTATAACCAGCCCGCTCGCGGAGCCGTCGCCCTCGATTTCGGCGAAGACCTGTTGCCAGAGGCGCGGCCAGGAAGACTCCGAGTGTCCGTATCGCTTTCTGCACTCGAGCGTATAAGCACTTATTGTTATGCCTAGGTAGCGGAGTCAGCGGCGTACCGTCCGAGGTGGTCGTCGATATATCCCTCTTCCTGCAGGCCCTGGTGTCGCCCAAATACGATCGCACCCGGTCGGCGCTTCAGCAAGGTGACCAGGCGCAGCGCCAACCCATGCTGCGTCTCCTTGTCGAACAGATGAAACAAGGCTCCGGTGTAGATGTGCGTCAGCGAGCCGCGCAGCTGCGCTAGATCCGTGACGGCGGCCGGGTCGAGCGTCGTGTCAGCGCTCGAGGGCTCCACCGAGGCGGGAAGGTCGAACACGTTCGAGGTGAAGAACCGGATGGGGCAGCTGTCGGCGTCGCCAAAGAGCTCGTGGCCGAGTTGGATGTACTCGGGGCGGAGGTCGCAGCCGAGGACTTGTGAGGCAGGGTAGCCATCCCGAACGAGCTTGCGCACATCCGTCCCCACTAATAGCGCGAGCGGTAACATTCAGCACTTTGGAAGGTGGAGGGGTTCAAGAGCACTTACTGCAGCATCCGAGGTCCAGAAGTAGAGCGCTATTGTCGCTCTTTCCCGCTGCGAGCACGGTAGGATAGATGGGGTTGTTTCCCATCATGAGGTTGACGAAGTGGAAGGCCTGGATACATGGATACGGATATTTCTCGCTGATCGCGCAAAAATCAGCGTCGCGCTAAACACAGCCGGTATGAGGACCCTCACTATGCCCTGCATGACAATGTCAGTATGGTCCAGATCTTAAAGATGAGTAGAATATCGAGGCCTACCGCTTCTGAACGTCGTAAATCCGCGCCTTCAGTTCATCCTCATCTTCCGTGATCGCCGCTCGGAGGAAAGTGCGCTCAACATCGGACAGGCGAAGCAGGCTAGGATCGAGCGGCGGTATGACGGACGCTTCGACTTGTCCCTCTGGGTTGGCCATGATATGGATCACCGCTCAGGCCAGTAGATGTTTGACGAGGAGCCGCTGGGACGTATATAGCCGCACAACGATATCTTGGAGTGTACTCCCAGCAGCCCACACCCTGCGAATTTCTCATGTCAGACTAATTGCTAATTCTGAGCGGCCATGGCACCATTGGTTGAACAGATTGGAACACGCACCACCGCGCGGTGCTAGGACTGTATTCTTCACACCATGGTTAGCTTTGAAGCAAAGAGCTATGTGGCGAGCGGTACATCTGAAACAGTGTTCTGTCGGTCGTCGCGGTGTGGTCGAAAGATAGACGATGGGCTCTCCGAACCCCGAAACTCAGGCGCCTATTGTAGCCCAGTCTGCTTTCTTTCTACGATCACCGCTGTGCAGGCCAACAGCACAACACCAGCCATGTCGTAGGTGCACCGCGTTCGACTTTGTCTATTTACATCTCTCTTATACTGAATATGCGTCAAGATATCAACAGGAATGTATATCGCACGATACCACCACGTTCGCGCTTTCATAGTGATTGCGTAGCATCACTGTCCAGGGCGGTACCAATCACTACGCCGAGTCGAACAAGAATCATTTCATTCGCCTCCAGACACTTGGTATCGCTCGCTGGTTGCACGCCCACACTAACGCCGCCTAGAAATAGGGGACACGGGCTCGCCTACGCCTGCACATGAATAGCCGCGATATTCTTGGTTACTACCGCCGCCCGAACCACAGCTTCTCTGCCTGGGCGCGGCCACATGGGACCTCCTTCGCAATTTCCGTGTACAAACCCAGCGCGATGGGAGCCGTCGTCCGTGCGGTGGCGCGATTCTGCCGGCAGGCGCACACGACCGGAAGGCGTCTCGGAACGCACGAACGTGCGCCCCATCGCATCTCCCATCAAGAGCTTTGGCTACGGGGGCCTGTAGCTCCTGTCAAGCACATGGGGCCGCTCTGTATATAAGTTGGCACGGTGAGAAGAGAGAGGGCGCCGATCCCCTGGACGAGGATGTGGGCAATCATGCGCGGGCTGACTCTGGCAGCGTTGCTTTTGCAGGCTGGGATTGCCGTCGGACGTCCTTACGAGCAACGTGGCTCTCGACCGGAGCCCGACCGGTCCTTTGCCGTCACGGTGAAGCTGAATGGGAAGCAGTACATCAACAAGGTAAGCATAGTTTGATGATTGTGGATCCTCAGCGACGCTGATCCTCTGTCGATCCAGGGTCTGGTCGGTTTTGGCTTGATACCCTCAAACGCTAGGGAGTCCACAGGTGCGTTACCCGCGTGCTACCTTCCAATACTGCTATTCATGTTGTCTCTCAGGCGACACAATTGGAGGCATAGGCAGTGCTATCGCCCTTAAGAGAGGGTCGTTTACGCAACTGTCGAATGGCTCGTTTACGGGCACGATTGTTGCGCAGCCTGACCGGGGCTTCAATGTGTTAGAGTCATACTAAAACGCTCCTCATATTTGCCTCTGACGCTTCACTTTGCAGCGACGGGACGATCGACTACCAAGCCCGCCAGCTCCAGATCGACTTCGTGCTCTCGCCGTACTACGATGCCGACGACCTTTCATTCGCGGACGGCCTGAAGACGCTCCAGCTTACGTATAAGAACACCCTTCTGTACACGGAACGCGCGTCACAGAAGACGACCGGTCTGGATGCTCTGGGCGTGCGCCCAGGAGCCCCAGACATCCTGGAGCGTCTGCTCACGATCGAAGATCCCGCTCTCCCAATCGCGCCTTCCAACGGCCATCTTTCCGTGGATGCAGAGGGGCTTGCGCTCAACGCAGACGGAACGTACGTGCAAGGTTTCGCTGATGCATACACACCGCTCATCGTTGATGTCCGTTGCAGGTTCTGGGTCAGCGACGAGTACGGACCGTACATCTACTTGTTTTCTCCCGAGGGCCAGCTCATCGAGACCATACAACCGCCCAAGGCAATCCTCCCCTTCGTGAAGGGTGCGCTGAACTTCACGTCGGATACGGACCCTACGACGGGGCGTGCCGGAAACCAAGGTTAGCGATCGTGCAACTCACCCAATCTCCCGATGACTGACGGTATGCGTGTAGGTTTCGAAGGCCTCACCTTGGACTCGACTGGAAAGACACTTTACGCGCTCCTCCAATCCGCAACCATTCAGGACGGCGGGACTGACAAGTCGACCTCCCGCTTCACGCGCCTGCTAGCTTACGACGTCTCGAACGCGCTCCTCGTGCGCCCGCCCCTGATCGGCGAGTTCGTCGTGCCTCTTCCGCAGAACAAGAAGGGAAACACGCTTGCTGCGAGTGAGCTCCACTTCGTGAGCGAGGGCGTGTTCCTCGTCCTGTCGCGAGATGGAGACGGCCATGGTGGAGATGACGCCAAGTCGTCTTTCAAGTGAGCGTCACAGTCATGCATTTCACAGGATTTGCGAAGTAACAGGAATGCAGGCAAGCCGACCTCCTTGACATCTCCGGCGCCACGGACATTCATGGCACCAAGTTCGACGACCCCAGCAACCCCATTGCCAAGAAGGGGAAGCTGGATAAGAGCATCACCCCTGGAAACTACGTTTCCTTTGTTGACCTCATCGACGACACCCAGCTTGCTAGGTTCGGCGTTCACAACGGTAGGTCCACACTCCGCATCCTGTAGTCTCCGTGACATTTATATCCCACACCCAGGCAAACCGGTCGACCAGACGCTCATCGACGCGAAGTGGGAATCACTCGCTCTTGCGCCCTGCCTAGATCCCGACTTCCCGGACGACTTCTTCCTGTTCACGGCGGTATGTGGCCTGATCCCTCGAATACCGTTCATGTTGCTAATTGTACTGCTTTCAGGCGGATAACGACTTCATCAGCACGCAGGGAATCGCTCTTGGAGTCCCATTCAATGCGGGGTTGGATAACGATAACCAGTTCATGGTGTTCCGCTTGACGCTCCCTGGAGCTGTGGCTGACAGCGTTCTGCGACGTTCACACTGATAACATGTAACCTTAAATAAATAAAAACTTACTGTTGTGTGTATCTTGCGGCGTACGGATCGTTCATAAGGTTGAACAAGAACAACGATGTGCGACGGAGCGATATGGAAATGGAAGGCAAAAGGTATCCTTCGAGCCGGGATCGAACCAGCGACATCAGGATGACGGTTTAACCATTACAGTCCTGCGCTCTTCCAACTGAGCTATCGAAGGCTTGGAATGAGTTGAAAGCAAGCTAACCTAACATGCTTGTCTCAAACTCTCTCGTGAAGCCTCGGACCGTCTTCCCCGCGCACAACATGGAACTCGCGCGGCGTCGGCGGGGCTCGAGCAGCTTGAACACAGCCGCGAGGATGCTCTGGCGCTCACTCGCATTCGTGTCGTGTGCCAGTTTCGTCTACTCGTCCTCGCAGTCTGCAACTGAACAGCAGCCTCTTGGACCGCTCGAGGGAACACCCCAAGGATACCTGAAGCGATATGCCCTTTCGGGGCTCCAGGGTGCGCGCCCGGATGAGCTGCTGAAACAGGCAGAGGTCAGCGCTCCGGCCGTTCGTGCTCGTGTACCTGAGACATATCACTGACCGTGTCGCGCTTTCTAGGCGGCGGATGCTGACATCTGGGCAGTGGGACCCTCGCATGTGGATGTCCTCTTCCAACAACACGGTCAGCAATCACAACTACACCTCCCGTTCCCGGAAGTAGGATCGGTACCGCTCAACAATCTTGAGGACTTGGGCCGCTATGCTGGGGCTTGGGACCTCGGCACCCTGTCTAACTCGACATACCACTCCGTATACCACCCACTATACGAGGTAGAGGAGTTTATGGAGACGTTGGCGCGGACGCATCCACATCTAGTCCAACTGACCAACCTGGGGCACTCCTCCGAGGGGCGGGAGATGCTCGCGATGCGCATCTCTGCACGGGAAGACGGCCTGCGAAAACCCGGCCACAACTCTGCCTCGAAGAAAGTCGGATTTGTGATAACTGGCGCTCAACACGCTCGCGAGGTCAGCCCGCATGTCTATTTCGGGCGTCGCGGTACACTCACTCGTCGCATCTTCTCGACTATACGTGTAGTGGATAGCGACATCTACCGCAATGTACTTGACCCACGCTTTGCTTGCTGACGAAGCCGAAGACTTCGCGCTTTCCTCTTGGCTGGACTACTTCGTGAGCACCATCGGTATGAGAGTCACAAAGCGTCATTAACCGCAGAGTCGTAGGACTTCTATGTCATCCCGGTACCCAACCCGGACGGCTATGTTCACACTTGGGACCATGACCGCCTCTGGTGAGAGCGCACCCATCATGCCTATTTGTGCATGCTACAACCGGTCCGCTAGGTACAAGAACAGGCAGATCGTCGGCCCCGCAGAGAAGTGTGTAGGCGTCGACATGAACAGGTTCGTGACCTCTCTCCCGCACCCGTCTCCCCGTATTGAGCGCCTCCCAGAAATTGGGTACGTCTCAGCCCCGCATAGCTCCACGCTCCCTATGTGTACAAACTCTCCCCAGGGCCACAAATGGAAGTCCAAGTCCCACCTCCCCTCCCTCTCGGGCGACGGGAACGAGACCATGTCGTCCAAGCGCCCCGAAGCCGACCCGTGCTCGCCGTGGTACCCGGGCCACCGCCCGTTCGAGGCGCCGGAGGTGAACAACATCGCGAACTTCATCACGACGCTGCCCGCGCTCCGGGCGTACGTCGACCTGCGGAGCTACGGCCAGATGCGTGCGTGCTCCCTCTTGCAATTTTCTTTGCTGGGAAGGGTGCGAGGCTGAATGGGGTTGTCGGGCGGATGTGGATGTAGTGTCGACGCCGTACTCGTATTCGTGCAAGAAGGTCCCGAAGGACGCGGAGGACCTCCTCGAGGCCGCGCTGGGGGCTGCGAACGCGATCAAGCAGATCCACGGTACCTCCTTCACCGTGAGTGCAACTGCCGCCATCCCTCTTGCAACCCCTGCTGACCGCCACGACAGACCGGCAGCCTGTGCGATCAGCTGTACAAGTGAACATTCTTCTCACATCCTCATTCATCGCTAGAGTCACGGTGGGTTCTGACATCCCCTGCCTCCACAGAGCGTCGGGGAACGTCGTCGACTACATGTACGCCCGGGCGGGCATCAAGTACGCCTACTCCGTGCACCTGCGCGACACCGGCACAGTGAGCCCTCCTTCTCTTCCCTACGATATGCGCGCGACGCTCAGACGAGATGTACGTACAGTATGGCTTCTCCCTGCCCGCGGAGTGGATCAGGCCCGTGGGCGAGGAGACGGCGAGCATGATCCGCTTCCTCGCAGGCTTCATCTCCGGCCGCAACAAGAAAGGTGCGCCGTTTCGAGCTCCTCTCTCTTCTTGAAACAGGCCCTAACGTGCTACCTACTCTGTGATCGGCAGTGTAAAAAGTCCTCCCTGGATTGCTGCTCGCTTATGTTGTCCTATGCTCTCTCGACTCTGCCTCCCTCGTGTGCCGCGTGTACGAATACATCCATCGAATGCACAGTTCGTCTCCCCCTCCCCAGCCCACGCAGATCGAGCACATCGCAGAGAGAATATCCGTCCAGAGAGGTGGTGTTGGTATATTGAAGGTGAAGTGGAATGGGACTGTACAACTGGCGGCGCGGTCTATGCGATCACAGCACGTATGGACAACGTCAAGGGCGGGCGGTACGATACGTATACCGAGGCCAGGGATGGGGGATGGGGATGGGGATGGGAGGTGGTGGAGGTGGTGGAGGCGATGAGTATATGCGCGGGCTAATAATGCAACAGGTGCGGGGCGGGGGCCCGTCCGAACGTCCGTGGAAGGCTGAAGTAGTAGATGCATGCTACATAGTAGGAAAGATAATCACAGGAAAACCGCGGGGCGCGGCGCAGGCGTAGAGCGCGCCCCCATAGATAGCAGCGCACGTCGTGCAAGTTCACGAGAACTCGCGCCCGAGCGCGCTCCGCCGCCGCTCGTCGCTCGACGAGCCGATCTCAGGGTCCATGCGCCCGATGACCTCCTCCGACGCGATGCTGAACCCGCTCCGCACGCTCCCCGTCGACCCCAGCCGCGGACGCACGTACCCCGGCGGCAGCCCCACCCCGTCCGGCGGCGTCGACAGCGCACTCGTGCGCGGCGCACCCCCAGCAAACGCGATGGGGTCGAGCGGGACACGGCGCACGCTCGTGCCCCGATCCGCGGCAGTGGTGGAGACGGGGCTCCTGCTCCCGCTGTTGCTGTTGCGCCGGCCGCCGAGGCCCTCGAGGCCCTGCAGCGACGTGAGGAAGTTCTCGTTCATCCGGCGCAGCTGCTCGTCGACGTCCGCCTCCGTCGTGAGCATCGGGAACGGCGCGCGCGCAGGCTGAGAGGCGGCACTATCGCTCGACTCGGAAACCTCGCGAATCGTGCGCTCGCGCGCATGCCGCGGCGGGCTCCCGTACGCCGGCAGAGGCGCGGGCGCGGGCGAAGGCGCAGACATGGGCGACTCGGCGCCGTCGCGCCTGCTCGCGAGCGGGCGCCGCGCGTCGATGTCCTGCACGAACGCAGAGATGTCGTCATCGTCCGTGTGTGTGAGGTATGACGTGCCCTGTGTGCGCACGCGCGTTCAGCGCGACGATCTCTACACGTAAAGCAGCGATCGACTCACCGGAACCTTGTCCAGCTCCTTCACCGCGCCCCGCGGGCTGCCGCGCGGACTCGCCTCGCGGCTGCCGGGTGCACCGGGGACGCGCGGGCCAAAGCTGCTCGTGTATCGGCGTCCTTGCTGCCGCGGGGAGCCTTGCATGCCCCCTGAGGCGGGACTTGCAGGCACGCCCTCCCCAGATGCTGGAGATCGTCCACTGCCTAGGCTCGAGGGTGCGAACGTCGGGGAAGGCCGGAAGGGGGCAACAGGGGACGAAGCGAAGTTGCTCCCAACACCTATCGGCGACGGTGGCACACGGGAAGCCGTAGGCGACTGCGCTGGACGAGACGGGAGTGACGGGCCGCCGGTTGAAAGCGGAGACTGTTGCCGGAGGGAGGGCGACGGCGAATGTAGAGAAGGCGAGCCTGACGAGATGGTAGACGACTTGAACGCATTTACGGTCGTGATGGGCGTGCGGCGAATCGGTACCCCTCCGGGGGTCGTGCCGTCCTGCTATAGGGGCATCAGTGATCGCATACACCCACATAATGACGTTGCATACCGAGCTTCGACCGTGCATGCTCTCGCGTCGGACGCGCGCTGCCAGCGAAGACACGTCCTCCCGCGAGCCCAGCGAAGCTGCACCTTGCCTCGACGAAGACGAATCCGACACCCCAGACGTGCCCATGCCGGCTCCAGATAGATTGCGTGTGACCGGAAGCGGAATGTTGCCCAGCCGCGGGCTGCCACTCGGGCTACCCCGCACACCCTGTGTCGAGGAGAAGGAGGTAGTTCGAGCGTGTGTGGACGGCGGGACCACGAATCTGTCCGCAACAGAGCGTGGTGGTGATCGAGGGAGCGACGTGCGCAGGGCTAGACTCCCGGGTGACCCCGATATGCTGTCGCGCTGCTGGTTCTTGACCAGCGTCGGCGTGAAATCCGGGCCCTCCGAAAGGAACCGCGAAGAGAGCAGCGACTCCTTGGTGTCCAGCTGGAAGTTGGGCTGGGTGAGGTAGGTCGCAGAGATGCCCAGCTCGCCCATGGGGTGTGGGATGGGGGGCAGCACATGCCTCTCCCTGTTCAATACCGTCGCAGCAGACGCGGGGGTGGTATCTGGTTTTCGAAGCCTCGGTTAGCGGCGATTGTTCTCGCGCGCCCGTGCTCGGATTGCACGCAGGTGACAAGTGACTCACCAAAGGTCATAATCTCATCAGGGCGCACGCTTCCGTCCACGCTGTCCACCCGAAGGCGGATGCTGAACTGGCCATTCCGGCTGCCACCCACCCGCCTGCGGAGGCGCCGGGCGAGCTTCCAGGCGGGCAGCACGCGGAGCAGCGTGAATATGCTCCGGAAGAGCGGGATGCCATGCTTGTAAATCGTGGATGGGGCGACATCGATGCGGTCGTCGCTGTCCTGGGGCCCACCGCTGTTCGGGGCAAATTCAAGGTCCCAGGACTCGAGCACGATATAGCGCGGAGTGGGGTCGATGCGCACACGAGAGGAGTCCGGAGCGACGTAGACGAGCACCTGGTTCGTGGCTAGCTCGGGGATGCAGAGGAGAACTTGGAGCCGGAAGAGAGGGACGGAGGGGGCGGACGAGATAGAGCGATAGATACGGGTGTGCTCCTTGAAGAGCTCCGGGTCTGGAGTCTCGAGGTTGAACTGCCGCGCAGGGGGGTGTTAAAGGAGCACCCAGAGAGTAGCCGCGGATAACTCACCCACTTGTCGACCTTTGCGTTGGGCGGGGGCTCGACGGTGGCTCGGGCATGGTTGACGACTAGGGCGAGTTTAGAGTATAACCTGTGAGCTATCTGGTCGGCCCTCTGGGTGTCATTGGACATGGCAGGGCGCGGGCGTGACGACGTGCAGGCGGACTAGCGAGACATTAGGGTCGTATATGTATGGCTCGAGGAGGCGGTGGGAGGTGGGGGGAGGTGGTGGGAGGAGGAAAGGAGGACGAGTCGAGGCTGCCGCCGCGCGCGCGTGCCGCGGATGAGCGCACTCGATCCGGTAGGCGCCCGCCGTCTCCGCCAATCGCCCCGTCCCCCAAGGTGCCTAATTCGACCGCTCCTCCTCCTCCGCTTCCGTGCGAGTCACGCCCAGTCAGCGACTCTGAGACAAAGAACCGTTTCTTTCCAAAGACGAAGTTCTACAAATACAGCATGCGCGCAGCGAGGCGTGCCCACATTCAATATCCGCCGATCTGCTCAGGCTTGTCCTTGGGTGCTGCGAAATCGATAGCTGCTGCCCCGACCGGTGTCCGACACGTTCCCCCCATCGACAAAAGCAAAAGGCGACAAGCACGCCTTCTCTCCCCTCTGCCCTGCACGTCGTGGTGGCTCGTACCAGCGTGCCTGGGGCGATGTGTCCGCCGACGGCCACCTTGCGACGCAGATCGCACGGTCGCGCCTCGCCTGGAAGACGCACGCGCCTACGAAACAGCCTTCAGCAAACAGAGTTCGCAGAAGCACTCATGCAAATAGCCTGCGTACCTACGCGTGTCGGGTCGCCATGCCCCTCTCGTAAGTGAATAACACAGGCGAGCGTGACCGCTTCGGACGTTCCCTCAGGAATTCTGCGGCGGAAGCCCCCAGCCAACGCCCGCCGTCCAGTCGGCTGACGCTGTAGAGCCTGGCGTGCCTTGCCTTCGGACTTCCTCGAGGCGATCCAACCACTGGCGCGACACGGCGCCCTCGCGCAGGACACGATTCGAGGCGGAGTTTGACTGTGCGAGGGCGTCTGGTATGTTCACGGGGGCCATGCTCGGATCGGTTGCGACCTCTAACGCGATGCCGTACGTGCCCTGCCGGGGTTTAAGGTCCTCCATAGAGGTGCCCGATATAGGCCCGCCTCGACGCGACAAGCACTCCGATAGGCAAGGCGAGAGGTTCTTCAGGCCGTGGTCCGACGACGCGTAGACGACATCGAGGTTATCATAGGGGCCGTAGTGCTGCTGCGGTGTCATCAATATCGGGCACCGGACCCAAGAACGGGTTTACCGCCAGAAGTCATGCACAAAGAAACTTACCGTAGCAGAAGGGTCACGGAGGAGACCCGGCGAGCGCCGGCCGGCAGCACGGTTGTCGAGCAGCGACAAGCGGATAGGCGAGTTGCGCAGGGCCTCTACGAGACCGGACATCTAATACGTTGTTTAGGCAGTTCCTCGGAAACGCTGAACAAAAGGCAACATTGAGCTTTGACGCACCTCCTCACTGGCCTTCAGCGGCGCACGGAGCGGCTGCGTCTTTCCGCTCTCTCGCGGGCGGGCCTGCATCTCTGCTAGCCACTCTAGATGATCTCTGAAAGCATCACCCTTATCATCGTGAGAGGCCTCTTTACGAGTGGTTTCGTCATGCTGCTCGAATTCCTCGAGCGGTGAGGAAGTTTGCTGGCGTGACGCGCGCAGGGGCGCGAGCTGAGACGGGACCGTTGGGGAGTAGCCGGAGGCGCCGGGGGGCGACCACCGGAAGAGCGGTTCTTCGCTGGTCTCCAGCTTGAAGTTTGGGTCGGTAAGGTACGTCACGGAAACACCCAGTTCGCCCATGGGGTGCGTGATGGGAGGGAGCACCTGCCTCTGCGTCTTCAACACCGCCGATGCAGACGCGGGAATGGTATCTGGTTTTCGAAGCCTCGGTTAGCGACCATTATTCTCGCCCGCCGCCCGTGGGACTGCACCCAATTATTAACTCACCAAATGTCATGATCTCGTGTGGGCGGATATTCTCGTCCTCGCTATCCACCCGGACGCGAATGCTGAATTGGCCAGGCGGGATATTCGCGTTGGCGCCAAACCGTCGGCGGAGGCGCCGCGCAAGCTTCCCAATGGGGAGCACGCGCAGGAGCGTGAATATGCACCGGAAGAGCGAGACGCCGTGCTGGTACATCGCGGGCGGCGCGACGCCAGTGTGGGCCTCGTCTTCCTGGGGACCATCGTAGTTCGGGGAGAACTGGACGTCCCAAGACTCGAGCACGATGGACTTTAAACGCGGGCCGGCGGAGGCGGGGGAGGCGATGCGCACACGGGAGGAGTCCGGGGCGACGTGGAAGAGCGCCTGGTTTGTGGCTAGCTCGGGGATGCAGAGGAGGACCTGAAGCCGCAAGCCGGGAACTGAGGGGGCGGATGAGAGAGAGCGATACATCGAGGTGTGCTCCTCGAAGAGCTCGGTCCGCGGAGTCTCTAGACCAAACTACGCCCCGGCAGTAGTGTTAAGCGGAGCCGAAGCAGACACGTCAAGAGGTAGGATACTCACCCACTTGTCCACCTTCGCATTTGGAGGCGGCTTCAGTGTGGCCCGCGCATGGTTAACCACCGAAGCCAGTTTACAGTACAGCTTGTGGGCTATTTGATCGGCTTTCCGGAAGTCATCGGACATGGCTGGTCGCGGGTACTATAGTGTGCGGTTAGAATTGAGCAGAGGGCATCCAGGCAATATATGTGTGGTTCGAGCGGGTGGCGGGGGAGGGATACCGTAAGTGGGTGTCTCCGCCATGATCGGGCCTAATAAAACGAATATCACCGTCTTCTCAGGGCGCAGGAGGCTGTGTACTTGGTAGGACAGATGGAAAGCGTCTCGGGATCGGGGAGACGCCTTTGTTTACGTTTACAACCTATACATCAGCTCCGAGATACGTTCGTTGCAGTGTTCGGTATTGGTGAGGGGGCTGTACGAGGGAAGCTTGAGATGCCTCCACGCGAGTCCGCCGTGATCGCTAGTCTACGCTGCAGCGGGCGCCCTCGAAATGGCCCCGCGCGGCTCAGGTCCACCGCCCCTTTGGGCACGGGTGTCGTAATTTGATAGCTGTTGTGCGGCTTCACATTGATTTGTGGCGGCAAGCCTGTCTTCGCACCGTATCATGCGCGCCGGTGCACTGCTCGAATGGTTCCTACTCTTCCTCGGGCACCTTGCCGCGCTGAGCGCGTGGTCGCCACAGGATGCAGAATATCTTTGAGCAAAAAAACATCTCGCAGAGGCACTGTACATCACCGACATACCTATGCGTGCCGGCTCGAGAGTGAACGCCACAAGCGAGCGTGTCCCCCGAACGTGTCCCCCATCAAGAGCTCCGCGACAGAGAGCCCCAGCCAATGCCCGCGCCCCAGTCTGTCGATGTGGTGGAGACCGATATGCCTTGCATTGGGACGTCTTCCATGCGGTACAACCACTGGGGCGGCGCGTCATCCTCGAGCCGGATACGTCTCGGGACGGAGGCTGACTGAGCGAGATCGTCGCTCATGTTCGATAATGACGTACTCGAGCGAATTGCGACCTCGTAGTGAGCATTGGATGCGCCCTGCCGGCGTTCGAAGTCCTCCAGAGAGGTGCCCGGTGGTACAGACCCGAATATGTGCGGCAAGTATTCTGATCGGGAAGTCGAGAGTTGCGCGAGGTCCGTCATCCAAAGCCCGTGGGTTGACGACGCATAGTCGACGTCGGAATTGTTGTATTGGTCGTAGAGCTGTGAGGACGTCATCAATATCGCGTGCCACACGGCGCGCCGTCTAAATTGTAAAACGATGCGGCTCACCGTCGCAGGGGGGCCATCGAGGCGACGAGCTTGCTCTAGCAGGAACATTGCGCGGCTGTCAAGGAACGACGAGTCCCCCACACCTGCCGTGGGCCATCGTGTCTGGGATTCCGTTCAGTCAGCTGCTCGCGGGGGCGCAGGCACACTAGAAAGAGGCCCTTGAATCTACGTACTTTGTCGCCCACCGACCATTGTGAGAGATCGAGAGGGTCGGCCAGGCTATCGTATAAGGCCGGCTCGTTTTCCGGCTCGTCGTCCTGCTTGTATCCACCCTGTAGCAATTGTTGCAGAAGCGACAATGGCGTGCGCGCATTCTCGCCTCCGGGCAAGGACGTCGGGGTGAGGTCCGAGTCACCTGAAGGGAATCGCGGAGGGTGGAGCGCCTCTGTTGTCTCCAGATCAAACTTAGGGTCGAGCAGGTAGGTCACTGAGAAGCTCAGCTCGCCGACGGGATGTGCGATAGAAGGAAGCGAATGCCTCTCGTTCTGCAATACCGTCGCGAGAGAAGCAGGGGTGTTATCTGGATTCCGAAGCCTTGGTTAACGATCATTGTTCTCGCGCATAAGATGAACCTGCAGTTTGATGGAAAGCTAAGGACTCACCAAAGGTCATGATCTCATTCGGGCTGATTCCGTCGTTCACGTTGTCTAAGCGGAGGAGGATGCTGAATCCGCCATCCAGGCACGTCCCGCCGCACGCTCGCTCGCGCAGGCGCCGAGCCAATTGCCAGGCGGGCAGGACGCGGAGCAGCGTGAATATGCCCCGAAAGAGCGAGATGGCGTGCTTGTACATCGCGGGAGGCGCGGCATCGGTGTGAGCATGGCCGTCTGGGTGCCCGATGAATTCAAGGTCCCAGGACTCGAGCATGATGAACCGCGGGGCGGGTTCGACGCGCACGTAAAAGTCGGGGGCGATACATCGCAGCACCTGGTTCGGGGCCAGCTTGGGGATGCAGAGGAGGACTTGGATCTGGAAAATGGGCACGGATATAGCGGACGAGATAGTGCGATATGGGGAGATGGGTTTCTCGAAGAGCTTGTAGTGGGGAGTCTCCAGGTTGAACTACAGCCGTGGCGAGAATGTTACATGAGACTTGAATGGGTCACCAACGGAGAACACTCACCCACTTGTCGATCCTCCCATTGGAATCGGGCTCCACGGTAGCTCTTGCATTGCTAACAAGCTGGGCCAGTTTGGGGTATAACCTGTAGGCTACGTGATCGGCCCTACGCAGTTGGACGTCGCCAGACATAGTAGCAGGACGTAGTACTAGCGCGATACTAGGACGACTTATATGCGTGGTTCGTTATAAGGGAAGCGTGCCGTATAAGTGGCGCACCCCTGCGATGATTGAGCGTCCTTAGAAAACGAATATTACCGCCTTCTCAGATCGTAGAGGGGCCGATATATATCGGCAGATAAAGCACGGACGCCTCATGGCCGAGTAGGCGCCCTTGAGAAAGTTCGCCAGGTGTATATTAGCTCCAAAAGAAACTTGACATATTCGGGATGCGGATTTTGTGGCGTTGGTGGGAGCGGGAAGAGAGGTCCAATAGCCGAGGTTATCACCGTGTGGGTGCGTCGCGACCGCCACTCGCAGTCACACGTGAGCACTTGAGTGCGACGTACGAGACGACTGCGGGAGCCTCAGAATCGCGCAGCCCGTGTCGGACTTGAGTGCTGCCAAGTCGGTGGGTGGCAAGTACGTCTTTTTTCCAGCACACTTTGCGCGTCTTGGTACTTGGAGCCTGCATGCGAATCGCCATTCAGCAAACAGAGTCCCCCTTGGTAGAAACTTCATGAGTAACTTTGCGTACTTACGCGTGCCAAGTTGTCGCGACTCCTGTAAGTCAAGGTCACAGGCAAAGATAGCCTTCCGTCAAAAATTCCGCGGCAGAAACCACCATCCGACGCCCGCCGTCCAGCCTGTCGCCGCCGTATCCCGCAACCGGACGTTCTCGACGCGGTGCCACCACTTGCGCGGCACGAAAAGCGTGTCGCCCTCGCGCAGGACACAGCTCAGGGCGGAGTCGGACTTGGCGAGAGCCTCCCTCGTGTTTACGGGGGCGGTCCTCGGGTCGATCGCGACCTCTAACTCGTCTTCAGCCGCGCCTTTCTGGAGATGGAGATCGACGAGGGAGGTGTTCCGAAGTACAGACCCGTCCGCGCGCGAGAGGTATTCCGACAAGGAGGGCGGGAAGAGAACGAAATGCTTCGCGTGCCCCGCCGGGTCTGAAGACGCGTAGACGTTGTAGAGGTTGAAGTACGGGTCATAATGCAGCGGTGTCACCTATGCGCGGCGTAGAATCGTTAACTAGAGGGACGTCCCGAACCGTGGCGAAAAACGTACCGTCGCAGAAGGGCCTACGAAGAAGCTTGTCTGGTACAGGTCCACCGAACCATCCTCAAGGAGCGGCGAGAGGAGAGACGGGGCTTGTACTGCATCCACAAGTCCGGGAACCTGCAGCACACAGACAAGAGCATTCAGCACCTGCGAAACTGAAGACGTAGGTTCAACGCACCTCATCGCACGCTCTCCACTGCGCAAGGTATAGCTGCATCCGCTCGCCCTCCCCAGCACCCTGCGCGCCCGCCAACCACTCCAAGTACACGCTCAGCGGGACGTCCACGCGCCCGCCCGCGCCCGGCTTGTCGTACCGCCCGACCTCGACCTCGACGAGGCGGTCGCCCGCCGCGCGCAACGTGCGCAACAGCGTCTCCGCCTTGGAGGGGCCGTCCGGGCGCGCGAGGGTGCGGAGGAGGAATGGGGCGGCGCTGGGCGCGCGGAGGTACTCGAGGAAGGCGTGCGGCGAGGCGGCGAGGGCGGGCGGAGCCTCGGGGACGGGGCGCGTTCTCAGGAATAGGTAGCCATCGCGTGCAGAGCTACCAATGAAGCTACGGAGATGGTTGCATCTGTTGTGTTGTTTCGTGAAGGCGAGGGAGGTGGGTGTATGCGGTCGCACTCGCAGGAGCGTCATGGACACGGTCCAAGTCCATCCCGCATACGGGCGCTTATTACAAATGTACCAGCTCGACCCTGACAGAAGCCTTCACGCGCACGCAGCGCCCATCGGTGCACACATGAGATCTTGAGCTCTGAGAACCGGACAGATTCAGAGTTTCGATGCGTGGTATGCATTACTCGCACATTAGCTACTTCGTTAGGGCCTACCCGCTACTACCAATATATCGAACAGCAACAGCAAACAGCACGAAGACGACTGCTCTACAACACGGCGCGTGTGATGGGGGGATATATCGTCGACTGGTCGTCATCATCAAGACATGAGCGCGACACGCGCGGAATATACACGTACACGGTCCGGGGAGAACGGGAGAACGACATCGCGGGGCTACCAAGAGGACAAATCCGGGGTGGGGGCAAGAAAACGGGGTAAAGGCGGAGGAGGTCGCAAAAACGGGAGAAGAGGGTGAGGAAGGGGGCCCGGGATTTTAGTTCGCCTCGTAGTGGCCCTCGGAGAGGTTGTTGAGCTCGTCCTCCTGCGAGTCGAGCGTGCGGTACTGGAACCAGAAGATCACGCCGGCGATGAACGCGAGCACGCCCATGACGCCGTAGTTCCACACCAGGAGCGGGTCGCTCGCGAGCGACACGAACGCCTCCCCGAGCGCGGCGGAGATCGCCTGCATGAACAGGAACACGCTCATCACGAGCGAGCGCATGTTCTTCGGCGCCTTCGTGAACGCGTACTCCAGCCCGGTGATCGACGCGAAGATCTCGGAGAACGCGATGAGCACATACGACCCCGTCTGGATCCACACGTTCAGGTCCGACGTGAGCGGCTCGCCCGCGCTGTCCGTGCACGTCGCGACGTGGTACCCGCACGGGTTGCGCTTGTAGATGTAGTGCTGCACGACGGCGGCCCAGATCATCGCGAAGGAGCCGAGGAAGAAGCCGAGCGTGATGCGCTTCAGGGGCGAGAAGTTGATCTTGGCGCGGCGCAGGGCGGGGTAGACGAACTGGTCGACGATGGGGATGAAGATGATGAGCGCGAAGGGGTCGAGGTTCGACAGAACATCGTTGGGGATGCCGTTCGTGACCATCGTCGCGGCCTGGGACGTCAGGTTGTTGTTGAGCTGGTTGTAGGTGAGCCCTGATTGCGAAACATACAGTCAGTCAAATCGCAACAGAGGCCCTAAACAATGATCTACTCACAGTAGATGGGGAACCACAGGAACACGCTGCACGCCCTGAAGCCGCGCTTGACCTCGTCGACCCACTGGTCGTCAAAGGTCATCCAGTTCGGGCGGGTCTCGCTGTTGAAGTTGCTGGGCTTCACGTTCTCCCAGAAATCGGGGGCGTTGAGGTTGCGGTACGTCTGCACGGGGTTCCACGTCCAGCGGCCCTTGGCGGCGTAGCGCCAGATCCGCAGAGACTTGCCGAGAACCGATCCTGTAGGGGGAGAGGTGACGTAGAGGTGGCGACCAAAGTACAGGACGAAGGGGCAAATGCCGAAGACGAGCGTAGGGAGCGTGTACGAGAGCCAGAACCCGACGTACTGCAGGATTCTGTCAGTACCCTGACCAGCCGAGAGCAGAGACGAGAAAGCGCACCTTCTCCGAGTAAGCCATGGAGATCTGGCCAATGAGCGACCCGACGTTGATGAACAGGTAGAAGTACATGTAAATCCGGGAGGTCGTCATGAGGGGATCGACGATGACACGCTCGCCCTCCTTGGTGTGGCCGATGAAGAGCTTGGAGCGCTTGTACTGCTCAGCAACGAGCGGCGAGACGTTTGCCTTGAAGCCACCCGTGCCGACACCCATGATGATAATGGCGATGATGAAGCATGCGAGCGCGCCATGGGAGTGCTCGATGACACCGGGGACCGCGGAGATGATCAGGAGGACGTGGCCGACGAGCGCGACAGCGACAGCGATGCAGGTGGTCTTGAACCGACCCCATCGCGTGTCGGCGATGTACGCGCCGAAGAGGGGGATAATGTACACCCAGAAGGTGTTGAAGGTGCCGATGCCGGTGGAGGCGCGCTGGCCGAGGCCGAGGGCGCCGGCCTGCTTGACGTTGGCGCCCGTGCGCGAGCCTGGCGGGAGCGGCTGCTGGATGAAGTTCGTCTGCAGCACGCGGGGTAGCGATCAGCGCAAAGCGATGTCGATCGGGGATCGAGAGCACGCACAAATACGACGGTGGACCCATAGTACGAGAACCGCTCCGATAGCTCGCAGAACGCGATCACTGGGGGATGACAGGGTGAGCGCGGACTCGAGCCGAGGGTGGGCAGGACGAAAACAACGAGAGCGAAACACTACGCCTACAGAGCGATGGTGGTGGTTGAAGGTCAAGAAGTGAATCGTAACTGGTCACGGATCTGTCTCCTTGTCACGAGTCGAAGAACTGGATATACTGCGTGACGATCCAGTTCCTCCACACGCCGAACATCCAGCAACTCCGGGGTCTCTGACATGGACGCAATCCTGTACCGAGCTAGAAATGTCTTTGTCGGGACAAAGGGATTTACGACATTTCTAGTTCGTTACAAGATCTTGGCCCTTTCCAGGGGTCCTGGGTGCGACGTTTGCCGTGCCACCATCGGGCGGGCTGCGATTGGACGCGGAGGGATACGTACGGTAGGCGCTCCAGGGGATGGTGTCGGAGACGCGACGGAGGGTGCTGCGCTCCTCAACGGTGGGGAACTCGAGGCCGTCGTGAATGCCGTCGAGCTCGTGCTCGTGGGAGGTGGTGGACTCGAGCCGGGCGTGCTTCTCGTCGATCTCAGCCTCGACGCGCTTGGCCTCTGCGAGGCCAGCGAGGATGTCTGTGTCAGCCTGCAGACCAGCCATGTCGCTCAGTGAAGAGTGTGGTGGGAGGGTCGGATCTTGCAGGGGCGACGGTGCGTCCGGGGACAGAAAAGAGACCGTGGCCTGGGGAGACGGGAGGGGGAGCCTTCGCGGAGAAGCCGGGCGGACGGGGGCTTTTATGAGCACATGGCCCCGACGTCCATATGGTTCTGCCTTCCTCCCGGCCATCACTGGGGCCAGCAATTGATCCAGGCACTCTCCCTCGCCTCTCCAATCGCCCCCGCACTCTCCCACTCCTCCCGCGCGCCAGCTCGTGTGCCGTCAGCCACCCCGGCGCGCCCAGCGTCCGACTCGATTCCCGCTGCGGGTCCGCTCGGAGGCTGCGAATGTGCGCGAACCTACTCAGCAAGCAATGTGTAAGACGCTGCCGAGCGCTAGCGGCGCCGTTGTGGCTCGCGTCGGGCGCACAGAAGACGCGGCGCGCCCACAAAATTTGTGTGGTCGATCGGCGGGAGATGGGTCACGCCTGTAACACCCCAGCCCGATGCCTTCCAGTTCCAGCCCGATCCCGACAACTGCGCGCACACCCGACTCGCTCAGCCCTCCTCTCCCCGCGCCTCTGCGATAACGCCATTCAGGCGTCGTCGCAGATAGGAAAATTTCCAGCCCGCCTCTCGAGACGCAGCGCGAACTTGCGAGCTGCCCCAGGCCCATCGACCGTTGACGGTTTGTGGATCGTTCCAGAGGTGCCTGGTCGGGCTGCCCGCTTTGGAAAATGTACCGCTGACGCCAGTCGCCACACAACTTGCGTGCCGCCCTCGCATCCATCGATCTCC
Organism: Trametes villosa; assembly: GCA_002964805.2. Classification (NCBI taxonomy): domain Eukaryota; kingdom Fungi; phylum Basidiomycota; class Agaricomycetes; order Polyporales; family Polyporaceae; genus Trametes; species Trametes villosa. Next base: position 570,056 of record PUDQ02000024.1, on the reverse strand, counting down.
TCCAGCGAGCTTGGCTCGACGGCGGGAAACAAACGTCCGTGATGCTCGATTTTCGACGGCGCAACCCCGCCGCTGCGTTTCTGCGGTCTTCCTCCCGTTAGGCGGCGCAATGCATCGCGACACCCGCCGCTAAACTTGGCAGCATTCCCCGGCACGCCGTATCGTCCTTCTGCGTTCCAATCAATTCACCAACCGCGCGCCGCTGCTCGCAGCTCCTCCTCCCGCACCGGCATGGTCCCGCAAACCGTCTCACGCTGCCGCCAGCGGCCAGGTCAGATGGCTCGCCCGCCCGCGCACATGCTGCCGTGCGTGGCCCGCGCTCTTGGCCGCGGGGCCTGCAATGTCGACATCGGCGTGCGCTGCCCTTGGCCCTCGCCAAGTTGCGCGGTGATCCATCTGCATGCGTCTCGCGCCCGTTGATAGCTCGTGTGATTCCGTCGTATCGCGCGGTCCGCTGCAGCCTGGCGCGATATCCCGGTTCCCGCGCAGCGCTAGCGTCGCGGAACCTTGCGCCTCCGCCCCGGTGCGACTCCGGTCAGTGTGTTCGATGGAAGCTTGCGGTCAAAGTCTCCCATGCTCGCCCGACTTGCTCGCAGAAAAGGACAAGCTCAAGCTCGCCTTCGAGATCCCCGCGCGTTCCTGGACCCGTCTCGCGTCCCTCGCTCGCCTCTTCTCCATCTCGATACTCAATGGCGAATCTTGCCGAGCCGTGCTGTGCAGTCTGATGGTCGCGCCAGGGCAAGCCTTCGAGCCCCCGGCTCCTGGCAGTATCGCGCGGACGCGCACACTAAAGGATCCCGCCAAGCCTGGGTGCAGTTATCGCGCAAGCTCCGGGGGCTCTTTCTATCACTTGATAACGAGGACATGCCCGTAGCATGCCCGTATGAGACCTTGCCCGTTTGAAGTTTCTCTCTCGAATTGCCTCCGCGGCAGCGTCGACTATGCGCTCATAAACGCGAGCTCTGGTGTCTTCCGATTTTGAGCTCCTCTTGTGCCGTTCTGTATTCTTGCGCCGATCATTGGCTGGAGATTGCCTGTTTGCTGGTCGGCCTCAGTAGTCATGTCATCATCATGTGAAAGCTCGTGCATTTCAGCGCTGCCTTCCTCCGCAAACATCGGATACATCGCGCCCAAAACGAGCCCACCTCCTCAGCGGGCCGACCACAACCGCTCGGCATGCGTTCGGACAGGTGAGCCATTTCCTTCGCACCCAACCTGCCGCTAAGCTTACTCGACGCTACGATAGGATGCTAGCATGACGTCTGCGGCGCGCCCCGCCACGAAGCCTGTCCCCCCGCACCGAGTACGTCAAGCCTCGACGTCCGACGTCGGGCGCACGCGCGACATCGATCGCTAGCGTGCGGCTGACAGCTCCCTGCGAGGTAATCGAAAGCCTGCTTCAAACGTCTCCCGCCGCCCGCCATGCCATGCAGCGCGAACGTCGCACCGAGTGGGGCGCGGCGCCGTCCGCGGTGCCGACCGGCAGAGACGAGACTTTTGGCGCCCGTATCGACGGACTCAGGGCTCGGAGTCGGAAGCGCGGAGACGGCGGACGACGTCGGGGGCGCGGAAGTGGCCGGCCGTGCGGGGGCGATCGCGGGGTGCGTCGACGAGCTCGGAGCTGGCGATCGGCGGGAGCTCGCGGACTCCGGGAGGCTGACAGCGGCGACGCTCCAACCCAGCCTCCGAGCTTGGTGCACTGGTGAGCGGTGTACATACATATCCGTCTTGACTAACCTCACCTCCAGCTGCAACGGTTGTGTCGGAATATGGCTGACCAAATACACTGCCGAAGATTCAGGCTACAATTTTGCCTGGTTTGAGCGCAGCGCTTCAGCCTCATCGATGCCCGCGACAAATATCGGCCGCTCTCCACGCATTCCGACGAGCTCTTCCCGGGCTCGGAAGAGCGCGGAAGCACGCCTTATATGTCCTCGAGTCAGCGGCTGACAAGACCACCCGCTGTCATTCCCCGACGCCTCTGGAACGGAGGAGACAATTTCGCGGCTGACGTTTCAGAGTCGCCGGGTTTGACAATGACATCGAACGGTGAGCCTAGGCCGACTCCGATGCTGACTTCACCGATGAGGCTGGCTGAGGCTGGCGGGAGCGCTAGCTATGTCTCGGCCCTCGATCGTGGTGGGTCATCCGACGGCGTCTTCGAGCCCGGCCCATGGACGAGTACCTTCCAAAGGGCACTGTTCCCGAAAGGTGAAACTAGTGGACGTCGGACAACCGGCTCGACAGGGATACGTCATGGCGTGCTTCCAAGCTGGCGTCGCCGGCGAGCCTTGCAGGTACAGTACCAGCGGGACCATCGCTACAGGCCTGTGGGCGCCATAAAACGTCGGTAGATTGTTGCTGTAGTGTACCAAATAGTCTGCTCTTCTGCGAGTAAGATAGAATACTTAATTCAAGAACTGTTTCGCTCATGCGAGCGTGTGCGCGCGGTCGTACTCCTCCCTCCACCGCTCGAAGCCCTCGAGCGGGACCTCGCCGCATAACCGCGCTACAACCGTCCTCGCCTCGTTCAAAGACTGTATACTCACGATCAGCCCACACACCAGGGCCTGGGGAAGAAACACTCACGTTGACGACTTGCAGCACCGCGACGACCGCGGTCGCGTAAAACATATACTCGTAGCTCGTAAGCGACTGCTTCGAGTGGCTCTTGCGCGCGGCCGCGCCCGACCCTGGGCCGGCGGCAGCGTTCCCGCCGTGGTAGTGCAGCCGGTCGGCGAGGTTCTTGTACTGCGCCTGGTGCAGGGGCTCACCCGTACGGAGTGACTGCGCGATGAGGAAGAACGTTGACATGACATCGCTGATCTGCACACGGACGGTCAGCCGGGAGGATGGAATACAGGGCGGAGGCGGCGTACGAAGTGCGGGTTGAGGACGTGCGTGTAGGGCAGCGTGGACTTCCTGAGCTCGGGGTCGAGGTTAGCCAGTGCGCCTCCCATCTGCGATAGCGTCAGCTCACTTTCGTTAGTGATGGGCTAAAATGACGTACTAGCACGAGACTCGAGAGCATGTCGCTCTCCACCTCCAACAACTGGTTGTACTCCTCGACGGCCCACGCACCGCGGATGTTCCCCTCCCACTTCGACATCGCCGTGCGCACCCGCAGGTCCTGGATCTGCTCCGCAAGCGTGATGAACTTCGCCCGGAGCTCCTCGGACCAGTTATGGTTCGCATTGGCGAGCGCACCCTCGGAGGGATTCAGCCAGAGCGAGGTGAGGTGCGAGTAGAGATAGGAGAGCCCGGAGAGGACGGAGGCGTTCCGCAGTCGGACGGCCTTGCGGCCGGACTTAGGCGGGAGCATCATGAGGATGAACGAGGCCGCGCACCCTGTCAAAGGAATTAGTCGAAGTTGTCGTTGTGAGTGAATTGGGGATAGGGGACTAACCGATCATGACCAGCACCCATCGCCTCCAGGCCACTTCCCAGCCTATCCCGACGTTCTGGAAGATACCGGGCAGGTTGCCGTCGATCCAGGAGTATCCTACTACGAGGACGAACGTCGCCTACAAGAAGACGGTTAGTATGGCTCCCTACGGTTTGAATGGAACGACTTACCCCGCTCATGAGGACGGCGATGAGGTACTGTGGAGGAGCGAAAATACGGAAGAAGACGAGAGGCAGGAGGAAAACCGCCACAATGGCAGCCATGCCGTACGGGTTTCCGGAGCCATGACCTGCACCTATGTACCAGCAAGCCATACCCAGCACAGCGCCGAGGAACGTTCCGCCTAAACGCATCGCATAGCTGGCATGGCCGTCAGTACTTTACACTGTGATCAGGATGATATGTGACGTACTTGAACACTTGGTCCGACGCGTAGATGTTCAAAGTCGTTTGCGCCATGATCAATGCCCTGCGACAACATTTAGTACACGCCATGAACGCACTCCGCTCCCCACTCACCATACGGCTCGCTGAGAATAGGCGAAGTCTGGAACAGCCTGTCAGCAGGCAGAGGAACCTATGTAAGCTGGTGTACTCACGGGCACTGGACCTGATTACGGCCGGCAGCCAAAGAGCGATGGTAACCACAACGTAGCGGAACGCGAACTGGGCCAACATCCGATCAGTCGTGTCCGTATATGCGGGGAAACTGCACAAACCAGTGCCTCTGGAGTCTTCGCCCACCGGAGCAGCGAGTGGAATAGACCGGCAAATCGCTGTAGGAAGTTCTCGGGCGGTTTGCTATCCGGGTCAAGCTCTGACAAACAAAGGTCAGTACCCTACTCCCTCCGGAACTCGACGATACTCACTGTACTCCCTCCGCTCTTCGGTCTCAACAGCCTGCTCCGGCTGCATATCCTCACCGACCGCACCCTCTCCCGCGCCATCCGACGAACGCAGCAACTTCCCGATCGCCCTCAATCCCTTGGGCGCCCACAACCTTGCCTTCGTTCGCTTCGCCGCTGTCTCGCTCACGAGCTCCGCGAGCTGCACAATCCCGTTGCACACCACTGCGAGGTTCGACGCGAACACGTACGACTGATACAGCGCTCGCAGCGGGATCTTTTTCACCGCGCCGGAATCCAACTTCTCCAAGACAGCTTGGTATGGCTGGAGGAGAACGAACCGCCGGTCGGTCTTGAAGGCCTCGATGGCTGCGCGGAGGGCGTTGAGCGACAGGTCAAGGTCCGCGAGGCGGGCGTCCTGTAACGCGTGTCCACGCCTGTAGCGGTTCGTGTTCACGGCGATGACGAGAGCCTGGAGAGAGGATAGGGTTGCTACGCCTGCAGCGCGGAGGTCTGCAGTCGCTTCGCGGATGTTTGGGAGGACGTCGACGAGGCGCACGCCGTGCTCGGTTTCAGCGGCGAGATTGCGCTCGCGGAACTGGCGCAGGAGGAAGGTGTCGTCGACGGCGGGGCCGCTGGCGTCGGATGCGGATGCGGACACGGATTCAGTGTCCTCGTGCTTGTGGTCCGAGAGCGAGAGAGGGTGGCCCATGATCTTGGCGAAACCGTTCAGTGCAGCTGGAGGCTTCCATGAGCATATGGAATACACAACAGGGTACGAGGAACACGGACCTAAGCGTGTGGTGACAATCTGCATGGGCTCGAGCATGTCCTTGATATCGTCGCCATTCCATCTGCCCCAGCTGAACTCAAGGTTAAGGAACTGCTTCTGAGCCATCACTGCCCCGGAATTCAGCCTTGCCGTCCGCGGAAATTTCATGGTGATACTTACATCCTTGTAGTTGCTGGATCATGCCTGCACGAGCCGCAACTGTCTTGGAGGCAAGAGGGCTACCAGCGACAATGTCATGCGGGTCGGTCTTCAACACCTCTTCCTGCATCGCAAGGACCGCTTTGAACTTTTCGATGAGCTCCGCCGCAGAACCGAGGTAGGAGTGGTTCAGCGACTCCGGGAACGCGAAGGCGATGAACACCAGTGCGATCGCGATGTAGCATGCGACGGCTGTCAACAGGGAATTGAGGAGCGTGTACTGCGCGACCGGGAACAGAGGTCCGAAACTCTGCGCATTGAACGTGTATGAGATGATATTCTCGCGATCGACATGGAGGACTCACACAGAAGATGTCGATGGCAATGGTGCCGAAGACACTCATGATCGTGAGCTTGGGGGCGTAGGCTCTTATCAGCGCGAACAGGAAACACCCGAAGCCCATGAAGACTCCGAAGATGACCGTAGACCTGAGAAGACATGAGTATATGCGCCTGAATATATGCGCACTACCGACTTAGTGTCCAGGAAATCTCCGTTGAATATGCCGTTCCTGAACAACGCGTCGGGATTCGCTAGACCAGCCGTACTAGGAGGGACATCAGCACAGAAGGGGATGCTATGGGACGGTCCGCGCACCTTTGGGCCTCTTTCTGGAGGGTTGCCTTCACCAATGTCTGATCCCTCACGGCGAGCGCGGCCGCCATACCGGCGCACGATATCGCCCATCCAAGTGCGATACCCACCACAATGGTTGTGATCGCCTATTCGGCGTAAGTGTTAGCGGTGCTCCAGGGGTTGCTGACCGCCATGACACTCACGAAGATGAACAGTTGGAAGGGCATGTTCGGGGGGACCATCACGCTTAGTAGCAGCGCAAAGAACGCACTAGCATACATCCTCTCTTCAGCCGTATCTCCTTCACCCTGGAAAAGCGCACTCACGTATTTCCCAAGGTCGCAAGCGACTTGTTCGGCACCATGATCACGAAACACACCCATGAAGCCACCCAACATCTCAGCAGCAGCTTCCAGGACTTCCACGAGCGCAGGTGCTTCGACATCCACGGCGGCAGCTTGTCCCATGCGCTGTGTTTACGCGGTGCCGCGGCGGGTGGCTGAGACTCCGCCTTCTCAGAGGTCGTCCCATTCTGCGCTTTCTCCTGCACGGACTCCGGCATGCCTGGAGGACGGGGGTCGCGCGAGCGGGCGAGGAGGAGGGCGGGGATGAAGGCGTCGCGTTTTCAACCACTTGGCATGCGCGTGCACAACCCACGATCCGGGGCCGGAGGGGATGCGAATAGTAAGGCGATAGCCGCGAATATGCCTGATGTATGGGCGGTACGGCGTGAGCGCTGCACCGACTGGCCCTGGTGGTTTCAACGTACGTCTCAGATAGGGGGGATGCGGATTTGTTGTCGGGGACCACAGTGGGACGCGAGGGGAGAAGAGAAAGCGGGTAGGTGAGTTTGGGGGGAAAGCATGCTGAACGTTAACAGGTGAATGCAAAGGAGCGGTGTGCGCGCGCATCGGGCGCGGGTCACTTGGCCGCTCTCTCCGGGCGTCATCGGCATCATCCTACTCACCGCCGACCTCCGAGCTCTTACTGAGCTCGACTCTCAGGATTACTGGGACAGTGCGCTTCTCGGACTTCGGTGAGTTCCTTTATCCAGCTGCGGGACGTCTAGATGCTGATGAATCCAGGCTACGTTTTACACATGTACAGATATCTTCTTCCTAATACCCCTCCAATGCTATGACGCTGAGCTACGCTCAAGGCCTCGCCGAGACAACGCCTACAAATTAGGCGGAGAGCTTCTCGCGGAGGACCTTCTTGAGGGCCTCGCCGTCCTGCGCGAACTTCCGGATGCCCTCGTGGAGCTTGTCGTTCGCCATCTCGTCCTCGCAGAGCGCCCAGCGGAACTCAGCCTCGTTGTCGACGTACGAGACCTTGGGGATGGGCTGGCCCTGGGCAGCTGTAGGGAAATCAAGGTTAGCTCCGCCTGACGAGTAGGTATCCCACTACCACTTACCAGCGTTGGAGTCGAGCTTCTTGGGGACATCGGCGGTGTCGTTCTTGAGCTCCTCAAGGAGGGAGGGGGAGATCGTGAGGAAATCAACACCAGCAAGGGCCTTGATCTCGCCAACCTGTATATGACGTGCGGTTAGCGCATTGCACAGATAGACTCTGTGTTGTAACCCACGTTACGGAAGGAAGCACCCATAACGATGGTCTTGTAGTGGTGCTGCTTGTAGTAGTTGAAAATCTTCTTCACGGACTGGACACCGGGGTCCTCGTCGCCGACGTAGTCCTTGCCCGGCTTGTTCTTCTTGTACCAGTCAAGAATCTGCGCGCAGAGCGTCAGGATACAATCGTATAACCCCTATGCGATATGGACGTACGCGGCCAACGAACGGCGAGATAAGGGTGACACCAGCCTCGGCGCAAGCAACGGCCTGGCCGAAACCGAAGAGGAGGGTAAGGTTGCAGTGGATGCCGTCGTCGCGCTCGAGCTCGCGCGCGGCCTGGATACCCTCCCAGGTCGAGGCGATCTTGATGAGGATGCGCTCCTTCTTGATGCCCACGGACTCGTAGAGAGCGATGAGCTCCTTCGCCTTCTTCTTGGTCGCCTCCTTGTCGAAGGACAGGCGGGCGTCAACCTCAGTGGAGACACGGCCGGGGATGATCTTCAGGATCTCCTTGCCGAACTCGACGAGCTGTACAGCGCGAACGCGTAGACGTTAGATTGATACGCACGGCGCCATAGGCTAAGACGAGTGCACTTACGAGGCGGTCAATGGCAGCGTTGGCCTGTTCCTCGACGGAACCGCCCTTGCTCTTGCCGTACTCGATGGCGGCATCGATCAGGCGCTTGTAAGCGGGCTTGTTGGCAGCGGCGAGGATGAGCGACGGGTTGGTGGTCGCGTCCTGCGGCTTGTAGACATCGATAGCTAACGATGAGCAGTCCCAATCAGCCCCCGTCCCGATCTAAGCGAGGCGCGTCGCAGATGGCAGCACTCACACTCGAAGTCGCCGGAGTCGGAGACGACGACGGTGCCGGTCTGTTTGAGAGCGTCGAGGGCGGTCATGGTGGTGGTGGTGGGTGGTGGTTACTGTGCAAGAGAGCGCAGGCCGATGGCGGGTAAAGTAGGTCGAGCTCGGGGCTGAGTGAGCTTGGGGTGTGATCTCATCGTGATCACGGGCGCTTACACACGGACCGGCGACCGGGACCTTTCGGACAGTCGGAGCTATGGTCAGGTTTGCGCCGGTGGTGGTGCGAAGGTTGCCGCTCTCCTCTCACTGTCGCACACACGCCGCGACCGTCGCGACGCAGCACGGTCCTGCCAGTCACCTGCGAATCGCTATCGTACGATAGGGGGCTCTGCGGTGAGCTCGACACCAGGAAAGTGCATCCAAACTATGTTTAATCGCCGTCGTGAACACTAAACAGAATATTTCCTGAACGAGCCCGGGGGCAAGTCGAGACGAACAGGGTTATAGACAACCCTAGAGCTTCCCTCGGAATCGTGATCAAGCGGCGATATGTGTCAGGACCGCTGCGCGTGAAGTACGGCCTGTCGCAGGATCGCGTGCAATACGAGTCGCACCATGACATAACCGTAACGCCAAGGGTCTCCCAGAGTCGCCAGGGGCCGGGACAGGAGCGCGATGCGAGCCTCCCGGAAAGGGCGCCAGGATACCACGCAGCGCTGCGTACATGAGCGGCCGGTGCTAGCAGGGAATGCATCTCCCAGCGGCCCGCATACGAGGCTCCCGTCTTCTGCCGGTGTGCCGAAACGTACATCGGCAAACGTGCGCGTCCAACGAATGAAGGGGGAAGCTGGGGTGAAGTTGGGGAAGACGTGGCCGAGGAGGGCCGGGTGCGCAGCCGGATCGACATGTCGGAGCACGTCCGTCGGATGCTATAGGAATCGGATGGCAGAGGCAACACAGCTGGATCACAGTCTAGGTTTGGCACATAGTCAAAGTCTTCATGCAGACCAAGTATCTCGTAGGACTTCCCCCGCACCATCGTGAGCTGGTACTCGCAGCCCCACGGCATTTTACGCCAAGCGCAAGCGGCGAACTCGCGCGGTCGAAGGCGCCAATCCGGTACCCGACCGCCACAACAAGTGCCGGCGAAAGCTGCAAGTGCATGGTGACCCGTGGTGCGAGGCGGCTCGACCTACCAACTGAGAGTGAATTACTCCAAGGATCCGTGGGGAGCCCAAAATCGTAGTCGTCTATGGATATGCATATGAGATCTGCTCAGTGTGAGCTCACGTGAAAACCCGAGATACAGACCTTGCATCCGCGCTTGTACAAAGTTTGTGCAAGCACCGGAAACCTTTGCTTGAACGCTATCTGTGGCTAGCTACTTGTGGCACTGATGGTCGTGAACGTCGACGGCATCTGTACATACGTCGGTTCAGGGCCGAGTCCGAGATGTGGCAGATACATAGACAAGGATGTACTTACCGAGTACAAAGTCGATCAATCAAAATCTAGGAGAACAGCGCACTCCGGAGTGATTGAAGTGCTGCCGGAGTTCAGCGTTGACCGCGGCCGCAGGACTCAGGCAATCTCAGGCAATAGAAGCTATCCTGGGTTGCTCCGCGATGGGCGGCCTAGGACTGGTGGACCGGTGATATCCACTAAAAGCGGTGAATGTGCGGGTTCTTGCCCTTCCGCGACAGATATAGACTATATCTTGATCTTGAGGGAGCGTAGTCGTAGTCGGTGGCTGTATCTGCCCGGTTGTAACTCTTCGCGTCGTAGATGCCCGAGGTCTCCAGACAGTGTCGAGTTAATGGAAGAGCCCTGTTGAACCGCCTCTAGAAACTAGGGCGGCCGAGCTCAGCACGAACGCTGACCTCAGCACCTCGTAGAACGGCAGTTGAGAGATAGATTTGCGGGCTTTCCATCATTCGCGAGCAAGTTATCTAGAAGGCCAGCCTGTGCTGGAGGCAGTCCAGATGTAAGCTGATGTAAGTACTGGCAAGTACGACACACGGGAAAACGTGGCAACACTCATCGCCCAAAAAGGATCATGCTGTGTTTGCAATCCGCGCCTCGAGGCATCGTGCGGACTACTTCGACAACAACAATGACCGGTACACCCTCTATGCCCTCGGTTTTCCTGGGAACCTCCGGAAGGTCACGGGAAATGACAAGTCTAGTGCTTCTGACGACGCATATCTGGATGCTACTAGTGATAGTCCTTGGGCTGTATGTCTTCGACGGGCTGCTCCGACGTTCTCGCTGTCACGCACAATCCGATGCTTCGAGCTTACTTGTGATGTGGAGGCTGTCCTTCAGGGCCTGCGGTGACTCGACTCATCTGTCGGTGCCGTATTGTACTTGTCCAGACAGATGTCAACTGACGTAGGTCGAGTGCTCTCCTAGGACCCGTCCGCAGAAACGTAAACCTACGCTCCGGGATCTATCACTCCGCCTCACCACGGGCGTTGATATTAGACTCCGGATGTTTGCACCTCGCAGGGCGCTGTCCCTTGCCGCTAATCACCGTATCTCTGTTGCAGCGGCCCCTCCACTCGTCCTTGTACTGCGCCCACAGCTCTGCGCTCGGGAATAAAACATGAGTGTGCGCGGACGAAGATGCCCCTCATCCCAGGCAGCCATGCCCCACTCGGTCATTACCCTCTACGATATACATTCTACGGCTCCTCAGCCGTGGGCCCCTAATATCTGGCGCATACGGTGAGTCCTCTGCTGTAGAGAGAGTCAGACCCGTAGCGGCGCGTCGCAGGTCACAAGGACCTGGGCCGCCTCGCCGCTAGTGAGCCCTAGGTCATTGGTCATCGAGGTCGCCGCCGCTAGTGACCAAGGTACCGTGCACCGTCCAGGGTTGCGCCGGCTGCCGCTACGGTGTGATCGATACTTCCTCTCACATTGGCCACGTCCCTGCACATTCTGACCGCTATGCAGGATGATTCTCAACTACAAACGCCTGCCTCACCGCACCGTCTGGGTGGAGCTGGCCGACGTCGAGGCCGCCCTCCGCGCAATCGGCGCCCCGCCCGCCGCACAGAGGTCAGACGGCCGCCCCGTCTACACGCTCCCCGTCATCGTCGACACCCTGCGGTCGAAGAGCTCGCCAGTCGTGCTCACAAACGCCAACACGATCGCCGAGTACCTCGAGGCGACGTACCCCGCACGCCCCATCTTCCCCGAGGGCTCGCGCGCGCTGCAGGCGCTCTTCGTGCACTACGTGCAGGAGATCTTCGCGCGCCCGCTCCTCCCGCTCCTCGTGCCGCTCACGCACCAACGCCTGCCGGAACGCAGCCAGGCGCACTTCAAGCGCGGCGGGCTCTCGACTGCCCCCGTGATGGCGAGCGGCGGCCCACAGCATGACCAGGCGTGGCTGGCGGTGAAGGAGCAGTTCAACTTCCTCGCCTCGATCTTGGACAAGAACTTCGTCGACCGCAACGCGGTGGTCGCGATGGGCCAGGAGATCACCTACGCTGATTTCGCTCTGTGCGCCGTGCTGTGAGTCTCTTCTTCTTCTTCTGCTGCAGCGGAGCAATCGGGTGGCTGAGCTGAGCTGAAACGCGCGCTGCGTGCGTAGGATCTGGGTGGAGAAGATCTCCCCGCACGATTGTTGGGCGAGGATCCGCGAGTGGAACGGAGGGAGGTGGGCGCGCCTGTACAGTCAGTGCCGCGAGTACATGGACGTGTGCTGAAGTAACCGTACGAAGCCTCATAATTCTTGTAGCCTAATCTCTTCTTGATAGACTAGTACTATGTATTCTCCCTAACTGCTGTATAGACGTTAACTTGCCGGATTGCACACTGCCTAACGGGCTGGCGGTGAAACACAGCGCTCCCGGGCTGTTCGGCGGAAAGATTAGTTACTACCTCATCTGCGATACTGTCTATGTACGCGGGTCTTAGACAGGGGGAGGCGGGCCTGATCTTCAGCCACCTGCTCAAGCCTCAGGGCTGCGTTGTTGGCGCAAATGTTTGATTTTGCTACCGTGCAGGTTCGTTCGCAGCGAGCTATTACCTCAAGAAGCAGCGCCACCGGCGCAGATATCGCCAGAACGTAGTACGAGATAGCTTGACGCACGTATCGTCCACAATTTTTGCTGGCTGAGTAGAGCTGAGATACCCATACGATGCTTGCTGGCGTGGATGAATGAGTGGATGAACTCCTGGAAACAACTTGTGTGCCTGAACACTGCAACTTCAAGAACCCGGTCCAGCTGTGTGTTCCACGTGGCCCGACGCGTCGGGCCGCTGATGTCGCTTCGGGCTGCTTTAATCGGACGATTAGTACGGTCTAGTATCCCTTCTTATCTCCCTTACAAGACCACTACAACTTGGGCTTAAATGGCCTAGTACGAGATCTCTTGGCGCGGATTAGACTCTGGGGCGGCAACCCTTCGCGCTCTGGTCATCGTCCCGTGAGGCGAGCCCCGCGATCTTCCCAACCTCCACAACCCGCCCGCCGTCCGTCTGAGATGCAGCCATGTTGTCGCCGTCAGCATCGTCGTCTGCAGTAACTATCCCGACCCCGGGCAAGTCGATCCTCAAGCGCCCTCCGCCCCCGCAGCCCTCGTTCTTCGCGCGCATCTCCAAGATCCTGCCAACCCAGAGCCAGCCCGATGCGACCAAGGATGAGGCCAGCACGCTCAAGCGGGCGCACTTTGTCCTCCCGGAGATGACCACGGTCTACCCTATCATGTCGAGCAACCCGCCCTCCACGCCGTCACTGAAGGAGGAGAAACGGTCCATCGAGGAACGCGAGGCGGAGCGGAGACGACGGGTCGTCAGAGGCACCTCGTCCAGCCCAGAGGCCAGTGCGGAAGATGACTGGTGGAGCATGGACAAGGTCGAAGCGTTCTACCGCGAATGCTGCACGGGGCGAGAAGAAGTGCCCGACCCCGCCATCTCGGCCGCGTTCAAGGTATGTGCCTTAATACATGTCTGCGCGGGCCATTTCACGAATGCGCTTATCCGTATAGCGAGCTGGGAACTCTACCCCGCGGACAGTAGACCTCTCCGGTATCCAGCTCAGCATCGGTTCCGCGTCCGTTCTATCTGACGTGTTCACCATCGAGTGGGGTCTCCGTAAATTGGTGTTCAAGGAATGCGACTTGGACGAGCTAGTAAGTGCATGACTGTGAGCGTCGAGAGCCGTTTGGTTGACCTCTTGCCAGAACTTGAAACCAATGCTACACGCGCTCCTGATCCCGGGCACGCTCACCTTCCTATCCGTGTCGTCAAATAGACGGCTAAAGGGCACGGCTTTCCGTCTAATCGGTGCATACGTGACGAAGGTGAGCTATCAGCGTTTTAGTGGGTAGAACACATCTTATTCCCTCCTCTAGGCGAAGAGTCTGCAATTCCTGGATCTGTCTCAGAATGCGCTGGATAAGAAAGCGATCGAGTATATTGCAGCGGCGTTACCTGCTGCGCCTGCATCCGGGCTAGTATCGCTACGGTTGGATGATTGTTCTCTCAAGCCGCAAGCACTCGATGCGCTGGGTAGGTGGCACGCTTTGGTATAGCCGGAGGAAATGCTGATCCTGCTTTAGCGCATTCGGTGCGAGTGTCCTCTCTGAAGAACATCTCGCTACGGCATAACCGTATAAGTGCCACCGGAGCCGTCGCGATTGCTCTTATGATTAAGGACTATCCCGACCGCTTCCCCGCCACCAACGCGGATGGAGCGTCTGTCCCAAGCTCCCCCGTAACTTCTATCTCTAGCCTTGCATCCCTCACACCACCCGCCACGCCATTATCACCACATCAATCACTCCCTCCACTTGCCAGCAATGGTACCGCACCACCACCTCCGCCCGCGCGGTCAGGGCCGGTTCTCCCTCCACCTCGACACCCCTCGACGATGCCCCAGACGACCTACACGCCTTATATACCCCGTTCTCGACGCGGAGCAGGTGTGCCGACACCCAGCAACACCAACCCGCTTTCTCCGTCAGGACGTCCGGTGCCTATCATCACATCCTCCGCTCAGGGCGGCATAACCGCTAGGCTACCTCCGCCACCTCCTGCACATCCGTCTCAGTCGAATGGGAACGCACGAGGGATCGAAGCTCCTCTCAAGCATGGACCTAGTGCTGCCTTGCTGGAGCAAGTACGGGCGCTGGACAATCTACCTCGCTTGGGCGCGCTCCGGACGTTGGACCTGAAAGGCAACGACATTCGGGCACGTCTATTCCTCCGTGAGAATGCGCCCTGTTCCTGACTCCCCGCCAGAACGGGATTACCTATATTGCTCAAGTCCTGAAGCGTAACCGGACGCTGAAGGTACTGAACCTTAGCGAGAACAAGCTCGATGTCCTGGGTCTTGTTGCCGTTGCGGAGGCACTGGTGAGCACCATCAGACTGTGGACACCGAACAGCGGTCAAACGAGCTGCGATGCAGAAATACAACTCATGCCTAGAAACACTCGACCTGAGCAAGAACCCGTGCTGTGGTCCAGGATTGGAAGGGGTATGCCCGAGGAGTTCTCCGTCAGGATCATCTCGTTGATCTTTTTTGACAGATTCAGTCGCTGAGGACGGCGTTCACCCTGAATGCCGCTCTCAAACGGCTGTTCCTCTCGTCAACCAACATGACGTCCGCTGGTGCGATCGCGTTGGCCGAGTTCCTGCCGGAGTCCGCGTCGCTCCTGCACCTGGATCTGACGATGAACAATCTCGATCTCGCGGGCGTCATGGCGCTGAGCTCCGGGCTCAAGTCCAACCACGTTATGCGGTGCATGGACCTCAACATCCCGCCAACAGACGAGGAGATGGCCAGGTGAGCAGACAGAGTCGCCGCCGCCCTAACAGCTGCTCAATCACATAGCAGGATGTGCCGCGAGATCCTCGAGACGTGCATCCGCAACACGGAGGAGGCCGAGAAGGCGGCCCTAGGGGAGGCCGCGGGCGGCGAGAGCGGGCGCGGCGCGGCCAAGGGCGTGTGGGGCATGATCGAGCAGAGCGAGCTCGCGAAGTCCATCCGGGAGGACGACAAGAAAAAGGTCGATGAGCAGCTTGACGTTTCGCCTCCTCCGTCCGGGGACCCCACGACTAACATCGTTTCCGCGGCGCAGACCGAGTCTGACGTCGTCCTCCAGGCTCGTTCTCGCAAGAGCGAGCTCGAAGATTTGTTGGCACAGTCCACGTCCTCGTCCTCGTCTGCGTCTACCCCCGTTACGCTTCAGCCGGACTCTGAGATCGTGCAGTCGACAAGGGAGATCGTGAAGGCCGTCGTTGCTTTGATCGAGAGGACGACGGAACCTGCACGCCTGGAGATGCTGCTGTCCCTCAACGACGACCTCATGATGCTCCTCGGGCGACTGGAGCCCAGGCCAGAGCCTCTCAAGATAGAGGGTCTTGGGATCAGTTTTGGGAACGGTGACGCGGTCGGGAACGGGCACTCAGGGCATCTCACACCCAATGGCTCTACACCACCCGAAGAGACTCAGGATGAAGACGACGATGACGACGAGCCGATCACCCCTCGGGTAGACAAGGGCAAGGGTCGCGCAGAACCTGAGCCGGAGCCGCAGGAGAGCGTCCTCAGCCCGACGTTCCTCATTACCGAATCCGATGACGAAGATGGAGAGCCGCAATCGCTGAGCCCGGAAACGGACGAGAACCTGGTCTCGCCTGTGGATCTGTGAGTAGGGGTACACAGCCGGTGTCGTGTGACAGTTGCTTACTATCATCACAGCTCGAGACGGCTTGTGGAAGAGGAGGGAGAGGTATTCCGGAAGGGCGCCGTGCTCTTGGGACCAGAAGAGATGGAAGGCGAGTACGACGGCGAAGAATTGCGGAAGGAGGTGCGTATGCTCTGCTAGACCAATCTCACGCGCAGCTAAAGTAGTCTATCACATAGCTCCTCGAAGCGATGGTAGAGCGACCGCCACCTCGCCTAGTGGACGAGTACCCTGTAGACAGTGTCCCGTCTGACCGGGAACGCGCCTCCCCCGTCGCAACTTCACCCCAAGAGCCGCAGAAGCCTCCACCGCGCCCGTACATTCGTCGAACCCGGTCATCCAGCTCCGCCGTCTCGGTCGATACCCAGAACGTCGCATCCCCCATCGAACGGTCTCTGAGCGGGGGCCTCACGCCGACTTCGGCAGTCGCGAGCCCCATCTCGCCATCGGGCGCAAGGCCGGCGACCCTCTCGCGGAACTCATCTATCAGTTCGATAAGGGAAGCCGCTTCGGGTGCTTCCTCGTAATGGTATGTCGAGAGTCCTTGTTCGACTACAGTATGTGGACTGAAAACCGCGCAGATTATGCACGCTGCGCTATGCGATCTTCCGCTGTAGTCATCTCACGGCCAGATCGCGGATATCCCTACCTCTGCCGTTACCCCATCCACCTGATGATCTCCCCCGCTGTCGTCCTGCAGACTCTCTTGCATACTCCGTCCAGTCCGCCCTTTATCCAGCGATGAACGACACACTACCATAGAGAGCTCCAGTTAGTAGTTTCGAGCAGTAGCACCCTCGCACCAGTCTCTGTCACAGGCTTCGGTAGTACATAGGCCCATCGCGCGTTATTTGCAGAACGTCGTGTAGTTATTAATCGTAACTATAGCCTCCTGAAGTGCACATCGGCCTTGGGGCCACCCCGGACTCCCGATGGGTGTGGGTAGGGTGCTCGCTCGTAAAGCGCCGGCATGTACCAGCTCGTTGGTCTCGAACCTCCACCACGGGGTAGAGGCGAAACTCGAGCTTGCGCTGCGTGCCTCCGTAGAGCCTGTCGAGATGTCGCCCCGTCTACGGAACGATGGCGTGAACGTGTGTCACCGGGGGCGTGAGGAAGCGCAAGGTGCGGCACGCTAGCAGCCCTCGCGAGCGGTCACGGTATATAATCAAGCGGTCCTGGACCAGGACGGTACCCAGGCTCCCCCCGCTTTCTTCGCATCACCCCCACCATGGCCCCGCGTGCGAAAGCGTCCTCGGAGGCCGTCGAGCCCACCAGGCGGTCGACGCGGATCTCGTCCCAGCCGAAAGTCGAGGCGGTGAAGGAGGCGGTCAAGAAGGCGGTCGCGAAGACGACGGGCAAGAAGAGGGCCGCGGACGCGGACGGCGAGAAGGAGGGGGGCGAGGATGCCCCCAATGTGAAGAAGGTGCGTTTTGGTGTTCCTTGTACTGTATTACTTGGTTAATGGCGGCATATCGACTTCTGTGTGTCGGTTCAATCTCACAGAGCAAGGGCGAGAAGTCGGCATCCGAAGAATCGGGGGAGGCAGCTAACGACAAGGCCGACGGTGAGTGCAAAATGTGACGATGCCGTTGAAATGCGGATGGTCTCATTAAATAGCGTCTTCCAACAGCACCAGCTCTGTCGCCTATTGATATCGGGGACGTGCTTCCGACATATACCCTAAAGAACGAGAAGGATGAGGATGTCGACGTGGCGGCCTTGGCAGCCACCAAGGGCGTCATTTTCTTCCTGGTACCCAAGGCTGATACCCGTGAGTTCTCGCTTTCAGAAAACTATGAGCAGAGTCTAACGAATGTGTCGCAGCTGGCTGTACCACGCAAGCCTGCGGATTCCGAGACGTTTACCCCGATTTCACGGCGTCTGGCTTTGACGTCTACTGCCTGAGCGCAGACAAGCCCTCCGCGCAGGCTAAGTGGCAAGCTAAGGCAAGTTCTATGTTGTTGAATCAACCATCGCAGACGGACTAACTCAGCTATTGTTACAGAAGGAACTGCCGTATCCGCTGCTGTCAGACCCGAAGCGGGTACTCATCACGGCATTGGGCGCGGGAGAAGGGGGCAAGACCAAGCGGAGCCACTTCATCTTCGAGAAGGGCGGCAAACTTGTCGACAAGAAAGTCCCGGTGAAGCCCGCGGATAGGTGCGTGCACCGTTAGGTTGTCTGGCTCTCAGTGCGCCCGCTGACTGAGCCACGCCAGCCCGAAGCTTGCGTTGGAGTTCGTCAAACTGCACGCGGCGGAATCCTAGCCACACTTTTCGCCAATCTGTCTCTCTGTTCTCTAAGCTTGTGATCTTGCTGTGTGCGCTCTCGCTTTCCCTGTTGTAACGGTGTTGTAACTAGCTGGAACAACCTGCATGCTTGCAACGGCCTCTCTTAGCGGAAGTCGGTGCGCTGAAAGCTGACGTCGTGTTCGAAGAAGATGTGAAGCTTAATAGGTATCACACGGTGTACCACATGCAGGATGTTCTCGTTCACACCTCCGTCGTCTAGGACCGAGGTATGTGCTTCGAAATACAAGTTAAATGCCCTAACTCACTCTACTCCAGCCTCCCGCTCACCCGAACACATGGGGCGTAGTCGACCTCCTGGTGAAACGACCTCCACCTGAAGGCCTGAAAAAGGGAGCGTCCGCCTCTGCGTGATCCCTCGGACATCCCGAGCGCTTTCAAGTCAGCACAGAGATCAAATGCAATGGCTACGGCTGCTCATGTGAAGGTCGAAGCGAGAGCTTCACCCCCGTTGCGCCCGGAGCCATGGTCACCGACACGGCCCCGCCAGAAGATTTGCGACGGCGCAATCTAGAAGCAGGTAGACTTGAAGGTGTATTCAAAACCCGCCACGGTTCTCCAAGTAGCGCGAAGTTGGGATGTGGGTAGACGCGGGATGCCCTATCCAATGCATTGCTCGCTCGCTTTCATCCGCGCCATGCGTGTTTTGTCAAAGTCTCGTGCTGTAACTTTCCGAGGGTCCTGTTTTTGTGCGAAGTGTCCATACTATAAGCAAGACGACGCGAGGAGAGGCGAAAGGCCTTGGTGTGGCTCAGCCACCCACCCGGGCGTGCCAGTTGTGGACCGTTGCGGCAGAGTTTGCGTCCAATAGTGTGTTGCCCGATTTGCCCGAAACTGATAACGTCGCTTACGGCGGCCTCGCGCGTCATTCGATCTGGCATTCGGACCACCTTGTCCTGTGCACCTCACCGACCTGACTGGCACGGGCGCAGACCGACTGCGCTCCGTAGTACCCTCCTCGTAACCGCCAGCTGTACACATAAACCCACATCCACACCAGCAGCAACGCCGACATCGAATGCCCGCCCAATCGACGCTCTCGAGCGAGGAGAAGACCAAGGTGAAGGCCGCGGTCAACGCCCCCGCGAACAAGATCTTCACCGCCGCGCTCGCCCGCATCTACTACGCGTACCCGAAGCCGGACGAGTGGGCGTACACGGGCCTCCAGGGCGCGCTCGCGTTCGTCAAGGACACGCAGGGCGTGCTGAACCTCAAGCTCGTCGACCTCGCGGGCACGCGGGGCATCATCTGGGAGCACGAGCTGTACGAGGGCTTCGAGTACTTCTCGGACCGCCCGTTCTTCCATTCGTTTGCTGGTGATGTGCGTCGTGGACCGTCGAGTGGCGGTGGTTGGGTGCTGACGTTGTGGCGTGTGGTAGGATTGCATGATTGGCATCGTCTTTGCGGATGAGGGCGAGGCGAAGACGTTCCACAAGAAAGTGACCTCTAAGAAGGTCGATAGCGGTGCGTGTAACTATTCACCACCAATGCATCTCATGTACTCACATCCCTGTTTAGGCAAGGCGAAGTCCGGGACCACCAAGAAGAAAGCCGCGAAGGCCAGTAAGGGGGGCAAGATCGACAAGTCGATGATCTCAGGGCCGACGGCGGGCTCGTTCAAACATGTGGCGCACATGGGCTACGACGCCGACAGGGGATTCACATCGACGAACGTCGATCCATCGTGGGAGGCATTCTTGGGCAACCTGGAGGGCCAAGGCATCTCGCGCGAAGTGCTCGAGCAGAACATGGACTTCATCAAGGACTTCGTACGGGACGCGCAGAAGGCGGAGCCGAAGGCAGCTGCTGGTGGGGGCTCGGGGATGAAGAAGAAGCCTCCGCCGCCGCCCGTACGCCCACGCGGGTCGCATATACCCCCCGGGGCCGTCGACAGACAACCGTCTCCCCCTCCAGCCCCTCCCTCACGCCCTGTACGAAACGTGCCTGCTCCAGCAGCTGCTCCTCCACCTCCGCCACCACCACCCACACGGCAGGCAGCTGCACCCCCGCCCCCTCCTCCCGCACCCCCGCAGTCAGCCAACCCGCCGCCACCCCCACGCCCGCCGGGCCGCCCTCCGCCGCCTTCGGGAGGTGCCCCGCCGCCCCCTCCACCTCCGCCAGTATCGAGCGGTGGACCGCCGCCTCCTCCGCCCCCACCACCACCACCTCCGTCTGCAGGAGGCGGCCCACCACCCCCGCCACCGCCTCCTCCTCCCCCACCCGCCGGGGGTGGTGCACCTCCTCCGCCGCCGCCTCCTCC
The DNA here is from genome assembly GCA_002964805.2 of Trametes villosa. NCBI lineage: Eukaryota > Fungi > Basidiomycota > Agaricomycetes > Polyporales > Polyporaceae > Trametes > Trametes villosa. The sequence goes on along the minus strand of PUDQ02000024.1, from coordinate 549,592 downwards.
GCCTCCCCCCGCAGGAGGAGGTGCGCCACCGCCTCCCCCACCTCCGCCTCCGCCTGGTGGTGCGCCAGCCGCGGCGGCTCTACCTGCTCCTCAGCCAGGAAGAGATGCTCTGCTGGCGTCCATCCAGGGCGCAGGCGTACATTCGCTCAAGAAAACGAGTCCTGCGCCGGCACGTGCTACTCCTCCTCCTGCGGAAGAGCCTGCGGCCGCTGGAGGAGGCGGGGGTGGGGACCTTACCTCAGCGTTGGCTGCTGCGCTGTTGGAACGGAACAAGAGGATGGGCGACAGCGATGAAGAGGATGATGATGAGGACGAGTGGGACTAGGGTGGACCCCGGCGATTGTGTATACTTTGACCGTACTCTAGCGCACGTCGTTCACAGCCTACCGCTGCGCGTATATATCGTATCTATTCTTCTGCCGCGCGGGCTGTCCTGTGCGATGCAGACGAGGCGTTCGTGCATGACCGCACGCCGACGTCAATGCATGGAAGAGGATATTCATAGCCATGGACGAGTGCGAGCAGCGGTGCGGGCCCGGGCGATAAGCCTGAAGCAGTGTGCGCCTGTACATCTGGCGATTGCCGAGATCGTGGCGGCCATCAGGGAGCCACAGTCAAAGGACTCGAGCTGCAAGCTGTATCCCCCGCACCTCTTAACTCGTTCTCCACCCCACTCCTACCACTTTCCCTCCTTTCTCTCCCAAACACACCATGGCCGACCAGCTGGTGAGTCGCGCTGTCCGTGCACGCGTGTGCGAGTCGCTGACGCGTCCCTGCTGCTTGTTGCTGTAGTCTGAGGGTATGTGTGACGCCTGTTGCCGTGAGAGCACCGCGGGCGGATTTTCCTGACTTCCTCCGTTTCCATTGTGCAGAGCAGATCTCTGGTACGCAGATCGCACTGTGCTCTCTGCGCTCGCGCGCGGCGCCGCTCACCGTTTCTGTCCGCAGAGTTCAAGGAGGCGTTCTCGCTCTTCGACAAGGGTGAGTGCGCACGTTCATCAGCCATCGGTCCCTCGCGACCGTACCCGCGCGCAACCCCCTGCCCACCGCCCTTGCCCCCCTCATTCCCTGCGCTGCTGGCGGGACGATCGCTGACTGGGCTGCTGGCGCGCAGACGGCGATGGCACGATCACGACGAAGGAGCTCGGGACGGTGATGCGCTCGCTGGGGCAGAACCCGACCGAGGCGGAGCTGCAGGACATGATCAACGAGGTCGACGCGGACGGGAACGGGACGATCGACTTCCCCGAGTTCCTGACGATGATGGCGCGCAAGATGCGCGACACGGACAGCGAGGAGGAGATCAAGGAGGCGTTCAAGGTGTTCGACAAGGACGGGAACGGCTACATCTCCGCCGCCGAGCTGCGGCACGTCATGACCAACCTCGGTGCGTGACGCGCTCTGGAGTGCTGCTCGTCGTGCTGAAGCTGATGGGGTTGTGTGCGATGCAGGCGAGAAGCTTTCGGACTCCGAGGTCGACGAGATGATTCGTGAAGCCGACGTTGACGGTGATGGCCAGATCAACTACGAGGGTGCGTGGACCATTGCCCGACGAGCCAGTATGCTGTTGCTGACCCTTACTTCCTCCAGAGTTCGTCAAGGTATGTTGCGTTGTCTCAACGACCCTCACCGCCCCGTTGATGTCGCGATTCGCAGATGATGCTGTCGAAGTAAAGAACTGTGCTTTGTATGCCTTTCTACCGCGTTCCCGTCTGTACGGTATCTATTTCCCGCCCCGATGTTCTGCGTATACGAGTAGTGAAGTACCCCAACAATGCAAAAACATTCAGCCTGTCTGAACACCGGGGGCATAGCTCCATGCAAGTTGTTACATCGAAAGCACATTGCAACCAATGTCCGGTTGTGCTCTCGGTGTTTTAATCCATGCCACCGTAGTGGCATGCTGATCACACGCGGTATTCAGAGTGTGATCAGCATGCAACGCCTTTATCGCGCTACATTCGAGACATATCCAAAATGGTGCAGCTTGACCAAGGAATGCTACATCTGGTCAGAGGTTACCGTGTGATTCATGTGTTGCGAGCTGTAACATGGATGGCTGCCCTCGGTGGAACTATCACCTTGTGAGTTTGCGCCCTTCGAAGTTCGTATTTCCCGTTTCTGCGAGGCACCGCGACCGCTGGGGTCGTCTGGCCGAATGTGGGGTGGACGATCGCGCAAGATCCGGAGCAGCGACGTCATGACAAAGGGCTCCTGCGCATCCACCGCCTTTGCTCCATATATCGTCATCCCCTGCCCAGACTGCGCGCGGCCCCGGAAACATACATATATAGTTCCGTAGCTCTGCTGCGCTGCACTTACAACCCTCACCACATACCATCTCCCACTTCACCTCACACCATCTCTCCACATACACCATGTCCTCCATCGTGAACACCATCAAGGAGAAAGTCTCGGGCAACAAGCACGAGAAGCCGCAGCAGAACCAGGAGGACGAGCAGACGTTCACCATCCAGCCCCACCCGGCTGTAAGTAACATCCTCTCATTGCGCCGAGCTTGATGTTCATGCGCATTCCTGAGCAGAAGACGAACGACCCGCGCGACCTCCAGCCCTCGCTCGGCGGCGGTCTGAACACGAACCCCGAGGTCGGCGCGTTCCACGCGCGCGACCCCCATGTCCCGTCGCAGCAGATCGCGAACAACCTGCCGCCCCCTCAGGTGAGCTGAGCACTGTTCTTGATATGTCGGAGGGGTGCTGATTTATTCTAGAGCCGTGAGGAGCTGCACGCTCGGCAAGAGGCGCTGAACAAGGAGTGATTGCTCGTCGCCGCGGAAGGTGCTTGACGCAGTGTATTTGGATGTATGATTGTATAGTACCATGGACGTCTGTATGACCACAATGTTCTCATTTCGATGAACCGAACGATGGCGAGTGCGCTGCTTGCAAAATGCCGAGCCTATGACGTCTGTACATAAAGCAGGGTCGTTGGTTGAGAGCAAGCTCGATTAGTGATAGGCAGCTACTCACAGATGTCTCGCACGCTTAATTGAACATGTGTCTTAGCTGTCCGTAAAAGAGGTTAAATGAACCGTGTGTGCATACTACACATCGCGTAGGCCAAGGATAGCAGCCTGAGGAGGTTGCCTGCAAGGCCAGTAGACGCCCGACGTCCGCGATATTGTGACGATACGTGACGTAACGCAGTCACGACTCGCGTAACCGACACTGACGCGTACGGCGTACGCGTCCAGTGCGTGTGCTGCTGAAGCCGCCCTCGATCTCACTTACGACCCTTCCTCTCCCCCCACTCCCCTTACGCCTTTCTTCTCTCAATAGCTTGCCAACATGGTGAGAGTGAAAAACAGGACGATCTAAGGCACCTAATTGACGGGCTGCGCTCCTAGTCGATTATGGAATATAACGGTGGCTCCGTGATCGCCATGGTGGGCAAGGAGTGTGTCGCCATTGCGTCCGATCTGCGACTAGGAAACCAGGCGCTGGGTATCTCGTCCAACTTTCAGAAGGTGCGTACGGCGGTGTACTATGCTGTGGAATGTTACTGAGCTATGGGCAGATCTTCCCTATGAGCGACCGGATATACTTGGGCCTCCCCGGACTCGCAACAGATGTAACAACATTGTACGCCCATGGCCTACTACCCACATCTACACTGGCCTGACCACCGAGCGTTTGACTCCGTGCAGGAAGGAGGTGTTCCGATACCGCGTGAACATGTACACCATCAAGGAGGACCGCGAGATCGAGCCGGAGACGTTCGCGCACCTCGTCTCCTCCACGCTCTACGAGAAGCGCTTCGGGCCGTACTTCATCGAGCCCGTCATGGCGGGGCTCGAGAAGACCGCGTCCGGCGCGTACAAGCCGTTCATCGCCGCGACGGACCTCATCGGCTGCCTCAACTTCGCGAAGGACTTCGTCGTCGCCGGCACCGCGAGCACGAAGCTGTTCGGTGTCGCCGAGGGCCTGTGGGAGCCGGACCTCGCGCCCGAGGACCTGTTCGAGACGTGCGCGCAGACGCTGCTGAACGCGGTCGACCGCGACGCGTATTCGGGCTGGGGCGCGGAGGTGTACTTGATGTGCGTGTGCTATGCGGTTCGGGGTGTGCATATACTGATGTGGGTCTGTTGCAGCACGAAGGACAAGGTGATCAAGCGCACGCTGAAGGGAAGGATGGACTAGACTCATACTGTGTTTGTACATTGGCACCTCATCTCGTATTCGCTTTGCATCATCCATCGCGCTCGCTGATCCGCTATGCGCGTAGCTGTGACCGCCCCGGCCGCTGGAGTACGATGTGCAGCGGTCAGTCCGTGCTTCTTTCACTGCATCGCAACGCCCGGCATTTGGAATCGCCGCCATGGAAGGACGTGCTTCCGACTCCGAGCAACGCGGTGTTGCACCGCATACACTCGCATACATGATATGCCCAGGTCCCAGGTACGATCGACTAGCATGAAACGGACTCGTGCGGGGACGACAACGTATTCCGGAGGACCGCGGGTAGGATGTCTCACCAGCGCGACAAATAACCAAACTTCCCTCCTGAAATCACGGATATAAGCACATATGCAATAAGTACGCGAACGTCGCGGAAGCATCAGGTACTCATAAGGTAGGCGAACTCGACGCCAGCCCTCCTCGTTCACGGGTCACTTTCCTGTTCGCTGGGCATTGGTGGAGATGTTCTTCCTACAGGCGGCCTTCGTTGCGTTTGGTCTGCTGCCGGCTGCGCGCGTACACGCCCTCAACGGCTACGTACCGACCCCAACGCCCCCAGTGGTCGCGCCGAAGAGCGGCGATGTATGGACAGTGGGCCAGGCGGCCACCGTCAGATGGTGCGTGCATTCATTTTGAGGCTTGTGCGTGCGCTGTGCTCACACACGCTGTATATGTAGGAGCCACGACAACATCACACTGCCCGACTATAACAGCTCGGTGTACTTGGGCCACTTCTCGGAGGATGACGCGCAGTTCAGATTGTGGTGTAGGCACCCCACGCGCATTTCTCTATGTTGCTCATGCTCACCGGCTACTGGGTGCGGTCGTAGACGGCGAGCCGCTCGCGGCAGGTTTCCCGCTCTCTACCAAGGAGGTGCAAGTCATCGTCCCAGAAGTGCCCTCTGCCGGGAACTACTTCATCATGGGTACGTTTCCTCTCCACCTACCACCCCATGCGTGGGTCGAATGTTGAGTTAACCCGCACCTCACCGCAGTGAACTCGCCCGCCAACCGCGGCGAATACTTCAACATCTCGAACCCCGCCGACCCGCAAGGCCTGGGCGCGCAGCCCTCCACGCTCACGCTCTCCACGCGCACGTTCTCGCCGACGCGCAGCCTCCCGCCGGCGTCGACGGTGTCGCAGGGTGCCTCCGCGCCGTTGGGCTTGTCTGGCACGGGTGGGCCGTCCGCGTCCCTCACCTCCTCAGGGCTATCGGCGTCGGCAGCGGCTGCTACCTCCACGGCTCCGTCGGACTCTGAGGCTTCTGGGCCGTCGGCGACGGCGCCTGCGTCGACGTCTGACGCTGGGTCTGCGTCACCCAGCGGTACTGGGACTGGTGCGCCCTCTGCGACGCCGAACGGCGGGATGCGGCTGGGAGGGCCGGGGGTTGGGCTTGCGCTGGGCTCTGTCTTCGTTATGCTATTTGCGATCTAATTATATTTGTTGTATCCCAAGCTGATGTCTAATTCTAGTCGTCCTGTCTTACTGTCCCGTCGCCGCGTCTCTTCGGAGGGGTGCGGGAACCATGTTTCACCGGCCCGACAAATTCTTCAACGACCCGTCCCTCAAGCGCGAATGTAAGGGATAGCTGGCGATGGCGATGTCCTGTGGTATATGCAATGCGCGGACGCTGCGGCATGTCCACATCGCCATCCGGGCCTGACCAGCTTGGCTCTTACCTTCTCTACCTGCAGGTCCTTCCTGAGCATCACAGACACTGTCCGAGAAGATGCTCGCCGTACGTGCAGCTTGGATAGCCTCACTGTTGCTCGGTATCCTTCCTGCCGCAGCCATCCGCACCAGTGTCGACATCGCCGACTATCCGCCACCGCCTGTCCTCTCGCCGAAGAGCGGGGACGTGTGGACGGTGGGCGAGACGGTTACTGTCTCATGGTGTGTGTCTCTCCGTAATAGTCCTGCATAACTGGGGTTCTTATTCATTCGTTTTCCGCACGCAGGAGTATTGATAACATCCCGCTCCTCGAAGGCGACAATAAAACGCTCTACCCGGGGACGGTGTACCTCGGCCACCTCACCGACTCTGACGCCGGGTTTTCGCTGTGGTGTGAGTACCTTGCGGGTGTGTGTTAAGTTGGTGTTACGCATACTAAAGCAAGGATGCAGATGGGGAGCCGCTTGCAGATGGCGTCCCGCTGGTGAACAAGGAGGTCCAGGTCGTCGTACCGAGTGTGCCCTCTGGGAGCAACTACTTCGTCATGAGTACGTCGAGCAGCCAACTCCCATTGTCCTTCGACCACAGAGAAGCCTAATATTCCTCCGCTCTGTCGTAGTCAATAAGCCGACGAACCAGGGCGGCGTCTTCACGATCAAGAACCCGAAGGACCCATAGGGGACGGGTGCAGTACCCACCTCGCTCGCGGTGTCCACGCTCCCGTTCTCCACGGTAGGCAGCTTCACGCTCAGCGCGAACGCGTCGGCGTCCGCTTCTGCACCGTCGGCGAGCGCGGCAGGAAACTCGACCGTCCCCTCGGCCTCGCTGCCGTTTGCTGCCCCAGCGTCATCCTCAGGCGCAGCGGCGTCTGTCACCTCGACCCAGCCGGCGCTGGCCTCCCCCAGCGGAGCGACCTTGCCTAGCGGTACTGGTACCATGAATGCGCCGTCCACGACACCGAACAGCGGAGCACGACTAGGATGGTCGGGGGTTAGGCTCGCGCTGGGCCTCGTCCTGGTTACGATGCTCGCGGTCTAAGTACTCTGATTGTACCTGACTCTGCTAATTTCATCGTTATTTGCCTTGCGAGTGCCCTGCTGCGATGTCTCTTCGGACCGCCGCCGCCCCGCCAAACTCACGCGCGCACCGAGCGCTCCCCCGCACCAACGCGGACAGGCACAAACGATCACTCACTCGTCCCAAAGCGGATGACGTCATGCCGCCTCGTACTACGCCGACGTCATATCGCACAGGCTGAAGCTGGTGACCCCCACACCAAAGGCGGCGGTCAGAACGCGTCATGTCTCCAACGGTCAGTGTTATTCTTAGCGACGGCGTATATTAGGCACCTCTCCCCAGCACGGCCAGACACACATCCAGCAACTCATCCAAACCACCCACCCACCCACTTAACCACTCGCACACACATACCAGCCGAACACCATGTCGAGCACGAGCATCAACAACGAGTCCCCCGCGCACTCCCCCGCGCCCGCGAACGACGACGGCTACCCCGAGCAGAGGCACGCCGGCGCGGTCGGCTACGGCCCCGAGTACGGCAAGGGAGCGGTGAGTGCCATCTGGATCCGCCACGCCAAAATAACCGTTGCTGACTTCTGCGCGGGTGTGCCCAGACGACCGGCGACAAGCTCACGGGTTACAAGGACGAGCTGAAGGGCAAGATCCTACGCAAGCCCGACGTCGTCGAGCACGGGCGCGAGCTGCGCACGGGCGAGCTCAAGAAGAAGCAACAGGAGGACGACGTGCGTACCCTTTCCCTTCCTACCACTCCCCTACCATGTGTGCTGACATTTGGTGTATGCAGGCGAATCCCTTCGCGAGCGCGAAGGACGACGACAGCGAGAAGCAGGACGGCGGCGCAGGTCTCCAGCGACAGTCGAGCGGCGCCGCAGGTACCCCATCGCAGCAGTCGGACAAGCCGAACACCAACACGTCCTTCCCGCCCGGCGCGTCCGACCCAACTCACCCGACGGACAAGGGCGCGCGCGAGCAGGCCGCCGCGACCGCGCCCGAGGGCACCGAGAAGGCGCAGCGGCAGAAGACCGTCGGCAACACCGACAATGTGTCGTACATTGGTTGAGTCGAGAGGACATTGTGTGTCGGATCTACTGTAATATTGTGTACATTGTTGTATGAGTGCTTGTATCATTGAATCTACATCTTCATCTAGTCTCCGGCTGTGTGCGTACCACCAACATGCTTCACCCACTGTTCGTGCCACAACATAGGCCTAGCAAAGCCATATCCTAGTCGTTTGCGGGAGGCTCGGGCCTCCTCGTTGTGGTCTCGCCACTAGTACTTACGCAAACTCATACCGCCGCGCATAAAGTTCTACGGCTGTCGCTGTCGCACGCCAGTTCATGCACGAAGGACCCGAAGCAAAACAAGGTGATATAGTAGTATGGTGGGCGAAAGTCCGTTCAAGAGATACAGTGTGATAGATAGAGTAAAAGGAGAACATCAACAGCATCGCGCGCCGCCACCACCTCCGCTTGTCGTCTAGCATACGACTCGGAGTACATGCGAGCGCGAGCGCATCCACCGCAACCGCCTCCCGTCACTAGCGCGCCCCCGAGGCCGGGCGCGCGCGGTATGATACACGGACATCCTCATCCCCATCGCCACGCTCAAGGGCGGGCTCACGCGTGCGCGGCGTTGCCGAAGCGGTTCTGCGCGTCGGAGTACGGGTACGCGCCCTGGGTCGCGAGCAGGCCCTCCTTCGCCTCGTACGTGCCGCCCGAGGTCGGGTTCAGGCGGAAGTCGTTGCGGTACTCGCGCTCCTCCTCGAGCTGCTGGTAGTACCGCCGGATGATCGTCACGATGTCTATAGCGCAAAGGGCGTGGTCAGCGTCGTGTAATGGGCAAGGGAGGGGGACAAGGGGTAGAGCCAAGGGGCATAAGAGAGAAGGTTGGCGCGCCAGCGCCGAGACAGGACCATCGCCGCCCGGTGTCTCATCAGACAAAATGGGCGTTGCAATTGCGAATTCGGATGCGGGCGCGGGGCGGGGATGATGTGCGCGAGATGCGATCCTGCACACTGCACAGGCGACGCGAAACGCCCGGCGTCCCCGGACGAGCCAAGATCTCCGCGCCCGCCGCACAAGACGCGCGCCCGCCGACCAGGGACGGGATGACGCGGGAAGGGGCGACGACGCGAGAGAGGGGCACGCGAGAAGAGAGGCAGAAAGGAGCGGGTACTCACAGAGCTGGATGAGCCACTGGACGACGGTGCCGATCGTGAAGCCGACCTTCTGCGCGGTGTTGAGGTTGTTGTTCGTGCAGTGCTCCGTGCCGTCGATCTTGACGCAGAACGGCTTGTGGGAGAAGACGGCGTAGAGGAGGAAGCCGGACGCGAACGAGCCGAGGAAGAAGGTGAGCACGGTGAGGAAGGAGTACGCCTTCACCATGCGCCGGTTGCGGATGATCGAGCCGATGAAGCTGGAGGACCGCCGTCAGCACAACTGTTGGGTAGTGAAAAGGAGGAGGATAGGGAGAAGACGCACCCGAAGAACGCGACGAGGGCGACGAAGGTGAAGATGATGGAGCCGACGATGACGGCCCACTTGTATTTGTGCAGGGACGCCTCAAAGGCCTCCTTGTCGATGTCCTTCATGTCGGTCTCCAGCTTCGAGAGCTGGTTCGTGTCGATCACTATGCAACGCGCGGAAAAGGTGAGTATATCGTATTCTGCCGCGAGAGAGCAAAATTGGACGTACAGTGGAGGAGGAACCATCCTAGTGCCGCAGAGATCGCGGAGAGACCGAACGAGATGAACGAGAAGATGAAGACACCGAGACGGACGGGGATGCAGAAGCAGAAGTGCTTAGACATGGCGGGCGGTATCGATCGGTGGCCGGTGGTCGTAAGCGTGCGCGCGGTCGCGAAAAGCAGGCAAAGTCGTCAGGCGGCGGGCGGAGGAAGGAAACGCAAGCAGAAGAGCCCCCGGTGACGGAAAGGGGAGGGGAGGGAAGGAGGGAGGGTGTGTCCAGGGCGTGGCGGCAGGCGCACTTTATAATCTGCGTACATGGCTGATGGCGATGAGCAGCTAGCGCTGCCTGAGACGCGCCGCGGGCTGTGCATGAGCGGATAAAGCGCAGGCGAGTCGCGACAGGCGGAAGGCGTCGCGCGGGCGCGCGCACCGCAGCCGCCCGCGCGCCGCTGGCCTTGCCGCTTCTGTGCGCACCGCCGACGGGCAGCGCCTTCGTCCCCGAGCTCTGTGCCTGCCGCCCGCATCGCACGCGCGAAATACAACAACGCGCTCCGGTCTCAGTCTGTCTCTGCAACAGCACTGCGAGGGCCGCGCTCCTATCTGCCACAGGTACGGCGAAAGAAGACGCCGGGCGCAACTGGATGGGATCCAAAGCTTTTTTGTCATCCCGGGCGATATAATTTGCAACGCTTCTTCGACCCACCGCACGCTGGGCGGTGCGGCAGGGCTGCCACGCTTGCTGTCCACGAGGGAACGGGAAGGCTGTTGCGCAGCTCGCGACGTCGCGCTGCCCCACAGCCTAAACTCGCCCAGGACGGTCCCGTCTCGATCGCTTTCTCCATCGGAGTCCAGTCAACGCACCGCGGCGTTGGACCGGCGACCTTGCCAACACCCTCTGCGCTCGTGGCGATCCACCGTACTCGTCGCGGGCCATGTCTTGCTCTCAGGGCTGGAGCTGGTGAAACCGGGGGATGTCTGCTGGGCGGGGCCGGGGAGACGCGGCTTGGTGCCGTGACCGCCAAACACGCGAGCGGGGATGCCCCGCGGCCTCCACAACAGCACTCTCCGGTCTTTTCGGAGGCATCAGCTCGTTGGTGCAGCGTTGCTCCTTGCCGCGAGCATGTCATGATCCATCTCTCACCACTGGTGGTCGGTGGACGTAACTTGTGAACACTCGACGTCAACGGTCATCCTTGCGCTCTCTAGGCTTGCTCGTTCATGCCGTGGGCGGTGCTGGAGCTAGAAGCTCGGAGCCTGACCTGGTTGTGTTCTTGGCCGCAGCTTACCGCCGAAAAGCGTGGAGGCAGATACACTGCTTTATGGGGATTCGAAGGTCCTCGCTTGCTTCTCCTGCTGCGATCCGCTACACGGCTTGTAGATCCTGACGCCGGAGGGCTGCGGTTGCGGGGTAGGTGAGACGACGGGACGAGCATGAAGGCCGCGGAGGTAGAGAGCAAGGCGTCAGTAAGCCATCGTTAGACTGAGCTATGCTTCAAAGCTTCAACCCCAGTGAGAATCGACAAGATCCAATGGGATCCAGATAAATCCCACGCGATCTAGAGTGAACACCTGTGGGGGATCCCGCCGGATGTGAATGGATCCCAAAACCGTTCGGGGGATCTTTTTGTTTTAGGTCCAATGAGATCCAGTTGTGTCTATTCGCGTCCACTAGGTTCTACTGGGCTTGGTTCAAATTCGATGGCATTGGATCCCGAAAGCTCCAATTCTACTGTACATTGCATGCCAGGCGCCCGCCGCTGCGCGGTTGCCCCGAACACGCCCTCGCGCCCCATCCCCGCGCCCCCTTCGTCGTCCTCTGCACGTCCTCCCCATCCTCCCCGCGCCGCTCGATGCCCGCTGCCTGTTGCTTGCGCTATGCCTCGTTACGTTGCGTGTCTTGATGTTTTGACACCGACTTGTAGTCGAACCCATCGCGTGCCTGGTATCGTTTTAGCTTGGATTACGACAACTCGCATTGCAGGACACTCACCTTCGTATATGCTGTCCTAGCATAGCCCGGTACTCCCGGCTTCGCCTGTAGACCAATCTTCCACAGGCTACCACTCACCTCGGTTCGTATGGTCGGTCAGTACTTTGAGGTAGCCGATTAGGGTGCATCTATGTCGAACCCGTGGTTGTCCGTGTTAGCATAGACGTGCGCGTGTATAAGGGAACAGGGAGAATACTCACCGCGATAGTGTAGTGCCACTGAGTACAGCGAACGCTATGTTACCGGAAGAGAGAGGTGGTGGTAGGAGGGAGAAGTCTTTTGGGGTCCTACCTCCATGCTCGCATGCTATATACCCCCCGTCCGAGTCGGGAGAACGTCTGTGAAGGAGGTGACGGGTTTCAAGAGTTTGAACCTGACTTGAAAACGACGACGGAGGTGGTCGATTTCTGAGAGTCGCGCAGTGGATTTTACGGACGCGAAGGCCAACGAATATTGTCAACAGCGCGACGCGTCCGTGAGAAATGACGTACAAGCGATGTGTTTGGGCGAAAGAAGCCCTGGCACTCGTCCGCATTTGGGCCGAGATCGAAGAGGACCCAATTGGATCTTTTTCAACTTTTTGGATCCTTTTGGATCTTGTCGATTCTCACTGGGCTTCAACGGGCGTAAAAACAGACTTTGATTTACCTTGAACGACGTCATACAACTTGTACCGAGGTTCTTGAAGTGGTAAGGGCATGTACGTTTTCCGGCCACTTCCTCCTCTCGTCTTCCCATACACCCCGACGCTACCATATGCGCTCGCATCAACCAAATTCCTGGAGTGAGTGCACCAGAGTATGTGTCAAAATGGTACATATGTGTTCAGAAAGAATGGCTGTCTCAATTAGTAACTGACTCCCGTTTGCAGCCTCGCCCCGCGAGTAATTCCCGGGCACGGGCGAACCCGTCACGCATGCAGTCCTCGCAATAGCCCCCAAGTGCACTCTCCGAACAAATCCCATATGTAGATCTCCCAACGCTAGTATTGGGGAGGGCCAATCACCAGGACGTCGGCGAACGTCCCAAGACACTGCGAGGAGTGCGTCGTTCCGGCCGGGCCGTGCCTCCAACCTGGTATGACCATCGCGCCTCGACTCGGCGACGGGACGTTCCATTAAGTGTGTAGGATTTCCCTGCGGTAGCACATGGGTGTCTAGGCAGCAGGTACAGCGTTGTGGCGACTGTCGCCATCTCTGCATGATCCCTCTCGTTCTCGTCGGTCCCGCGGGTGCTGTCTCGACCCGCACGCTACTATATGCGGTGATCGGGATCGCACCTTGGGTCGTCTCTGCACGGTGCGCCTCCTTCTAATAACTCCGAGTGGCTAGTATGGTCTAACGCGTGGTCCCGGCCCAGGTCAGGCTCGTATGCCGGAGCCGCGATCCTCTCAGCGGGGCGCGAAGAAATGGCGTACGTTTATCCGGCTCTCTTCTTTCGAAGGCGACGATGATGCTCATGACGTCCGCGCGGTGTTGCGCACTTCAGTTACGCTCACCAGGCCGCCGCATATAAGCAACCGGATCGTCCTGCGGGTCCTCATCCCCCGGAACCTCGCCAGAGACTCCTTGGGTACGCATTTGCGCCAGAATCAGCTCTACTTGGACCACCGCCATGTTCGCTAAACTCTCCACGTTCCTTCTCCTCTCCCTCCCCCTCCTCGCCGCGGCCGCGCCGGCCGAGCTCGACGCGCGCGCGAGCGTCGACACGTCCGCGCACTGCGGCCAGTGGGACACGGTCACCGCGGGCCCGTACTCGCTCCTGCTCGACCAGTGGGGCAAGGACGGCGCGACGTCCGGCTCGCAGTGCGCGAACCTCGTCAGCCTGAGCGGGAGCACCGTCGCGTGGAAGACGACCTGGCAGTGGACGGGCGGCTCCGGCGTGAAGAGCTTCTCGAACATCCAGCTCAACCAGGGCCTCAACAAGCAGCTCAGCGCGATCAAGAGCATCCCCGTACGTCCTCCCCCAGCTGTATCTATGGCGGCGCGTTGACCGCGGTTTCTCGCCCGCACGCAGACGACGTGGAAGTGGTCGCAGTCCGCGTCGGGCTCGATCGTCGCGGACGTCGCGTACGACCTCTTCACGTCCAACACCGCCGGAGGCGCGAACGTGAACGAGATCATGATCTGGCTCGCGAACTTCAACGCGGGCCCGATCTCGTCCCAGTACGGCGCGGACGGCAAGCCCGTGCCCGTCGCGGCGAACGTGAACCTCGCGGGCCACACGTGGAACCTGTACAGCGGCTCGAACGGCGCGAACGCCGTGTTCTCGTTCCTGCCCACGAGCGGGACGATCACGAGCTTCAGCGGGGATGTGAACGCGTTCCTCACGGTGAGTGCTGGTGGGCTGTGGACATGTCTGAGGCTGCATGCTGACTGTGACGTGCGTGATGTTGTTAGTACTTGACCCAGCACCAGGGGATCAGCACTTCGCAGTTCCTCGTCACCGCGCAGGCCGGTACGGAGCCCACGTCCGGCTCTGCGACGCTCACGACGTAAGTACTTGACATAGGTTTTGGTGAGGCATACGGATCTAACTCGTTGTCCAGGTCTGCATACAGCTTAGCTATCAACTAGGGTGTTAACTCTTGTATTCTGCATATTCAAGGTCTCAGAATCCAGTTGCTTCGCCGTTCTCTCTCGCGTAAGTCTGGTTGAGCTCGAAGCTCAACGTGCATCGCGCGCGCCATGCATCGTGTTCGCAATCCAAGACCCGCACGCCCCCAAGGCGTACACATCGGTAGCACGCAATCATGGACCGCTCAGTCGCAATTCCAATGTACTTATACCCGCTTTCGAGACGACAGGCCTGCGACGCTCTCCATCTTGCTTCGCACACGAATCACACAGTGAAGTCGAAGACGAACAACGATGCATTCATCCCCATCCATTAGCCAAGAACTACGCTAACACCCCTCCTACTCAGGATCCCATCACGCCCATACTGCAGCTTAGAGCGACACGGGGAGGCAGCCGATGGAGATCAAGCCGCCCTAAGGATAGGTTGTTAGCCCTGGGATCGGATGTCCAGAGGCTTAGGGAGGGTACGTACGACGTTGTTGTCCTGGCAGCAGACAGCGTTGGCGCTGCACGCATCCCCACCAGCACCGATGACGGAGATAGGAGAGCACCCGAGACCGATGTTAGCGGTGAGGTCCTGGACGACGATGCCGAGGAGGGAGAGAATGGCGGAGCCGGCAGCGGAGTTCGCCTGGAACGAATAGGTCAGCTTCATATTGTCGAGCAGCGCATTGGGGGAGACAACTCACGCTCTCGACGCTGTTGCAGCACTGGATAGGGCCGGTGGAGCAGGACTGGGCGGCCGCAAGGATAGGAAGAGCAAGAACAGAGGCGACAGCGACGCGAGCGAACATCGTGAAAGACTGGTGCGGTGAGCGGGGAGGAGTGTTTAGGATGTTGGGCTGCGTGAGGAAGCTGAAGCAACTGCTGCTGTTCGGACTGGGGAGCCTTTGCCCTCTGGTGGGGGGTTTATATCCCTGCGCCCCTCCCCCTCCTCGTCTTCCTGGCGCGCGTCGTGGTCCGTGCACGCCCTGCAGCCTTCGCCGTTTCACCCTTCACGGCTCCCTGCTGGATCTCCCGCCTTGCCGGCAGATCTACGTTGGGGATCGCGCGGACGCAGCGCGGCTGGTGGCTCGCGCTTCGAGCTTCGTGCTTCTGCCTCGTGCCGCGCGCCGGGGTCGGCGGGCAGAATGCTTGAATGCTTGGGTTCTCCCGCCGCCCCGCCGACGGGCAGGGGTGCGCGCACGGGTGAGTCCGCGCGGACGGGGCGCCCGTCAACGCTCGACGCTCGCTTGCGGACTTAATTAGCCCAGCATTAAGCGTTTTCGCTTGTGTCGGGCTGGACCCCGCGCGCCGCCGGGGATCGAGTGCTGCTAGCCGTCGGCTGCGCGACGACGGGCGCGCGCGGGGTCTCACAACGCTTTGGCTCTGAATCCTACTGAACGCTTGACGTCTGCGGCACCGCGGAGGTTGCTAGGATGCGTCAAACCTGTCGGACAGTGTTGGAGTCGGGGAAGTATGTTTCTCTTCGTATCCTTGGTGTCGGTCTGAGACTGAGTACTTTGCTTGCAGGATGCATCGTGCAGGATGGGACGGACGCGGAACAATTCGAATTACCTTGTCCTTACGCGGCGTGCCTGGGGTACGCTGCGTCGGCAAGCGCGGTCCAGGTGGCTCGACGCCAGTTGGCGGTACGCACGCTGACTCGACGCAGTGCGTTACGTTGCAGGGTTGAAGGACGGAGCTCGTCCGCCAGTCAGCTCTCGACACGAGAATGTGGGAAGGTGAGTGGGCTGATGCTCACGTATCCTCCCTTAGTCTTCGAGCTTACAAGCGACGTCGCGCTATGCACCAGCACTCCGCATCCGCATGGGGATCTTGCGCTCGCTCGACTCAACAGCGGCGGGCAAGTGGCTCTCGGTCTATTGGACAGATCATGCCCGACGAAGGCTTCCATTCTGCCCGTCAATTTACGGGGGGCGGTCTCAGAGGCTCCGAAGGTCAGACTCACCGGGGAGTCGGCGATGGTGGACCGGTCATCTGTGAAGAGCTCCCGTAAGTTATCTCCGTCAGCGGATGCGCGTCAATCATGTATGGACTAACGAAGATTCCAACTTCCAGCCCCACCAGGCTGGCACCGTCGGATTGGTCGCAGACAACTGGGCATATCGAGACGGCGTGTACCAGCCTCAATGCGGGAGGTATAGATCCGTCGGCGACGCAGCATTCACAGGAGTCCTGGTGCAACTTGAACTCAACGCGAAGGAGGTGCGGAAATGAGACGCCCAAGCGCGTCGCGACGCGGAGTGTATTCCTCACATGACCGCGTTAGACGGATTTGCGGGAGTCCGCAGAAGTCCGACCACAGCACACGCTCAATTCGGGGCAATCGTCCGACTGCGGCACTCCTGGTCCTCAACCGCCTGGATGTCAGGTAAGTACACTTCTGATCTATCCCAGCTTCGCCGCGGCGACTCCTCGCGCGGCTAGGCCGAGGAGGCGTCCAGGCAGATCCGCTGGAATACATGCGTTGTTGGTCTCCATCTGCGTGTGGACGCTACTGATGTTCGGCCAGATAGGAAGATGCGCGGCTCCTGCTTCTGCGGCGCGGTCTCGTACGTTGTCGCTGGGAGCCCCGTTCTAAGTGCCTTCTGCCACTGCACAAATTGCCAGCGGCTGTCCGGTGCGTCCCGCGCCCGGGCCATTTATCGTCTGCATCTTCCATTCGCCGCCCGGTGCTCACCGCCCCGCGCGCATCAGGCTGCCCCTTTGTGCACACCATTCATTTCCCGGCGGCAGCGTTCTCGTGGACGCACCCTCCGCCGCACGAAGATGGCCTGGACGGTTACGTGATCCCGAGCAAGCCGTGGAAGACGCGCTTTCGGTGCAAGCAGTGCGGCGCGTGCGTGATGTCCGCAAACACGAAGGCAGGCAAGTGCAGCGTGTGGGGCGCGCACCTCGCCCGCGACGAGGCGGGCAAGATCGTGGACTGGGAGGCCGTCAAGCCGACTGCGCACATCTTCTACGACACCCGCATGCTCGACATCGGTGATAAGCTGGGTAAGTGGGAGGGCTACGAGGGCAGCTCGGCGCAGCTGAAATAGGTGTGCGTCCAATCCCATACATCCGAGCTTACGGCGCCGAACTAACTATCGCTTTTTAGGTGTGTTGTTCCCCCCGAGCGGGCGTAGATCGTCTGTACGATTTCATTACTGGTCGGAAGCAGCCTTGCGAATGGAAATGGCCACTACCGTTGTGCCCCGCCCTTTGAGCCTCGACTACCAGTCCGGGCCAGGCGCTCCCTCCACCTTCCCCGTTCCTGAACGCTGCGCACACATCTTCGCGAAC
The DNA here is from genome assembly GCA_002964805.2 of Trametes villosa. Taxonomy (NCBI): domain Eukaryota; kingdom Fungi; phylum Basidiomycota; class Agaricomycetes; order Polyporales; family Polyporaceae; genus Trametes; species Trametes villosa. The sequence continues at coordinate 532,133 of PUDQ02000024.1, read as the reverse complement.
GCGTCTGAACAGCCCGGACGAAGACACGCGTACCGCACCCAGCGTGCTTCCCCCCAAGATTCCGCTCGCACATCCGCAGCGCCCGCCGTATCTCCCTCGCGGGGGTCCGCGGACGCGCTGCGAGTCGGAGCTGCGAGGCCGAGAGCGGGGGATCGTTCGCATGCGCGCGGGAGCGGCGTACGCTCGCTAGGCTTCTAGCGTGCATGCTGTCCCGAATAGATCGCTGATGTGTCCTGTCCGCGGTCATCTGGCGAAGCACCGCAGGGACGACTGATTGGCTGTCATCCGAGCGACAGCTGGGCGCGCGGGGAGAGGAGACCCTGGATGTGTATGTATGCCCCGGGCGTTTGGTCAGCTCGCAGCCGCTCGGCGCCGCCTTGTCCTGCAGCGTCCCGAGGCTGCTATCTTGGGAGCTGGCGGAACGTCCCACTTCGCAGGTAACAGTCTGGACAGAGGCGATTAAAGGGGGTCTCGAATTCTCGGTGATAGCAAAACAGGAGCTCATTCGCCGAAACTTTCGGCCCGGCAGTCTCTTGAGGCTAGCCGGAGTTCTGGTTGTACGATGTTGAGTACGAGCGTTGAGACTTGGTGACAGCGCCGACTACGGTCTTTGTCCAAAGCGGCGTAACGCCCTGGCATTAACGAGCGAGCGAAGACAGTCTAGAGTAACGCGATAGCAGGTGATACGCGTAAGTAAACGAGCGTGAGAGGCGCGACCGACATGCAGTCGTATTCGATGAGACCGACGGTCACAGCACGATAGCGATGCAGCCAATAGAGATGAGGCCGCCCTGCGAACAGACAAAGGATCGTTGAGTATCGTATATCCCACAGAGGATTATGGAGATAAAGAGGGACGCGTGCTTACGACGTTGTTGTTCTCGCAGCACACGACGTTGCTCGTGCACGCGGGATTGTCGCCGAGGCCGACAATCTTGATGGGGGAGCACTGCAGGCCCAAGACCGTATCTACGGCGTCGACGACGATTCCGAGCAGGCCGAGAATAGTCCCGAAGACGGGGTCATTTGCCTGCAAGAAGGGCAGTGTGAGGTTTGTACGGAGGGACAGCGCAAGCCATAAGACGTACACCTCCGATACTCTGACAGCACTGGATGGGACCGGTACTGCAAAGGTCCCCGGTCGCAGCGGGGGGAGGCGGCGTCGCGGTGATCGTCTTGGTGGGTGGCGGGGGCGAGCCTCCGGGCAAGGCGACCGCAAGGAGTGCAAGGGAGAGGACGAAGTAGAATATGGCGACGGCGCGGGAGAACATGTCGGAGCTCTTGATACTGCAGTTGGGCGTGCTGGTGGCAGCGCGATATCTTTACTGCTCAACGGCGCGCTGTACGTCTTTATACGGGCGGTATGGATGCGGGGCTTGGCTACACGACGATGCGCCAACGGAGCGTCATCGCCGTCGTAGTTTCCCCGCCGTATTCCAGGACCGCGGCCGAGGAAAACATGCGCCTGCCGATCCGGACGTGAGCGAAAAACATATGCGTCTTGTCATAAGTCTGACAGGTCTACGGTCCAGCTCGGATACGAGTGGGCCGAGGCTGACGCTCCGACTTGACAAGAAGGTCGAATTGCCGCAGCGAATGCGAGACGAGTGGGGGCGGATGGGTATAGACGACTGCAGCCGGTCCTGCACCACCACACCCGTACTCGACTCGGGATGACGGGCAGATGATCCAAAGGCAGGGACTTACGAAGGGTCGACGCACCTGTCTGCGTGTTCCTCGTGGGTGCGCTCCACTCGCTTAGCAGATCGCGGGCTGGGCGTGTCGCGTCCGAGGGCAGCGAGGCTGAGACTGCGCGGCGGGCTGCAGATGCTGCAAAGGGTGTTCCGTCAATTCCGGCTTGGGCGCGCGCGCAGCTCGTAAATGAAACAGACCAGAAAAGCCTCCGTTGGGCAATTGATGCCTCTTCGATCAATCTCAGGCTGATCTTCAAATGTTTCCGTCTTCTCGGAAGAGATTCCAGGCCGTGCGGGGGTGGGCCCTTCAAGGTCGAAGGCCAACGCTCCAAGTGCGACGGTCACGAAGCGACGGCGCATGCACCTGCGCGCGGAGACGCGGGGAGCAAAGGAGAGGGGGCGCACGCGTAGGTGGGTCGCCGACGGAAGGGGAGCGGGGCGCTTTGCCCACCTTCCAGCCGCATTCGGCCCGCCTTCTTGACCCTTCACGATGGTGCGGAGGTAAAGAGCTTACCGGATGCTGTGGAGATCTCGCTCACACACCCGGCGAGCGGACGAGGCCTCGCAGGAAATTCGCGATTGGCGTGCCTGGCCGCCAGATGCGCGGCGACCTGGAGACTTTGTCCACGGCGGAGCGGAGGTGGGCGAGGTTTATTGGGTCCGGATATTGTCTTAGAATCGCAGCGAGCAGAAGAGATGCGATGTGCCACTCGTTGGAGGTCCGGTGGACGTCGCGTTCATCGCGCGTTGGGCGAGGACTGAGCTGACAGCTCGGCGTGGTGGTTCTGATCAGGTTGGTCAGTGTCGGAACACGCCGATGCGCCGTTCAGACCGCGCTGCAACCCGTTTGTTTCATTACCGAGATCTCACCAGCCAATAACAAGCTATGCCGTAGGCATCTCCCCACGACGACAACGCCGAGGAGGCATGCAGACCCACCTCGCATTCGCGCCCCAGAAAGTGTATTCCATCAGCCCAAGGCGCTCTACGTCGCGTCCATCTGTCGCGCAGTCCCCCCGCCCGGTATTGGCACCGCGCGCGATGAATGCAGGGAGTCGGCAGAGGAGATGCCGCTGCACAGGTGCGGCGATATGTCTGGAACGTGAGGAGGGCCGGGAGGCTCTGGACGTCAGGTGAACGAGGACAAGAACAGCCACGCACCAGACTCTATGCGAGATGAACGTAGGAAGTGCGGACTTGGCAATGCGTTCCCTGGAGTATATGCAAGAGAGCCTAGTGCGGCGCCGCAGTCCCCTACGGGAAGCCTAGACATTCGGGTGAAGAAACACCAGGCCCTCTGAAAGGCCTGATGCTCCCATGTCTTGCGGCAACGCGGAGCGTCGCCTCGAGCTACTGTACCAGCTGAGCTGTTTTGTCGGAGTCGCCCTTCGTGAACCAGCCTGTGCAATGCTTGGGAGACATCGCCACACGGCGCACGTCGACGACCTGTCCAACCATCGCCGGAAATGACTGGACAGGCCGCCGGATACATAGTGGGCCCGTTGACCCGCGAACAGTCCGACGGATTCCACGATGGGGAAATGGCAGGATCCGCAGAGGCTGGGCGTACGACATGAGGCCCTAGGTCATCGGTGACGGCCCGGAGCGTCAGCGTACCAATGCGGATGGGAGCGCAGACATACCACGCTGGCTTCTCCGGCCCTAACCAATGAGCGACGAACGGTCCCGCGCGCAGTAGCAGAGAATAGAACGCGACGCCTCGGACACCTATTGGCACTGCCGCATGGTCGTGGATCAACGCACTCCGACAGAGAATACCCATACTTCGGCAAACCTGGCTGCCGAATGGGAGCGAGAAGGGGGGACAGGGTCCGCCACGAACCTATAAAAGCGGAGGCGTCGAGCCCTGCAGTCCTCAGATCAGCCCGGTCTACCAGTCACTCGAGCACTCCCAGTCCACCAACCGACTCACCATGTTCGTCCGTGCCGCTGCCTTCGCCACCCTTGCCCTACCCCTTCTTGCGGTCGCCACTCCCGTCGAGCTCCAGGCCCGCCAGTCGTGCAGCACCGGTGCCATTCAGTGCTGCAACTCCACCGTTAGCGTATGTTACGGACTTTACAAACGCCGTCGACTCGGTACTGACCAGTGCGTATTAACAGAGCAACTCGGCCTCGGGCAACCTGCTCCTCGGTCTGCTCGGTATCGTCCTCGGGGACATCACTGGTCTCATCGGGCTCAACTGCTCGCCCATCAACGTCATCGGCGTCGGCTCCGGCAACGCCTGCTCTGCTCAAGCGGTCTGCTGCACTAACAACAACGTCGTAAGTTTCCGCGCGCTCCTCGACGGGTGCTCGACGCCGTGTACTGACCATGGTCCTAGGGCGGCCTGATCTCCATCGGGTGCCTCCCGATCACGCTCTGAGCCTATGGGAGCGCGCTTTGTTAGTAGGAACGGGGCGGAGGGGTCGGGAATAGCTTACCGTTGAACGATGTCGATGTTGTCTACGCGTCTGAGAGTACGGCTATGCAGATAATGTCCCAGAGAACAGGATTGCGCGGGAACACTTACTGCGGAAAGCTTCTAACGGCGACCCTATCAGAAAGCGTAGGCGCGGTCTAGACGAAAGCTCATAAGCATTATATGGGAGTCTATAGCTGCGTTAAATTTGTCCGTAGCAACAGGTTGATCAGTTCCGTTACGCACCGCATTAGACTCCCAAGAAGCAAGAAGCCCATGTCCGAGATCAAGCCACGGACATGGAAGATGTTCTTCGTCGGCGGAAAGTTTTCATAGCGGTGCAGAACTGTATGTGGGTCGAGCCGCTCAGAGGGACCTCCGCTGTGTCTCCCACTCGCAACACTCGTTCTCAGCGCACGCCCAGAGGGTGCTACTGAATGTTCCTCATAATGAATGCTAACGATGAGCACCCCGTCTCGCGTCCGAGACTATGCACAAGACCCATACCAACCGCCTAGCGACCGCGATGTATGGGTGATCTCGAGAGTGGAGAAGACGCATCTATTGCGGTCCAGAAGACGAGTCCAGCCCACCCACCGACGAACGCGGCTTGACGGAGAACGGCGCCGAGCGAGTTCTCCGACCGGGCAGGACGTCGACGGGTTTCTACGGGAGCGTCAATCCTCCATACATACGACCCTGCACGGAGAGAACTGAGCGCTGACTCACCTGGCTTCCGCAGTGCCGCGCATTCATCGCGTCCCGTGTTACATTCTCGTAAGTACGTCGCGCGCATAGAAAACGAGATTAACAGCCGCTTCTGGGACGTCAACTCTTCGTCTGGAACAAGGGGAGGCTTGCCCGGAGAAGTGGATGAAGCCTTCGCCCGAGGACTGGTATGGGCGGCGATCATCGTGGATGACAGCGCGAACTGCTTGGGCGAATGGGTGCAAAAGCACGGATGGGGTTCACCCCGCACGAGGCCTGTGACCGATCAAACAAATAATTGGAGAAGGCCCGCCGCAGTGGTCCGCTGTGTCCCCGCCGGCGCCTAGCGCTACGCGAAGCAGGCTACGCGTCGGGTAGCGTTCTCAGACACAGATCTGGTGGCCGAGAGCCACCAACCCAGAGTGACGAGACCAAAAGGCAGCGCGCACGGCACGAACGCGCGGAGTGTACCCGGCCGTGCCAGCGCGCACGGGCCGAGCGTTGCACGTATAAATATCGCAGCGTCCGCGGTGGAGTATCCCCAGCCAGTCGTCCTACGATCAGCAGTTTCTCTCTCGCCTCCAACAAACCAACTCACCCAGTCACTCTTTCGAGCCTACCCTCACATTCACTATGTTCGCCCGCGTCGCTGCCTTCTCTCTCCTCGCCCTCCCCGTCTTTGCGGCCGCTACACCCCTGCGCCGCGGGGACTGCAACACTGGTGAAGTCCAGTGCTGCAACTCCGTCCACGAGGTAAGTCGCCCTTGGTCCTCCTCGCCGGAGGAGCTCCGCTGACAGTGGTACGTTCTCGCAGAAAAACGAGAACGCCGTTTCCGTCCTCCTGGGCCTCCTTGGTATCGACCTTAGCAGCATCACCGGCCAGGTTGGTCTCCAGTGCTCCGGCATCTCTGGTGTTGGTGTCGGCGGGAGCTCTTGCTCCTCCAACGCCGTCTGCTGCCAGAACAACAACGTCGTGAGTAGTTCCTCAGGTTATATTTCAGGATTCGCGCTCACTTTCTACTATTCAAGGGTGGCCTCATCTCCATCGGCTGCGTGCCGATCATGCTCTAAGTGGGTTGGAGAGCAACACCGTGAATCATGAGGATACAGTAGTTACCAATAATACGATGGCCATCGTTTCTCGCATTGCTTCTGCGTGATTTGAGTGTGATCTGAATGTGTGAGGCTTCCAGAGTATACGGTGTTAGAGATGTTCTAAGCCGTCCTCTGTTCCTTGTTACCTTGTTAAATGTGGAGTATAGGGTAAGATGACTGCCGTTCGCGCGAACGTCCTAAAGAAATATTGAGGTGTGAGTTGGGAAGATAAGCGATTTCAAGTGAACTGTCGAATTGGGTCGCGTTTGTCCGCTGGCCGGGGTTGTCTGATAATATTGTGACGCAAAAGAGAACAGGACATGGCCTGGTGGTCTAGTAGTATGATTCCTTCTTAGGGACCCGCGCACAGCGTCGCTTTGTTTGGAGGAGGTCCCGGGTTCAATTCCCGGCCAGGCCCTTTTTGCTCGAGATACGGTCTTAAGACGAGCACGCCCGTGTTATGCACGGGAGGCTCGTAGTTCGTTGTCATATGTGCCAGATCGAGGGAGCACTCAGAATAAGGTGGTACATTGACCACAGAAAGGCCACACGAGCACACGAGATATGGAAAGCCTTCAAAGAACTGTTACATTCGTCCACGGTACAGTCCAAACCTGGGCGACTAAATCACATTATGGTGTTCCGAACCTCTGTCCTTCAGGGAACATCGTCTCAGACTCCTCCGAAGGCTTGAGCACAATGTACTGCCGCTCTCCCGTCTCCGCAACCTCCTCGGAGCGGGACGCAAACCCAGCCTTCTTCGCGCTTCTTTCGGAGCAGATGAACCAGATATGCCAAAGATAGGACGCGGGAGATCGTTTCGCAGCGCGCGCGCATCTTTGAAGCTGCCAGATCCATCCGAATGAGATGCGTCTTGCGCGAAACGCGTGGTCGTCGGGTGCAAAGAGAGGACGAAGATTGCGGCAACGTCTCTGACCGCGGTCAACGAAGCGTGGATGCACTCGGCGCACTTCTCGTCGACAGCTCGCATCGTACGACAGCTGGTGAGCAAACAATCTCCGGCCTGGCAGGGTAGATTCTTCGATGCAAGTGACGGTGGGGATGTCTCTCGCGCAGTGCTTACCTGGGGGGCTTGTAAGCCGCGGCGACTTCCAGTTGGGCAGTCTGCGTGTCACAGGCTAATATAAAGTCGTTAGCTATAGCGAGGTGTTGCGCAGCAAGCAAGCACTCACACACTGAACGTGGTCCGGCGGGATACTCATTTTGCGTCGCGTCCGGGTGCTCGCCGTGTCGGGCGTCGAACAAGCGAACACGCTGGTTCATACAACCCTAATCATAGCTCGTTTCGCTTGCTGTCTCAACCTGTGGGGAGTTGGCATGCGCGAAGTACGGGTGCCGAAGCGAGGGGCGTCCGTCCTCAGGGAACACAGGCGTCGTAAGACCATGCTCTTAGAAGCCTTTTCGCTTCGCAGAGGTCCTAGCGGGGACAGCGCCATTGTTTGGGCAAGAACCTTACGATTATACGTTGTACCGTGCAAGAACGGCAGCGCAATGGACCCATATGGGCGCATGATGGATCGAGTACACACCGTCGGTAGCAATAGGTTGATCGCGCCTCCTCGAGGCGGTATTCGAATTCGCATATATGGACGACTGCCGTGAACCCGAAGATGACGATCGGCCTTGGCGAGTAGGCAAACATCCGTGGCTCTGCTGGGTGCGCCTACTATCATGTCTCGCATTCCGGGACTACGCCATCGCCGGAACACGCAAAATGAGAGGGCATGGCGTACCAAGCGTGATTGGTTTCCTTCGTGCTCATTCGTGTTCACGGCGAGTGAATTTGCTTGGAGTTGGCGTGAGTCCATCAGTGTACATCCTCGAGCGATTGCGTAGTGGGAAGCAGTTGCGTTAGCTATGAGTGTCCTGGTACCAGAGATGACGTGCGAACACAGTGACGCAGAAGTGTGTTTTTAGACGAGCTCAGATAACAATTCTCATAGACCGCGCTGACGAGCGTTGACGTCGAAGAAGAAAGGCGGACGACCATGAGGATGAGGAGACTCGCCCCCGGAAGTGGCATCCGGACTCCGAGATATGGGCGCTCCGCCACCCCGAGTGACGAGTCGGAGTCGCGGCGACGGGCCGACTGATGTCGTTTCTTCCTTCCGTCCACCACGATATGTCGACCGCGCAGACGGAAATGAATATTGCATTATCGTAAGGACACGCAACTCGTTTGCGTCAGTGGAGTATCTTCGCCCCATGCAGCGCTGCTCGTTCCTCCGATCCCCTGGAGCAAAGTCATGGCCGGTGCGTGCGCAATCTTGGTGAGTCTTCGCGTACACCTTACCATTAACACACAGGATTGGCACAAGAATATCATCAACCACACGCTCCCAGGGTAGTGTGGACGCCATGACGGCGTCGGAGCTGACGTAGTCGAGGCGTCGAGGGCTCAGCGGCCCAAGCCGCGACGTGTTATGTGGAAACTCCCATAGTCTCCCAAGACACCATCGCCTTTAGCGATTTGAATGATTGCCAGGTCACCTGCTCGAGCTCCACGAGGCCTACGTTCAGACATTCAGTTGTACTCCCTGGTGGCGGTACGCTCCACTCGGTGCTTTTCTCAGCTCGAGGCCTGGGAACAGGTCAAACAACGCTCCGTCGGTAAAGATAACGTGGGTCTGGCTGCTGCAGTGTCGATTGGTCAATTCATTCCGACTAACTGTAGGTTTGCTTGCAGACGCGCGGGACAGTCAAAGGCGACAACTATCATTCAGGCTGCTAAGATACTACACTCCAAGAAAATACTCGAGACGCCGCCAGGCACTACAACGCGAACCCCGCAAGCCAACATATCGTCTATAATCTGCGCGCTACGACGAGGACTATCCAAGGTTCGTGTCTGCTTGATCTAACCTTCGCGGTGTACCAGAACGCCCCGCCTAGAGCGAGACGGGGACACAGCCGACGGAGATGAGTCCGCCCTGTACGAGACATCGGTTAACTGCTGGAAGGCTATACGAGCTCAAAGTACTTACAACATTGTTGTTCTGGCAGCAGACCGCGTTGGTAGAGCAGCTATTGCCGCTGGCAACGCCGATCACAGAGATGGGCGAGCACTGGAGCCCGATTTGAGCGTTGACATTCTGGAGGACGACGCCGAGCAAGGCGAGGAGGATCGATGTGGCGGGTTCGCTCGCCTACAATAGGGTATGTGAATACACGAATACGGCTTTTGCATCAACTGGAAGAGTCAGACGCACGCTCTGGACTTGATTACAGCACTGGACAGGGCCAGTTGAGCAGCTACCTGGAGCCTGGCTGCCGCCGCGGACCTCCAGGGGGGTGGCGACCGCAAGAATGGGGAGGGCGCCGAGGGCGAAAGCGGCAACGCGAGAGAACATCATGGTGAATGTAGGTGAGTAGGGGTTGGGGGACTCGGGTGCTGGTGGGCGAGTGCGTTTGACCTGTGGCCTGAGGTTCCTCGCTGCGCTGACTCTCCTCTTTATACCTCTAGGGCGGCCCTGCGCGCCTACAGCGAGGTCCCAGCTGCTGCACCAGCATAGAAGTCGAACTGAACGCTGCCGGACACATGGCCGCGCGAGTACGCGCTCACCCGTGTACTCCCGCTCTGTCATGGATGACTTGGACGAACGTCACCGGTCCCCCTCAATTCAACTGCGCCCCGGGCCCATCGCGCGACGCGCGAGCCCACATCACGGCCGTCGATGACACCCGCCGTCCACCGACGGCATTCTGCGTCCCAGAACGGATGCATGCCTGCCTGGCTGTGGCAGATTCGTCCACCGCCGGTGCGCGCGCGCGCACGCGTTTGGGTTAGGCTGCGAAGGCGATGGCTAGTCTCTATCGTCGGAGTGGCGTGCGGTACGTGCTTGTTCGCGCCCGCATTCTGCCCACCACATTTATCGTTCACATCCGCTTCGTAGGACGGCGGGCATCCGCGCTGCTCATCTCGAAGGTCCTATGCGCCTGAAACACCGTCGAACTTGACGCACATTCACTACGGCGCCTTCCAGAGCGCACCACGGACATTGGGCGAGCTCGATCCGTAGCGGGATCGCAGTCGAGACCCTGGGTGCGCGCCCTCGAGAGGCTTCCATCGAACTTCCTTCCCTAATCCTCCTCCAAAGTTCGACGGCACAGCTCGGAGACGTGCGTGTTGGCAGTTCATCACCGCCGTTATATTTCGTTTCTGATGTCATCTCGCTGCAGGCATCACGTCGTGACTTGTCGCCGCCGTCGGCCGGCGGCGGGCGTAAGATGGTGCGGCCGCGCCCAGAGTTCAGTGGCGCCGCAGATCATCGTAGTGCCATCGTCGAGCTTTGCCTTTTGACGAACAACGCAGGCGGTGAGCAGACCATTCCGGGGTGCGCCTCCGTCCGCCGGGCGGCTGGGGCGGCTGTACGTCACCTCGGTATCTCCGCCGCACGATTCTCGTGGCCTGCGGCCTGTGGCCTTCGCGCCTACGAAAACGCCGTGCGCGGGGCTGCGAGAAACAAGCTCGCGGTGATTGCTTTCGTCGCTCACATAAGCTCGCGCGCCGGCCATCGAATCCACAGAGGACGCGCGGAGGTACCGTTCGTAATACTAGGCGCGCGGGTATCCATCGCCACTGAAAGTCCTCCGTGTGCAGCTCGCTTTCCCCTTTCGGCGCGGCCTGAGGAAGAGGCGGGCGCATCGGGGCAGAGGCTTCGGAAGCTCTTCCCGATGCCGATGCTGGCAGAGGAAGCACACGCGCTTCTTGTAGGCGGCGGGAGAACGTGAGGCGCGCTTTCTCCACCTCCCGGCGCGTGCTTATTTTCTCCAGCAGGCGATTAGTAGTGCAACCCCCTTGAGCAGGGGCGGCGATCGCGCTCACGACGCGGACAGGGTTTATCCACAAGAGCGCATGCGGCTGCACCACCTCCGGGCGGCCCCGCGGTCGCTCGTCAATGCTGAACGGGGATTACGACAGACGTTGTCGACGGACGCGCGCGGGCAGTCACGACCGCCGAGAACTTGCGAGGAAGCCTTGATGCTATTGGTGGACGCGGCATCGAATCGGGATGCCCGAAAGAGGGAGCTCATCGCTATCGGCGCGACGCCCACACGGGGAGGACGCAGTCCCCTCTACTCGGCTGGAACTCCATCGGCGGGGGACGGCGCTTCCGTGCTCTAAACTCCTCTGTATGCTTCGCGGGCGCGGATGCGCGACCTGCAGGCGGGGGAGGCGATGGCGATGACGCGAAGGTGGGCGACGCGCTCCCAGTACTCATCGTGTATCCCATTGAAGCATCTGGCAAGAATCAGGGTGTATCACGCAACGGCAAAACGTTCCATCCACGACTGGGATACCAAGCTAAGCGCGAACTTGAAGCAGTGGATGGTAAACCCCTTACTGGCATCGAGGGTAAACCCGCCACGCATCCTCAACCTCAAGTCAGCTGCCCTTCCTGGAGGCGGCAGGCGATTGGTCGGCCGTCTCCGAAGGGGCCCGTAGAGGTTGGGAGCGGGGTCCTGATGCGGACGGTGAGCACAAACCTTTCTCGCAAGACTTACAGGCAGTGTGCACTGTGCCGTGCAGTTGGGCTAGTACAGGGAATATGCATTCCTCCAAGGGGGCGAACACACGGAAGTGCAAATAGGCCTGACGCCTCGACAACTCTAGGTGCGTCGGGAGACAGTGTAGAACTCCCCGTGGTGTCGCGCGCGCTAAGTCTACTTGAAGGCTGCAGATGAACTGGATGTATTATTTCCCAATCCTGAAGAACCGATCAAATTGTAAGCACAGAGAGAGAACATTGGGAGGGAGACGGTACCAAGCGCACCCCAATGGGTACCCCAGATCGCAAGACACGATGCCTGTGCATGTACGAGCACGGGTTGTCGTCCCGTAGCGCGCCCTTGCAGGCTTTTCACGTACGTCGGTGGCAGTAGCAGGTGGGTCTAGAATGCGCGGGGCAGAAAAAACTGACAGCCAATTGCATGCCTGCAAAGGAGCGGCAGGCGCAGAGGCCGCAGGCGATATGTTGCGACGCCGGGCGCCACGAAGGTGAGTACTTCGAACAAATCTCCAAATGGGAAGACGCCCGTTCGCAAGGCCACCGTAAAAGCCTCCCGGACGTTGCCGGCGCGTAGCGCCTTGTTTCCTCCGCCCACGCAGCGACGGACGACACACGCCTGCCGCTCGCATTCATCTCCCCGGCGTTAGCCCCACGACACACATGCCCCGCGGCGACAGAGTGGCCGACGACCGTCTTCTCTGCTCACTGCGCTGCCCAGGTCTCGCTCCTGCTCTCGGCTCTCGGGGCTCAGCGCATCCCGCCCAGAAGCTCTCCTCGACGCTCTCTTCACGCTACGGAATCTGTGCGGCCCCTGGACGGGACGATGGGCTGTACGCCCGGGTCTAGGCGGCGACGACCGGTGGTTCCCCCGGTCATACAGCGCGGCTGCGGCGCGCACATGCGCCGCCGCGGCCTCTGTGGGGCACTGCGGTCCCCGCGGTGGCCCCCTCACGAGCTCGCTGGAGAGGGCCGCCCTCCTCCGCCATGAGAACGCATCACCACTGACTGCAACCGGTTACGTCCCTGTCTGGGCAGGCCCCAGCTCCGACCCGCTTTGGGCTCTATTCGAGGCTTGAGCTAGATGCGCGACCCCAGCACGCGCACGCTCCCAGCACTCCATTGGCCCATTTGTACATTCACTCGCGCTGTTCTTTGTTGGGCGCATCTATCAGATGAGCAGATACGGGACGGGATGCCGCTGCGCTGGGTAGGTGAAGACAGTTGTAGATCGCGATATGTTTATTTGTGGCTGGCACCCAAGTCCCGCGACCATGTCGTCCGCGGGCCTCCCACGGCCATAGCGAATGGGTACCCACGCATTCCGAGTGCACGAGGTTCACCTCTATTCGTTATGACTGCCCGCGCTCTCTTGGCTAGCCTCGACGAATAGGACGCGTGCTCGGTCATTGGTCAGTACTCAGCGTTGCTCGCGACACTCGTCCGCTGCTCACGTTCATCTCACAGGTTGTCGCCTGTCCCGCTCTACTTGCACGCCGAGCCTCCGTGCCGCGTCGCGGCTCCAGCTGCACGCGCGGCGCCCCTCTCCTCCATCGCGCACGCTCATCTCGCATAGCAGCGAATTCCAGCCCCGCCCGCGCAACACGCCAGAGCGCGTCCAGCCTCTCTCTACTGTATGTCTCCTCGCCGCGCGCACACTCCAACGGCACGCGACGCGCCCCCCGTCCGCGTATAAAAGACGCGTCGCGCTCGCCCATCTCTCCTCAGCTCAGCCAGCCCTCCAGCAGCCCAGCTACCCGCCGCCCACCCAGCAGCACCAGCAGCCCTTCGCAAAGATGTTCTCCCGCACCGTCGCCTTCTTCTACTTCATGTTCTCCCTCGCTATCCTTGCCGCCGCCATGCCCGGCGGGAAGCCGCCGCCGCCGCCGACCACGAAGACCGTCACGGTCACCGCGCCGGCGCCCCCGCCTACCAGCGCGCCCAGCTCGTGCTCGACGGGCCCCATCCAGTGCTGCAACTCCGTCACGCAGGTACGCACCGACTCGGGCGGCGCACAGGCGCATCGCTGACGGACACCTTTGCGCAGAGCAACTCCGCCTCGGGCAACCTGCTCCTCGGCCTGCTCGGCATCGTCCTCGGGGACGTCACCGGCCTCATCGGGCTCAACTGCTCGCCGCTCAACGTCGTCGGCGTCGGCTCCGGCAACGCCTGCTCGGCGAACGCGGTCTGCTGCACCAACAACAACGTCGTACGTCCTTCTCGCGACGCTCCACAGTTTGCAGGCTGCTGATCACATGCGTACTACTACAGGGCGGCCTGATCTCCATCGGGTGCCTCCCGATCATCCTGTAGGGCTCCTGAGCCACCCAAGGCGGGCTGCACCCAGCACGGCGGTACGGGCGAGGGGATCCGCGGTTCGAAGCTGTCCCCCGGTGGACTGTCTGTAGCCTATTGAATCCGGAACGAAGAACGAGGGCTGAGAGATTCCCAGACTATACTTTCTTCTATGGGTAATCGCGTTGTTGGGCAATTGGTGTCAATGAAACGTTCATACATGACATGTGCAATCGGAGACAGAATGGGAGCAGACCTCGATATTCAATTCGCAGCCTGTTCTAAGCACACACTGCGTGACTCGGCACTCGAGTACCTCACACACGCGCGAGGCTGCGAGGCTGGCACCCTTGACCGCAAAAATCCGCGCGCGAGGATATGTATAGTTATCAGTCACCAAGAAGGAAGGCAACGTGATATAGCGCGCTTCAAAGGATTGACGATTAAACTAGGGATGAGTACGATAGCAACAACTAACTAGGACCGCTGGACTGTTCGAGATGACGCCGCGTCCTCCACCACTTCCGAAACACGCCCATCTTTCTGGCGCCGTGCACTATCCTGCGCAGGCTTAGAGCTTGATGGGAGCACAGCCGAGGCTGACGACACCGTTCTGCAGTGAGCAGTATTGTCAGCGTATGTCCTACCTGTGAAGATGAAAATGCACTGACGAAGCTGTTGTTCTCGCAGCAGACGGCTTCCGCGTTGCAGCTGTTGCTAGCGGTACCAATGACGGTGATGGGGCTACAGGTCACACCGACCAGGCCAGTCACGCCCTGGATCGGGATACCAAGCAGGCCAAGGAGGGTAGAGACGGCCGGGGTGTTGGCCTGACGCAGGATGGCATAAGTGGGAGTCTATGGGAGCGCTGCACAAGGCAAGACTCACCGACTGGAGGCTGTCGCAGCACTGGACCGCGCCGGTGCTGCACTCGCTACCACCGTGGCGGGGGATGGCGGTGGCACCGGAGACGGTGGCAGCAGCAAGGGTGACGAAAGCGACGGCGATGGGGGCGAACATGGTGATGATGGTAGGGAAATTGAAAGCGACGAAAGAGCGGCGGGAGAGTGAGGAAGAGCTGGTAAGAGAGCGGAAGTAGTCGGCTGGGTTGACTGGAGAGCTGGGGTCGCCGACGCGGGCTCTTATAGCCCGCTGGACCCCCGGCGCGCGTCTGCCCTGCCTGCTCGCAGGTGCGCGAGCCGAGCGACGTTGTTCGGGGGCGTGCACTGGCGCGCGCGCGGGCCGTACGCGTAAGGTGCGCGCCGCACGGAGGAGAGCAGGGCGCGCCGAGCACGATGCAGCGCAGACGCGCCGCGCGCCATCACCTTCTCGCCCGCACCAAGCCTCGCCCCGCTGTCTCGATATGGAAGCCGATGCGCCCTCCTCGCCTGCGCCCGCCCCGGCCGGTGAGCACGGAGCGAGGAAGGCGAGGCAGAGGGCAGAGGGCAGAGGGCACGCACCCCCATTCAGTCCGGCGGGACGCATCGACGTCGCTTCGCCCGATATCGAGGACCCTCTCGGAACGCGGCGGGAATACGTGCGGGAGCGAGCAGCGGGCGGTGTCGATCCGCCAGACAGAGAAGCACAGTCGAAGGCTGCGTCGGGGCGTGGCACCTCCAAAGGCGGCCCATGATCGCCACACTTCGCGCGGCGGGGGAGAAGCGTCGGCCTGAGCTCTCTACCGTTGCGTCCAGAGTCGCGTGAGCAGCGATATTCTCCGCCAGCATAGATACTCCAGCGTCGGCTTGGAACGTAGGTCCAAGGATGTAGACATGGGTATGCGAACATCGATCACGATTGCCAATGGCGAGCGAGCCACACGCAGAGATCGGGCATAGGGCCTGCGTACGAGCACTTCATCAACCTCCGAGCTGTCCGAAGAGAATAAGGAGCTTACCGATGCCAGAGAGATCACGTCAGCTCCAACAGGGTAACATCGTGGCGTGTACACCTATAGCCGCAAGGCAGGGTAGGTTGAGGGCGTCCATAGTAGCCGCACTTCCGCATCCTGGACGTGAGCCGAAGACGCGCGTACCTAAATGCCAGTTTAACTATACCGGCCCGAGTGTCATTGCGACGAAAGAGCGCACCAGACATCTGGACGTGTCCGCATCGAGGCCAATGCGGAGTGATATTATGCCGTCGCCTGCCGTTGAGGTGGTGGTATGTAGGATCGAGTTGGGTGCGACGAGGTTCGA
The DNA here is from genome assembly GCA_002964805.2 of Trametes villosa. Lineage (NCBI taxonomy): Eukaryota > Fungi > Basidiomycota > Agaricomycetes > Polyporales > Polyporaceae > Trametes > Trametes villosa. The sequence goes on along the minus strand of PUDQ02000024.1, from coordinate 516,195 downwards.
CGGCGATGTCTGAAGAGAAGATTTCAGTCCTACAACATCACATCATCTCCACGAAAGACAGACGCACGTTACCGCGAACCCTCCTTCAAGCCCGGCATTTTGACGGAGGCCTGGGTCGCAGACGCTGTCAAGAACTAACCGCTGCCGCGCACCTGACAGATGGGACGTTCTCTTGTGCATGGAAGACTGTCCAAGTCTATATTCTGTGCGCACTCCTTGTGCCGGCCTGTGCTGCGGTAGAGAGAACGCCGTCTACGGAAATGTGCGGAAGACGGGAAGTGTAAAGCCCAAGGTTCGGGGGTCGCTGAGATGTTGCACTCGGTAGAGGATACATGGCGGCACGCCAACAAGCTGGCGATTGCGCAAGCCTATACTGCGAACCTGTACTACCAAGTAGGACCTGCGCGGTGAAAAGAAGACGGGTGAGCGTCCGAGGTAGGGGTCATACAGAGATTCGAGAGCACACCAGGCGTATAGGTAGAACGGTTGCCGCGGGGTGGGTATTAGCGAAGCGTTGTATATGCCGGAGCACTCCTGAACGTGTAGTAGACAAGCATAGCAGGCTCGCTCAATCTGCGCACCTGCAAGTCTATAGCGCCCGCCGTACTCACCACCCCGCCGTCGTCGAGCAGCCCGGGTCCACTGTCGCCGAGGCGGCAAGGCGGCAACGTTCGTATAGGCTTTCGCTTTAGACACCGCTCTCACGGCAACATCCCCCTCGTCTGTCACGGCGAGCCACCGCGCGCCAGGCCTCTTGCCGGCATCTCTCTCTGCGGCAACTCACGCCGACGGTTGCGCAACAACCAGGCCGCAATCGCCGTGCAGCGTGCACGGCGCTCGCACACTCGCGCAGCGCCGTATCTGCGCACCAGCGCGCGCCTGGGGCGACAGTGGCCGACGCGCAGTTGCGACGTCATGGTTGTAAAAGAGGCCTAACGCCGTGCGCATACATTGCCCCGCACAAGGGCACGCTAGGGAGGAGAAAGAGCCCGGAGGTCGCGACCGCCCAACGTACAGCGCGATGAGTCAAGGAGTGCGTTGGGTTCAGGCTAGAAGCCCGCAGGTGTGCGCTCCGGCTTCAGGATTCTATAGCTCGCCGAGCGCACATACGGCTGCCGGGGCAGGGACAGCCGAAAGTCGAGCGCACCTGGGAGGTCACGCTTGCCCTCCGGCGGTTTCTTTCATGTAGACTTAATCGTGTATTTCACCACTCACCCTGTCGAGCGAGTCTAACCTTGCTGCTATTTGTCGGGCCTCATCGTCATAGGCTGAAAACCCGGCAGATGGTGGCTCAGGACTTAAGGACGGATCATGGCTGTCCATCTGCGCAGTCAGAGAAAATAATAGGGTCAGATATCATATAGGCACCGACAGATGGACGTCGGGTGGCACGTACCAAAATCTGTTAGAGCGAGGAGAGCGGGCGTGGTGCGGTGATTACAGCGACGACCTTTGTCCGTGACGAGTACAAGGCCGAGAAAGTGCGCTCTCTACTTACGGGGTGAGCAAAGAGTGGCGTCTCCCTCCCTAGTCAGGCGGAAATGTCAGGAAGGGGGCATTGTGCGGCGGAGATGTCATACCGGGTCGATCACCGTGAACTCGTGCACAAGGGCCCGAGAGCACGCGCATCACAGCATCGGGGTAAAAATGAGCCTGTTCCTGGCGGAGTAGCAGCACTGGTAGCTGAACAGAAGGTGAGCGGACGTTGTGAGGGCTTGCGCGCGGGGAGGGTTCAGTTGTTCGTATTCTCCTGTACGTGGTACTGCCAGTGTATGTTCATCGTTCTGATTCGGTCAGGGATCGCTCCAATCCGCATGAGTGGGTGAGTCGTCGTCAATAGAATTGCAAGAGCACAAGGTGAGGAAGACTTCCGGCGGGACGACGAATGCGCAGGTACAGACCGACATGACGGTCAAGTCGAATGTATTGCAGCGCGTCAGTGGCTGAAAGACGCGTCCCCGGAAGAAGCCGAGCTCCCTTTTTGGTATACGGAGTCTTCAGCTTAGACGCGCGGTCGAGCCGGTCCACCAGCCTGAGTCTCGACCACCATCCACCCCGCCGCCTGCAGGCTGGCAGAACTCACAAACGTTTACCACCCCTCACCATCGTGATCAGTTGAGGGTTGTGCCTGTAAAGATGTACGCTCAGCCGGTACTCTTTGTTCACCACGAGTCCCGTAGACATCCGGAGGCGTCCCGAGCCCGTCCTGCAGTGCGATGACGGTACCAGTGTCTGTTTTTGACAACATACGACACCTCTGTTCTGATCCATCGTCCTCAATTCAGTTCCAGCCGCAGGCCTCCCCTTGGCCTGATTGGCACAGACAATGACGCATGTGCGGCGGCCCACGCACATCGCACTGACCGCCTAGCGCCATGACGCGGGCCATGTCCACCTGCCAGGGTCGAGCGTACCTGGTATCTACCGCGACCTCGACCATCTGCGGCGTTCGTCCCGTGTGAATCCGGGCCTGCACTTCACGGCATTTCCGCGAGCTGCAGGAAGAGACGTGATGCGAGCCCCTGCGGTACCGCTCCCTGGCCTTCTGCTCCGCTCGCAGAACATCAGCACCGTGCGCACGGGTACCTTCCCACATGATGTGGGTGCTCCACTTGTACAGGCGTTGCGGGCGAAGCGCGGTGTTCCTACGCTGCGTTCGGTCGGCTAGTGTCCAGACATACGGGCGGTGAGCGCGCGAGCGGACTCGCGCAGGGCTGCGCGACACGGGTGCACGGTCGCATTCCGTCATGGGGAGGTTGCAGGTTGCAAATTCCACATAGGTACCCGTCTCGCCGAAAGGTATAAAAGGCGTGCTACTCGTCGCTGATTTACTCAAGCAGCAGCTCACCGCCCCGCATCCCAGCCAGCTCTCCCAGCACGCCCTCAGCAGCCATGTTCGCCCGCCTCACCACGATCACCACAGTCGCCTCCCTCGCGATCCTTGCTGCCGCCATCCCCGGAGGGAAGCCGCCCCCGACCACCACCAAGCACACCACCGCGCCCCCCACGAAGACCACGACGGTCACGGTCACCGCGCCGCCGTCGCAGCCCACCGGTGGCTCCGGTGCTTCGACGTGCTCGACGGGCCCCATCCAGTGCTGCAACTCCGTTCAGAGCGTACGTTGCTCTAGCTTTCACCGCTTGATGACTCTGATCTGGGGCTTTCGACGTAGGCGGACGACCCCGCCGCCAGCCTGCTCCTGGGCCTCCTCGGGATCGTCGTACAGGGTGTTGACGTCCTCGTTGGTCTCACCTGCTCGCCCATCAACGTCATCGGCGTTGGCTCGGGCAACTCGTGCAGCGCTCAGGCTGTCTGCTGCCAGAACAACGCTGCGGTAAGCTTCCCTGAAGTCGTTCACATCAGTACCGTTTGCTCAATAACGTCTCATTCAGGGTGGCCTGATCTCCATTGGCTGCGTCCCGATCACCCTCTAATTGGCCAACAACGATGCGGGGTAGGCACGCTCGGAGGACGGGGTCCGCGGCGTGCGCGGGGATGAAGACAGAATATCCCAGTGTTTTGTGACTGCGGCTCGGAATGTCTTGGATAGCAGTGATATACGCGACTATGATTGTACCATATCCCTATGAGCACCGTCTATGCCTTCAGCTGACTTCTACTGCGAGTGCGAGTGACTTCAAGAACAGCTCCGACTATCGAAAGAATTATAAACTCCGAGTGCGGGAGTGTCCTGTATATTAAAGAAGCCCGGAAGAAAGCCAGTAGACATTTTCTAGAGACTCGTCTACCGCAGCAATGTGTCCGCGCGATCCACACAAAAGAGGTACCCCGGCACCGGAGTCGGACGCAGTATATGTCCACCTTCTGATAATGAACCGCAGACGCACCCGTTGTCCGCCATCCCGGCTATCGGAGGCCGTCTACGCGCAAATACCCAAGTTGAGACGCACGATTGTACCAATGCCATCCGCCCCGGCCTCCGTCTACAGGTGAAGGTGTACGCGCGATCCACACACGAAAGAGGTACCTCGGCACCGGAGTCGGACGTAGTATACAGTCCATCTTCTGATTGTGAACCGCAGACACCGGCCATGGACGCCGCACCCTGGGTCCTCCGCCACCCCGGCTACCGGAGGGCGTCTGCGCGCAACTGCCCAAGTTCAGACGCACGATCGTACCGGCCACCGTCTACAGCCTCCGACGTCGTCCAACGTCGTGCCTAGGTCAGCTCACCACCTCCACCACGCGCTGCCGACTGTACCCGACCACACGCGGGACCGGGCGGCGTCACGCAGCGACAGTAGCGTCCCGCCAAGAGTCTCTCCGTATGGCTCGTGCAAGGACGCTGTCGCAGCGAGGAAGGGAAGCCTGCCGATCGGGGGCTCGAGCCGGCATCTTACTGCACCACTCCCCTCCTACTGCTGCTGCGACGCTCGAGTTCACGTCATGTATGCGACGCATGCGACGCGCATACACCAGCGTACACTTCCGAGCCACAGCTCGACGGCGGGTGCGCGTGCCTCGGCCCTCGCGCGACAGCGCTGAGAACCCGCCGTCGCGCGGTTGACCGGTGTGCAAGTGTCGAGGCAGGGAAGGACGTCATGGGCGTGATGCGCGTTCACCACACGCGCGCCCCGGGTAGCGCTAGCGTGCGGCGTGCGGGAGGTAGGAAAGAGCCCGAGCCTTACGCGCTACGACCGCGCAACGTTCCTCTGTCCAGTACGGCACGGCAGCGCGTAGCGCATCGCGCAGCCGAAGGTGCGCACCCGAACTTTGAAAGGCTTGCCGGGCGCGCACGCGCGGCAGCGACAACGACCCCTATGTGCGCACTGCGCAGTACTCAATGCCGGGCGGTGGGAGGAAGGTGCAGATCACTGCATCGAAGGCCGAGCGATGACCTGGGAGGTCACGCCCGCCCTCCGGCAGCATCTTTCATGTAGACTTACCGCGTAAGTCGGCGCCCCACCATTCGTCGAGGCTAACCTTGCTGCCATTTGTCGGCGCGCCTGAGGTTCGTGATAGGCTGGCGAGGGTGGGACGGCGGCAGGCGGGCTCCCATGCCACTGGCCAGCGAGAAGGTGGAAGGCGGGGCGCGGGACGCACATCGGCGCAATCAATCTGGGCTGTCAGACAGAATAATTAAGGATGAGATTTTCTCCAGGAGGCGGCAGATGGGCCAAAGGGTCACGCTGCACGTACCGCGACATTGCACGTTGCGTCAGCGCGCTGGGCGATGGAGACGGTGCGGTGATTATGATGACGACGCTGTTCCGCGACGAGCAGCGATGGGCCGTACGACAGGAGCGTATGTCTGTTCAAAACACAAGATGAGCTAGGTGAGTTTGCGCACTCCACGGAACGTTCGACGGGGGTGCTCGCTGGTGCTCGTCGGACGCCGGCCGATCAGCATCTGGGGAACGCGATTGCCATCTGCGAGCTGCGACGCTCTGCTGGACCGCAGGACCGCCGGGGACAAGCGTGGAAGCCCGAGGGGCGCTCACAGCCCAGCGCGAGCCAAACTCAAACGGGGCGGTGTGCTCCTCATCCCGGGATCCTGTCAATGGATGTCTCCATGCGCATGGACGTCCCCGGCTAAACCACGAATGGTCGCCTTCTCGAGAGCATCACCTAGCCCTTCGAGCCTCGGTTATAGCTTATGCAGCAAAAACTCGAGGGCGCGTCGGGCCTCCGGGACCCCCGAGCACGGGGAACACGGCCTGCTCCGGGTGTGGTCAGCCTGCAACTGTCAAGGGGGCATACAGCGGCGATGGCGCACCAGGCAAATCACTGCACGAGGCCGACGAAGACCCGCGTCTTGTGCAATACAGCTCACGGAACTCAGCGTCGGTGACAGGGAGGCAAGGAGTCGTGCCCCGTTCCTGGCGGAGTGTCGTGGGTGACTGATGGGGGGTGAGCGGACGTCGAGTGCGCGAGCGCGATTGGGCGTCGTGCGCTGCAGGGCGGGGTATGCCCGCGCGATGCTTGAATGCAATTGGAGGGGAATTCCAACTGATTCGGAATCGAAAACTGTGCAGATGGTGGGGTCAGCGGGCTGTCGTCGCGGACAAGGAGCAGGACCGCACCGACGTGATGGTTCAGATGAATAAATTGAGCGTCAGTGGCGGCGAAAGAGACGCGCCCGGAATTCGCCGGCGTCCCGTTTAGGCTTGCGGAACCCTCCAGTTAGACGATCCCGGGCCAGCTCAGCCTCACTCAGCCTCGACGGTCGCCGACCGCTTACGATGCCCTCAGTGCCTTCATATCCGACGAGAGCTCTGCGGGTTCATCGATATCGTGCTCTAATATTAGCTGCAGGTACATGAAAGATAGCCGGAAGGGGGTATCGGCGGTGCTCAGTACACAGTCTTACCGAGCGCATCGGATGACCAGGTACCGTTATGTCCCCGGTATGTCTTCACACAACTGCTTCGGTCTTGTTCTAATGGGGCCTCTTCACCGCAGTCTCCGTGCCCACCGCGATTGTGTCCTCGGGGCATGACGTCCATGGTCACTTGCATCACCCCGGGCCCGCGCTGACGCAGAGGCCATCTCCTGCAGTCAGGGTCCCAGGTACAGTCCCACGGACGACATCTGCGGCGTTCACTCGAGGGAACACAAGGGTCGTTGTGCGGCGTTCTCGTCATATACGTACACCGCTCGACAGACCCTGCGCAAGAAGAGAAGTGATGTCAGCCAGCGGTACCGCCTCTGACAAGCTTCTTCTCCGCAAAACAACAGCGCCCAACACTCGCCACTGGCACTCTTCGGTTCTCGCGATCGCGCGGGTACCTGCCCACATGGGATTGGTGCTCCACTTGTGCAGGCGACGCGTACGGCCTTACGGGATCCATCTTCCCTCTCTGCACGTCAACACACGCAGGAGCTATCCTCTTGCCGGGGCCTCGCCCGGGCGTCCGGCGCGATGTGATTCTCCAAGACCCCGTCACGCCCTTCCACAAACGTGAAGCAGAAAATATCTGACGTCTGAAATTCGCCGCCCGTGCAGGTATAAAAGCCCTCCGCCTCGCCGCCTCTTCTCTCCAAGCAGCACAGGTCTTCTCTCCAGCTCTCCAAGCAGCCGCTCTCCTCGCTCTCAGCTCTCCGCTCTCACCAGCACACCCTCTGCAGCCATGTTTGCCCGCCTCCCCGCCGTCGCCACGTTCGCTTCCCTCGCAGTCCTTGCGGTCGCCACCCCCATGGAGGTCAAGCGCTGGGGCCAGCCTACGGCGCCCACCAAGACCGTCACGGTCACCGCTCCGGCCTCGAGCCCCACCAGCGTGTCCACGTGCTCTACTGGTGACATCCAGTGCTGCAACCAAGTCCAGAGTGTAAGTTTTGCTCTCCGATTGGTGGCATTATAGCTCTAACTATTCGCCCTCTACGTAGGCCTCCGACCCCGCAGCCTCCGTGCTCTTGGGTCTGCTCGGGGTTGTCTTGCAGGGCGTCGACGCCCTCGTCGGTATCAGCTGCTCGCCCCTCACCGTCATCGGCGTCGGCACCGGAAACTCGTGCAACGCCAACGTTGTCTGCTGCGAGAACAACAGCTTTGTGAGTACCGCTCCCTCGTTCAATGCGCCTTCGCTCGCTCACCAGCTTGTCACACAGGGCGGCCTGATTTCCATTGGCTGTCTCCCGATCCAGCTCTGAGAGTATGGGCGAGCGCTCTGAATATACCTGGAAGCGTACTAGCCAGGTTGGCAAGTTCGTATGGGGATTGCATGTCTCGAGTACCGATTTGTTGCGTGAAACCAGCTTGGGAATTTGATGTCGCGTGTTACGTCTTCTACAGTCCACAGTTGCTGTTAGTGCACGTTCACTGGTGCGGCATGCCTGCCTCAGGCCTCAGGCCTCAGGCCTCAGAAGCTAGCGGTGGCAGCTATACGTGTGGTGAGTTCGGAACTTAGCTCACCTGTACCGCCAGAACATGAATATCAACGAACTAGTGGCTTTCGTGCTGGATATGCTGGATTATAACCTGCACATATAAGAATTAGTTGGTGTCAACGTCATCCGTCGAGCCAAACGATAACAGTTACTAGTACTGGGGGCGCCTTGCGATCATTTGTTCTTAAGCTTCTTTCTCAACCACCTACAACATGCCGTTGGATAATCTTGCATCTCACATGTATGCAAGAAACGCCGCTTATGTGTCTACAGGGTTCGTCAACGTGAGTCGAGCGTGTGGCTTTCAAGCAAGTAGGTTGCAAGATCCAGCAGGAGCTATACAACTTGAATAAGTATGCGGCGTAGTAGTAGGCGCTCCTTGTCTCCCCTAGGCAGACGAAGGTGATCTGTTTGAGTGGGGGAGGACGATCACCTATACAGGCGCTCCGGCATGCCGGGAGGTTTGCTCATGCACCCGGGCCAAGGTGCACCCCGCTCTTCTCCTTCGACGCATGTCCACCCGAGATTCCCCTTACTCCATGACCTCCCCAATTGATTCTGTGAAAGACCATTGGCCAGAGTTATAAAGCGCGCACACGCGTACGTTCGAGGATCTGTAAGTGATCACCAAAGCGGGCTGCGCTCGTGCAATTGCGCTGACTGGTGACAGTTCTTCTACAGGCCATCCCCATACATTTTGCGGATCCAGACGAGCTCTTTCAGCTCGTGTGGCGTAAACAGCCCCTAACGCGCTCGTATGAGCTGAGGGTCCGTGGGCGGCGGATGTCCCCAAACGGCACTCGAGCTTGCAAGCCAAGCCGTTTCCTGCGGACCCCCAACCGGCGCGAGCTTGCGTGGCTGTCCGTTTGGCCTACAGGATCCCACACAAGCGGTCCCCAACGGATGATAGCGTAGAGTCAGATTGGCTCCAGCTTCTGGGAGCCCGTGAAGCTACGACTATGGCCACTCTGCGGACGCCTACTATCACGACGTCGCGCATATATGAAGCACCTCCTTGACTTGCAAACCACTCAGGTGCTCTAGCAACCTTGCGACGTCTTCCTCTGCTGTTCCTGGGTCCATGAAGGCACTCGTCATTCTTCCCGTGAGTCTGTTGTCAAGGATGGGTACTGTCGAGAGCGCGCAGGCATACTCTGAGCTGAACTGTGTTCTACAGGACAGCGCGGTCACCGTTCAAGAACGCCCCGTCCCCCCGATCGGCGATGACGACGTGCTCGTCAAGAATGTTGCCGTCGCACTCGGCCCACCCGACTTGAGAGGTACGCTGTGCCCGCAATTCGCACCGTCCCGCACACTCGCTGAGAAGTGGACATCTACAACGCAGCGCTCCGTGTCCCGCTAACTCCAGGCCTCGTACCGGTCCTGGGTAGCGACTGGGCCGGGGAGATCGTACAGGTGGGCAAGAACGTCACGACACGCAAGGTGGGCGAGCGCGTCGCGGGGTTCGTCCGCGGAGGGAGGTCGGCCGAGCGGGGTGCGTTTGCGGAATACGTCAAGAGCCCTGCGAACCTTGTCTGGCTGATTCCCGAGACGCTTTCCTATGAGGAGGCGGCTACTATGAGTATTGGGTCCGCGCCTACAATCGTCATGCTCGTGTGAACGTTGGTGTTGACGAGCTAGTAGGACGTGCACATGCGCGCAGGCGCTGTATCACAAGGGCAGGCTCGAGCTTCCTCTGCCCGGGGACGAGGTCATCGAGAGGGGCGAATGGGTCTTCATCTACGGCGGCAGCTGTGGGTATCACGTTCCTATCCTCGTACCATGCACCAGGGCTGATTCACATCTCCATACAGCCTCGTGCGGCCAATACGCCATCCAGCTCGCCCGCGCGTCCGGGTTCAAAGTCGTCACCACGTCCTCCCCGCGCAACTTCGGCCTTCTCCGGTCGCTGGGCGCGACGGCGGTGTTCGACTACCACGACCCCATTGTCGTCGACCAGGTCAGAGCGGCGACCGGGGACACCATCCGGTACGGGCTCGACGCGATCGGGCTGCCCGAGACGCAGGAGCTCTCGCAGCGGGTGTTCGGCCCTGCGGGCGGGAAGCTGCTCACACTGCTATGGGCGAATAAGACGCGTGTGCGTGAGGACGTCGAACTTTCCTGTGAGTCCTGTTTCGCTGCCGCGCCCACAGCTAGGGTAAGGCATGCTGACGACGTGGACGCGGGGGCAGTTACGCTGGTGTACACAGGGCTTGGGCTGGCGTTCGATATGCCGGGCTTGCACTTCCCGGCGTCGCCGGAGGACACGGCGGAGATGGTCGCTTTTGCGTCGATGCTTCCGCGGCTCGTCGAGCAGGGCAAGGTCAAACCGAACCCGATCAAGCTGCTAGACACGAAGGGTCTTGCTGCGATTCCTGAGGGGTTGAAGTATCTGGATGAAGGAAAGGCGAGTGCGGAGAAGGTTGTGGTGCTTCTCTGAGACTCCTGGGTTTGCGTGGGGTGTGAGTGTCAATAGTGAGTTTCATTGAACAAGTGGCCTATAGCGCAGTACACTAGCAGGAGATATGTTATGTACGTGTAGCCTCGCGAGCTGTAGGGAGTTTGAGCAAACATTGGACTCGCAGCATTGCATCTATGAACGGCCGCTGAGGTGGAACAACGAGGCGACTCGTTCAGCCACGGCGGCCTGCCCATTTCTCGTTAGCAGATATCGAGGCACGAAACGAAATTGATACGTACGATCGCGGTCCTGACTCGACTACGACGTCGTGGCGAGTGCCATGGGGTTATCGGTGTCGGACTTGGCCCCCAGTGCGAAACCTGCGCCGCTTGCTCGTGCTGTGCAGAGGACACGGCAATCGAGAGTTGTGCTTGCTCGGCCTTGAGTCCTGAAAGCTTGCCCTTGAGCTTAGTCCGCAGACGATAGACATCCCAGGTCGGGCAATAGGCTGCCATGTCTAGGTCGTTAGACGAGCCTGTCCGGCCTTCGGCTGTAGAAGACGTGTCAGCTTGAAGGACGTCCAGGGATTCAACACACAACACGACGCTCACGGTATCCGTCCAGTCTTTGCAGCTCTGCTGCAGATACCATGATGGCGTCCGAGAGCTCGATGTAGTAGGAGACGACGACGAGGTCTTTCGCGACGCGGGAGATCGAGGATGGGTCGCTCGCGCGACGGATGATCCAGCGGATGGCCCGGTCCAGGCGCTCGGATTCCTCGTGCACTACTTCGAGCAAGGAGAGCGCGTCGTTGTATTCGATTTGGTGCTCTTGACAGCGCGGAGTGCTGGTCAAGGCGTCATCGGTGCATCGAATGCGAATGTAAGTGGAGGCGCTGGCGAGATACGCGATGCACACCGGCGGCGCGGGTTTGGACGTAGTCGGTTGTGGAGTTGGACGTGCTGGGAGTGGAGGCTCCGCGGGTTTACGCTTGGGGAGAGGAGGTCTGGCAGGAGTAGTGCTGACGAGAGCAGCCCGGGCGGGAGCGGTGTGGCTAGCGGTGCGGTGCGAGCAGGTGCTGCACCGGGGACTGGTGGCGGGTGTACGTAGGTTTCGTGACGCTGAGGTTCGCTGGAGCCTGAGAAGCGCCTCTGCTGCCTTCTTGAACTGCTCCTCCTCGAGACGCCGCTCCTCCTCGAGGCGCTGCTCCTCCTTGAGGCGCCGATCCTCCTTAAAGCGTTCCTCCCCCTTGAGGCGTTCCTCCTCTGCATGACGCTGCTCCTCAGCGAGGGCCGCTTCGCGGAGCTTTTCTTCCGCAAGGCGCTTCTTGTCCCCGAGAGTCGCCTTGTGCTCCTGGTGCAGCACCTCTACTTCGCACAGTCGCTGGCGCCGTCGCGCAATCCAACGCTCGTGGCGGGCGTCCACTACAAAGTGCCGTAATCAGTCACCAGAAAGTAGGCCGGGGAGCAGAGGCGACACAACTATACCTTCGCCGAAGAAACGGTTGTGTTGCTCTAGTCGTTCGCGGATCTCCTTGTTGAGGCACTCGATACAGCGAGCGGCAGTTTCTATCGCCTTCTCCAAGTCGATCAAGCTACGCAGCTCATCGTCGCTTCCCTCCATAGTCGTTAAGCGATAAAGAAGGCCATCTGCTTCCTTGGACGTCGCTTTGTACCTGGCCGTGAGCGATTGGTACTCCGTACGGTGGGTCGCGCAGAGGCGAGGGGACAGATCGCCATGTACTGTGCTACGGCACGGTGTTTCCTCCGCGCCCGGGAAGACCTTGCAGGTTTCTGTAGAAGGGCTAAGTGGACTAGGGACATGGTTATTTGCTGCCAGGTTTCGTGGAAAAGCGAAGGTGGCCGGATGCGAGACGTTGTTAGGTGCGAAAGCCGCTGCTGGTACGTCGACGGCTGCTGCGCGTAAGTGAATGGGCCTTGGGTGCTCGACGATGGTCGAAGAGGGTAGATAGTAGGGGCGATGACGCGACCCGTAGGGAGGGTCTCGACTCTTTATTGCTGGCTGAAGCGTGTCAACATGAGGCACGTATATGGGGGAACGCTCGTACCAAATCGATCCTGCTCGGGGCGTGCTCCGCGTCTGGTGAAGTCCGAGCAGCCTCCCCAGCTCGCGTGATGATGATGTCAAGGGAATGGGGGCCATATGATTCCATACAAACCTTCCCTAGTTCGTTGGTTGCTTGAATACGAGTAGGGCGCAAAAATGCACAGGGGGTGTGGTTCTATATGTGGACCTTCGAATACCCTAGTTTCAATATCAGCCCTCCCAGGTTGGAAGATTTGCCGCTATACACTTTTTTGGCGATCTATACGTCTGTATCGGCAGATTGCCCCATGTATGGAAAACCCGAGCTGTGACACCAATACATCGCACAGAATCGGGGATGCACCATATATGTGCGTTCACAGCGTGCTGCGCAACCCGGCTGGTTGCGTATTAATACAAGTATCATGAAGAAAACATACGACTCGGGCGTACTGACCTGTGAGATTCGTAGCCGCCTCAGCCAGCGAGTCTTGCGGAGCAAGCGTCATGATCCCACGACAGAGGTTCGATATAATAAAGTCATGCAATTGTCCATTGCTGTTGTAGGCTCTCTTTCATGAAGGTGGTTACTCGCAAGAGAAACCTGATGGCGGTTCAAGGTCAAGCAAGAGAGTACTGCCAAGCGCCTGAAGGTCCCGTAGAATGTGACTGAACGTGACCGTTGGCGTCAGTCACGAGAGACGCGACGCGTCACAATTACTTTCTGGCCAGCGCCTATGTTCCGACGCGCCTGGCTTCCCGCTTTCACTCGGACTTGTCTCTGGTCTCCACTCTTTCTCTCGCCATGGCCAGGGGCTCATCTGGATCTTTTAAACGAGGAGGAGGAGGGCGCGGAGGCTCTCGGTTTGGATATAGGGGCAACACATCATTTCGCGGAGGTCGAGGCCGTGGACGCGGTCGCGGCGGCGGCAGCGCACCCAGCGACGCGCAGCCATTACGCGACGAGGAAGGGAACCAACTCGCGGAAAGGTTCGAACAAGTCAAGACGAATGATGAGGTGGACGAGAAGCTGGGCTTCGCTCGTGTGCAAGAGGGCCCCATACGGGAAGGCTGGCTGATTAACATGCATCCGGTGAGTAGCACGCACCACACTTCCTAAGTCGCGTAGCGTCTGACCATATTCGCAGACTCTGATGAAGGACGCGGACTGGCCCGGCGGGAAAGCCGCCGTTGACTTCTACTTCATTCAAGACGATGGAGGCATGTTCAAGGCTACGCTGCAATACGAGCCTTACTTCTACATCGCTTGCAAGGTACGTCTATTTGCGGCCCTCTATGTCATCTCTTCCGGGCGAGGGGACTGCGCGTATGACTTGCAAGCGGAATTGGAGAACGCTCCCTTCCTCCGAATTGGACGAATATGCAGCCTCCCGTTTAGCCACCAGGGGCATAAGCCACTTGCTGTATAGAATAGGAAGTGAGCCTAGGGTGATGGACGTGGAAGTATGTCCACTGAGTGGGTGTAGTTGTCCAAGCGCAGACCGCCCTATGGTAGATGTGGAACTACGCTGCGACGAGAGCGCGGTTCCACTTCTACTCGCCGTCCCATTCTGGCCTTCGGCCCCCGTAGGCAGTGTGGCTTGAACGGAGCGGCGGCGCTCCGCACGATCTAGGGACGCGCATAGACGAAGATGACGCGCACGTAGTACTTGAGGCGGACGGGGCGCGTGTGCGTTATGGCAACGTGAGCGCGTACATGCATGATGCAGCTGGTTCACGCGCAGGTGCTTGAGACTGCAGACGCCAACGACGCGGGCGTAGATGAATGCATACGGGTGCGAACATGAGTGTGAACGAGGTGGGCGGCTCAAGCTCACACGGCGAGGTCGAAACCGATGACAGCAGTGAATGGGTCCAACATGACCAGCGTACAGGTGGTAGAAGCTGCTAGACCCTCGCGGCCACGAGCGGGTGGAACTGAGTTCCTCCGCCTACTGTACTTGCATCGACACCCGCACCTGCACAGGGCCAGTTTCCTACGGCTACGCCTTCGCAATGCACCCTCTTGATTGCTGGATGGACGTGCAACTGACATTTCTTTCAGAATGGCATGGAGACCGTCATCGAGGAATGGCTCCTGAAACGGTACGAAGGCGCCATATGTCGCATAACTCGCGAAAGGAAGGAGGATTTGCAGATGCCGAACCACCTGATGGGCCACCGCCGCCTCTACCTCCAACTGCACTTCCGGAACGTTTCAGACCTCCTCACGGTTCGACGGGACATCATGCCTCTGGCCCTGGCCAACAGCGCGAAGCTGGACGCCGTCGACGCGTACGCCGAGGTGGTGAACGCGACTGCGGCGGCAGCGACAAATATCGAACTCGAGGGCGAATGGGCCGCGGACGGCGACACTAGCTCCTCATGGCGCACCGTAGGCCACGACAAGGACCCACGCGAGGGTATCATCGACATTCGCGAATACGATGTCCCCTACTACCTGCGTGTCGCCATGGACAACGATATGCGCGTCGGTCTGTGGTATGCTGTCTCCTTCACGCAAGGCCAGCCCGCGTTCAAGCAGCTCACGGAGCGCGTGAAACGTGCGGACCCGGTCGTCATGGCTTACGATATCGAGACGACAAAGGCACCGCTAAAGTTCCCCGACCAGGCCATTGACCAGGTCATGATGATCTCGTACATGATCGACGGGCAGGGCTTCCTCATTACCAACCGCGACATCGTTAGCGAGGATATCGAGGACTTTGAGTACACGCCGAAGGAGGGCTACGAAGGTCCCTTCACGGTCTTTAACGAACCGGACGAGGTTTGTCGTTCACACTCCTCGCGTGTCGGCGAGATGCTCACGTCCTTCAGGCCGCTGTCCTCCGCCGGTGGTTCTCTCATATCCAAGACGTCAAGCCGACGGTGATGGCGACGTTCAACGGCGACTTCTTCGATTTCCCCTTCGTCAATGCGCGCGCGAAGGTGCACGGCATCGACATGTTCCTCGAGACCGGCTTCGCGATAGACTCGGAAGACGAGTACAAGAGCCGGTGTTGCGTCCACATGGACTGCTTCCGCTGGGTCAAGCGCGACTCCTACTTGCCGCAAGGCAGTCAAGGCCTGAAAGCTGTGACGACGGCGAAGCTGGGGTACAACCCGATCGAGCTTGACCCCGAGCTGATGACACCGTACGTCTGTTTTCTTCATACTCGGAGCGGAAGGCTGATGCACTTCTAGGTACGCGGTGGAGCACCCGCAGATACTCGCACAGTACTCCGTCTCCGACGCGGTGGCGACGTACTACCTCTACATGAAATACGTGCATCCGTTCATCTTCTCGCTGTGCAACATCATCCCGCTCTGCCCTGACGAGGTGTTGCGTAAGGGTAGTGGCACTTTGTGCGAGACGCTACTCATGGTAAGTGAATTGCATTGGCATGTCCTGGGTTCTCTCACCGATTCCCTTCATCAGGTGGAGGCATTCCAGGGTGAGATCATTATGCCCAACAGGCACGAGGAAGAGCACGGGAACATGTACGACGGCCACTTGCTCGCGTCAGAAACCTACGTTGGTGGCCACGTCGAGGCACTCGAGGCTGGCGTCTTCCGAAGCGACATTGAGACTCATTTCAAGATAGAGCCGTCCGCCGTGCAGAAGGTGCGAGTTGCCCCATGGTGACGTCGAACGCTCTTCTGATATCTTTCAGCTCATCGACGACCTCGATGCTGCTTTGACGTTCTGTATCGTCGAGGAGTCGAAGTCCTCGCTCGAGGCTGTCACCAACTACGACGAGGTGAAGGCGGAGGTCCAGGCGAAGCTCGAGGAGATGCGGGACAACCCGCAGCGCATGGATCACCCGCTCATCTACCACTTGGACGTCGCCGCCATGTACCCGAACATCATGTTGTCCAACCGGCTCCAGCCGGACTCGGTCGTCGACGAGGCGACGTGCGCGGTCTGCGACTTCAACCGCCCGGGCAAGGAGTGCGACCGCAAGCTGCAGTGGGCGTGGCGTGGCGAGTTCTTCCCCGCACGACGGGACGAGTTCAACATGATCAAGCACGCGCTCAACCAGGAGAGCTTCCCGCCGAAGAAGCCAGGAGGCCCGCAGCGGAAGTTCGTCGACCTGCCCCAGGCCGAGCAGACCGCGCTCCTGCACAAGCGGCTGGGCGACTATTCGCGGCGGGTGTACAAGAAGATCAAGGACACGAAGATCGAGACGCGGGAGGCAATCATCTGCCAGCGCGAGAACCCGTTCTACATCGACACAGTGCGGCGCTTCCGCGACCGGCGGTACGAGTACAAGGGCTTGCACAAGACGTGGAAGAAGAACCTGGACGTCGTGCTGGGGGAGCACCGGTCGATCGCGGAGGTGGACGAGGCGAAGAAGATGATCGTGCTGTACGACTCGCTGCAGCTCGCGCACAAGTGCATCCTGAACTCGTTCTACGGGTACGTGATGCGCAAGGGCGCGCGCTGGCACTCGATGGAGATGGCGGGCATCACCTGCCTGACGGGCGCGAAGATCATCCAGATGGCGCGCCAGCTCGTCGAGCAGATCGGGCGGCCGCTCGAGCTCGACACGGACGGGATCTGGTGCATGCTGCCGGGCGTGTTCCCGGAGAACTTCAAGTTCAAGCTCGCGAGCGGGAAGGCGATCGCGTTCTCGTACCCGTGCACGATGCTCAACCACCTCGTCCACGCGGAGTTCACGAACCACCAGTACCACGAGCTCGACCCGGAGACGGGCGAGTACGTCGTGCACAGCGAGAACTCGATCTTCTTCGAGCTCGACGGGCCGTACAAGGCGATGATCCTGCCGTCGTCGAAGGAGGAGGACAAGCTGCTGAAGAAGCGGTACGCGGTGTTCAACGACGACGGCTCGCTCGCGGAGCTGAAAGGCTTCGAGGTGAAGCGGCGCGGCGAGCTGCAGCTCATCAAGATCTTCCAGAGCCAGATCTTCGAGAAGTTCCTGCTCGGGACGACGCTCGAGGAGTGCTACGCGGCGGTCGCGCAGATCGCGGACCGCTGGCTGGACGTGCTCTTCAGCCACGCGGACGACCTCGCGGACGACGAGCTGGTCGAGCTCATCGCTGAGAACCGCAGCATGTCGAAGACGCTCGCCGAGTACGGCGGGCAGAAGTCGACGTCGATCAGCACCGCGCGCCGCCTCGCGGAGTTCCTCGGCGACCAGATGGTGAAGGACAAGGGTCTTGCGTGCAAGTTCATCATCTCCGCGAAGCCGATGGGTGCTCCTGTCACGGAGCGCGCCGTCCCCGTTGCAATCTTCTCGGCGGAGGAGAGCGTGAAGCGGACGTACCTGCGTAAGTGGCTCAAGGACAACAGCTTGACGAACTTCGACCTGCGCTCGATCCTCGACTGGGAGTACTACATCGAGCGCCTCGGATCCGTCATCCAGAAGCTCATCACCATCCCCGCCGCGATGCAGAAGGTCTCAAACCCCGTCCCGCGTATCCGCCACCCGGACTGGCTCTTCCGCCGCGTCGCAGCGCTGGACGACAAGTTCCGCCAGCATAAGATGACGGACTTCTTTAAGCGCGCGCCGGCCGCTCCCCAAGCTGCGGCGAGCGATAGCATGGACATCGAGGACACGATGACGCAGCGTACCCAGGACCAGGGACCACGACTCGCAGCGGTGTACCGCAAGTCGCAACGGAGGCAGGAGACTCCGGAGCAAACCCCGGAGGAGAGGATACTCGCGAAGCCTCTGCCAGACGTGAACGCCAGCTATCCCAAGTGGTTGAAGGCGATGAAGCGGCGCTGGAAGATCAAGCGAGGTGACGGGACCGGCGACGGGACTAGCATGCCAGCGATGTTCCGCGGCGTGCGGACGAGGCAGAGCACTCACTGGGACATCGTGCAGATACGCCCGAACAGGACGCCCGGCCGGTTCACGCTGTGGCTGTCGGTAGACGGGACGCTTTCGGCGGTGCCATTGCGCATCCCGCGCGAGTTCTACATGCACCTGCGAACACCGCCGAAGGAGGACCAGTTCAATCACGAGCTGTATCAATGCGAGAAGGTCGTCCGGAGCTTGCCTCGCGACCGGCAGTGCGTCAACCTGTACAAGATCACTGTCCGTGAAGATCTCTACGTGGATGGCCAAGAACACTTCATCGACATCACCAATGACCCCAACGTCGATGGCGTCTACGAGCTCCAGGTAGGCCCTCGCGGTCAATATTTCATGCGACCAGCCGTTTTGAAACACTTCTGTAGTTACCCCTCATCATGCGTTCCATCTTGAAGCTCGGGAAAACGTGCTTCAATGAAGACAAGACCGTCACCCTGAACCGCGCGGAGACCGTCGGGTTCGACCTCCAACAGCTAAGCCGCTCCAAACCCTCAGAGTCCAAGCGGAAATACCTTGACCAAGGCAGCGACGGGAAGTATATCTTCCTCTACCACGCCTGCTCGAACAACGCCCCCGTCCATGTCTTCGCGCTCTTCATTCCGGGCGAGGCCGTCAAGCTTCACGTCGTCGATCCTGCCACACGCCGCCAACCGATCCCCCGTCTCAGCGAGCTGTACGAGAAGCTCCTTGGTCAATCAAATACCGGCCCATACATCTCCTACACCTACCCAGAGGACCTCCAGTTCACCTCAACCTACCATGGAAACGACGCAACTGCGCTCAAGGCGATCTCCCGCGAGCTTGGCCTCGTCGAGAACCGCTCGTTCATCGTGGTGGTCTCCTCGAGCAAGGACCAGAGCTACTTCGACATGCACACCCCGAAGATGTCGAAGTTCCCGGTGCTGTCGATGAACAAGACCAAGTCCGCACATTCGCTCGACGTCTTCCCGTGGCAGACCAGCGTCGCGCAGAAGCTCGTCAGCCGCTACCTGTCTCTCGGCAAATGGTTGGATACGGCTATGGCGCAGGCGGACTACTATGACGTCCCTGTCGGTCATATCGAAGGGGACAAGCCGCTCCTTCTGGCCGACATCGAGTTCGCCCGACGGTTGACGAGTCAGGACGTCGTCCTCTGGTGGTCTCCTGGGGACCGACCGGATCTTGGTGGTATCGAGGAAGACAACCGTCCACAGGAGGAGCTGGCCAAGACCGAGTTCATGTCCCCGGGGTGCTACTCCAACGTCTGTCTGGAAGTCACAGTGCGCAACCTCGCGGTAGACGCTGTGCTCCACTCGGTCATCGTCAATGAGCTCGAAGGCAGCGGTGGTGCAACGGCCTTCGACGCATCGCGCACCCTCGACGAGTACTCCAAGGGCGACGCCATGCAGGACCTCACACTGGGCGAGTCCAACGTCTCGCCACTGGCGTTCAGTATCCTCAAGTCGCTCGTGAAGACCTGGATGTTGGACAAGATTCAGGGCAACTTCCAGAGCCCGGCGACGACCGTGCTCGACCACTTCTGGCGATGGATCAGCTCAACGGCGTCGCATATGTACGACACTAGCATCCACCGTTTCGTCCACGGGCTCATGCGCAAGACGTTTATCCAAATGCTCGCCGAGTTCAAGCGTCTGGGATCCCACGTCGTCTATGCAGACCTAAGTCGCATCCTCCTCGTCACGTCCAAACCACCCGGGACGGCACACGCTTACGCGACATACATCACTACCGCCGTCACCTCCCACGAGCTCTTCCAGCACGTCTACCTGCACACCGAGCGGTTCTACGACTTCCTCATCTTCATGGACGAGGCCAACTACGGCGCTGTCGTCTGTGAGAATCCCCTTGCCATCGAGCCCCCAGAAGAGCTCGCCATCGAGATGCGCTGGAACATCCAATCCTTCCTGCCACCTGCGGTCCAATCTGACTTCCGCGCCCTCATCCGTTACTTCCTCGTCGAGTTCTTCCGCACATCGCAGAAGTGCAAAGGAGCGGCCCGCGTTCCTCTACGTGCGCTCCAGAACGCCGCCCCGGACGCGACCCAGCAGGACGTGACGAAGGCGAACGAGATCTCCGCCTGCCGCGAGTTCATCTCGCGCAAGCTCATCCGGCGCACGCTCCGCATGCTCGGCGCGATCCTCGACCGGCACCGCGACGCGCTCACGAGCGAGGACAGCAGCGCGCTCGCGCAGTGGGAGTTCCCCGTGCTGCCCGGCTCGCACCTGCACCTCACGAACCCGGGGCTCGAGTTCGCCAAGGCCGCGTGCGCGGTGTTCGCGCTCGCGCGCGAGCACACGCTCGAGGTCGGCCTCCTCAAGCGCAACCTGCTCGAGCTCGTCGGCGTGCGCGAGTTCGCCGCCGAGGCCGCGTTCCAGAATCCCTGCGAGCCGCTCAAGCTCGCGGGGGTGCCGTGCCAGCACTGCGACGCCGCGCGCGACTTCGACTTCTGCCGCGACCCCGCGCTGCTGCCGTCCGCGCGCGAGCCCTCGCGCTGGCTGTGCGCGCGGTGCGGGTGCGAGTACGACCGGACGGCGGTCGAGTTCGCGCTGGTGCGCGTCGTGGGCGACTTGGAGCGGCGCTTTGCGCAGCAGGACCTGCGGTGCGGGCGGTGCTCGCAGGTGCGGGCGGACAACGTGTCGAAGCACTGCGGGTGCTCGGGCAACTACCAGCTCACGATGAACAAGGCGGAGGTGAAGCGGAAGCTGCGCACGATCGTGAACGTGGCGCTTGCGCACAACATGGGTCGCTTGAGGGTACGGCTTTCTCTCTGACGTCTGGTTGGAGTTGGGTCTGACATGATGTGTTTTGCAGGAGGTCGCCCAGACGCTTCTCAACAACTGGTAGACGTTCGTGTCGACGAACGAAGCTGAACCCTGCGCACTACTGCATCCGAATCATCGCTCTGCACACCGCTTTCGTAGCATGTACTCTCCATCTCTCCACGACTTTCCACGACTGTTTCGCATGTTGTACTTGTATACCTCACGGACCCGCACGCTGTTTCTTAGATTCAATGACATCGACGTTACACCATTTTGTGTGAGGCCGGAAAGTCGACATCCACACGTCAACTCAGTTCTCCTGAATCCACAGAACAGTCTGCACGGCCAAGCGGCTGATCGCAATGCAGAAAGCCATACCAAGAGCGAAACAATTCCGCACGCGGGTTCAGTCAAGAGGGAAAACTGCTTCATTCGTACACACAGGGCGGAAAAAGTAAAACAACACTAGTAATCTAACAGCGCCGGTACATGCACACGAGCCGGACGAGAGCAGCTGAGACAGGCGGCAGCATTCGACGACAGCACGACGCACAGACGCAGAGTGAAGGGCCGAGACAGAAGCGGAAGGGGAGCGATACAGCGCGCGGGAAGACGTATGTACAGGCGACACCGCGCCGACCGAGCCTGGCAGCGCGAGGGGCAGGGAAAGAGTCCGCGGAACTCCAGGGAGAGCGAGAGCAGGGGGGAGGAGGAAGAGGAGAGGGAGGGGGGATCGGGCGAAATCGCACGGGCGGGCGGGGTCCGGTCGGGGCGGGTAGTTTAAATAGAAGAGATAAAAAGCGAGGCGGCGACAGCAGGAGAGAGGAAGAGGGGGTGCATAATTGCCCGCAGGCGCGGGCTCGCGTTCGCGTCTTCGGGCCACGTCATGAGCATGAGCACTTGCGCGCGCGGCGGGGGAGGGCGGGCACACGACTGACCGGGTCCGTTACGCCTCTGCGTCCTTGCCGTCATCCGCGGTGACGGCGGCTTCGGCGGCGGCCTCTTCCTCGGGCTCCTCCGCGATCGTCTCGGGCGCGGGAGCGGCGTCGTTCTCCTTCTCCGCGGCGCCAACCTAGAGCGGGGGGCGATAAGCACTCCCGGGTCGTCCTCGAGGATCGCGAGACGTGGTACCTTGGACGCGGGCTTCTTGGACCCAGCGCGGGAGGCAGGCTTCTTGGCCGCCGAGGATGCAGGCTTTGCGGATGCACGCGACGCGGGCTTAGCACTGGCCGCCCGGGACGCGGGCTTCGCGGAGCCTGCGCGCGACGCCTTAGATGCAGGCTTGGACGCGGTGCCCGCGGCCTTGCTCGCGGGCTTTGCAGCAGCCTTAGAGGCGGGCTTTGCCTGCGTGATTTTGGGTCAATGCGGTGTAATACGACGAGGGGGGACACCAGCACCTTCTTAGCAGGGGGCTCGTCGCCGTTCGCGGCGGGCGCGCCGTCCTCGGCGTCCTTGTCAGCAGCGGTGCGCTTGCGGCCCTTGGTGGACTTCGGTTTCTCGTCGCCCTCGGCCGCGGGCTCCTTTACCTTCTTCGTGGAGCGCGGCTTGGCGGGGGCCTTCTTCGGGGCGGGCTCGGGCTTGGGCTGGTCCTTGATGCGGGACGAGCGGCGGGGCTCGCCAGCGTCGGCGGGGGCGGCAGCCTTTCTGGGCATCGTGGGGAGCGAGCGGGGCGAGGGGCGGGATAGGGAGGGGATGGTAGCGGTCGGGGGACAAGAGGCGACTGGCCGTGGCTGCAACTGAACCCTCCTCCCATTCACGATCAACAACTCGGGTCACGTGCCCCGCGCGTCCCGTGACATCCGCGTGTTTCGCCACTTTCGCGCGCTCGGGCCTCCTCTGCGCGCCCTCTCGGCTGCCCCCTCGGCAGCGCGCATGCTCCATACCCTCGGGCTGGGTCCTGGGGGTTGCTCGACCATGCGCTGCTTCAGGCGGCGTCGAATGCAGAGAGCGCGGGAGAGTATGGCATTTCATGCGACATCGAGGAGCCCGACCCGTTCCGGCGTGCCGTACGAGGGTCCGCCGACGCTGGTCGCAAATAGACACACCAAGCACCCGGGCTTCTACACTCGTCGCGGGCGCGCGCATCCGGGGGGCGTTGAGTAGTTCCAATAGCCTTATATAGTACAGGACGACTTGACACGAGGCCAAAATACACGACGGGCGGGAATGAGGAGTTTGCCACGGGAGTCAACGCCGTTTCGACTGGATCTGCTGGATGCGCTCGTCGAAGAAGGCCCGGATATCCGCCTCCTTGACCTCTTCGCCTCGCTCTGCGAACGGACGGAGGTGTTTCATAAGATCGTCTCTGCAGAATGTGGTTGAGCGTGCGACGCTCTGGGACGCTGGGAGGAAAACTACGCACCGCATGGCATTGAACGCCATGATGCCATCCAATGCCTTCTCGCGGGGAAGCCGCTGCAGCGCGCGCATCCCGAGTTCTTCCAGTGACAGCCCTACGACAGCTCCGCGTGAGTTTTTAAGCTGCAGACGCAGCATGAGTAAACATACCGGAATCTGGATCCTCTGGCGGTTCGTATGTCTCCTCCTCTTCCAACAAGAAGGGATGGGATTGTAGCGACGGGAGGCACTGTAGAATACTATTTAAGCGCACTGTTTCAGACAGACTATGCATAACTCACGTTCTGGCAGCGGCACCATCGCTCGCGCCAGCCTTCGGTGAGAAAGACGTCCCCAGACCCGAAGTATTTCTCCGGAGTCTCGGGTCCCGGGGCCAGTGCGCCGCTGCTAGATGTATCCTCCGGAGTACTAGATAGTATGCGGGCAATCCGGGGATCCTGAGGAGGTGCTAGGCATGGCGCCGGCGACGAGGCTTCCGCCTCTGGCGATACGCGCGCCCTCTTTGCTTCAGGTTCCCCGTCCTTCGTAGGTGACCGTTCGCGCTTCTCGCCCGCAACTGGGGCATCCGCGAGTTCCGCCGTAGGCTTCTCATCTGTGTTCCCTATGTCGACTTGAGCGGCGTCCTTGGGCTCTTCCTGCCCAACAACACACCACGGCTCGTCGTTGGTAGAACGTACGACCATCATGGCTCCCGGCGTGCCCGCAACGCGCCGGACAGCGTCGATCATCCGCACGCACTCCCCGCACACGAGCACGTCGTAGTCGTCCGCACTTATGAGCGGCGGGGGGAGCCCAGACGACGACGCGTCCGACGCGCCGTCATCTCCCGCAGGCTCTGCGGCCGGGGTGGGCTCGCGCGACGTTGGGCGCTCGCGCAGGTTCAGACACGACTCGTGGAACCAGTCCTACAGCACACATGAGGCGACAGTGAGCACAGACATCGCAAGGCGCGGACGGGCGCACCTCACAGGCAAGGCACTGGATCATCGTCTCCCTCTCCTTCTCCGCGTCATACGGCCGCCCGCATCTGCAGAACACGCCCTCAAAGTTGCGCCCGTACGCGTTCTGCGCGTTCGGCTCCTCCCCCTCCCCCTCCGCCGCAGTACTGGGGTGGAGCGTGCACGGGTGCGCGAGCGCGCGCGTGGGGCAGTCGCAGCGGAAGGCGCGCTTCGGGAAGAGCTCGAGCTGCTCGTGCTCGGTGTGGCACGCGATCGAGCACGCGGAGCAGATCCCGCGCGGCGAGGCGGAGGGCGGCGCGGCGCGGGCGCAGGTGAGGCAGAGGTAGACGGCCTGGCGGATGTGCCCGAGCGAGTAGGTGCAGTGGGAGAACTGGTGCGGGAGCGCGAGCGCGGCTTCTTGCAGGAGCGAGGCCTGCGACTCGAGCACGGAGGTGAGCGTTGCGGAGTCGCCCATCGCTGGCAGCGGGGGCGGGAGGGAAGGTCGAGGTGAGGGTCGAGGAAGAAGGGTGTTTGGACGAGCGGCGGGAGACGAGGCGCGCCGCGACTTCTCTGCATGTGACCTCCACCGTCATGCTCCTCTCGCACGCCGTCGGGCGTGATGAGCTCGCCCATTCCTCCCTTCGAATCTACTGCGACATCGGAGTCTGTCAGCCTTGCCGAGGCTCAACGGAGAGGACGCGCATATAGGCCGCTATCGTTCACGGAAGACCGCTCCGGAGCGCCCGCCGCTGCTCGAAGTCATAGCTAAGATAGCAGCTACTCTCGCATACCGTACGCTCATCTCGCTCTCCAACCAGTGCACCGGGTCCCCAACGCTAAAGAAACCCCTCAGTAGATAGTAACATTCTCGCACTCGAAGTGCAAGATGTCGGAGCAGCCCAAGTACAGCCCGCCGGACCCGATCCTCCTTACGCTCTTCGCGAACCGCTTCATGAGCGTCGCGGAGGCGATGGGCCGCTCCCTCCAGCAGACCGCGATCAGCACGAACATCAAGGAGCGGCTCGACTTCTCGTGTGCGCTCTTCGCGCCCGATGGCGACCTCGTCGCGAACGCGCCGTTCATCCCGATACACTTGGGGTCCATGAGCTTGTGAGTACTCGTACCAGTGTATGAAGCACTAGGAAAGCTAATGCGCGTTGGCTGGATGTCAGTGCGGTCAAGTACCAGATGCAGCTGCACGGCAAGACGCTGAAGCCGGGCGACGTCCTAATGACCAACTCCCCGCACGCAGGCGGCTCGTGCGTCCCCTCTCCCGCCATCCCTCCCCCTGCTGCCCGCCCCATCTCAACACTAACGCTAAACTCTCTGCACTGCGCAGACACCTGCCGGACATCACGATCATCTCGCCCGTGTTCGACGCGCAGGCGGAGAAGATCATCTTCTTCACCGCGTCGCGCGGGCACCACGCGGACATCGGCGGGATCCTGCCCGGGTCGATGCCGCCGACGTCGACGACGATCTTCGAGGAGGGCGCGCACATCCGCAGCTTCAAGCTCGTCACGGAGGGTGTGTTCGACCACGACGGGCTCGTGGACTACATGGTCACGCAGCCGGCGAAGTACCCTGGCAGTTCTGGGTGCAGGAACCTCCGGGACGTGGAGAGCGACTTGAAAGCGGTAGGTTATTTGCTAGAGGAGGTCGTGGGTATGTGCTGAATGCGCGTCTTTAGCAAGTCGCAGCGAACCACAAGGGTATCCAGCTTATCCAGCAGAGTAGGTCTCGCGTCTCGCAGAAGTGGGTATATGCTGACGATAGTCCACAGTTGTGGATGACTACGGGCTGGAGACCGTACAGGAGTACATGTACCACATCCGCTCAAACGCAGAGTCCTCGGTCCGCAATCTCCTCCGCGACGTCGCCAAACGCGCAGGCACGAACGTCCTCGAGGCAATCGACTACCTCGACGATGGTTCCCCGGTACGTCTAGCCCTCGAAGCAATTTGGACTAGAGCTTACCAGGGACCTCGCGCAGATCAAGCTGAAAGTCGAGATCGACGAGAAGGCCCGCTCCGCTGTGCTCGACTTCGAGGGGACCGGCTGCGAGATTCGCGGCAACCTGAACGCGCCGATCTCTGTCGTCCACTCGGCCGTGATCTACTGTATGCGCGCGATGCTGGACATGGATATCCCGCTCAACGCTGGGTGTCTTGTGCCTATCACTGGTATATGCGCAAGTTGCCTCAACATTGACACTAATACTGACCTGACATCATAGTCAAGCTACCAGAAGGCTCGCTACTCTCGCCTTCGCCGACGGCCGCTGTCTGCGGCGGGAATGTGCTCACGTCCCAGCGGATCGTTGATGTCGTGCTCAAGGCGTTCCACGCTTGTGCTGCTAGCCAAGGCTGCACGAAGTGAGCTGCCCACCGGCTGTGGCATCCTTCCGTAGTTCTAACGAAACCTACAGCAATCTGACGTTCGGTGCGGGCGGCAAGGATAAGGACGGCAACAACATCGCGGGATGGGGCTATTACGAGGTCAGTCTCCCGCCCCGCCAACCCTCTCTTCCCCACGCTCACCTCTATGGCCTACAGACCATCGCGGGTGGCTCTGGCGCCGGCCCAGGCTGGCACGGCACGTCTGGTGTGCACACGCACATCACAAACACGCGCATCGGCGACGTCGAGATCCTCGAGCGCCGCTACCCGCTCATCGTGCACCAGTTTGGTATCCGTGAGGGTTCAGGTGGCAAGGGCCAATGGCGCGGCGGCGACGGCGTCGTGCGCGAGCTTGAGTGGCTCGAGCCGCTGCAGGTCTCTATCCTCTCGGAGGTGCGCCATCCACCTGCCCTATCAGAACTTCTACGTCTAACCCGCCGCGATGTCGTAGCGTCGCACGCGCCAACCATACGGCCTCGAGGGCGGCGAGCCCGGCGCGCTCGGGCGCAACACCTGGGTGAAGCAGCCGCGGGAGGCGGACGGGGACCTGCCAGAGGGGGCGGACGAGAACACGCCATCGAAGGCGCGCAGGATCAACATCGGGGGCAAGGCGACGGTGTTCATGGGCAAGGGCGACCGGCTGCTCATTGAGACCCCTGGCGCGGGCGCGTGGGGTGCGCCCCCGGACGAGGAAGGCCCGGAGGCGCATGGGCATGGGCACGAGCATGTCCGGGCGTGGGCGCCGCGGGGCAGTTTGGCGGAGAGGGAGGCGGCGCAGGCTGCGTTCTGAGAGGCGCGGGCTGCGACGGAGAGAGAAGCACAGAAGGACGGATGGACGCGCAGGGAATTGGAAACCAGGTGTACGAATCACGCGTGATGCGATATGTACTGATAGCTTGCAAACGGCCTTTTCGCAGAGGCGCGAACTGAGCCATTTATAGTTCACTCTCGAGGATGCAAGCGTCGCCGTCTCGGACGCATGTACGGGTGGCGGTGCTGCTTCGATTGCGCTACGGCCCACCGACGCCCGCCCCTTCACGCTCGGAATGGCGAGCCGCGGCCGCTTGCGCGCGTAGATCACCGCGAGAATGACGCACCGCCGTTCTTCCTGATTGCTCCACCTCGCCAGAAGGTGCGCTCGATAGCCAACGCAGCACTCGACAGTGACGGCGGGCATGCTCGACCCGGCGGCGGGTTCCCCCAGACGGTGTCTCAGCCCAACCGCCCGACGGTAGAGTGACTGACCGCCGCACTCAGGCTCGAGCGGCATCTCTTTCTCTCTCTCTAGTCAACTCCCTCGCCTCTCGCCATATCCTTGCAGCCTCAACCTCACCTCTGGAGACTGTCGATGTGCGCTGCCAACCAACGCCCACCATCGCGATGAAGGCCGACCTCTCGTCGGCGCGGCTGGGGAAGCTTGCTGTCAAGGTCATCGGGATCGCGTGCGCCCTCATGGCGCTGGTGCTGCTATTCATCGTGGCATGGGGCGGGTCGTACCCGTCGTACGACCCCAATCCTCCTATCCTCATTCCGAGGCAGGGAGATGTATGGAATGTGGGCGAGTTGCATACGGTGCAGTGGTGAGTGTTAGATCCCCCAGGTTGCTCGGGTTTCCTACTGTGTCTACTCACAACTGTGCCGGCGATGTACCACAGGAATGTGGATGGCATTCCAACCACGAACTCCTCGGGCAAGCCGGTCCTTGCCCTCCTGATCTTGGCTTACTGGACTCAGACGAATGAGCCTGCGCTCCTGAGGCGTAAGTACCTCCGCCTTCCTGCGATAATAAACCTACAGTAACCCTACTATTACTGCAGACGAGCCCTTGACGGATTGGATACCCATTACCGACAAGATGGCGAACGTGATCGTGCCCGCAGTCCCAACAAGGAGCGACTATGCGATCTTCCGTATGTAAACGTTATATGTCATCTCACTCACCTTTGTCTGACTCTCGCATTCCCGCAATACAGTCAATGCGCATGACGACCGCTCGAGCTGCAGTGGTACCATCACCATCTTCAACCCTGATGACCCAACAGGGTCAGGGGTCCCTCCTCGTACGCTCGATGTGACCACCGCGCCGCCAATATCGGCGACCGTGTCTCTTCCGCCTCCGTCACCATTACCACAAACTTCTTCCGGGAGCCTTAACGCGACATCTTCACTTGCGGAATCTAGCACTACTACCCCGCCGACGCCCACTCCGACACTATCTCCCAGGATCGCCCGTCCCTTGTTCGTGTCAAGTGCCAGCCCCCCAGACTGCGGCTTGCATGCCAGCGCCCTCATTGCTATTGCGTTGCTCCTCTTCCTCTTCTCCTAGCGGTTTGCTTCGGAAGGTTTCGCTCTACGTTCTACTGGAATACGTTAAGGGACGCGAGCGCCGCGGCGCGTAATATAGAAATAGATCCTCGGGACTCCTGCCTCCACACGCTCATAGACTTACTACATCCCCAGACATTCCATAGACACATCGGTGGCCTTTATACTGCATTTGCACGCATTCACTATCTCGGCGCACGACTTACATTCCTTATCCCACACACTCAGCCCCCCAGATTCTCGGGGCACTCTCGCTTCGAATACCGTATTCATCGAGGCTCACACTGAATGGTACATCATTCTCAGCAAACACCGCCCTGCTCGAACTCAGATCAATGGCTCGAGCTGACCCGTCTTCTCACAGAAGAACCACGATCTTCTCGCCGCTGACCCTGCCTTCCTCCAAGTACTTCAGCCCTTCCGGGATCGCAGCGAGGCCTCTACCATCCAACATCTTGACCGGGTTCGGCCTGAGCTGCCCTTGCTCGACCAAGCGCGGGATCATGGCCACAGAGGCAACCATCTGCGCCCTGTCTTCGGGGGACGCCGGGAAGTGGACGCCGGGCTTGGTGAAGGCCTCGCCCAAACCCGTGCACACCAAGGTGACTATCATCGGGAATGATCAACGGTGTGCCGCCAGGTGGCGTAGAATGTGCTCACAGGATAGCTCGACGTCCTGTCGGACCCTGGTCTTGTTCGCCCAGAGCAGCGTGATGAGCTTGCCCCCCGCGGGCCCGAAGACACGCTGCGAGAGCTCTTGGGTCTCGGGGAACCCGATGGCGTCGAGGCCGTATTGGATGGAGTCCCCGGTCAAGGCTTTGATCTTCTCTACGACCGCGGGATCATGGTAGTCGACAACAGCCGTGGCACCCAGGGACTTCACTAATTCGAAGTTGCGCGGGGAGGACGTGGTGACGACTTTGAACCCCGACGCGCGGGCAAGCTGGATGGCGTACTGGCCGCATGAGGCTGTGGAGTGATATAGGTTTGGTATGCCCGGCCGCGTGAGGTGTAGTCGGAAGGAAGAGAGCACTTACAGCTTCCGCCGTAGATAAAAATCCATTCGTCCTTCTCCAGAACCCAGTGTCCTGGCTCGGGCAGGTCAAGTCTGCCCTTGTGGTAGAACGCCTGCGCAATGGTGTAGGTTCTGCAACGTAATCAGTATCCAGCATGCGCGAGATACGGCTGGGCCATCTTACCCAATGCTCATCGTCGCGGCTTCCTCAAACGAGAGTTTGTCCGGGATCGGCCAGACGAGGTCCGCCGGGCTCTTCGAGTACTCGGCGAAGGCGCCGTGCTCAACGTCGTTGCCCCCGTGCACAAACGCCGCGACGCGCTCGCCGACCTTGCGCGTGGTGACGTTCTTGCCTACCTGGACGATCTCTCCGGCAAGATCACAGCCGAGGACCGTTCCGGGCGTCGGAGTGAACTCGAGGGCTGCATTGACATAGGATGTGAGCATATGTGCATGCATTGGAATTGCAACGAGCCTGCCTCTGAGGTCTGGAGGGCCTAGCGCGACGGCGACGTTCCGGATGAGGACTTCGTTGTCACCTATAGTGGGAATGGGGTGCCAGTCTTGAACAGCGGTCGTCTTGTACTGCACGAAAGGTTTTCAATATCGTGCATGATATATCGATGAGAGAGGAGGGTGTGCGACTCACAGACTGAACTACGAGTGCATTCATAGTCGAGGTTACGATAGGGGCAGACATTGTCGGTGAAGTTCAAGCAATCTAGAGAATTGCTCTGTGCTTTTTCCATCGTCCTGTGCGAGGCTTTTATGTAGGCCCCACCCGCCGTCGTGTGCGCAGTGTTGAGAGACATAGGCTGCCGAGGCCAATGGCATGCAGCTGTCCCGGCAACACTGGGGTGAGTCACGTCGCATCTGCTTTGGTGGGCTGGGGAGCATCCACCATGAGAGCCTTCACACCGGACAGCGGGTCCGTTGGGGCATATGTGCACAGGCTCGCGGCTCCGAGGAGGCCGCCTGATAGTAGCTGTGTAGCGACTTCCGAGCCAATGAGGCCCCAAGGGACGCGAGGTGCCACGGGATGTGCGGAAGACCAATCGCTACTCGATATGTTCAGCATAGCGATAAACGCGGGTGAACACGGGTGAACACGGTATGATAGGACGCCCACTTACAGTTCCTGATAGCGTCATGATCAAGCCTTTGGGGCCGCTAAGAGCCAAATGCTGCCGACCGTCCATGGGAAGCGTATCGGGACGCCTCGTAACAAAGGGCGTGTCCGGAGGTACGCCCCCCCCAGAGGCGACATGTGAGCGGGGGCGCACATTGGCCCGACGATGTTTGTATACCCCCGATGCTACGGAGCGCCTTGAACAAACCTTGTGAACAAACCTTGTGAGGCTCCGTGGGGCCTTCAGACGATGGGGACCAGTCTGAGGAGCCAAGGAGGGGACGAGTCCATTACCATCGCAGCTTACTCCGGAACTAGATGTACAGCAGCAGCCAGTTTCATTTCAAACACGCCACAGACCCTCTGGCCAGACTCCAGAGCGAGCCCGCTCAGTCGAAGCAGGTGCCTCCGTCGACAAGATACTGAACAATTCAAATATGTCAGTGCCGTGTTTTGACGTCTACGTAGGGTTTCTACTTACGCTTTGCCCTGAAACAGTGGCCGTATGTGTCAGCTCTGACTCGCGTGCAAGATGACTGCCACGCACCCGTAATAAAGGCCGCGTCATCGGAGACCAAGAACGACGCCATGTTTGCGATGTCCTCCGGTCGCGCATTCCGTCCCAGGGCATTACCGCTGCTAAACTAGAGGGCGAGAACAGAAGAGTATGAGCTGTCGTCTATTGAAGCGCAAAGTGATTGAGCTGAAACCCTACCTTGTGCTTGTAGGTCCCGATAGGTTGCGCGTTCTTGTTGGAGAAGTACTCGTCGACCCCCGTCACTGTTCGTATTCTCCACCTTAGCTACCCCTGCCTGACCGGTCCACATGCAACGTACAGAGCGAGGTATCGCATGCGCCTGGAGCGTATGCGTTCACAGTGATGCCGTATTTCCCGTAGTCGAGTGCGGCACATTGAACTATGGCGCGGACGGCGAACTTCGACGCGCTGTACATCGCGTGCTCCGCGTAACCTGCAGGCGCCGTTAGCATACGCCCAGCAGGTCGTGTCGACGAGGTACTGACCTCTCTTGCCGGCGATCGACGCTGCCCCAACGAGGCGACCTCCCGTGCCCTGTTTGATCATCTGTATAGCCGCATACTTGAAGCTGTAGAACGTCCCCTTGACGTTGATGTCAAGGAGCTTGTCTGTCTCCTCCGTTGTTGCTAGAACCCCGTTGTAAGTCGCAGCTGACGACGATAGGGAAGGGTGCTTACTTTCGTGTAGAACCTGGTTGATGCAAATCCCCGCGTTCGCTATCATCTACAAGCAGGTCAGTTCGGGACTGGAAGGCAAGGGAAGCCTGCCAAGGATGTGACATGCCGCATGT
Source organism: Trametes villosa (assembly GCA_002964805.2). Taxonomy (NCBI): domain Eukaryota; kingdom Fungi; phylum Basidiomycota; class Agaricomycetes; order Polyporales; family Polyporaceae; genus Trametes; species Trametes villosa. Next base: position 483,805 of record PUDQ02000024.1, on the reverse strand, counting down.
ACTCCTCCAAGTTCTTGCACGATCGTCTCTACGAGACGCTGCACGTCCGCTTCCTTCGAGACGTCCCCGTACACGTTGAATACCCGCGCGCCATGCGTGGTGCGGGCCTCCTCTGCCGCGGCCTCCAACTTCTCCTGGGCGCGGGGAAGGTCGAATAGCCCAAGGTCGAAGCCATCTTTTGCGAGTCGGAGCGCAATAGCTCGTCCGATGCCTTCAGCTGCCCCGGTGATGATTGCGACGCGCTTCGGTTCGGATGTGGAGGAGCTCATGGTGCGCGTAGAAACCTAAGTGGGTCGATGAAGTGGTCGATAGGCATCCCGATGCATCAACCCAGATATTTATGCTGCTTGGTGCGCTGCTTGAGAGGTCATGCCCCGAAATAGTGATGGCAATCCCGTCATCTCCCTGATACTAGAGCCTCCCAATACGCGACAGTGCTAGTGCCTCCTCCGCGCAACCTGCCTGAGAACCAGGAGGCTTGGCGGGCCGATTGCCGGCATGTTCCCAGCCCTATGTGGATCGTTGTGTGAACCGGGGAGCATGTACGCGACGGAAGACGTACTCATTATGTCTGCAGAGACCCGTGCCCCCCACCCGCGGAGCGCCCATGCAGAACTTGCGAAGGATGCGCTCGGATGGGAAGTATCGCTGCCTAGTGCGGTGCGGCTTCTAGTGCGCGGAACGTCTGAGGAAGAGAAGCGCACGGCGACTAGAACGCGGGGCGCACCTGGGTGTGCTACAAGCGACATCGATTGCCCTGGTATGGTCCCGGCAGGACGATGGCCGCAGAGACAAGGCGAGTGTGCGATGCTATAGGTGAAAGCCGACTGGACGATAGTGATAGATTGAGGCGAGTTCCGAAGGAGCAATACGGTGCCCAGACGGCCTGGAAAGCACTCTCGCACTGCTCAGTCGCGGCAGTCATGAGTGCCACATCATGCGTAGTATATCGTTTTTCCCGGTCGGCTGCAGCTTGAAGAGTCACTTGTCAGCATCGCGGCGGCCTTAGACATGCCACGCTTTGAGAGGGATATGATCGGATGATATAGCGGCGTACCTGTTGTACCGTGGGCAATACAAACTTCAAGGTCACCGGGGTAGAGCCGATCGAGGCCCCGTAAATGAGCGCCCTCTGGCCTCATGGGCATTCGGCATGAGTGCCAGGAGTCTGGGAGTAGTGTGTTAAAGGTAATCCGCAGCGGGTTGGGTGGGACATGAAAACATACGCTGAACACAACCGTCGCAGAGGGATTCCGTGATTGGAGTATGGACGGCAGCACGCGTTGCTTAAGCTTTATATGAGCTCGATGTCCACCATCGGATATTCGCCGTTCTTCAGAGCCCGAGTGAGCTCAAGCCCCGCCTCCCCTGCGCCCAAGTTCCTGTTCTTCCTGAAGTCCGTGAGGAACAAACTGAAAAAACCGACCCGCCGAAATCTCATCCTCCCGTTCGCAGGTCTCTCCCCAAGCCCGTCGGAATCAGCAAGAACGACCACGATCCCCTTCAACCAGTGGTTCTCCGGCAGAAACGGGATCGCCCACATTCTCCCAATCTCTGTGTTCGTCACGCAGTCGATCTCCGCCTGTCCGCGGAGCTTTGGTTCGATGTCGGCTGCGCCTCCGTCCCCGTCGCCGCCCCAGCGATCAGCGCCCCACTGCGGGCGCCGTGCCTGCGCGAGAGGTCGCAGGTAGATGTCGTGGTCCCCGAAGCTCCCCGTTGCGCGCAAGACGCACGGGAGCAGCGTCGCACGCAGGATAAGAATCCAGCTCTTCACCCGGCCGAACGGGAAGGCCGCGTCCTCGAGTTCCACCCCGCACTCGACGATCTCCACGAGCGCGTTCTCCTCACAGAAGGTGTTCGACCTTCCTACCGGCCACCGCACCCCTCCGTCGAGTGCCGCCCACGACCACGAGGGAGCGCGGGGCCCGCCCCCGACTGGCGGCGCGGGGCGCTCCAGATACGCCCGCCCCTCCTTCACCCACAGCATGTCCGCGAGGAGGCTCGCGCGCCAGAGGCCCGCGCGGTACCCCGCGCGCAGGACGCGGCCGAAGCGCTCCATGACCGCGGCGCACGCGACGAGCTTGTCCGCCGCGACGCTCGCCGCGCGCCGCGTGTAGTCGCCCACGACGTCCCGCCACACGCTGTGCATGTCGTCCCACGCCGCTGACCCGGGCGCGGCGGCGGGCGGGTCCTCGAGGAAGAGCGCGCTGGGCAGCCGCTGCTCGTCGGCCGTGCCGCAGAGCGCGTTGCCGACGTGCTGCGTCGCGGTGAGGCACCGGAACTGCAGAGTTCGGGCGGAGAAGACGAGGGCGCGCGGGGAGAGCAGGTACTCCTGCATGCACCAGGCGCGCGTGCCGAGGGTGCCCAGGTCGTTGCTGCATGGCCATTCGTGCGGCAGCGGCGGAACGCGTTCTGGGTGCGCGGTAACGTATATCGTGCCCACTTGCGGTTCTTCTTCGGGGCGGTGGTCTGGGTCGCCTGGCGTCGAGGGTGTAGGCTTGCGCGGCGGGCATATGAAGGGCAGCGTGACGTCCCCGCTGAGAGCACCATTGTGCAAGCCGAAGGAGGGTGTAGTCGGACGATCCGTTAGGAAGCTCTCGCGGACGCTGTCTACGTTCGCTGCGATGATAGTGAGATGGGCGCGGCGGTAGATGTGGTGCATGCGCGAGAGCTCCTTCCGCTTGTCCTCATCGGAGTCTTGGACGATGCACAGGCTGTCGACCCAGAGGTACCGGAAGCCCAGCGCGTGTGTGACACGGATCGCGTCGCGGATAGTGGCGGGGAGAAGGGAGAAGCTGATACCGCGTTCGTATGTAGATATGTTGCCCATGGTGGTTTTGTGAACTTGGTCGCCGCCCCAGACGTAGCTGAGCGCGAGGTACTGGCCGCCCTTGCCCTTGGTCGAAAACAGCCGCGGTTGTGTGGGGTCGGCGCAGTCGATGACGCGAGTAGGAAGGCCCGGGTCGGACGAGGTTGAAAATGTGATGCAGTCTTCGTGCTTGTGCACACACTCGTCGATGCACTCTCTGGCCAGAGCTAGGGCACGCGGAGATCCAATATCCAGTATGGGGCTTCTCATGACGACGTAGGGGGCTGCAGGGTCATCTGCTTATGGATGTCAGTGTAAAGCTGACTGTCGGTACGCGGACGTACCTGGGGTTGTGTGCACGAGTCCCATAAAGATGGAAGTGCTGTTTGCCATTACGTCTATCCTTTGAACGTTCTTTGGGGTCCAATTCTCCGCGCTTCGCCGCGCAGTGCTAGAACCCCGCACTATGATGCCGAACGGAAGACAGGGGTCTATATCGCTGTTGTCTTGAATCTGGGCTAGACATAAGACTAGGAGCTGGCACCATACGCAGCCTGCATCAGCACTGGACTTCGTTTTTGCCAACGAAGTGGAGTACGAGATCTCCTCGGGCCAGCGCCGGTACCATTCTCCATCCTCAGAGGAAACGCAGGGAAGCCCAAAATGCATGGCGCAGGGGCCCTCCCAGCACACTGTGCATACCGACGGAGGTTTAGGCGGTAGAGTGCGCCCGTGAACATGATCCTCGGAGAGAGCGTGGGGTTGAAACAGGGCGGAGTGGATAGGCCCTGGGCCCGGTGACGAGGCGCGCCCCATAGGAGGAACACGGTCTTCACAGCAGCATAACAGATTAGAGCGAGTGCAGCCCATGGAAATGATAGAAAGTCATGTGGATGGCTGAGTATGTCTGTCAGAGATAAGTCACTGTCTGTCTTTACACCTTACTTTTCTCTGAGCCTTGAGATTCTGAAGTCAACTTCTTCAAGACGGGCTCGATATGCAAGATGTGACCGGTCGCTATGACTGCCAGCGACCCGGCGCGAGCTCACGCCGTCGGGTTAGGCGAACTTATGCGGTATGTTTGCACCTCTTCGACTGGCGGGTTCTTCTCGGTATGTAGACGAGTTGTATGTGCCGCATAGACAGTAGATTGCACGGGTGCGTCGTTGACGAAAAAGCAGTGAACGGGATGGATGGCGATGGTGGCCACAGGCCAGTGCCATGGGCGGGGAGAGGACAGCCCTGTTGACGGCGCCGGCGGCGGGAGACGGCCGGCGGTGTCGGTGAGAGCGGACAGCCACCGACGCGAGGCGCTAGTCCCGTTTTGGGAGGTGGACGCGCCGCATAATTAGGGCGTCGCCGTCTGTCTGCGCTCTCCCACCGTCCAGCCCGTCTCCTCCGTCTCTCCACCGCTGCTCCATCCCTGCCTCTTCTCCTCGTCCTCTCCTTCACATAGACTACCTCTACACACACCCTCGCCTCGAACACCGACGACGATAATCACCGCTATGCCCTTCACGCCCGACGCCCAGCTCGACCTCGCCTTCCCCGCCGACCTCATCCCCTCCGAGGTCGCCAAGCAGCTCCCCGCAGAGCTTCACGTACGTGCACATCTTCCTGGCTTTCAGAGGCCTTTGTGCTGACGCGCACGACAGCTGCGCCCGCTCGCGTCGACAGACTACCACCGCGGCCACCTCTCCATCCTCTCCGTCCTGACCGTCGTCACCGACCCGGGCGAGGCCGCGTGGCGCGCGCAGTTCGACGCGCTGCGCGCCGCGCCGCGCACGTACTACCCGATCGTCATCGTCGACCGGCCCTCGGACCGCATCGTCGCCGTCGGCACCGTCTTCATCGAGCGCAAGTTCCTCCGCGGGCTCGGCTGCGTCGGCCACATCGAGGACATCGCGGTCGACAAGAGCCAGCAGGGGAAGAAGCTCGGGCTGCGCATCATCCACGCGCTCACCGCCATCAGCGAGAATAGCGGCTGCTACAAGACGATTCTGAACTGCAGCGACAGCAACATCCGTGAGTGCCCATTCTCCCCGGTCTCTGGTCCATGCGCTGGCGCGGGGCTTGTGAAGGGCAGACGTAACTGAGACACGTGTGCAGCATTCTACGAAAAGTGTGGGTTCGAGAAGAAGGAGAACGAGATGGTAAGCAGCGCATCCCCCTTCGAGCACTGGCACCGGTTCGTGATGCTGATGCCCTGCCCGCAGGCGAAGTACGCCCCGACCGACCGCGCGCAAACGCCGCGCCTGTAGACCGGCTCGGGCTCAGACATCTCTCAACGGACATTGGCACGCTGTGCACACGGAATCTAGACGGGCTTTCCTCCTCGGACGGACACGCACGGACTGCACATATGTATCCCGGTAGTATACTGTACCATTCCCGCCCCTACTGGGGATGAACATAGTCGTAATGATCGCCTCGCACGTTCTTCGCATGCCAGCGCGCTCACATGCGAGTAAAACCTACGGCATGATCAGCGCAGTCCTGAACCATGCAGATATTCACGCTCACCTTATCGCCGCCGATGGTCCCTTTCGTAGCTCTCGCAAGGCGTCGCCGTTGCGCGCGTTGAAGCATTCGCGTGCAAGCTGATCGCGACTCGCGAGGACTCGACGCGATCACATGATACATCGCCCGCTTCTGCGAGACGCGTGCGACCGCACGCGTTGCGCCGATCGCAGCCGCGCCTTAACACTGGTGGAATGAGGCGCATAGGCGCAGACCGATCTACAGAGGTCAGTGCAAATATGCGTAAGAGGAGTGCAAGAAAAATTAAGGCGCATGTTGGTTTCCCCGTCGGCGCGCTCGTGCGCGCCGCGGGTACTTATCCCGGAGACCACGAAAAGGTCTGCGCCAGGACGGACGCCGCGCTGGGCGGTGCCCGCCCTCCCCCGGGACGTACCTTTCGATCCTGTGTCTTGCGCGGTCGATAGAGCCCAGCCAAGCAGCAGAGAGAAGCGCGAAGACCAGAGACCACCAGAGCGCCAGAGAGGACCGGAGCAGCAGAGCGAACCAGAGCCCGAGAGCGAACCAGAGCCTGAGAACGAGCCGGAGCACGAGAGCGAACCAGAGCAGAGCAGAAGAAAGACCCAGAGCAGAAGAGCGAACCAGAGCAAGAGAACCAGAGGATCAAGAGACCCAAGAGCCGGAAGAGAAAGCGCGAGAGAGGAAACGAAGAGACCAGAGAGAACAGACCAGAGAGAAAGCACAGACAGAGGGCACGAGCACGAGGCAGACCAGACCAAGAGCAAGAGACGAGTCGGATACCCAGAGCCCAGAAGAGAGCAGAAGCGAGCCCAGAGTACGAGCACCAGATACCTAAGGGTCAGGTGGTCAGCTATCTGCTGAAGCGAAACTGGGGAGAGCTTACTCACCGAGACGAGAGGAGCGGGGGAGTGATGAGACAGAAAGACGAACCACGGAGCCCCAGCTTTAAGAGAGAAGAAGAAGAAGGAGAAAACTAGAGGACGGTTGTTAGACGTTGAGTGGCACATATAAGATCAAGACTCACCAAAACGAGACCCGCAATGTCAAGCCAGCCCAAGAAGAGAATAAGAGAAGACGAGACAGACCACAACCAAAATCAGACAAGAGCCCAAGAACGCGACCGAGAGAGTGAAGAGCCCAGGGGCGAGACAAGCACGAGACCCTAGAGGGTGCTCGTTCAGTGAACTGTTAAGGCGGAACCAGAAGAAAGATACTTACCGAATCATGGAACAGGATTGCAGGCAGAACGAGAGATGGAACCCAGAAACAGACCAGAAGACGAAACTCGTAACCAAGCCCAGAGAGACAACGAGAAGAGAGAAGGAAAGAGAAGCTAAGAGAACCGACGTCAGATATCGGCGACGGCGATGGCGAGTTATATGAAGACTCACCAGAACGAGACGCGCAATATCAACCCATACCAAAGATGAAGAAGAAAAGGAGAAATAAAGAGAAGGCCGAGAGAAGAGAACGAGATGAGAGCACCAAGCAAGCACTTCGAGCAGCGAACCCAGAATAGCAGAACAGTGAACCCCAGAGCAGCAAGCCACAGCCCCGATACCAGAACGTCCCCATCTTGAGAAGCCCGAGAACACGAGTACCAGTAGAAGGAGCCTAGCCAGAAGCACGACACAAGATAGTCACACCCCAGATCTAGAAGTCAGACAACAGTATGCAGCCCTAGATCGCAGCACAAGAGCCCAGCAAGCACAGAGCAGGACCAGCGAGAAGCGAAGAGCCCAAGTAAGAGCCTACCCAGCAGAGAGATCGGTCGCCAAAGAGAAGTGGGGGGAGGGAGAGGAGAGGAGATGGTGGTAAGGGAGAAGGGGGGAGAGGAGGGCGCGGGACGAGGATATAGGCCAGCTTGCGGGGAGGCTGACGATCGCGGGCTGGCAGTCCGCCACCGATCACAACGGTATGCTTTGGGACTCTTTGCCCAGGCCCGAGCTTGTTCGGCCGCAGGCACCGCCACTTCGCAACATGGGGCATGTGTTATTGTTTCCAGACGTGCACTTCAGAAGCTACCTCACGGGATGTCGTGCGACGTCGAGTTCGTCTGTTGGAGAATTTAGGTCTGGCCGCAGATACTGCACATATAGTTGCTAATAGAGGACAGATGTACAGCGCAGAGTGGTCGCAGATGATATTCATTGGCATGTGCTGCTCTCGCTTGTACTGGCGGCGGTTCGATGATGGAGAGAGGGAAAGAGCGCCTAGGCCCCAAAAAGTCGTGTCGTCGTGACGGCGGTCGGTAGAATGTGACTGAGTGACTCCCGCGTGCCTCGAAGGAGGCCTCTCCGGTTCGAATCCGATCGGAAACATTTTACAGTGTCATGCAGGTATATTGTCCAGGGCTGCGTGCAGCAGCCGCTGACCAGTCCAATATTCTAGTCGAGCCAGACGAAGCTCGTCCTCGTCGGCAACTGCGTGTTCCTCGCCAGCTGCGTCAACGCCTGCCCTCCCTGCGTGCGCTTCAGTACAACCACGCCCGCGCTGCCAGCCACGCCACCCGCGATCAAGAACTCATTCTCGGGCCCGCCAAGCTGCATCCCGCGAATCTGGTCAAGCCCGGTGTACGCAAAACCGACGAGCGACAGCTGCGGCTCGACGCGGAAGATCGCGATCGCGTCCCCGCGCGGGTCCTGCACGCCCGTGTTCCGGTTCGAGACGTAGATGAACGGCTCGGGAAAGCTCGCGGACGCCTCGGTGATGAGGATCTCGCCACCCGCCATGGCAGCACCCTGCGGCAGACCGGGCGGCAGGATGGAGAGGTTGGCGATGAGCGGGGAGGTGCCGTTGGGCGCGGTCGGGATGAGCTGTTGCGTCAGCGTGCTCGAGAGCTCGTGCACGGCGAAGAGCGTGTTGTCTATGCCAATGGTTTAGTTTCGACAACGGCGGCTTTGGAGTGAGGGTGGTGCGTACTGCGAGTGGCGATGTGCCTTGGGCCACTGCCCTTGGGTTGGTCAATCTCGCCCTGAATCTTGAAGTGGCCCTGAGCGCCATCCTGAACGAGCCGCCAGATCTTGTCCGCACCCTGCAGACTGGCATGAGCGAGAGGCCATAACGCAAGGAAGGCTAACGTACGAGGTCCGGAACGAACACCTCAGAGCAGTGCTGGAGCGCCATGTGCGGATGCGACACCGGCGCGTTGAAGCTGATAAGCGGGTGGTCGGACGTGAACTCCAGAGGGTTGCCCTGTACCGTGGGCACGATGAAGCCGTTGCCTGAGTTGTACTGCCCCGCCATGAGGACCCAGTTGCTACTTGTTACGAGAATAGGGCGAACGTAGGGCTCACGTTCATGACGGCAACTTGGCCGCTGGGCAGCGGCGTGGCAAACGCGGGACCGTCACCGCCGGAATAGATGGTATCGATCGCATTCGAGAGGGTGCCGTCCTTGCCGACGAGGAACGACTGCAGCTGGCCGTAGGAGTTCTCGTTGACGGCACTATGGGGCGGGAATGAGATGCTGAAGCTGTCCTTGATGGGACATTCCACGTACTAGAGGATGCTCTTGTTCGTCGGATGAAGCGCGATCCAAGAGGGGTTCGTGCCAGTCTGGGACTGGTGCAGCAGCGAGAGCGCGTTCGTGTCCGAGTTGAACAGGTACGACGCGACGAACGAAGTGTACCCTCCCGCGAGGATCGTGAAGTTGACCATGGCTGCTGCTGTCGGTGGGCGGGCAGAATGGAGGACGCCTGAGTTCGGGGTCGAACAAGCTTTATACGAGGGGCTGAAGAAGCGCAATCATGCGCCCCAGCGAGTGAAATCGCCCGCAATTTAGACGGTGTTGCGCCAACTTCCTGCCGACTGGCATTCGTGCTTGTGCGACAATGGTCCACCCGAGGCTCGTCCGTACTATATCCGATACTCGGGGAGCTACTTGTCCCGGGTCAAAGACGTGGTTCACTGAATAGAACTGTTTTGAGAATAGTATCAGAGTAGGCGTTCTGGCATGGGGATTCCCCGGGATGGCGTATTCGCCACCCGAGCGCTGCTGAACGATCCTGTTGACGCGGCGTTAGACTCAGTCTCATATGAACAAAGAACACTAGATTCAACCTCACCGCCGCTCTGGCATATTTCATGACAGTCGCACGCATCGATGGATGGTCGGGACTCTCGATACTGAAGAGCGATGAGAAATATAGGCTACGTCTCTTTTGCTTGGGTGCCTAGCGCAACTTCGAGTTTTATACTGCTAGACGCCGCACTCGAGTATCGCATCACCAAGAAGAGACATCCCCAGGGAGCCCAAGACTTTAGGTGTGTTTGAACAGTACTTAGTGCGGGCTGACGCAGAGGTGATGGTGGTTGCGAAAAAAAACGTCTCGTCACGGCGGTTGGTAGGACGTGACTCCCGCGTGGCAGCTAGCGCTAGTCAACCTCCAGAACGCCGATTCTGCTGATGTTCTTGGAGTTTACGGGCATCTGCATAGACTCAACACTGTACTCCAATCGACAGCTATGATAACGGTAGTACTAGTACACAACTCAAGGATAGTAGATCATGAAAAGGCGTAACGATCGTAGCGGATAAGTAACGAGAGAACGTCGAGAGAGATAGTACCATACACTGAACAGCAGCAGACGTCTTCAACATAGATATGTTCGCATAATAAGTCACCGATAACGCGCCCTAAAGTCCGGAGCGGGGCGTAGAAGAACGAGGAAGGGCGCTGAGGACTGACATCGCCACCTTGCTCGACGCCCGGGTACTCAGTACTCGTCTTCCTCCTTCACCGTGCCCGCGAGACCAGCCCACCGGCGCGCGCCCTCTCCAAGGCCTATCCCAGCCGCCCAGTCTTCGTCCACGCTCGGCCGCGGCTTGAAGCTCTCCCGTCTCGCGCGAGAAGCCTTCTTCGCAACCACAGCAGCGGCGGCAGCCGCGCTCGACCCAGTCCCGTAACCTCGACCATATGACGAAGTCGACGACGTAGACATATACGACGCCGCGCGTGTCCCGGGTTGGTGATGGTAGGCTTGACTGGATGAGAGCTGTTGCGCCGACGGTACGCGTCCGTGCCCGAGCGCATGGTGCTGCGTGCCGGGCTTGGGTACGGGCATGGCGATGGGAACGGGTCGAGGGAGGGAGGACGCGCCGACGGGAGTCTTCCCGGGGAGCGGGATCTTCGTCGGTGAGGCGGCCCTGTTGTGCGCGCCACGGCTGCTGCTTAGTGGCGCACGGGCGCTGTTATGGGTGGCCGTGGATTCGCCCAAACGCGGCCGCTTGTTCGGAACGGAGTGGGAATTGGATAGGCTCGAAGAGGATCGCACTGCTGGGGTGACGACGCCAGTCTTGCTTGAGCCGCCGTGCCCTGACTTCGGCGCGGTGAGGTAGTGTCCGTTGGCGGGGGTGGTAGCGCGAGGCGGAACAGAGCCTGCACGTCCCTTGGCACCCTTGGGCCCGTTCTCCTTGTCCGCGGCAGGCATGCTCTCTAATAGCAGCTGGTACATGCTCACGCCGTGCACGAGGAACGTTCGACCCGTCTCCGCCTCCCAGGAAGGAATAGACGAGAGAAGGTCCTGCTCCAGCTATACTCGTTGTCAATATTTGCCTGAGGCGGGAACTTGGGATAAGGGTACTCACGCGAGGCTTCTCCTTCGTGACCCGCTTCCGCATCTTCTCTTCGCGGAGGAGTCGTCCGGGATCTCGCGGACCTCTCCCAAGCAACCGGCTCTGATCGCTCGCGGCCGCTGCCAGCTCCTTCTCGTCCTCGAGGATGTCGAAGTACTTCTTCACGCTGTGAAGGAGCGGTCCCTTCATCCGACGCTCTTCCTTGAGCCGCCTGATCTCCTCTTCGTGGATGATCAGCAACTCTTCGGTATGCTCATCTGCGAGCCCAAATGAGTAACATAGCCCGTACGTCAATGAGACTGGCTTACCGTCTGCGAAGGGGGCGAAATCCGCTCGCTCCTCCTCGCCAATCATGAGTTCGTCCCAGAGCTTGATGATCTCAGCGCGGGCGTTCTCGATGAAGGTGCCCATGCGTTCGCGCTTGAGTTCGAGCATGCGCTCCAGTTCCTCCTCGTACGCCTTGATCGTGTCGTCCGTCGTCCCACACTGGGCCTCCACGAACGCGTCCATGTCGGCATCCGCTACGCCCAGTCGACGCCACAACGCCTCGAGTTGGTCGTACATGGCCTGGATATGCGCCTCCCGTCGCTTCTTAACGTCCTCGAGATCTGAACGCGTCGTCTCCGCCCATGCCATCAGCGCGGGCGTGGGCTCGACGCCCTCCAGTCCTATCATGGCGTTCGAGTCAGGGAGGTCCTCCTCCGAAAGCTCTTCCATGCGCGCAACGAACTTCGCGAAGACTCGCTGGTGGTCGGCTTCGGTTGCGCGGGGTTGGGGCTCTTCGGTGAGGAACAGCAAGGGAGTGAGGGGCTTCTGTCGGCATGCGGGGGTCGGTGTTGACATAGGGATAGACATGGATGTGGAGAGGAACGGGTCGGAGTTGGTCATTCTATTGCTACATGATGAGCTTGACCGGGTCGGAACGGGGAGGCCGAGAGTGGAGGATGATGCGGAGGGGAGGTCGTCGAGTGAGGGCGGCGAGATGCCAAGTTCGGTGTACAGCCAGTCGATTTGCACGAAGTTAGCAGAGAGTTGTTGAAGTCGCTTTGTCTGCAGGACGGTAAGCGCAATCCAAGGCTGAGGACGGATGCTGAACTTACGACTTCACCCTTTCCTCTTACAAGCTCCTTCTCTAGTCGAGAGAAACGCTCGGGAGTGACATCGCGGTGGGAATCGGTGTCGTATTCGTCTTCGCCAGACGCAGGCGTGGGTTGCAGGATATCAATCGGATAGAAGTCAGGGCCCAGCGTATTTGAGAGCGACGATATTCGGCTGGTCAGGTTCAGCAGCTGCTCCAGTTTCGTGTGATATTGCTGTGAGCAGCAAAGTCAGCGATTGGGGTCTTCCGGAACGAGAGCTCGGGATGGGCTGGCCACACACAGACAGGCACCCTGCGAGGTACCAGTGCACTTATGTCCCTACAGGGTGGCAATCCTCCGTATTCGCAATGGAGAAGCAAGGGTTTTTTGCTACGCGCCGTACCTCACAAGAGGCAATGCTAATGGAAAAGAACTAACCTGGCGTAGCCGCTCTTGGTGCTCCGAAATCATATCGAAGCGGCGCGGTAGGACCTGCTCCTTCCTGATCTCCCCCACACTCGGCCCAGACGACTTGAGGTGCGCGCCGAGAGCCCGTCCGTATCGCAGACACTCCTCCTCTATGATAGCGCACTTCTCCATCCACTCGTCGACTTGTGTCCGCCGTAGGTCAATCTGGCTCTCGATGCATTGCGTGAGCTGCTGCTGCAGCGCGGAGAGCTCGTCGTGTAGCGCGGTCGGGGGCAAGCCAAGTTGCGCATGTAGAGTGGGGAGCAGCTGAGTTTGAGACTGGAGGTGTGTGTGTAGCGAGTTCAGCAGAGAGGTAATCGTGGTAGACATGGTGTGGTTGGCATACGCCGCGGGGGTCGTGAGGGTAGAAGCCAACGTTGAACTTGTGGCTAGCGTCGCGAACCGCGTCGGGTCACATGATGGCGTTTGGACGCGTTTCAAACTCCGAAAGGCCGCTCTCGATTGTCCTCCCTCGATGTTATGGATGCATTATATTCTAACACTACACAGGCAGCGAGTTCCGTAACTACATGCACCGGGGGCAGCCGTCGATATTATACCTCGTAACACATGAATCACATCGTAACCTCTGACCAAATGTAGCATCCCTTTGTCAAGCTGCGCCATTCTGAGTGTGATTAAGATGTAGCGCAGAAACCGTGTTACATGCTAATCACACTTTGAAAACCGCGTGTGATCAGCATGCGACTACAGTGGCACGGGTTGAGACACCGAAAGCACAATCGGACTTTGATTGCAATATGCTTTCGATGTAACAGCACGTTACATAGGACTATGCCCCCGGTGATGAATGTGAGGGGCACTCCGGCATACCGGGGTAACCCAAGGGAGGGTCCTGCTCCCAGCATAGAGGCAGCCTACGCAACCTGCAGTCCTGGAGGCACTGTGCATTGGGCTAACGGGTCTCGTCGGGAGTCGATTGAAACGGAAGGGGCCACGTCTTCGTACATCAGAGCGGACAGGAGTCCTAGCACCAGGGTTCTCTCGATACAGTGCTGCGAGAGGCAAGCCGTCGCAGGAGTATGCGCCAGCTAGTGCACAGTGGGTAGAATCCTTCCAAGTTCAGAGCCTCCCACAGCGCTGTCCCACTTCGACATGGTATTGTTCACATATCTAGCCAGGCCTTTGCTTACAAGGATATGCAGCTGACCGAAGTACAGAACCTGGCAGGGATGAAGCTAGAGAGGTTTTGCTGAAACCAGGCGCGGACGAAGAGGCGGGCAGGGGTTGTAAGCGCCCAGACGCTGGCGCGCATTTGGTGCGCTGCCCACGTGGAGCAGCTTGTCTTTGTTTGGATTGTGGCAAGCCGCCCAGATCTGTTAGGGGAAGCATACCGAACGCCAACGCCATACTCCCCGCCGCCGCAAAATCAAGGTGAGTAGCTCTGTCTGGACTCTGGAGGGCTGCCGGATCGCCCTATAATGCCGTACGGATGAATCGGAGCACGTCGATATGCGTGAAACGGGACTTTGGACGGCTCAGGAGGATGGATGGGTGGATGAGTTAGCGGATGGAGGACGAACCGGCACCCAAACATTGCAGGACGGTATCGCTGACGATTCTTCCTTCCCGTTCTTCCCCCTCAGATGGTACGTCCCCAGCTGCCTCACAGTGATATTTGATTGCTAATCGGCAGCGTAATGAGTACAGAAGACCGAGATCGACTCCTTCTCCGGCTACCGTATCTACCCCAGCAAGGGCCGGCTCTTCGTGCGGGGAGACAACAAGGTCCGCCTACTTCCCTAACGGCACACAAGTCTCCTCCCTCACGCCGCTCCTGCTCCTGCGTAGATCTTCCGCTTCGCCACCTCCAAGAATGAGTCCCTCTTCCTCCAGCGCAAGAACCCCCGCAAGATCGCCTGGACGCAGGTCTACCGCCGCATGCACAAGAAGGGCATCACCGAGGAGGTCGCCAAGAAGCGCTCCCGCCGCACCGTGAAGCACCAGCGTGGCATCGTCGGTGCCGACCTCGCCGCCATCGCCGCGCGGAGGAACCAGACCGCTGCCATCCGCACCCAGCAGCGGACTGCGGCCATCCAGAAGGCCAAGGCCGAGAAGAAGGCGAAGGAGGACAAGAAGGAGAAGAAGGTGCGTCATCACGCTACACTGACCTCGTTTGCATGATTGACGTTTGTGCGATGTAGCCTGCTGCCCGCGGCCCCGTCTCTAGCGCACCCCGGGTATCGAAGCAGCAGATGAAGGGTGGCAAGGGCGGCCGCTAAGTGTACTCGCTCCGGTCTTCTCCCCTCGTTATGATACATGCTTTCGTCTTCCCTCCTCGCGCAAAATGTATGGGTCTAGCATGCCACCACCACGATGATATTATGCCGCGGGATGCCGTTGGATTGACATAACAGCGCTGAGTGCACAGAAGACCGTTGAGTGTGGGCGGCATGCCGGTACTTACGCACACAAACATCAGAAAGTATCCAGAACCAGCGGCGAGAAGCCGGTATATATTTCGAGGTCAGCATCGTCTAGCGCTCAACCTGTCCAGCCGCGATGACGATTCCAAGGAACCAGGGCTGAACCATTCCCGACTGGTATGGTTTCTCGGCAGGGGTACAGTACGACCGTCGGTTTCTTGGGGCCTCGTCGAGGTCAGCAACGAAGCAATTAAAACGCTAGTCTCGGCTCCAGACGTTCTACAGGTGCTCTCCCCCTCGCACGCCCATTGGCCAAGGGAGCGAAGACCAGCGCTCTCAGTTTTGAAAGTTCTCACGAGAGATTTAGGCGCGCGGGGGGAGAGACCTGTAGAACGTCTGGGGCATTTCGTGGGCGCTAAGGCCACTCGTGATGGTAGGTCACGATTAGTCAGCCTGTTACAGCAGCTCTGTGAGCATCTCTGGCTCGAGGTAGGCAAAAAATTGTCTGTGGGACAGCTTTATGAGCGCATGCTAGCGAATCCCTGCGGTTTCCTGAGCCGCAGAGACGCAGTTGAGGGAAAGGGGGAGCTTTCTGCGATCTCGCAGAGTGCAGCCGCCTCTAGCCGCCCGCCCTCGCCCGCCTACACAAGCGTCTAGCACGAGGACGCCGCGCGCTCACCCCTCGGTCAATACGCCTCCGAATTTCCCACAACTTCATGGGCACAACGGCAAGATGCTCTCAGTCCCCCCTACGAGGTTTGGGTGCAGCGATGTTGTTTATTGCGAAGATATTTGAGTCCCAGCATGCGAGTGTGACCCCCGTTACCTGACCGTCACGAGTGGCCGTTTTCGTCCCGAAATGCACCAGACCTTCTGGCGGTAAGGCTCGTTAGCGCCAGAAGGGATGGGAACGAGACTATTAAAACGCCGGACGAGTCTCGGGCAGTCCTGCCTGAGGACCGCACTGTTCAGCCGTTCATAACTCGACGTCGCGTCGACGCGGTAAAAGTAGCAGCCCGTATCAGATATAGTACGAGGGGGTTCGGCCGAGGTGGTCCCGCCCCGCGACGGGTGCGCGTGTCGGGCATGTGACGTAGGCTACGCTGGCCGCGGAGCCTTGTGCCGTTGAGAACGCTTCTCCCTTACTGCACCGGCGCACGGGCCAGCCTCGGGTGGACAGTTATCGCATCAGCAGGACCGCCAGTCGGCCAGGAGATGGCGCGACGCCGTGTGGATCGACCCGCACGCACGCATGATCGTGCTTCCTCGAACACGCAGGCGGCGGACATATAAGACATCCATGCAGCGGACGCGGGTCGCCATTCCGCCCGCGTCACTGCCCGCCGGATCGCCCACTAGCTTCAGCCGCCGCCGCCATGGTCAACTTCACGATCCTCGCGGGAGGGTACACCACGTTCGTTGCGTCGTACCTGTTCAACTCCGACACGAACGCGCTCTCGCTGCTGCACCAGTCGCCGACCGGCGCGAACCCGTCGTGGATCGCGCAGCACCCGACGAACAAGAGCATTCTCTAGTCAGTCCGGACCGTTGCGCACGGCGTTATATTCACCTGCTCACCTCTACTCCCCAGCGCGGTGAACGAGAACGCGTCCGGCGGCCTGCAGTCGTTCCTCATCGGCAAGGAGGGCGTGCTCTCGGATGCCATTGACACTATCTCCTCGGGCGGAGACAGCCCCGCGTTCACCACCCCGTTGTCCACCGGGCAGGTCGCGGTCATGAACGTAAGCAACCCATGTACTCTCTTCCTGCGGCGAATCCTGACAATTAGCTGTGGTGCAGTACAACTCCGGAAACGGCTTCATCGTGCCCACGGCGCACGGAAACCCGCTGGACTTCCTGCCCGATCACCCGCTGATCACGTTCGACGCACCGGTGTCCCACCCGCACATGGCGCTCGAGCACGGGTCTGAAGTTTTCGTTCCCGACCTGGTACGTCATCTTATCGCGCAGTAAGGCCTCGCGTTCACACGTCACAGGGCGCGGACAAAGTCTGGCGGCTCACCAAGGATGGCGCGCCCGGCAAGTTCAAGGTGCACGGGCAGATTGACCAGCCCAAGGGCAGCGGCCCGCGGCACATCGCCACGCGTGGTACGCAACTCCCCCTAGACAGCCCATTCGCCCTCGCTGATCGCCTACCTCCCGCACAGGCAACACGCTCTACACTCTGCACGAGCTCGCGAGCACGCTGACGGAGCAGCGGATCCCCCGCGCGCCGAATGGCACCGCGCACCTCGTCGCGAACTTCTCCATCCTCCCGCCCGGGCTCCCGCAGGGCGCCGCGATGGCCGCGGGCGAGATCCTGCTCACCGAGCGCTCGAAGCACTTCCCCGAGCCGTTCCTCTACGTCTCGAACCGCAACACGGGCGTGCAGGACCCGCGCGGGGACGCGATCGCGATCTTCCGCGTCGAGCCGAAGCTCGCGCTCGTCGGCTTCGTGTACACCGGCCTGGACCAGATCCGCGGGATGCAGCTCGGGGGCCCGGAGAACGAGTTCCTCATTGCGGGTGGGGTCGCGGGCGAGGCGGGCGTGATTATGCTGAAGCGGACGCAGGGGGGACGGAACCTGACGTTGCTGACGAGGAACCTCGAGTTGCCGACGAGGACGAGCTTCGTCTGGCTCGACTAGAGCTAAAAGTTCCGCTTCTACGAGAAGTTGAATGATACCTGGATATCCCCATCCCATCGTCGGCTGCAGCCTCAACGTTTCAACGACCTTGACGTCGCGCTTCGTATTGTCGCGCGCATCTGGGGCGGCATGCGGACCCCAGTGCCGTGAACTGAGTGATGCCATTGCTCGGCGAACACCCAATGGTAAGCGCAGCCTGTCCATGCTGTGCCCTTGGGCCCGACCGTGACGAACTCTACTAATCGATCGGGAATTTATGGCGGTCTGTCTCCCGTTTCTGATGTCGTAGGCTCTCTCTGACGTTGCAACCAACAGCACCGTGGACTCCCTGTGCGGTATGCTCGGCCGGAATTCCATATAACATGTCGTGAACAGGGCCTCCCGAGGCGTCCGTGTGCAGCCGAGCAAGCTCGCGGCAGCGCGGGGGCTCCAAACCGAACCAACATCGCGACGTGACGATCGGCGGCGGCGGACTGCCAGCCCGCGACCGTCAGCCTCCCTCGAGCGGGCCTATATCCGCAGTCCGCGCTCTGCTCGACCTCCTTCTCTCCTACCGCCATCTCCTCTGGGCTTCTCCCCCCCTGGCTTTTCTTCGGCGACCTCCTCCTCCTCCTGAACTGGGTCTGGGTCTGGTCTCACTGGGGGCTCTTCGCTGCTCGCTGATCTAGCTCTAGTGCTCTGTGCTTGCTGGGCTTGTGCTACGCTCTGGGGCTACCTGCTGCTAGTCGACGTCTGGATCTGGATCTTGGGTGTCTTGGGCTGCGCTGCTGGCTGGGCTTCTTCTACTGGTACTTGGGCTCTCGGGTCTCTCCAGCTGGGGCTGCTCTGGGGTCGGTACTGTGGCTCGCTGCTCTGGGGCTCACTGGTCTTCGCTGACTGGGCTGGGCTATCTGCTTGGGGCTTTCTTTCTCCTGGGGCAGGGTGGTCTTCGCTCGGGTTTGCGGCTCTTCTCTGGGTCTTGGCTCTGGCGACGCTTCGGTTCTACCTGGTGCTCGGGCTCTCTCTGTGTCTCGGGTTCTCTCTGGGGCTCGGGTCTGGCTTTTCTTGCGCTCTGGGGCTTCTCTGGGGCTCTGGTGCTAGCTTGGGGCTCTGGTACTGGTCTGGGTCTCTCTGGTTTCCTGCGGCTCTCTGCGGCTCTCTTGCTCTCTCTGGCGCTCTGGCTCTCTGCAGTGCTCTGGTTCTCTCTGGCGCTCTGGCTGGCTCTTGGGCTCTCTATGCTGGGGGCTTCTCTCTGCTGCTGGGCTTGGCTTGGCTGGGTGTGCTGGGCTCGGTATAAAAGGTACGTCCCGGGGGAGGGCGGACACTGGCCCGCGCGGTGTCCGTCCTGGCGCAGACCTTTTCGTGGTCTCCGGGATCAGTACCCGCGGGGCGCGCAATCGCACCCGCGGGGAAACCAACATGCGCCTTAATTTCTCTTCGACTCCTCTGCTTTGGCTGACCTTCATAGGGCGCCCTATCTTCCCTCAAGTTTCAAGTCTACCATCCAGGTATGTCTCACAATACATTCAACTGCCACAAACGTTCCTAACGATCGACATCGCGCGTTCGCGGCGCGCCCTTACTAGCAGACTCTGCGCCAGTGGGAGGCGCTTCAACATCTGACCGCGTCCTTGGCTGCATGCGCGCGTCGGCGAGAAGGAAAGCTTGCAGGCGATGATGTCGCCAACTGCAGCATAAGCTGGCCGAGGGCACGACGGATGGTTCCGCTCGGTGATCATACACACTGCGGGTTCTGGCTGTAGGATTGTGGTGCGCGCCTATTATCGCAGTACGCCCTGGCGCGAATCTAGGCAGATTCGAACCTTAACTTGCGTCGCACCATCACCACCATCTCATACACAGCCTGCCGATACTACATACGCAGGGGGCGTCTGAACCTGAGAGAGATGTTTGCCTTCGCCTTCACCCTTCGACCGTGCGCGGCACCATCTCTCACAAGGCTGGTGAGCCTTTCTTCCAGCAATATAGGGGAGCCCCATTGATCCGTGGTCAGCGTCGTAACCCGAGCCTTGATGGTGTCGATGCATAGATGATGTTTGTACAGCAAAAGCGCGCGGATTGATCATGCTTTGCAGAGGAACCGCCCGCGGGCTATTGTCGCGCCTCGATCACGATGCACAATAGCCCGTGGTGATATATAGTCGCTCCCCGCCGCGCCTCCTTCGCCCGCCCCCGGCTCTCTCGCTCTCACCCCTTGCACGACTCGCGACCTGGTGTCCTGAGCCTGACGACTTACTCTAACGCACGACGCCGCTAATCGCACCTCCACTCTTGACGAGCACGAGCACTGACCGGACCGGACCCCGACGCAACCACTCGTTTTCACGTTAAGGACACCCAATCCAAGCAACAAGCAGCATGGTCAACTTCACGATCCTCGCGGGCGGGTACACGTCGTTCATCGCGACGTACCTCTTCAACTCGGACGCGAACACGCTCTCGCTCGTGGGCCAGAACCCCACGGGCCAGAACCCGTCGTGGATCGACCTCCACCCCACGAACAAGAGCATCCTCTAGTGAGTCTCTTGTCACCCCCACGCGCATTCCATACCTGATGTATGTGTGTGACATGTGAAGCGCGACGAACGAGAACACGGACGGCGCGCTGCAGTCATTCTTCGTCAAGCAGGACGGCCTATTGACCGCCGCAGTCGGGCAGACAAGCTCAGGCGGGAACGGCCCCGCGTTCGCCGTCCCGCTCTCCACCGGCGAGGTCGCCGTCATGAACGTACGTGCCTGTACATCCTTGTCGCCTCCGAGCCCGCCGTCAGCTTGGTACATTCGCCCTGTGCTAGTGCCAGTGGCGGGCTAGTGGCGCGCACTCTACGCCTGTCTGACACATTGTGCAGTTCGGATCGGGCAACGGCCTGATCATCCCCACCGAGGCGGACCCGCTCGAGTTTACAGAGGGCGCGCCGCTGATCTCGTTCGCCGCGCCCGTCTCGCACCCGCACATGGCGCTCGAGGTCGGCTCGGAGGTCTTCGTCCCGGATCTGGTACGTCCGCCACCCCCTTCCCCCTGCCCCCCTCCGCGCTTTCCTCTGCGCTCCTTTCTCATCGCAATCGCTTACTCGCGCTACGCAGGGCGCGGACACGATCTGGCGACTCGCGCCGACCGGGCCCCCGGGCGCGTTCAAGGTCCAGGGCCAGATCGACCAGCCGAAGGGCAGCGGCCCGCGGCACATCGTCGTGCGCGACTCCCAAGTCTACACCGTGCACGAGCTCTCCTCCACGCTCACCCAGCAGGCGATCCCGCCCACGCCCGCCTCGCCCGGGCCCGCCGCGCTCGTCGCGAACTTCTCCGTCGTGCCCCCCGGGCTGCCCGCGGGCGCGAGCATGGCCGCGGGCGAGATCCTGCTCGCCGAGGCCTCCCCTGCGCCAGGGTCGAACTTCTCGCAGCCGTTCATATACGTGTCGAACCGGAACGTCGGCGTGCAGGACCCGCGCGGGGACGCGATCGCGATCTACGCGGTCGAGCCGGAGCTCAAGTTCGTGAAGCACGTGTTCACGGGGCTCGACCAGATAAGGGGGATGGAGCTCAGCGGGGGCGAGGAGAACGCGTTCCTCGTCGCGGCGGGCGTGGCGGGCGACGCGGGCGTCGTCGTGCTGAAGCGCACGGCGGGCGGCGCGGACTTGGAGATCGTCGCGTCGAACAAGGACATCCCGACACGCTCGAGCTTCGTCTGGCTAGACTAGGCACCTACCTGCGTATGTGCGCAGGCACGCGGCGCAGGATGTACGTAGGTGGTGGTGTCAGTGTACCTACCATACTTGCGGCGTAGTCGCGTCTGTGGCGGAATGCACGGTGGTTCGAGTGGCTCGGATCCGGACGGGGGGCCCATCGCGCGCCAAGTCTCAATCTCACTGCTCAGCAGCGCGCACATGAAACGAGTGTAGAGTGTATTTCTCAGCCAGCGAGCGTGTACGCGGTAAGCGGTAGGTGCGGAGAGGGTATGTGGCGTGCCATGTACAGCGGGTGGGTGCACAGGGTATAGCGGGTATACGACGGTGCGCACTGGGCGCGCGGTGGGATAATATGGGTAGGGGGTTTTCCGTATCCGAATCCGTATTGTGCAAGTAGAAGCGTGAAGGCGCGATGGGTCTATGGCGACGAGTGGTAGCGAATGTCAATGCAAAGGCCGCATCGGGCGTGCGGGAATACCAGGGACCAGAACGAGCGGGAAGCAGCGAAAACGAGCTAAGCGAGGCGGCGGGACAAGAAGAAGCGCAAGGACTCAATGTGAATGAAGGACTGACTGAATGGGCCGCTGGCGGGGGAGAACAACGTCGCGTTGGCGACGCGCTCCTGTCGCGACGGCGACGGGTATAATGAATGTGTGGGGGCGGACACTGGGCAGGGAACTCGGAAGGTTGAAATGGCGCGCGCGGGCTGAAGGCTGGGAAGGGGTATTATCGCGCTATTATACACATGTACAGTCGTGATGCACGCCGTGAAAAGGTCCGTTTCCGTAATTGTATCCGTATCGTCAGCGCGAGAGTCTCTGGGTCTCAAGAAAGCAGCAGCGTCACCGGGGGCCCAAGAATTCGTATGTGTGTGGTCATGTACAGTCTTCTCTTCTCTCCTTGTCGTCGTTCACCGTTTTTGTTGCGGCGGGTACCGAGCGCGGGCGGGGACGGCGCGCTCAGGACGCCGTCATCCGCCGGCTGCCCGCCGCCCTCCGCTGCGCCTGGCTGGCAGCGAGCATCCCCGGGTGGACGGGGACCTCCACCCTCGGCGACGGTGCGACTCCTTGCGCGTGCGCGTAGTGCCCGCCGTACGGATAAGACCCCGCCTGCTGGCCCTGCGCATACGCATACTGCGGGGCATGCACATAGTGTTGCGAGTGCGAGTACGCCGACGGCGCCTGCGCCGGCATGTACTGCGCAGGGCGCACGGGGGGACACACCGGCGCGGGCACGTCGCGCTCGTACCCCCATGTCGGCACCGGCAGCGGGCTCGTCCCAGGGGGGATGGCCGCGCTCTGCGCGCGCGCCCGCGCTGCGCTGGCGAGCGAGAACGCGACGGGCTGGCGCGAGTTCGTGCGTGCGGCGGGCGCAGAGGTGGAGGTGGTGGTGCCGGCGCGGATGAGGTCGACGAGGCGGGGGTGGCGTTTGGCCTCGGCGAGGAAGAGGTGTGCGCCGGCGAGCTCGGGCGCCGGGGAGAGCGCGATCCGGGCGAGTGCCGGGTTCTGCGCGATCTGGAGGGAGAGGGGGGCGTCAGCGTCGGGTTTGGTTTCAGCGTGACAGGCGGGGGCGGGGGGAATGGAAGAGAAGTGGGGGAAGAGGAGGGAGAGGGAGAAGGTTCGCGATGGGCAGGACGCGGAACGGGAAGGATCGAAGTCGCGAAGCACGGAGAAGACGGCGCGGGGACACAACAGAGGCCGAGCGGACGTACGACTCCGACAGCGGGGGGAATACAGTAAACAGATGGGCAGAGATAGAGACGGCGGGGGTGCAAGATAGCGCGAGATGAGGGGGGGAAAGAGACTCACGTCGAGCAAGGTCGTGTTCCACACCGCGGGCAGCTGCGTGTACAGCGTGTGCAGGCGCGGCGCGCCCGCGAGCGCCTGCGTGAGCGCGCTCGCGGCGGGCGAGGGGCTGAGGCGGAACGCGACGTTCACGGTCTCCTGCAGATCAGAGCGGGCGCGCGTCAGCAAGCGGGTCCAGTCTGCACATCCGAGCCCACAGGAGTCCGAAAGCGGCGTAGGTTTGCGGGGCCCTAGCTCAGGGTTCTCGCGCATGATCGAAGGCAGGCGTATGACGGCACGGAACGCTGTTCGCGCGTCCCGCTCGCAGCGCGCTCACGCGCACCGCATGCTGTCGAAGCCACCAGATAGATGCAGCTATCCACCTCGATGATCCACCGGGGGCGCGCGCAGCGCCACCACCGACGTAGCATCACGCCAGACGAGAAGATGGCTCGCAGTAAACGTGAACTCACCAGCTTGTGCCAGCGCACGATCGCCTTCGCGAGCTGTTCGAAGACGTACGTCGCGTTCGGCTGCGTCAGATACGCGTTCTTGCGGATGACGAGGTGCCGGATGGAGCGCGTCCGCATGAAGCCCTCACAGAACTCGACCACGCCGCGCTCGCGACCAGTGGGTGCGCCCGTACCGGGTGCAGCGCTAGCGGACGCGGCGTCCCCGTTGTCGACGGTGAGGTCGAGCGTGTGCAGGTACCCGCAGAGCGGGACGAGGTCGCGCAGCGCGGGCGACGTCGCGTGCAGGTGCAGGCTGCGCACGCAGAGCGCGAGCCCGGGCGTGTGCCGGAGCGCGCGGAGGAGGAGGTCCGCGTGGCGCGGCGTGCGCAGGACGGGGTGGCGGTAGTGGATGGGCGTCGCGATGCGGAGCCAGGCGCGGCAGACGAGGAGCGGGGAGATGACGTTCGCGTGGCCGGCCGCGGACGCGGGCGTCGTGTACGGGTGCCAGGAGGGGCGGGGGGTCGCCTCGGGCGACTGGACGAGGACGAGGGCGAGGATGCGCTCGAGGAGCTCCTCCGGGACGTCGGCGAGGGTGAGGCGGCGGGGCATGGCGGCGGGTGGGGGCGGGGGCTGTGACGGAAGAGGTGAGGACTCGGGGCGGGGGAGGTGGGGAGATTTAAGGAGAAGCAGGGTTCGCTAGCGGGGGCAGGAAGCGCGCGAGTGTTTAACCGATGAGAGCAGGGCTGGCCCGAGGCGCGGGATACGCGCTTTATAGACGGCAGGCGGGCAGCGCGAGCGAGATGGGGGCAAGGGCTGCTCGGGGAGCGCGTACGCAGCCTGCGCGTGCGGCTGTGCCCGCCCAAGACAAACGGGTGCGAGCAGGACGAGGGAGAGCGATGCAGTCATTTGTGTGTGCGTCGCATTCCGTTGCGGGCCAGTGCTATTGTCTCGCGTCGGCGGGGGAGAGCCTGAGCTCTGAGCAGCAAGGTTGCGTCCGCACTCGGACTCGAGGGGAATGGAGGCGAGACGGGGGGGCCGGGACATCGTGGCAAGGACGTGATCCTCCCAGGCGGGCAGCAGCCGACGTCTAGCGTGCGTGTCGAGGCGGACAGAACAGAACCCAACGCTTTCTGCCGGCGCGCGTTCATTATGGCCTGCCTAATCAGGCACAAGCCCCCGTCCGCCCTCGTCCCGCAAGGGGCAGGTCCAGCCCGGGGCCCCCCCGATCCGCCGGGGACAGATCCAGGATGCCGGCGGGAAGTCCATAGCGGGCCGTGCGCCCTTCGACAAATCTTCCTCGCGTCGCGTACGTTCACTCCCTCCCTGGGATTCCCTTTCCCTGCCCGCGCGCGAAGTTCTGCTCGGCGCGGCCGACGACGACGTCGTCCCTCGCAACCACTCGCTCGCGCGATCAGCAAGCGTTAGCGTATGCAGCCTGGGCCGCGCCCTGCCGCCCATTTCCTGCACCGTATCTGACAGCCGCACCGCCCGCCGCCCCTGTCCAGTGTCCTCCGCCAGCCGACGCCCGTTCCGGATCGGGCGCCCCCGCCGGTGACGCCCTCTCCTCCGCCGACGCCCCCGCCGCCCCTCTCGCGCGCCGCTGCCCGCTACGCGTCCGGCCGACCCTGCACAGGCATCACGCCTCCCGCGCGCCCGCTCCCACCCTCAGCGTCGTCAGGCCCCCGCGGGTGCGCAAGTGTGCGCATCACAGGGCGCACCAGGCCTCCCGTCACAATTTACATGCTTACACGCAGATTACAATTGCAATCAACGTTAGCGTTAGCGTTGTGCGTGCCCGCCCTCGCCGAGAAGGGAGATGCAGATGCACTGCGTCCATTCCTGCGCCGCCGGCGCACGACGCACCGCATCGCCCCTCTCACCTCTCGCGGGCTCCTGCGCGCCCCCTGTCGTGGCAATCCGCCCTGCGGCAGCCCTCTGTGGCCAATGCCACCACCCGCGGCTGCAGCGGCCGTACGCGTCTCAGCCACAAGTCGGCGTCCTCGGCGTCCTCCCGCTTGCTGCTCGCCCATTCCGGTCGTCTCCCGCCTCGCACTGCGCAGGTCCACACCCGCCGGGGCACTGTCTGTGCGGCGTCTGTCAGGCCCTCAGGGTCAACGCGCGTCCGAACCTAAAGGCCGGACGACTCACGAGGGTCCTGGACCGTCATCGAAGCGTCCCGCTGCCGTGAACGTGAACGCTCAGCGCTCGGGACGTTACCGCACGACAGCGGGAGATTACGGCAATTCAACCCACATCGTCGCGACGTGCATGCCCGCGGCTGGCCGCGCGCCCGACGCCCCATTCAGTGTTCACCAGATACACGCGCCCTGCCCTCAGATCGTCGCAACTCGCGACTCGCGCCGGCCCACCAAAATCCGCGTGTGCTGACAGCCGCCGTCGCGTGCACGGTAACGGTCCGCCGGCGATTTTGCGGAGGTGTGTCTGCATCTGCGGGAGTTGCGACGACCATCTCCGAAGTCTGATGCATGTCCGCCCTGGAAGCTGGAAGCTGGAAGGTGTGTCCGCGCGGGCGGCAGAACCGCGCTGTGGTTTTCTGACAGGCCACCACTCCGAACTCGCCATTCAAAACATCAGAGGCTCAGAGTCCGCTGTGTGCGTCTGTGGTCGCATCCAAAATCTCCCGCCGCGTGGTCCGCTGCGCCGAAGGTTGTGTCGAACCTTGCACCGCACTCGCACACACGGCCTGTCGCCTGTCGCAAATTGTCTCCAATCTCGGGCGTTGTGCACTCTGTTTGCGCTCTATGGCCTCGCTCCCCGTCCGCGAAGGTTAATCAGAACCCAGGGTCGGGCGTGCGCGCATCGTCCTCGCCGCCGAGAGTCGAAGATCCTGCGCGGGGCGCGGAACATCAGGCAGGCCTGCGATCGCGCCGCTCGCCGTCCGCCATACGCCGTTGAAACTCGAGACTCGAGGCTGGTCCGTGACTCACGTCGACCCTCGAATGCCGCAAATTTTGTGCAAGTACGCGCCCATACGAGAGCGGTTACGAGAGCGGCGTGCTTCGCGCTTCCCACCACCGCAGGATGGCCTCGGAGAATGGATGGCGAGATGCCAGATGGCAAGGGGATGATGCTTCGAGCGCCTCGTGGCCCCGCGCGCAGGCGGGGGGTGGGGAAGTCCGAGGGGACAGTGCGGGGGGAAGGCGAGAAGTATCGCGAGGCGACGCAGGACACAGTTCTTCGCGTCTACGAATCCGAGGCCGGGTGTTTCGAGTTCTAGCTGGAGAATGGTGGCGGGAGCACGGGATGGACGAGGCTTGAGCTCCCTACGTAGATCCTGACGTATGTACATCAGTACCTGTTTACCGCCGTGAAACAGGACTGTGAACACGCACCATACATGGACCACTGCCGAGCTCCCCCCACCGGCAGGCTAAACGACCTCCCGACCCCCCGAGTCCCCGAGACGACATCGCCAACTGTGATCACTGGTCAGGTCGACCTGACCAGCACGATGAGCACACCTCCAACTTCTTTGCGCGCGGCCCTGCACTAGTACGCACTCTGCACAAAGCCACGTCCTTCGGGGGGCAAGCCGCCCCACGCCCGTGGGTGCGGCGCGCATCAATATCATTAATTTTTGGCCTTCCGACGCGGCGACCTCGCGGGGCTTCTGGGGCGCGCGGATTCCGGATGCCGGAACAGGCGAACAGACGTTCGTGAATCTTCGTCCCGATTCCCATGTGTGCGGTTAGAGCACGCTGCCGGCATAAGGTGCGATACGCACCGGGGACCGGGTGCACTCCGTACGGGCTCGACAGTCGACCTAGTATGCGTAGACGTTGAGAGGCGAAGGAATGCTTCGGGGGGCATGACAATAACGGCCACAGGGACTCGAGAACGCACTCGTCAATTTCGAAGGGCTTCGCGGTGAGAGGGTGGTTGTAGCTGGTCGAGACTCGGTGTGGCTCGCCTAGCCTCGGGGCTGCGCCGCTACGGCAGAAGGCAACCTGGGGAAATAAGCTGGAAATAAGGTACGGACCCCGTTCCTCGTACGCGTGTGCCCCGTCCGAGCGGGGGCCTATCCGACATGTTATTGCCGTGACAGGCAGTCTGGACGGCGGGGAGGGCGACGGCCTAGGGGAGGGTCCCCGTGAAAAGTGTGTTGTACGTCTGTCAGCCTTCAGCCAAGCGTATACGGAGGGCTTCGCAGGGTTGCGCGATCTGGGGTGGTGTGCTCTAGAGTCTAGTCAGCACTACAGTATGGCGTGCGGTGTAATCGAGACGTACGGATTACATACCGCTTCAATGAAAGCCTTCGGGGAGTATCACTGACCCAGGCCGCCAGCCGTCTGCGGACATTGACGCAATTTGAAGGGCTGTGTGAAAACGGTTCTCGCTCATCGTTGCCCTTGACAAGGTGCCCGAGATTCAGCCAGTGCGGAGGCTGCCTCGGACCCGCAGCGACCTTTCGCGAGTTTGTGCGACGTCTGGCCGCCCGGCATCTATGCGCTACGAGGACCACAATTTGATGAGTGTCGATTTGCTAGCCACTTGCAGACACCGCTGAACACAAGCGCCAGACATTATTCGACAGGCGAGCGTCCAGTTTAGCTGATAGCAACGGAGAGCACCATAGGGAAGCGGCCCCCTCTCCGCACCCTTGTGCATGTTGACCGGTTGATGACGTCCTCGAGCTCGCGATTTGTAGAATCGGCTCCTCTTGTCGGCCTTCTCGGATTTTTGACGGAACGACGCATACCCACCGCTAGCGATACACCATAATCAGCTGCACCCTCGCCGACCACGGTCATCCCGCCTCGCTCAAGCCTTTGCTTGCCGATGATGGTACGTTCCTGCAGGCCGCGCCTTCCCGATCACGCAGACAGATATGCTTGCGAGCAGGGTGATTGCGGTGCGTGTGGCATTCCTAGGATATTTGGGGCCCTATGAAGGTATAAACAGTGTCCGGCGCACGAATAAAGCGAGGCGAGAATAACGTTACGCATACTTGTACAAACCCCGCCGCTCCGCCGCTCCGGCCCTCCGGCCCTCCCGTCCTCCGCCCTCTCCATCCCAGTCGAACACAAGCCGAAGAGATATCGACGACGCTCAGAACTTGCTCTGCGCACTCCCGTCGACGCCGCCGAATAGCGAGCGCGCGAGGAGGACGAAGATGACGAAGAAGAGGATCGCGGCGAAGACGAGGAGCGTGCTGAAGCGGTACCAGTACAGCTCCGCGAGCTGCTCGAGGTAGCGGATCATGACCTTGCCCGTGAGCTTCGACTCGCCCTCGGCGCGGACGCCGAAGGAGAAGGGCACCTCCGCGATCGCGTCGCCCGGGATGCCGCACTTCACGAGCAGGTCGAGCGCGATCTTGAACCCGTCCGAGTTCAGGTTGCGTGCCTTCAGGAACTACAGAGAGGGCAAGACACGCGTCAGTGGGCTCAGGAGAGGGAAAACTGAGATGGGGAGGGGACGCACGGTTTCTTTGCGGATGCCGAAGAAGCCCGACATGGGGTCGCTTGCGGAGGTGAGCGGGAGGGCGAGCATGCGCGCGCCGGAGGAGATGACGCGACGGTAGAGCGGCCAGCCCTCGTCAATCTCGACGCCCTTGGCGTACCGTGTGCCGAGCGCGAATTGTCTTGTGGGGGACATCGACGCGAGCATGGCGGGCACGTATTCGGGCGGGTGCTACGTCGAACGGTTCAGCAAGCTCCCGCCAAATGTATGCGTGCCGCTGCCAGATGCAGCGGGTGTGCAGAAAGTAAAAAGTTGTGAGCACTCACTTGCAGGTCCGCGTCCATGCACAACATGTTGTCGCCTTGCGCCTCACGGAAGCCGCGGACGACGGCGCTGCTGAGGCCGCGCTCGGTCGTGCGGACGATGATGCGCACGTTGTAGCCCTCGCGGCGGAGGCCCTCGACGGTCTCGACGGAGCCGTCGCGCGAGTTGTCGTCGACGATGATCACCTCGACCTCGGCCGGGTTTACGGGCGAGTTCACCTGCGCGAGCGCGCCGAAGATGCGGGTGACGAGCGGGCGGATGTTGCCGTTCTCCCGGAACGCGGGGACGATGACGGAGTAGCGGATCGAAGACATGGGTTGCTGGTGTCTCGGAGTCGGCGAGTTGTGTTATGTACGAGACGCGAGGCGGGTGGTAACACAGAAAGCGGTAGCGGCCAGCGGAGGTTTGGGGCAACCCGAGTTTGGCGGGACACGCAAGAGTACAGAAGATTAAGAGAGTGAAAAGCAACAAGTGCGGAGGGGAACAGCGGTTTGAGGCAGAAAGAGGATGAGGTGGCAGAATCCAGCAAGCTATGCAGACACGTCCATCATCCCGCGCTGAACTCAATTGGTTCCGCAGTTGCCGTTACCGCCGCATGTACATACATGACGCAGTGCCTGTCCGGCCCGCCACCCGTGCTCAGCGCGCAAAGTATCGTAGTCGCTGCGGGTTAGCTACTGCAGTAGGTATTTGTGGATTAATCAGAGAACATGCTGGACAGTGGATACAGGAGGGTTGTGTAGTTGGGTTTAACTACGTGCCATAGAGGATACGAGGCTACATGCAGGCCATACACCTCGTAGAACATCTATATCAGCCTTCTTTACCTCAAATTTTTATTCCTCTGCTGTTCTTATCGCCTCCCGGGATTTTAAAACCACTCACCGTGGAGGGATACACAGCGGAAGACGATCGAACTCCAAGCTGGGCACCGCGTCTGTGGCGTGAAGCTAGACGCTCGACGCGTCCGCCACGTGGTGTTAGCGCCCATGCTGAAGCATCGAAATCTTCGAGGAGACCGTCGTCCTCCTCCACACCGTCCTCAACACCCTCCCTCAAGACACCCACCGAGCTCAACACCATGGTGAGTGCTCCGTCACGCCGCCCCGACGCACTAGGACGTGCGACGAGCAGCAAAACGCGCTCCGCGACGATGGATGGCTGGACTGACAGCCGGATGTAGCCCCCCAAGAAGGTCAAGGCGCCCAAGGAGGAGAACACCGTCTCGCTCGGCCCCCAGGTCGCGGAGGGCGAGCTCGTGTTCGGTGTCGCGCACATCTTCGCGTCCTTCAACGACACCTTCGTCCACGTCACCGATCTCTCCGGCAAGGAGACGATCTCCCGTGTCACTGGTGCGTTCCCTTCATCCTCACGCCCCGAAGAAGCAGATGTGAACAGCGACGGCGAGAATAGGTGGCATGAAGGTCAAGGCCGACCGTGACGAGTCCTCTCCCTACGCGGCCATGTTGGCTGCCCAGGACGTCGCTGCGCGCTGCCGCGAGGTCGGCATCACCGCCCTCCACATCAAGCTCCGCGCGACTGGTGGCACTGGCACGAAGACCCCCGGTCCCGGTGCGCAGTCCGCACTCCGTGCGCTCGCCCGTGCTGGCATGCGCATCGGCCGTATCGAGGATGTGACCCCCATCCCCACCGACTCTACCCGCCGCAAGGTCAGTACCTGGCGGAGGATTCACATCGATCTGGGTATACTAACATATCTGTGATATAGGGTGGTCGCCGTGGTCGTCGTCTGTGATTCAGCATCACAGCGCACACAAAACATCATCTCCCGGATCGCTGCGTCTATGTACTGTTGCACATGGTAGTTGTCCGTATGGAATGATCAAGGTCGCTGCTCGACGCGCAACAGGTTCTTTGGCCTGTGCAAAGACCTGCCCCGTGGTCGATGCCCATCTTACCCAGACACTATGTTGGCCCGCCTTGAGTGTGTTGTATGCTGTATCGAATATGTTGTTCCTCGCATCGAACGTGCGTGAGTGCGACCAGTGGGTGTGGCTGTGGAGATGTCAAATTGAGAGCTGATCCGTGCGAGTAACTGGGGTGATACATCGGCTGGAGTGTTGAGAGCACTGCTCTGAGCAGTCCGCTCGCGCGTCTCACACTCACACTACCACCTCCCTGCTTGTTTGCCTCTCATGACGGAACTGAAGCTGGTGTACCGCGGGCTGCGCCAGGTCTCCGACTGGGCCCTACGCTTTTACTCTGAAATATACGTTGATGGAGAGGAGAACGTGCCGCGGGACGGCCCTCTTATCATGTGCGTCTACTCCCTCCGCCGAGCCGTTGCCCAAACCTTGCTGCCTTCTACCGAGCGCACAGCCGGGTCGAGGACGTCTGGAATGCTAACCAAACGCTCGTTCTCCCTATAGTACGCCATGCCACCATAATGAACTCTTGGATATCGCGACCCTCTGTGAGCTCAGCTGCTCCTCCTGATGTCACGCCACCGTCTCACCGGAACGTTGTCTGCGCGTCCTCCCCAATATCATAGCCGTAACGATCCCGCACGGCCGCCCGGTATGCTTCTGGGCGAAGTCGAGCATGTTCAAGAACCCGCTCGCGCGCGCGATCCTCCTCTCCTCCGGCAGCATCCCCGTCGCGCGCAACCCGAACAGCACGCCCCCCTCTTCGGCCGACCACCCGCAATCCGCTCAACCTGTGCACGAGGCGCTCTTCCGCGGGACGTTTAAGGCGCTGGACAAGGGCGAGGTCATTGGCGTGTTCCCGGAGGGGACGAGCTACACGGAGCCGTGCATCGCGCAGGTGAAAGACGGCGCGAGCCGCGCGGCGTTGGAGTATGTGCGGTGGGCGAAGGAGACGAAGGGTGGGCAGGGGAAGAGGCTGCAGATTGTGCCTGTGGGCATTGTGTATACGGACAAGTCTCAGTACCAGAGCAGGGTGAGTGCGCGCAGTTCTCCGGGCGGCATTCACATGTGTTGACGGAGGTGCTTACTAGGTTTGCGTGAGGTGAGGCGTAGAGAGCGTGCGTATACGACGTTTGTGCTCACAGTACGCGACTGTAGGTGGGGCAAGCCCATAGACGTGGAGGCGTTCGCGCAGGAGAAGTTGTCCGCGGACCCTACGTTCTCCCTCGAATCGGACACCCGCCCGCTCATCAAGGCATTGAGCGCAGAAATCGAGAAACGCATGCTTGACCTGACTATCAACGCCCCCGACTGGTGAGCGAAACTGCTTTTCGTGATGTCAAATCCCAGATGAACCGGTTAATCCGACAGGGACACACTATACGCAATTGAAGCCGCCAGGGACATCCTATGGGACGACAAGGAGCGCATCGACGCGTCGCACTTCGTCTGGATCTCCCAGAAGTTCGTTCTTCCTACTCATCGTGCATCCACAACGCTGACTTCCCTACCCCGCACTGCAGCCTCATCAGCCTATTTACCGACCCGAACGCCGCGCCTTCCGCCCCAAAGGCCAAACAGTCCCTCCTCGCCTACCACTCCCTCCTCTCGCACGTGCACCTCACACACAGCGCCCTCTCGGGCATCCTCCCCGACCCTTCCGCGCGCCCCACCCGCACGCGTGCCCTCGCCCTCTTCGCGCGGCACCTCCTCACCACCGTCTTGCACCCGCGCTTCCTGCTGTTCCTCCCGACGCTCGTGCTGCATGTGCCCTCGTACGCGGCGGGGGCGCTCGCGGACCGCGTGCTGAGCACCCGCGACTGGGAGGAGACGCGCGCGCAGTTCAAGGCTATCTTTGGCGGTGTCGCGGCTGCTGCTGCGTATGCGGGGGTCACTGCTGCTGTCGTGCGGCGGCTCGCTGCGGGCGCTGTGCCTAGTGTGAGGGGACCGAAAGTCGCGGTGCATGTTGTGAAGGCGCTGTGGGCCGCCGGACGGTGGTTCTTCGCGGGGGACGTTGGGTTGAAGGGCAGAGCGAGGGCGGCGGTGGGCGTGTTTGGCGTGTTCTACGCTACTAGCTTCGTTCTCTCCCGCTGGCACAACTACTGGGTCGGATGTACGTATTTCATTCTCGTGCTGCGCTTGAGACATGAGATTGACATCCTTCGTCTCTAGCAAACTACCGACAGTAAGCTAGAAAGCTCCTCATCATTATACTGCTAACTAACAACGTCTCCTGCAGGCTAAAGCGCCTCCTCGCCTCCTGGAAGCTCGTCCTCGGCCTCCTCTCGCCGCACTCGAGCGACCTCTCCGGCGACGCCCTCGCGCCATACACCGTGCCCTACATCCCAACGCCGAACCCGTACATCAAGCGGCGCGCCGACGCCGCCACCGAATCGGAACAGGGCCGCGCGCACGCGTCCCGTGCTCCGGCGGTCTCTTCCCGCAAGCTCGTCCGCCCGCTGCTCGAGGCGCGCGCTGAGGCGACGCGTAACTTGTGGTCCTTCCTCGTCGACTCGAAGTACCTGCGCGGGCTCGTGACGGCGCGCATGCGCGGCGAGCCGTGGATGCAGGTCGGCCCGGCGAACTAGGTCCGCGGTGCATACAGCGATCTTGTATATTTCTTTCGATTGTACACGACGGTGGTTCCTCTTCTTGTCAGCCTGTCAGTGAAGGAAAGATCGCTGGCTCGTGTCAACGTTCTTTCGAGAGCCTTTGCACGAAACAGCTATGAATCAAACCGTCTGAGGCCTGTGGTTCAGGGTCTGGTGGGTGCATGGAGACCCCCGTTGGCATAGGCCGCAGGCCTCCGCGCTCAGTACTAATCGCGCGAGCAAATTCTTCTCTAAAAGCCCTCACTTGCCATACAGCTATGCGACTCGATTATGCACGATCTGTGGTTGTTGGAATTCACGGCATTCAGGAGGCAAGCACGGCCCGCGTGATGATATTGAAACGGGACATGCGGAGACAGAAAGCGTTTGCACCCCTGCAATCGGTGTAGCTAGTGTAGCTAAGAGAAGGGTCGGATAGGCACGTATGGTGCCGCCGGGAGTGGGTGGCTTATGCCTCAAGAAGCGGCTGGAAGGCAACAGCGCATCAGCGAGAACTCGGGGTGAAGAAGATTAACGCTACGCACAGAGGCCGACAGCCAGCCTCGCGTGCGCATCTGCGCAAGCCCTCTGTGGGGGGGCGTCCGACAGGCGAGGCCAGGAGTGGGCGGCCTTACGCCTCGGAGCAGCGGCTGACGTGCGGTAGAGCATCAGCAGCGGCCAAGCAGAAAAAATCAGCGCAACGCACATTCATTGGAGCCAGCCAGATCCGCGAGCGCATCTGCGCAGAGAGAAGTAGAGGAATGAGACTCGATAGCAGGTCGCCGTTCCCTAGATAGCGGTGGCCACGACTGTCCAGAGCCATCGTCAGTAACATACGAGTAAGGGATCTGGGAGTGGGCGTACCGCCAGCGTCGTATAGTGGCCGCGGGTCTGTGTCCCAGAAGCGAGAGGCTGGGGAGACATCTCAGCGGAGATGCCCCGAGCCGTCGATGACGGCGGCGGCACACGCCCAGTGACCAGTCTGCCTACGGCGGCACGCTCCTGGTAGTAAGCGGTGTCCCAGCCCCGGTGGCTTCCCCCCTGGGGAAGGGGCGGCTAGGTTGAGGTACGGTAAGTGGGCAGCGCACACAGCTGGGAAGGTTGGGGAACTTACTGCTAGCGCCCTCAACCACAAGTGAAGCATGCTCCGGGGACACGAGTCCGCAGGGAAGACTTGAGAGCGGAGAAGGAAAGCGTAGAGAGCAACCCTGCGAGAGCGGTAGACAGCAGATGCGAGCAGGAAGGGGGGTGAGGCACTCGGCGGGGGGAAGGAGAAGGGAATTTGAAAGTGCCTAGAGAGCACAGTCGGGAGGAGGAAGGGGGAAGAGTGCCTAGAGAGCACAATCGGGCGGGGGGAATTTCTTTATACATCTCAAGGACAGCGCTGTCCGCCGCTGGCTGGCAGCGACACGGTCGACGTCAGCCTCGCATGCGAACAGGGGAACCGAACAGCGACGCGTGTTGGGTGACTTGCGGGTGTCTTCACCAAACCCGGATGTTGTTGTTGCGTTGTAGCCTGCGCCGGCGCCATCTCACCGCCATGTTGCTACCAGTTGGCAAGTTTATAGTCATAAACTACTAGCTGTAACGGTGTTGAAGTCGCCGTACGGTTTTCTCGTCAAGCGGCGGTGTAGAAGAATGGTCAATGGCAGATGGAAGCACAAGGTATGCCACCACTACACCTCTTGCACGATCGTACTGAGGTCAGAGACGCTGTGGATGGTTGGTACGGTATCCGGGACCATGATGAAAGATATCGACTCACTTGTACATCCCATACTTCGAGCCCGGGTATGGGTGGGGAGCAACGCAGGGCGACAGTCATAATTGGATAGGGTATGTACAAATCGTAGGATATGCCAGTACATGGATGGGAATGTCGGAGCGTGAGTGCAGATAGCGTATTCGTGGTGCAGACATTATAGTGGGAGGCGGCGATTCGAGCGTACGTACGGAAGGGGGCGACAGCGAGCGGGAGAACAGAGCGTAAGCGTAAGTAAGTAAGCGCAGCATCCTACAACAGTCATCTAGAGCAGCGAGCGAGACTACACGGAGGGAATCGGGTAAACAGCGAGAGAGAGAGAAACGGGACTCCAGGGGGGGAATATGGGATAAGAGATACAGAAGGCCGAAGGAGAGATGGAAACGTCTAAAGGGGAGATATAGTGGTACATACCGCGTTTTAAACTTTTGAAACGAGGGATCTTGATAGCGGGAGCCCGTGCGCATTATCGGCTACTCCGCGCATTCCACGGGCCGCTGATCAGGTTCCTAGTCGAGTGGCGGCTGTTCACCGGACGGGGGGCGTGGATTCCCGACGCTGCGTCGCCGTTCCGGTCCACGGCGGACGACGTGCTCGGCGCCTCGAACGAGAGCAGCAGCCCGCCCCCGCCAGCACCGCCGAAGTCCCCACCGAGGGACGCCAGCGAGCGCGGGATAGACTCCTGACTCGCCTGCGGCTGTGACTGGGGTGGGGGATCTGCGTACGGTCCGCGGGAGGTGTAAGGATGGGCATCGGGTTGCGCCTCGGCACCCCACGACGGCGGGTGGACTTCGACTTGGTCGTGGAAGTGCACGCTCGAGGCTGTCGAGCTGCGCCGATGCTGCCGGCCCGAGGAGCGCTGGGAGCTCCCGCTCCCGCTGGTGCTATGACTGAGGGTGCTCTCGGCGCGGGAGGCGATAGAGGCACGGCTCTGCGAGCGGGTATGGGATACAGGGGCGGGAGGGGCGGGAGAGGGCTCGAAAGTCGAGCGGTGGACGGGGTGCTGAGTCGTGACCCTCGAGCTGTAGAGCGCGATGCCAGTCCTGAGGCCGACGTGCGCATCGGGGTCTTGTCCAGAGGTAGAGGCCTGCCTGGACTGGCGTGAAGGCCGGGAGGACGCCCCCGCGGACGCAGGAGCAGACGAACGGGTGCTGCGCGCATCGCTCCCCGCAGCATCCGCGACCGAGAGTAGGGAGCGGTTGACCTCCTCCAGATCCTGCAGCCCAGTCACGACCTGGCGCGAGCTGCCTTCCCGCGACGAGGTGTTCATGAGCAGGCTCGACAGCTGACCCTCGGAGCGAATGGAGATCGCCGCGGTATCGGTGACGACGTCAACCGCAATCGGCCCGCGCCCGATGAACTCGCTGATCGACACCTGTTCCACGGAGTCAGACGCAGCCTGCGAGCCGTGTGGGGAGGGGAGGTTGTTGAGCTGGAGGGAGAGGCTGGAGCGCCGGCTGGGCTGGTAAGTGCCGCCCCAGGAGGAGGCGGGGGACGGTTGCGGTAGGTTCTCCGCGGGAACCTGCGTCTGAATGGCTGGACGGGCGGTGACTGACTGCCCTGGCTCGACCTGTGTACCGAGCCCGAACACGTCGCTCGAACCCCTCTGTGCAGCGCTACCGAAGCCAAGCAGGCCAGAGAGTGAGCTGTCCACCGGAGCTGAGGGACCCGCTGCGCTGGCGTCCGCGTGTCTGCCAGAAGCACGGCCAGACACCTGCGGGTCAGCGGCGAAAGTAACGTGTCCCTCCCTAGCGGTCGAGAACAGCGCGTCCTCGTCCTCGCGCGTGATAACGCTGTTGCTCGGGCCCGCGGCCGAGCTCTCTGGGACACCCATCAGCTGCAGAGGGTTGGGGCCGGGCGACGCGCCAGTGCGGATGTTCCACCGCGCCTCGTCCACCTCGGCCGGCTCCTTCGCGATCACATACGGGTGCCGGCTCTCTGTGCCGCGGGCGCGTACGGGCAGCTTTGAAGCCTCCTTCTCGTCGAGCCAGCATATTCCGATCCGGGGGTTGTACGCCATGATGGAGCCTTTTCGGTGCGCAGGGCCTGGACGCCAGCCGAGGGGAGAGCGGCCGGTGATCGGTTCATCTGGCGGGTCGACGCGTACACGAGCGGAGCGCGTCATGTACGGAACGTCTGCGGAAGGCACCGTTGCAGAGGGTGCTGGTGGGGGAGGCTGCCAGTTAGGTCCTGAAGGCTGGCCCACATGTAGGGGTGGTCGTCCGTTGACGATCGAGGGGCCTGCATCGTACTGCGTAGGGGGCACCGGAGGGGGGGCATCCGTAAACGGTTTGGGGTCGGTGGACATCACCTGGTTGGGGAGCTTTGCACGCATTTCCTTGAGTCCTGCGAAAGCGACGGGATCACCCTGGCGGGGACGCGGATCGGGGTAGTCGTGCGGCCAGTCCTCTCCCTGCCAGATGCTCATCCCGGTGCCCGTCAAAGCAAAGGGGACGGTGGCGTTCGCGCGGGGCGTGGCGTCGAAATCTATATGGAGCGGCAGCACCCTGACTTCGGGTGGGGCTCCCGGAACGACGAGGTGCGAGCGCCGCCGGTTCTCCTGGCGGAGCTGTTCGCCCGTGCTTGTTACGCGGTATTTTGGGCGCGTCCCGGGGGCGGGTTGGGGAGGGATCACCTGGATGGTGCTCGTGGGTTGTGCCGGGATTGTCGGCTGTGGGTGCTGCTCCCCGGCCGGGGCTACGGCACCAGAAGGCACGAAGCCCGGCGGGAAGTTCTCGGTGGCGTTCTGTTGCCCCAGCGGCCCAGGCAGGGCGAGCTGGCGCGTCATGCTCGACACCAGCGGGTTGATCTGGGGCGGCGGAGGCAGCGGGTTCGACATGTGCGTGTACCGCTTCAGCTCGTCCTGCAGCCGCATCACCTCTGCGCGAAGGTTTTGCATTTCCTCTTCCGTCTTCTGGCTCTCCTGCAGCATGCCGCGTTCGACCAGCATAGCCGTCTGGATGTCCCGGTTCTTGAGCGTGACGTGCCGCTCGTGGGTGTGACGCAGCTTCGTGAGCTCCTTCTTCGTCTCGTCCCGTTCCACGCGCAGCGCGCGGTACTGGTGCAGGGCGGTGACCGCAGTACGTAAGGGATGATCCTGCCGGATTGTGGCGTAACCACCGGCACCGTCAATATCATGGGGTACGCGGTACACGGGGAGGGGGATGCGTGTCGAGATACCGCGCATACACAAGGACACTCACCTCGGACGACTCGGACGGCCGGGTCGATCGCACGACCCACGCGTTCACCTCTTCCACGAGCGCGTTGATATCCTCGAGCTCCGCCTGGTGGTCGAACAGCGCCGCGATCCGCCGGAAGAACTCGTACTCCTCTAGCACAGGGCCTGCGGGGCCAGAACCGTCCCCGGTGACCTTGTCGACGTGCAGCTTTTTGATGCGCTCCGGGTTGAAGCCCTTGCGGCAGAGCGGGCAGTTGGTCGGGCTCACCGACCTCAGGCAGCTTATATGCGAGGGACATCGTTAGCGCAGGGCCCCTGGGGGCAGAGTATCCGGATGGAAGCGCACTCGAGACAGAAGACATGTCCGCACTGAATCGCATGCGGCGCTTTTGCGGGTGTGGCCCAGGTGTACGGGTCAAGGCAGACGTCGCACTGCGACGACGGGTGGACGAGCAGCATCGCGTCCTGCAGGCCAGGCTACCGCCGGCGAGCAGAGAGCTCGAAAGAGGGGGCGACAAGCAGCTGAGAAATGCGAGCGTGGTGGTAAGAGTCAAGAGCCATCACGACGACGCCGTGCACCGTATTCGGAAATCACCGCCTTCCAGCCCTGACCCCGAGAACAACCCCGAAGAGGCGCCAGGATTCAAATATTCACAAGCCTCGCCGCGGCCCTTCGCACGTCTGGATATCCAGAGCATGGCAGTGGCACAGGACAGCTACTGCGTGCGAGTGATGGGCTAGACGGTCGACAGGGGATATCCAGAGCTCGAATGGGAGTTACGGCAAATGTCATATCCAGGCACTAGAATACAGGTATCCGGGCAGGGGAGGGGGACTAAACGGGGGGCTAGCATACATTGCGGTGGGGATATATGGCAGAAGACAGAGCCGCTCACGACTTCGCGCCGCAGCGGTTCAGCCCAGCGCCGCAGAATTGGGCCATGAGCACCCACAGAAGCACCTGATATCCGGGTGGACGATCAGTAAAGAAACCTCCATATGAACTGACGTACACACCAGCGCCACGACGACACTCAGCGCGAGAACGCGCATATTCTTCCACCACATGCTCCGCCGCACTGTCCTGGCGCCTCGCCGGAAGGCGGTGGCCTGGCTCGCCATGTTATCGGTCTTATCGGCCAGGAGTTCGATCCGCTCTCCTCTTGACAGGATCTGCTCGACGTTCTGCACCATGATATCCTTCACTTGTGCAAGCTCGGCCTGTGCACGGGTGAGCTCGTCTGTCGGAGGGCTCGTGTTGTATTGTGGCATGAGATGGGCGATGACTGGACCGAACGTGCCCTGCTGGGCGTAGGCAGGTGGATCGGATGTGGAGGACGAGGCAGCAAGTTGCGAGGTCAACGCCTGCTGCAGCTCAGCGAGGAAGGTGAAGGGCATCCGTCCTGGAGGAAGTTCAGGGTTCATGACAAGGTACGTATCATAGCACGCGCTACTCACCTTCCCGCAGCAGCATCCGCAATAACCCAGGTACGTGGATCCGCCCTCGGAGACGTGGTGGAGCAGGTGTTGCTCCTAAACCTAAGTGTGCTTGCTGTTGTTGGGAGGCGACAGAATCGTCTAGGTGTTTATGAGAGTGTATGGGGGGATAGGGACCACGCAGTTCATTGAAGTAGCTCACCTTGCGGGAAATCCCACTGATCGGTCTAGTGCTCGGCGAGGACCGTCGACCGTGCGGCTACAAGGCCATGAGTCTGACCCATTCCCATGCAGCCCAGTACTGCAGGTAGGGTATACCTGTGACTTCAGCGCAGGCTCCGTTTCACGTTTTGGCAGCCGTGGTTACTCTGGGAGGTTACTATGCACTGTATCTCTGGAGCACCCGAGATGCTCCGGGACAGCCATCCTGCCAGCACGGTATACTCAACTCACATGCCTCCTCTACGCCGGTTTCTGCATCGACCGCTACGCCAGGGGAGTCGATGAAGTCTAGTGTCCGAATGTCAGCACAACATTCACGGGGCCTGCGCATATTTGCACGCACCTTGGGCGAGCACGCGCTTCCACGC
This sequence comes from Trametes villosa, assembly GCA_002964805.2. Taxonomy (NCBI): domain Eukaryota; kingdom Fungi; phylum Basidiomycota; class Agaricomycetes; order Polyporales; family Polyporaceae; genus Trametes; species Trametes villosa. Next base: position 443,227 of record PUDQ02000024.1, on the reverse strand, counting down.
AGTCATTCCTCTGAATCTGCACTTAGGATCGCCGAGTACACAAACGGGACTGTAACTCGCTTCGCGTGCTCGACATGGAGAGCCCCTTTCTCATCGACATGCTCCCTGCGCAGGTCAGTTGAAGTTGCTGTGCGCCACCGTGATCGTTCCAGTCGTCTGGAAGCTCTTCCGTACAACAGTCTTTTTACAAGACTTTTATATCGTCTCCAGGTCAGAGGGAGAGAAATGCATAGATCGGGGCGAGGACGAGGGCGAGGAAGGTCGTCGTTGCACGCCAAGAGGCGACACGCTGCGAGTGCCGCCGAAGTGCTGTAGATAAGATTAGATCTAATCAGTTCCTCCGTTCGCGCCGGGCCGTTGTGCCCGATGCGCTAGCGTACTAAGACACACCCCGCGCGGCGCGCAACCGAGCCCCTTGTCTTGCCAGGTATACGCGTTCGTTATGTGGATCACACTGCGACGGTCCTTTGGCGGAGGTACGTATCCATGAGTCTACTTAAGTTACTCCCAATTAATGCCGGTTTCTCTGCTCAAAGCGTCAAGATCCCTTATTGAGATATCGGGACATTGCCATTTAGGCGCCCACTCCTGTTGACGTTCGAGCTTTCTCACCGCGCACTCTCTCCCGAACATGCCGGGGAAGGCGACCGTTCCCACGAGTCGAATGCTGGATCACCTATCGTCCATCGTATCGCAGCAAATTCGGCATTCCTGACCTGGACCGCTACCTGTCGCCCTACACTCACCCGGCGACGCTCTCATGCCTCCTGTACTCCCGATCGAATTGGCTCAGTGGATCATGGACTTCATCCAGGAGAATTACTGGTGGATGTATGACGTGAAGAATTGCGCGTTGGTCTGTCGCGCTTGGGCTCCATACGCCCAACGCCTGATCTTCCGGCAGCTGAGTTTCGGCCCAATGCTCGAAAATCCGGTGGCCTCGTACCATGAAGCACGCCGGAATTTTGCCGGTTCACCCCATCTATGCGACCACGTTCGCCGGGTCTGTGTTTCTGAATCACACCACGGTATCACACCCGAATATGTGTTATTCCTGACCATCCTAGCACCATGCTTCCCATCCCTCCGCACGTTATTCATATGGCGCCCAGGCCCGAGTGCCCCCGTCCCCAGGTTTTTCGGTGTTCCTCCCTGCAAAGCTCTAGATATCACGACATTGAAGATCAGCGCATTGGTGGTGATGGGCCCCTCAATCCTCTGCGACACGCTCTCGCTGTTTCCCAGTGTCCGCACGTTGGTTGTGGAAGGTGTCTACTGGCTGGAGCCTGAGAAGCTCCCCGACGGCTCTTCCAAGCCGGTCAAAGTACCCAAGCCTAGGAAACTTTCGTCACTCCCGCCCATCTCACATTTGGAGGTGGCAATGGAGCAATCCGTGTGTGTACAGGCGTTGGTACGTGTCAATCAGCATCATAGATTTCCACGTATGTAACAAAAATGCAGTCACACAACGAGTTGCTAGCCCAAGTCGAAGGGCTGAAGTCACTGTTTTGCATCGTTGGTACCAAGATAACTCACTTCAAGATAAATCTCGGGACGTTCCACTACTTCACTCACCCTGGTCTCTGTGCGTGCATTGCATATAGGACACATCATGGATGCACTACTAAATCACAGCAATAGACCCGGAGTCGTCTTGGCCGGTCATTTGCGACTTCCCAAACCTGGTGAACTTTGACATCTACTTACGAGGCCCGCGCCTTGAGCGTCCCAGGGAGCCATACGCGGCACGCATTGCTAGGGTACCGAAGCTGCTGAGAACCCTTCTCGCCAAGAAGCTGCGCGTTATCACCATCTACTTCAGCGAGTTTGAGGTGGTAGACTGGGGAACAAAGCTGTCTGACAATCTCGCAGTCCTTAATCCCGGGCTCGAAGAACTAGTCGACCACTCATATTTCCCCGATCTTGAAAGCATTCGCCTCGACACCTTTTGCAGCCTTGCTGAAGATATGGATACCAGGAAATGCTTTGCTGAAATCTTCCCGCGTCTTTCGGAAGCTGGCTTGATTCAAAACTTGATCTATCTTCCAGACTGGTACGTACCTCTGTTTCCGGGATTGATGAGATGAGCTGTTGAACCGAACTGCAGTACGGATCGCGGGTCTTTCACGGATGCGATCAGAGGCGATAATCATAACCGGAACGGAAAATGGCTGTGATAATATTGGACATGGCTTCATCCGTGGATGGCATACGAACAGCGGCCTCTTATGTGGTCAGTTATATCTCGTCTAGTATGCATATGATTGGGGAAGGGACTCACTACCACGATAATCGCGCTCTATTCTTGCAGAGGTGGCGAGTCCCGGCACTCCATTGACCATTCAACTCGATATCACTAGATTCACGCAAGGCTCTATGGGAGCTCCCTCAGTTCGCCGACCTCAGCTTTGTAGACTCGGGGCACGGGCGTTTTCTTGGTGACGGTCGCTTCGTTGGAGGCGTTCACGTGATACCGGCGCGTTGCCGGGCTTGAAGTTGATGACCTCTCTCCGTCCCTGGAGGCACCCGCATAGCACCACGCCCACCGCGCACTACAAGTCAACGCCCTACCGGAAACATTCTCTCCTGACTCGTTTCACCCGTATCATCGCCGCCCGGGATGCTGCTGAAAAGGTGCCATACCGTATCTCGATCCAATGGCGCCCGTCTGAGGCAAGTTTATGCTCGCAGTCCTATGCCGCCTCCTACTCATATCTCACTTCATCACCCTCCAGACTTGGTTATCTCTAGCCATGCTCAACCGCCAACCTAAAGGGAGTTTCTTCCCGGCTTTTCCAACCATCACTCTCGAAATATATGGCGTTGGCAGATGCTGTCCCGAGGCGGAGTCACTTCCAGCGGAGGAAGGCATAGGAAGTAGGCTGGTGACCAACTCAGCGCACACATCATCAGGACTCGCAACTGGCATTCAGGGCTCTCCTCATCTCGACAGCGTCTGCGCTGAACTAGCTCTAGAACCGACGAGATCGTGCAAGACTCCTGGCGCCACGCCATCCGCTGTGGCATCATGCCGATGCCCTGCTCAAGTTGCGATTCCCGTCTCAGCCAACGACGACTCGTGGCCAGAGCCTGGGCCCTTGCAGGAAGTCTGGAGGAAGGTGCGGGATAGCCCGGGCTTCTCGCCGTTGGTCAAAGTCAGGATCTGCAAGAACTTCTCGCCGGCCCTGGTGGCGGAACGCAGCCAGCAAGACAAATTGCGCATCTACTCCGCGACATTGGCGTCCGTTGGATTTTCTTCGACGCCAGAGTTCATCGCGACAATGAAGCTGGGCGTCGAGAGCCGACCAACCTTGCAGACCGTGAAGATCGACTCCGTCCACTGGGCTGTCGACAGCGCGGACGCCGCCACCGCGTTGGTCGGCGCGAAGACGAAAGCATCGCTGCGTCTAGAGGATGTCTCCGTTCTCATGGAGGATCGAACGGTACGCGCGCTCACCGCCCTCCTTCACTCTCCTCGGGCTCATTTGTGCGCAGCACGCGCGACTCGGTGCCGGCGCCACCTACTGGCTGTTGCATGAAGCCCGCGAAACTCTCAAAACCCTTACTCTTGACCTCGTAACCATTGACGGGCTGCATCATTTAGCGACTACTGGTGAGCGGTTTGCGTTCTCCGCCAGTTCCGTCGTCTCATAAATTGTAGGTGCTGTGGCAAACGTCGAAGACCTATCCCCCCTCCCTACCATACACCTCGAACGCCTCTCCCAATTCACCCTTAGAATCGCAATGATAGCGTCTCCAGATGAACACATTGCCAATGACATACGCGCCGCGGCCTGGTTCATCTGTAATCATATCAAGACGCCTTCGACTCGGAATGTGGCGCTCAGCGTTGACATTGAGCTCGTCGCGGAAGCTAAGGACAGTAACACGCTCGCGCGACTGGACGACTCCAGCGCTGCGCGAAGCCCCTAGATGACGCCCTGGCTGAGCTGCGCGAAACGCCGTTCACCGTCGTCGCGCCGCTCGTGGTGGTCGCGCCGTGGTGAAGCTCCGCCTTCTCCTCGGAGACCCCGCGCGCCTTGAGAGGGCGGAGGAACTCCTGCACCTGCGCGATCGCGGTGTAGAGGATGGGCTGCACGCGCTGCTCCGCAGTGTCGCGGATCTTCTGGACCTTCTCGGGCACAGGCTCGGGCAAGTTGAGGATAGCCGAATGCTTGTTGATGGTCGACGTGAGGTTCGCCGAGAAGTTGTGGAAAGACGCCTGCAGCGTTGCAGGGAGCGCCGCGGTGGAAGCCTGCGCAGCACCTGAAGTGAGAAGAGTGCTAAACAGGCTTCAGCGGGCTGAGACGCACCTGAGCCTTCTGAAGCTCGGCGACCATGGCGTCGCTGAGGGGGTGCACGCGGAGCTGCGTGACGCCGAAGCTGGTGGAGGCGAGCTCGCTGAGCGAGTGCGCGGTCGCGGTCGCGGACGCGCGCTGGACAAGCACACTCTGCGCCTTGATCTGGTTGATCTGCTCGGTCGAGTACGTGAGGAGCTAGTCGCGGAGCTCCTTCGAGAGTCAGTACGCGCGCTGATACTGGCACTGCGCCTTGGGCGACTCCGCCGGCTTGTCGGGAGCGCCGTTCGACTGGAACTTGTTCACCGCAAAGGCGAAGTAGTCCACGATGGGCGCGAAGCTCTGCGGAACGACATCATGAGCACACACGTGGTGTTCACATTGCAGAGTGGCTTCGACGGCCTCCTGGAGGGCCATGACGGCGGAGCCGGAACCAGAAATCGGTCTGTAGACACGCTGTCAGCACCAGGCGCGCCGCACGATGTTCGGGGGCGAAGGCATCTGGATATCCAGAGCACGGCAGCGGTGCATGACAGCCACTGTGGGCGGGTGATGGGCCAGACGGTCGACAGGGGATATCCAGAGCTCGAATGGGAGTTACGGCAAATGTCATATCCAGGCACTAGAATACAGGTATCCGGGCAGGGGAGGGGGACTAAACGGGGGGCTAGCATACATTGCGGTGGGGATATATGGCAGAAGACAGAGCCGCTCACGACTTCGCGCCGCAGTGGTTCAGCCCAGCGCCACAGAACTGGGCCATGAGCACCCACAGAAGCACCTGATACCCGGGTGGACGATCAGTAAAGAAGCCCCCATATAAACTGACGTACATACCAGCGCCACGACGACACTCAGCGCGAGAATGCGCGTATTCTTCCACCACATGCTCCGCCGCACTGTCCTGGCGCCTCGCCGGAAGGCGGTGGCCTGGCTCGCCATGTTATCGGTCTTATCGACCAGCAGCTCGATCCGCTCCCCTCTTGACAGGATCTGCTCGACGTTCTGGACCATGATATCCTTCACTTGCGCAAGTTCGGCCTGCGCGCGGGTGAGCTCATCTGTCGGGGGGCTCGTGTTGTATTGTGTCATGAGCTGGGCGATCACTGGACCGAATGTGCCCTGCTGAGCGTAGGCGGGAGGGTCGGATGTGGAGGACGAGGCAGCAGGTTGTGAGGTGAACTTCTGCTGAAGCTCGGCAAGGAAGGTGAAGGGCATGCGTCTTGAAAGAGGTTCAGGGTGAGTAAGGCAGAGCGCACGGAGTAGACTCACCTTCCCGCAGCATCATCGGCCATAACCAGGTACGTGAATCCGCCCTCGGAGATGTAGTGGAAGAGGTATTGCTCCCAAACATAAGTGAGCTTGCTGTTGTTGGGAGGGATCTTCGACAGGATAGTTTGTGTTGCTGTAAAGTTAGGCGTAAGTGCACGAATACCATGCGCTTCCCCGAAGTAGCTCACCTTGCGAGAAGTCCCGCTGACCTGCCTGGTGCTCTGCGAGAATGGTCGACCCCTTGGCCACAAGCCCGTGTATCTGATGAAATAACAGTTCAAATCACGGTAGAACATCTCGGAATAGTTCACGCACTAAAGACATGTCGTTAGCGGGTAGAATTGGGAGGACAAAACTCCGGGCAAGCGTAGCAGCTCCATTAGCGCCCAGTCTCGTTACCAAGTGCGTCACCGTCACGTCCCCGGCGCGTGTGACCGCCGACGGGTCACGTACCTGTCACTGCATTCCCCCACGTGGCTTGGGGCGCGACGTGTACTCTCAGGCTAAACCGGACTTGCCAGCAACGTCCATCTCCTCCTCCTCTGCCGCCATGGTATGTCGCCCGACATGTGTTGTAACTCACGCGGAGCGAATACCGAATGCTGACACTCCGTACAGTCTGACTCTGAATCCTCCCGCTCCGCAGGCCGCCCCTCTGCTGTCGCAAAGCCTGCGGGCGCACAGATTCGGTATGCAACGAAGCACTTGCTATGTTTATCGTTTTGCTAAGCATGCATTCTCCAACCTATGTCAGTCGGCGAGCGACTGGTTCGCAGGTCTCGAAGCCCAACTCCACACGCGCCGCGGGGGCCGGCGGTTCGTCCAACACCATGCTGAAGCTCTACACGGACGACTCACCAGGACTCCGAGTGTGAGTCTCACCTACCGTCATTTCGTCTCCACCACTTAATGTCGTATTGCTTTATGCAGTGACCCCTTCATTGTCCTCGTCCTCTCCCTTTCCTTCATTGCCTCCATCTTCTTCCTCCACATCTCCGCGAAGATCATCCGCGCGTTCACCAAGTAAACGCGGCGGATCCATCCTGCGCAGCTGGCATACCTTTTGGGCTGGGTGTCGAGTTGGGGGTTCTGGTGTGCTCACGGACTGGAGGGACGGCCCCGCCTCCGGCTGTATTGACCGACATATATCGCGAGGGGAACACCGGTACGACGCGTCCGTTGTAACAAAACTGGTGCTCTTCAGGGCTTCGCATACTACTTATCTTATTCACTCGCTTTTTTCGGGACACCTCGCGCGTGCCCAACCAGATCTGCTATGACCTGAAAATGGTTCCGCTAACAGACCATAGGCGAAATGTGCGCCAGCGCTGTATACCGGGTCGACATACATGTCTCGCGAGAATCCCGGCAATTCCCTCGCCCGCCACGACCGCCCGCACGTCCGGCAAGGGTTCAGCCAAACCCCCGCACCGTCACAACAAACGGACTTTCCGCCCGTCTCCCCGAACCTCCGTTCTCCAGCAACACGTTGGGGGTCACATTCTGCACTACGCCCGTGGAACACGCTCGGGTCCTATACCATCCATTAAATCCGCATGTCGCTGCACGCGCCGCCAGCAAAATGTGTTCGGCGTTCCCACTCGCAGACACCTCCGCTCCGTTAACCACGTCTTCGCCTTCGCCTTCGTGCGATCCGGCGCCGTGGAGCCCCCGTATGAAGTCTGATAGTGCACTGGATCCCTCCAGTGCCCACCGACTGCGGCACCCGAGGGAAGCCGCCTGCAGCTGGGATGTCCGAGGACTTCTCCGTACGCGTACGCCCTGGCTCCCATGCACGCGTGTAGAGCAGGATTGCCAGAAAGCAGAAACTGTCAGATAGCACTCGTCTGGAAGGACGCGCACCTCGAGGCCGCCGTCCAGCCACTGTGGTCCTGGCCCATGATGATGGTGGCATGGGCGAAAGCAGCGCCGCGCGCGATGCGTGCCCTCGCCCGTACATAGCGCGCAGGCTTCGGACCGCGGCGTCGTGTTCCGGGAAGCTTTCAAGGTTCAATAAACGATCTTCAGGGCTCTTCGTCTGCACCCGCTGCCGGGGTTCAGCCAGCTGTGTTGCGCGCGCGAGGCGTTCGGACTTGGCACAAAGGCTTGCAAGATGAGGCGCTTGAACTGTGTGCTGGCATTGATTATGGCAGTCGGATGCACGGGTCTGGGTTCTGTGTGGACGCTGTGGACGCTGTACTAGTACAACAGGAAGTCGGCTGCCCATTACGGGTGCGACACGGACGCGGACACGGACACGGAGAGGGGGTGAGGCGAGGCGGGAAGTCCGAGGCCCGAAGCGGGCGGAAGACGAGGAGATGAACGTACGAACGCTCGGAGGGGGGTCTGGAAGCGCTGCGGGGAACGCCAATGCGAATGCGAATGCGACGGAGGCGACGAGAAGGGGAGAAGGAGCCAGGGCGGCAGGTATGGGGTGGGGCGGGGGTGGGAGGGAGGGCGAGTGGCATATGCGTATAGATAGTATACATTAACCTCGCGGGGCCCACTGCAGGGGGCCCGTCGCGGCTGCGTGCGTATAGATGCGTTATTGCGGGAACCGGGGGAGAAAGGCTGCGCCGCGGCCTGTCTGCTGGCGATGAACAGGGGACGGAGCAGGGGGACTCGTACCTGGGACGGAGGCTGGGATAACTTAATGGACGAGGCGGGCACGGGCACCGCGAGGGCGGAAGGCCGCTGCGCACGTCCGCGAGCACACACGCATGCGCGTGTACTGCAGGTGCGCCACGCGTCCTGTCCTCCGCGGCCGCGCTGCTGGAGCGCGCGAGGGAGCAGCCGAGAGACGAGGAGACTATGAGACGCGGGGGGCTTCCTGCATCGCGCGCATGCTGCGGGTGAGGCCAGACGGGTAGGCTCCGCCGGACGCGAGGCCCATTTCGGCGGCCTTGCCCTTGGACAAAGAGGCGGTGTCCGTCGACTGCCGCCGGGGCTGCACGGGGCGTGCGGGGGACGCTGGCGGGGGCGCCGGTGCGTATATGGCGTGGATGGGGGGCGCGGGGTCCCGGTCACGCGTCGCGGTCGCGTGAGTGAGGGACGACGGCGCAGGCGCTGCGGTGGCGGACGCGGTGGACGACGCGCGCGTGCGCTGCTGGTGCTCGAGCGCCGCGGCGCTCGCGGAGGAGATGCCCGGCTGGAGGAGCTGGTGCCGGTGCGTCGAGAGCGCGTACTCCTTCTCGAGCGTGGACGCGGAGTATGAATGAGAGGTGCTCGACACCGGGGAGGGCGTGCGCGTGGAGGAGAGCCCGCTCGGCGCGATGGGGCGCGCGCGGTCGGAGGCATCCGAGAGCGTGGGCTTGCGCGAGAGGCTGCTCTTGGGCGAGGGCACCGGGTCGTTGAGGACCTCCTTGAGCTGCGCGAGGCGCTCACGCCGATCCTGCTGCTCCCTCCATTCGTGGCTGATCGCCGCCGGGGACAAGCGGGGGGCGGGCTCTGCGGTGCGGATCCCGAGCGCGTTCTCCGGCACGCGCCCGACGGAGTTCGACACGAACTCGACCGGCCGCGAGGAGTAGTGCATCGTGGAGACGTTCGGCGAGGAGGAGACGCTCGCCATGTGCACGTCGATGGTGCTCCGCGGGACGGAGATGGCCATCGCGTCGGGGTCCAGCGCTGCGGCGTGGGTCTGGGAGCGGTACGACGGGGACTTCGACTGGATGGGGATTGCGCGAGGGGCGGAGAGGAGGCTGCTCCTGTGACTCCTGTCGTCGTCCGCGGCCTCGTCGATGTCGTCCGTGAGCGGCTGGAAGGTCATCAAACCGGACGGGAGGTCGGGGATGGTCGGGGGAACAGGCGACAGCTGGAAAAAGCTGTCTTTTCCGCCGATGAGCTGGACCCTCACCGCGTTGGCGGAGTCTGGGCTATCCTTAAGGATCGCGACTGGCTCGGCCTTCGCGTTGCTGAGGTCGTGGAGGTAGAAGTGCCGGGCTTCTATCTGGCGAGGCAAGGGCGGCAGGGGGTTGCCCTTGAGATCTTTCAACTCGTCGGAGAGTCGACGACATTCCGCGGAGCAATCGTCGTACTGCAAAGAGCATCGTCAGTCGAACCACCCAACCCTGAACATGCATGCAGCGCTCTGTACCTTCCTACAGGTATTGGTCAGCCCTGCTCAGATATCGCGAAGCCAGAAGCGCTTACAGTTTCAGATCCTCGAACTCCTCGCGAAGGCGGGCGTTTTCCTCCTTCAGCGCGTCCTCAGCCTTGAGGAGGAGCTCCCGCTCTTCGAAGGACGCCCTCTCGAGCTCCTCGTACTTCGCCGCCGCGATCTGGCGCTCGGTCTCAATCTCCGTCCTCAGATCGGCGCACTGATGCTCGACGTCCGCAAGCTCCTGCTTGCCCTTGAGCAGCCGGTACAGCAGCGTGTACGTCGCACGCAGATCCGCGTGCTGCCCAGTCGCGAGCCAGCTGTCAGCCGCAGCGCGCGCCGCTCATGAAAGAAAGAATGCGCGCACATCGTCGGGCTCCTGGGTGCTGAGCCAAGGTTTGAGCTCCGACTGCACTTCGTACAGGTCGGATGCAGTCGCGCCCCCTCGGATCATGCGCGTGAGCTGCGTTTGGAACTGCCGCGCGCGGTCGCCGGATTCCAGATCGGGAGCGCGTAATGGGGGCGTTGCGGGGGGCAGCGTCGCCTTATCGACGTGCAGCTGGCGCAGCTCGTCGTCGTGGTATGCGCCGCGGCATAGGGGGCAGATATGCCGGCGTAGGTTCCTCAGACAGCTGTGGCACACGGGCGAGCGGCGTCAACGGGGACCGAGCTCGGTACGGGAACAAAGGCGACTGACCTCCGACAGAATACGTGTCCGCAGGGGATGGCGTAGGGTTCCCGGGAAGCGGTGTAGCTGTCGAGACAGACGTCGCACTGGGAGTGGGGGTGGAGGACGAGCATGATCAACGGTGGGGCGAGACCAGCGCGGGCGCGGGAGGCAAAGGACGGAGGAGGAGACGGGTCTGGGATAATAAGGTGGCAGGGCCCGGTCGCCTAACGCACAGCGCGTGCCGGCTAGACCATGTACAAGCTGGACGGAAAGGACATGCTCGATGTCCTGAGCACGAGGCGCTGGGGGATCGGGCTGCAATCTCTCTCGCGTCCGTTCCGCCTCGCCATCAAGGTGACGAGGCCGAGAGGAGGATGTCGTTACCGAACGTCCGGGGCGCTATCGGAACGAACAAAGCCGGGAACGTCCAGTGTTGGGAAGTGACCTTTTGATAAGAGACGGACCTTGAATCGCGGTCTTCCCAGACGCTATTGCCCACAGGAACCGCCGAGGGAGCCCACCCAGACATTCTTGAGTTCCCCGAAACAAGAAAAGACTCGGTGGAGAGCGTTCGTGGGCCAGGTGATCGGCTTCCGGATCGAGTTCCCTTGGTCTTGCGAGCCTCGTGCGCAGCGGCGTGCACCGGAGGTGAAATCTCTGTGAAAGTCAACAGAATGACGAGATATGCCTGCACCATCTCGTCCGTACCTGCTTGCGCGATGTTGCGCACGATGTCCTTGACGTGGCATATGCCACTCCCGCCGCCTGCATCCTGCAGATGGTGACGATTGTACGTAGAATTACCTTGCCGGGGGCGTCTGTACGGCATCAGACGCATATTATGGGCGTTAGCGGCAGCGTTAATGTGCCAGACCTCGGTGCGAAAGGTTTCGTCCGGCCGGGTGACTGCAAAAAGGTGTATTGAACTTTGCTAGCGCCGCGAGAGGGGGAGATGCGCATAGTTGAAGCCATATTCCCCGCACGGGTCACTGTATGGCCGGTCCGAGCGCTATTTCCCTCAGGCCCTGGGGTGTGTGTCGGGAAGTGGTCCCGAGAGTGCGCACGTGCACGAGAAGTATTCCTAGACCAAAGAACGGAGGTTCGGACAGAGGCGACCAGTCGAGCTCCACCAGGACCCAGTAGCGATAATGACGACGGAGGCTCGGAGTAGGAGTTGACGGTCTTGCCTTGGGAGTGCAGGTGGGATCATAGGGCCTTGTAGCGAAGTCTGGAGGAAAGAGGGCACGTTCGTGCAATCCCATAGGAGAGGGGGTCGGAGAAGCCACAGTATGCGACAGGTCTCGTAAACGGGGTGCATAGAATGCACTGAGTTCAAAACTCTATGGATCATATCCGCGAGGGCGAGACCCAGAAGCCGGTCACTCATCTGGGACGCGAGGCTATCCAAGGCTCGAAGGTGCCGGTGGTGTACGACGGGATGTGGGAGGCCCATCTGTCTCCGTTGAGAAGCTTCATTCGATTCGCCAGGTCCTGGACGAACTTGAACGGAACGAAGCTGCTCGACTGTCGGAAATGAGTACGAGGTATGAACGGAACGAATCGTAGCCCGCTCACCAATTATGCTGCTTGTTCTCCCGCGAATCGGCAAGGCACGAGCGCATATAGTCGCGTTTGAGTTGCTCAGGCACTTTTGTGGTACAGGCTGTTAGGCAATCTGTGGTAATACCACGAGTAACGACGGCCGCGGTCTATACAATGCTGGATGATCCTGGTGGACGCAAAGCAAGAGACCGCCACAACGCCGCCAACAAACCTACGCTCAAAATTTCAGTGCCGTGACGTCACGCTCACGTGGCTCATAACGACCTGTCCTGAACCCTCCCGCCCCTTCCCGCCCTGAAGCTGAAGTCCGTCTTGCTGCAAGCCTCATCGGAGCACACTACACCGAGACTGTGTCTCAACTACTATTTGCGCGAGTACTCTGATGTGCGGACGTAGGCTTCGTTACTAGTACTCAAATGCAGCAGAAGAGTCGGTGACGCCACACTACTCCTTCAAGAGCTAAACATTTTGAACATTTCAAGTGACCAGCCACGGGCTCATCTCCGTACTAACTGACACTGACTCTCAGATTTAGACGTTTAACAAGGAATCGCCTGTTGCCAATTCAGCGACACGTACGCGGTAAGGCGAGACCTACTAATGCATCCAATGAGTATACCTCACGATGATGGCGTTACTCACCCGTGTTGCGAGTCGTACAGAATACCCCGTACAAATCGAAAATCCCCAGTCCCTTCCCCGCAGCAGAGAGGAATACTCAATTTATCGGGACAATGCAACAAATGACGAGCCTGCCTCTTCTCATTGGACCTGTGCCCGCTTGAAACGCGCGTGAGCTACTACAAAGCTACCTCCCTCCTTACTCTTCCCCTGACGTATATTGTAGGCCCTTATCCGCCAATCAGTGCTCTCTATCCTGACCGTTGTCTCTGCCTCTGCGGGTAGGGGCAGGCTATATTCTGCGCCTCTCACCGCTGACCATCTGCTAGGCAGCAGCTCGAGGGTCGCCAGATAGTGTCGTCCTGGTCCCGCATCCGATAAGACATCCAGCCCCGTTCGCCGTCGCTCACAAATCACGGTCATCAATGACGTCCAGAAATTCATTATACGAGACGTGTCCCGGAGCGGCGCTGCGGTCCGACGCTGGTTCCGCTAGCACGCGCGTGTTGCGGCGCCCTGATATGTGCGCAGGCCGAGACAGCATCCAGCACCGCGGCAGCAATTGGCGCACCACGATAACGCCATGGCCATCGGGCCTCCGTGGAACACATCGCGTCCAGCGTCCAATGCGGCTTCTGCGTGGAGGTGGCTTGCCTTCTCTCGATCGCGACCCGCTCCCTGATGCACTTCATTGCAGGGACATCTTTTCCTTTCACGCACTGCAGATGTTCGCGATCGAGGACGGCCGAGCGAAGGAGCGGAGGTCACAGGAAGGCTTGGCCCGTGCGCCGACATCCGTCACAATCGACCGTGAAATAATGTACGCACCCCAACCGGAGCAGCGGGTTCCTCTCGCTGGCGCCGGGCTCGGGGACGGCACATGCGCAAGGCTGCAGGTGAGCTGGAATGTGCACTGCAGATCCCTCTGGGCGTTCTGACCGCTTCTCCAGCACAAAACAACCGGTGGCACCCGGACCAGTGTCTGTGCCACTCCGTCTCACCCAGCAACCGCTTTCCCCAGCATTCCCAGCAACGCCATGCTCGGTGGCACGTCCCTCGGCGTCATGTCCGCCGCCGAGCACCCCGTTACCGACGGAAGACTGAGTAGAGCCAGCAGTGCCACCCCAGGGAAGATTCCAGGGCGACGCCCGCCAGAAGAGAAGACGTTCATTCCCCGAGCCTAACCCCATCGCCATACGCCCGCACCCGGCCCGCGCGCGCGACCCCCGGCGTTCAGGGCCTCATCCCCTGGTCCCTCGCGCTGCCCGATGAATGGAGGCCCTCTTCGACGCGACACGCCCCACCCTTCGCCAGCACGTCGCAGCGCGAGATGCGCCGTGCAAGGTTCGCCCGGGCGTCCGTTGCGGTGCCTGCCCCGGGGTGAGTGCGGATCGTTTGTGTGCGCATGGGAACGCACGCTCGCGGCAGCGCGTCTGATGAAAACGGATCGACGCCCGCACAAAGCAGCCCTTCTGCGCGGATCCGGCAGCTCGCCCCCAGCCCTCAGCGCGTAGAGGCGGGAAGATCGATGGCGGTGGGTGTGCCCGCGCGCGGTCGCGGTGGCACCGCGCACCTCCGCCCGCTTCACACGGACGCCCTTACGCCCCTCGGGGGAGGGCCCGGACCCTCCGGGCCCTGCCCAGCGACGTTCGCAGCAACGCTCCAACGACGTCGCGCCGCGGTCTGCGAACGGGTGCCGCCACTCCCACCGCGCGCGCGACCCCTCGGCGATACATCCTGCGCACCGCGCACGTGAGGCCCTCGGACTCAATGGCACGGCTGGATCTCTGCTTCCGAGTCCTCGGCCGCTGCAACTGGACGCGCAGGGTGCGCAGCTGGGAGCGGACCGCGCGGGGCATGACGCTGCATGTGAGCTGCCCTGCGCGCGGTGACGCTGTGCCGAGTCCCGACGACATACGGCGGCACCTGACCAGTGAGCGTGCTTCTTTGCCACCGCTCGTCTCCGGCGACCCCAGCTGCGCGGTGCGATCAGGGGCGGCGCGAGGGCAGAGCCCTTATACAGTACAACTGAGTTATGGGACTGCGGCAGGAACACGGGCGTTCGCGGTAGTGGGCGTCCGGGACGACGGCGCCAGAGAGGCTGAGAGGCTCGGGGACGGCAGCACGGAGTTTCGAGTCTCGGGGATAGCACCCGCGCGCGAACCAGCGCACCGGCTGCACCGTTGTAGGACAGCGAACACCGCAGTATGTACACGACAACACGACGGGGGAGACTGCTACGGGGTCCATGGATAGTTCTGCGAGGAAGAGATGCGAGGGCGAGAGAGCTCATTACTGCGAGAGCGGACGGTACGGACACTACAAGGGCGGCCGCCGGGGCGGGGGTGCGGGGTGCAGAGTATCGAGAGCCTAGGACGGACGATCATTACTGTTGATACACGAGCAAGAAGGATGGTACACTGCGGAGACAGAGTGACGAGGTGGAGTATGGGTATGAGGCGCAGCGGCGTAGGAGAGGGGTAGATGACCTGGAGACGAGGGCTGGAAGGCTAGTAGGTAGCGTGCATCAAGGGACGCTGCCCTGGCGGTGAGGGGCAGAAGAGGAGACAGTCGAGACCTCGTCTCTGTGTCACAGACTCTGGATCTGCACAATGAGGAACTGCTTCTCGTCCTGCAGACACAAGAGCGGAAAACGTCAGTAGGCAACCTTCACCGGCACAAACAATGGGCGCTTAGCGGTACGTACCATGAATTGTTCATCTTGAAGACGGCGGGTGAAGAATATTAGCGGTGGCTTTTGGAACAGGGGCAAGGAACCACAGCGTACCTTCCTTGTCGTTGTGGAAGTCCTTCAGGAACTTCAAAAGCTTGTCCTTATTACGTCGGAGGATGCCCTCGATCTGTGGGGGCTTCTTGGGGTTCGCCACAAAGACCTATTGATATCACATTGTGAATTCGGGTGTTCCAAGTAGGCGGACGGCAAAGGTACCTTGAACACGTGGAACGCCTCGAACTGGATGTTCTTGCTCTTGTCACGGAGCAGGTTCATCATCATCTTAAGGTTCGTCTCGCTTGCGATGTAGCGCGTCATGACGTTGAAGTTCGCACGATCCAGCAGAATCTCCCCAAGGAGCTTCAGCGACTGCCGCTTAGTGACGTAATTGTTCGAGAGTATGAGGGTCGTGAATGACGAGAAGAACTGTGTAGGTTGAGGTGAGTATCAGAAACAAGGCTTGAGCGAGGCCGGGAGAGCGTACGCGATCGTAGTTCTTGTCAAGGTACTCGGCAACCATGGCCTTGTGTCGCGTCAGGGTCTCCTTGAGGTTTGTGTACGCATCACACGAGATGCCGAACGTCGTGGTTTCGATGTAATGGGGGAATCTGTAGAACCTGAAACAGCATGTCAGAGACGCGCACGCATAGTGGTGTGCTCCACGTACTGTTCGGAGTATAGGAGGATCTTGGCTAGTGGCTCGTGTCGTAGCATCTCCCGGAGGATCATACCAGTGTTCAACGCGATCTCCTCGTTGCCATATCCATCGAATGCGGCAAACAACACCTCTGGCCGAGACGAGAGGTACTCCACGGTGGGGAACCGCGCACCAATCTGTCGCCGGAGGAGATTGTTGAATATCTGAACCACATCCTTTCGAGACTCAAACTCGAGCTTATGGATGTTCTGGATCAGGTGGAGGAGGAGGTCGGTGTTGTAGGTCTCCTGCGCGAGCTGCGCCACGAGTTCGGGCAGCGGCTCTATGAAGTTGAACACGGGTCAGCCACGCGCGCCCAGGATCCCTTCACAATCGTGCGCACCGCCGTCTCCGTACAAGATCGCCTTGATCTGCTGCAAGTTCTTCCCCACATCGTCATTTGCCTGCCCGATGGTCAATACAAAGCCGCGTGGGAGCTGCGACGCGCTCACCTTCCGGCGCACCTCTCCGCCCGGTGGGCCTGCTTCGAGCCTCGGGAGCGCGTCCCGGAGGCCTCGGACGAGATCTGGGGGAGTGCGGGGCTTTGTCTTGAAGAAGTTCATGCTTGCAGAGCTCGCGTTGGCAGGGTTTCGTGGACGACGGCGGGGGGTGGGAGGGGGTGCGCGAAAGGGAAGCGGCGGGCGGTATCAGTACGTCACGGCAGAACTCGCAGAATGTTCAAATAGGAATGGCGGGTGTGCGGTCTGTCAGCCTGATAGCCAAGGCAGTGCGGCCGCTGAGATGCCAAGTAGCGCACAGCGAGGAGGACGCTGAGGAGAGCAGGCTGAGATAGGTGAGCGATCGTGGCGACCGTCGTTGCGGTGGCGGTCGTCGTCGTCGCCGTCGGTGGCTAGCCACCCAGGCCGGACCCGCCAGGCCCGCCAACCGCAGTCCACGTGATCGCATCGGCGGACAAGTGGGCGTCTATCTTTGTGCCTCGGGAAGCGCCGTACATCCCCTCCGCACGCGAGGAGTCGGAGGACGTACTCTATCTAGTCTGCAGCGTATTACGGGGGTCGTAGGGGAGGTCGAGCTTTGCGGAGTTACGTCAGCAGCTTTCGAAGTCCGACGCCTCACGAAGTGCCCGAAAGTGTGCGCGACCAGCTCATTTGTGAAGTCTTCTTGTGTTACGCTGGTGTCTGGAAGTCATCTAGGACATGCCAGACATGTATTGGTGCTCGCCCGCATCTTAGGGCGATAACTGAACGCGGGATGCCCTTCAGAATGCGATCATGGGCGGCCTCGAAGTACCAGGGTTGCTCCCGACCCCCGTTCCTGCTGGAAAGGCTGCAGACCGGCCGCCCAAAAAATCTGCATAACCTCATGATCCCTGAATACACCCTCCCACAAGTCCGTGAATTAGTTCTGCGGCAGACGAGGGAGATACCACTCTGCGACTGCTGAGCATACTCAAGTACACAGCGGGCGGAGTTCGAACGCAGGTGATGTCAGGAGGTCCCTCCGCCAATCAGCGCGCAGAATCCCCTGCGGCCATCACTCGGCATCACGATTTCTCGACCTACGGTGAGAGGGGGGTATTACGGAGCAGACGTCCGTGGTGCTCGTCCCTGCCCGCCCTCATAGAGCACCTCGGTACGTCTGCCTAGGGGAGACTATACTCTATCATTTCGCAAGTACCTCATGCAGACCGACCACCGTATAGCCCGACATGATTCAGTTCGCAGCGGTTTCTACCAACCTATACGAGAACGACTACTACGGCCTACATAACGAGCTTCACTATGATCTCTTTCCATCTGACACCGATCTCGTCGTCGTGCCTCAGTATCTTCAACTCGGCCGATGTCATCGTTATGTACGAAATACACAAAACCAAATGAGCTGTGGACGCTTTTCGACGACCCCCTCCGGACGGGCGCGGTGCCCTGAAATCGTACTTTCGCGCCCTGAAATAGGTTGCAGAGGCACATCTCTCGGTCGTAGCATGACGCTGGGCCATATCATCCTCTGCAGCATCCCAGTCTAGCGCATACACTGCGCCGCTCCGGTTTCCTTAGTGCGACCGAGCACCATCGCTCGCCCCTCGGTGGGGTCCGAGGGTGCATATCATTATATCCATATAGCTGGGAACCATCCGCAGGTCCCTCACGCGTCCGTACCCACCAGAACCCATCCGCCCCGCGTGCGACCCACGACCGCCCCGGCCAACGCCCCGCAAAGACAGAACTCTGCCGCCGCATCCGGACGCGATGACGGTCGATAACAATCGCTCATCTGATCAATATAGCGCTCCAGCCCCGCTGGGACTGCTCTTCTCCCATGCCGCGGGGCGGGGGCTCGCATATAAAGCGGGCGGCGCGGTTGGAGGGCTTCCCTCAGAGCCTATTCTTCATCTCGCCTAGCACCTCTACTTACCCGATTCCTCACTAACGACATGGCCCCTAACCCGCAATGCGCTGCCCTCGCTGCTGCTAAGGAGAAGAAGGGTATGTAGTGCTGAGATGCGACTGGTGCCGTGTATAATGCTGACCTCGGCCGCTCGGTCTACGTAGGACTCTCCTACGGCCAGATCGCTCAGCAGATCGGCAAGCCCGAGCAGCACGTCATTGACAGTGCGTACCTCTCCTCGATCGACGAATATCTGCTCATCTCACTTGGTTCGTAGTCTGCACCGGTGCGTCCACCCCGACGACCGACGAGTTCAACGCGCTCGCGCGCGTCCTCGGCATCACCTCTGCGGTACGTACCATCGTCTTCCCAGGAGCCTCCATCGTCTGACGTCCGACCGTTCAATAGCCTCCCCACGACGCCGCGCACACCACCAAGGCCGTCTGAATGTACCCCTGGGGTCTGGGCAGTAGGAACTTGAACGCGAATGATGTACGACCACACCTGTATAACAATATATCGAGGGAACATCGGAGCTGTATGACATACGTTGGCTAGAACGGTGCTTCCGCGCATTCATCCGATGTGAACGGCCCTGGGGACCCGCATGCTATTTAGTATTAGACCATGGAAGGCGCGATTGAGCATGACGCGGACGGAGGGTATTTGAGTTGGGCTTCTAAGTTCGTCCGGATGTCGCACCGTTCGCGGGGGCCAATGGGAGGAGCCCTGTTTGACTGGGGAGGTGCCGGGGCGTGTGAACTCCAGAGATACTGCACATCGAGTGTATCCGGTCACCAGAGGATCGTGGGGCTACGAGCACGTTCGAGAGCGGGTGGAGTCTGCAGGCGTACTGGTGAAACAGAGTGAGTTCGAAAAGGTAGCTCGGGCTCGAAGGTCTCTCTGTTGACTCACGATAGGACGGTTCGCGATGGACGTTCGGGTATTCTAGCGCGAGCAGTGTGTTGCATCCAAAGGCGCGTAGAGTGCGTCGGCTCGAGTATATGCGTACAACAACATAGCGATGAAAGCGCAGGGGGTATACACAGCGAGGAAGATGAACCAAGATAGGTAGCCTATCAAGCACCCACATCAGCGAACCACTCAGTGATAGAGAGCGGATAGAACATACTCACACCTAGTAAAGCTCTGAACTATCCGGGAAGCGAACAAGACGGAGCTAAGTTTTGTTCTCCTCTTCTTCCTCCCCTTCCTCCTCTTCCTCACTGAACGTGGAGGGGGTATTCAATTCGGTATCGTCCTCGTCGACGGTTATGTTCACGACCTCCCTGTGCCGGAAGCGCCACCGGACGCACTTGAGAGCGGGCGGTCGCTCCGCAGTCTTCTTCCTCTCCGTCCAGTCTGCCTTGAAACCCGCCCAGGTGCGGTACATCATGTCCATGCAGGCGTCGCACTCGCCCATCCACAGGTCGTCGTTTTCCGAGAGGGAGGTTAGCCCACCGAGACCGTACCCTACCGTCAGCTGCACGGTGTGCAATTGGGTGAGGGACATCAAGTGGGTGTCGTAGTATTTCTGTATGACCGACAAGCATTACTCAAGCTGCACTCTACTAATGGTGGCGCACACAAGCTCACTTACCGGAAGGCCCACTACCTTCTCGTACACCACCTCCTGCGGCGGGTGGTCCTTGAACGTCGCAAAGCGGCATATATTGCACAAGCCGCACCACACGAGGTCGTGCGCGAGCTTGAGCACGCGCAGCCCGGGGAACGCCTCGCCAATGAGGCGGAGGACCATCGGCGACGGCCACGAGACGTCGTGCACCTCGAGCTCCTGCAGCTGCGCGGCGACGGCGCGCGGGTGGTCGAAGCGCATGAGCAGCATCGCGTTCGACTGCGCGGGGTCGAAGTCCACGCGGAGCTTGCGCAGGCGGCGGAAGGCCTGCAGGTTCCACTGGCCCGGGCGCGCTTGGAGGTCGGTGCCGAGCTCGACGCAGTGGAGTTCCCTGGCGCGAGCGTGCATTAGATTTTGGAGCGGGAAGAGGGTAGCGAGGCCGCATACCTCGTCCACAGGCTGAACTCGGGCCACGCGTTCTCCAAGTCGTCCGGGGATTGCGCGTAGTAGACTTCGAACCAGGTTTCGAGCGAGAGCTGCCTCAGTACTTTGGAGGCGAGAGTGAGGGGTTGATAGTCGCGCCATTTTGGCTTGTAGCTCTCTCTCGGTACCTCGGGCTCCCGCCAAGTGATAGTGTGGGCGTAATAGTGCACGATTTCTCGTAGGAGCTCTGTAGGCAGTTGAGGTCGACGAGTGCTCGCTGAGGGTACTTCAGCCATGTTCCCAGCGTTGGGTAGCTCTTCCAGAGTTGACGCTATGGCGAAAGCGAGGCTGACGAGCGTGAAGGAGTAGGAACGTGCAGAAAGCAGCCGAGGGGGCTGAGGAGAACAGCTGTGGCGCGTCGCAGCTGCTTCAGCACGAACCGCACGCCGGCCCGGGGACAGGCGCCGAAGGCGATCGACTTTGACGGGAACGTGGGGGCCACGTGGGTGACGTTGTGGCGGAGAGTAGCCTCGCGTTGAACGGCCCTCGCGCCAGTCACCCTCCTCCACCTTCCTCACCCCGGGTTCCTTCGACTCGACTCTCGCGTCTGCGTCAGCGCGTGCGCGAAACCTCTTCCGAAGTATGAGATTTGCTGCCCCGCGTTCACCATCGGTATCGCCACCGCCGTCACCGCGGAGGTACGTTCATAACACGAGCAGGTGGCTAGGCTGGGAGGCTCACATATGGGCAGACGGTACAGGCCGCGATCCACCTTTGGCGTTCCTCCAGACACCTCCTCTGAAGAGTCGGACTCGGACGCGGCGAGTGCTGCCTCGTCTGACTCGTTCTGTTATGCGTCTGAATCTGAAGTGCCTCCTCCCCCACCGTAAGGTCATTTCGCGCGCTTCTGGCGACATTACCCATGTTCATGGAGCTTTCCAGGAAGCCAAAGAGGAACAGGCCACTCTCGGAACAGCATTTGCTTGAGGACGCTGTAGCATCTATCCGGTTACATGTCAACCACCATGACCCGTATGAGGAGTGGGAGAAGGATACACGACAAGAGGCCTTCGTATGTTCCCATTCCTTGTATCGCGATGTGTATCTAACGTACTTGTAGCGCGTTGCACGCCAACACCATGCTCAAGAACGCGTTCAGCAGCGAAAGGAGCGGAGTGACGCTCGCGCTCGCGCCCAACAAGAGCTCGCCACCATCCACGAACAACAAATGCGAGAGGTGCAGCTCCAGCTCTCAGCGATGAACATGAAGAAGCAGAAGGAGGAGGAAGAGCTCCGCGCACAGTGGAAGGAGCGCGACCGCAAGCTCTGGGAACGCATTGACACGGTCATCAAGATGGAGGAGGAGAAGATGCGCGTGAAGCTGGAAGCAGAGAGGAAGAAGCGGGAAGAGGAGGAGCGTGTCAAGAAGGAGGCTGAGGAGAAGAAGCGGCTGGAGGATGAGCGGAGGAGCAAGGAGGCAGAAGAGAAGAGGAAGCAGAAGGAGCAGGAAGAGGAAGAGCAGCGGAAGCAGGAAGAGGCGGATAAGGCGCGAGTGGAACGGGATCGCGCCGAGGAGCAGGAACGTAAGGCGTTGGGCTTCACTACGGCGTTTGAGGACTGGAAGCGTGCCAGGGACACACTGAAGGTAGGTTTTCCGACGTTGTTGTGGTGTCCTACGCGAGCTTACCAGACGTACTGTAGGCTATCAAGACCGGTCCCATGCGGATGGTGAAGGCGGACAAGGCATTGAAGGCTCTATGGAGTGCTGGCCGTCGGGCAATCACACCCAAAATCGGTCAGCTCACCAACGACCCTCAGTCTATCCATAAGATTGTAGGGAACATTCCGTGCGAACTCGGAACTAATGACTGACGTACGGTCTATAGACGCAACAAATCATCGAGATCATTCGTCCGCTTCAGCCCCATCCCCCACCTGTCTACATCGCCCTTCTCTCTTCCCTGGCGAAGGCTATCCTCTTGCAAGCCGAGACCGAAGTGACCGCCGAGAAGCGGAGCGCTATCCCCCTCGCGCAGGTTACGACGAATCTCCTCGGCGTCCTGGACAACTTCGCGGACGTGTTCTGGGCGAAGCTCTGTCAACGCGCGGGCGGATGGCCGGTCCCTGTCGTGGTCCCAGCAAAGGACGCCGACGGCACGGCATTCAGCGAAGAGACCCGGCGGAAAGCGCTGGGCTATCGCGCCGAGGACGAGAGCCTTGCCGAGTATACCAGCAGGGTGTCTGGCATGATGCGGGTGTACTTCCACATCCTTGTGGCACCAGTGAACCAGCCGCTCGACCCGGTCGTCCGGCTACCACGATACTGGACGTTCTTCTCGCGGATGCTGAAGGACCCGCAGCTACTGGATAGCTCCGTCGCTCCTAGCGTATTGCATGGTGAGCCGCCATGTTTCCGTTGTGTGAACGTATCTGACACGGTGGCATCTCCAGCTGCACTGGACGTGGGCGGCCTGCTTGCGCGCGAAGTATGGGGCCAACAGTGGGTCCGACTGCTATCCCTGTTGTACGATGGGGTTACTGTCGGTTACCATGGTCTGGAGGGTCGCCTGATTGGTGGGAAGACCCCCGAGGGTGTTGCGGCGCGGATGAGGGTACAGCTCGAGATCGAGCGGATTATGACCTCGTAGTAAGGACGACGAGATGGACGCCATGCACACGACTGACGACTATACGGAGCGTATCTGATGCTACCGTTGTAATGCTACGATTAGGCTGCGTTTATAGATGCAACGGCGATGAAGCTTAAGCTTAAGGGCGGCGTGTGCATGTGTGCCGCAACTTGCAGTTCCTAGGAGACTACAAGCCTGCCGCGCCCCGGCGGCTGAAAGATTTGAGATCCGTTAATATTACGTAAGTAGCTGGCTTAGGGTCTAGTGTAATAATCATAGTACCGCGTAATGGATCAAAACCCTACTCTCTCTCTCTCCCTCCTCCTCCTCCTCCCGCCCAACTACGCTCGGAGCACTCTTCTCCTCTGTAAACTACTCCAGGCACCCCGCCTCCGCCGTTCCTTTCTCCTTTCCTCTCTGTACATGACTAGGACTCGCTATGGCTGCAAACGGACACCGGCCCTCTGGTTCGGTCTCGCAGAATCACAAGGCCCAACTCGCGACCGCATATAACGAACTCGGCAAGGAGCTTTCCTCGCAGAAAATACGCGTCGTCGGGAACTACACGCTCGGGAAGGTCATCGGTGAAGGTGCGCACCCTCCCGCTCGCTCAGCGGCCCCGCAGTGTCTCACCGCACGGAACGGCGCAGGGACGTACGGGAAGGTCAGACTCGGTGTCCACCGCCTGACGGGCATCCGCGTCGCCATCAAGCAGATCCCGAAGGGCATGTCCGCCGCGCTCACCCGCGAGATTCACCACCACCGGCAGCTGCACCACCCGAACGTCACGCAGCTGTACGAGGTGATCGCGACGGAGAACAACATCTGGCTCGTGACCGAGCTCTGCTCCGGCGGCGAGCTCTTCGACTATCTCGCGGAGAAAGGCCGTCTGAGCGAGGAGGAGACGCGTGTGCTCTTTGGACAGCTTTGTCTCGCGGTCGCGTATGTGCACGAGAAGGGCATTGTTCACCGCGACTTGAAACTGGAGAACGTGCTTTTGGACGAGCGATGTCGCGTCAAACTGGGCGATTTCGGCTTCACTCGTGAGTTCGAAAGGGGATCATTGCTAGAGACCTTTTGCGGGACGACGGGTTATGCTGCTCCCGAAATGCTCATGGCCAAGAAGTACCTCGGACCAGGTAAGTTGAGACCGCCCGGGTACCGAGAAGCTGCTCACGGTTTCCCTCTCGACAGAGGTTGACGTTTGGTCTCTCGGCGTGATTCTTTACACGCTACTCACTGGTACATTGCCTTTCGACGATGACGATGAAAGCATAATGAGGGACAAAGTGATCAAGGGCGACTTCGAAGATCCCGAGTGGCTGTCAGACGGTAAGTATCAACCGATATCCTAGCCGAACGTTGGTCACTAAATGCGAGCAGAATCCCGCTCATTGATCGCCGGCATCCTGCGAGTGGACCCGTCAGAGCGGTTCACGATCTCGCAGATCCTCACGCATCCCTGGTTCACCGCCGGCAACAGGCTCGCGAAACGCAGTTCCTCTCAGAGCAGCCTGCCCATCCTCTCTCGGCCGTCTTCGCCTACACAGCTACAAACTACGACCTCTCTATATCCACAGCCTCCCTCCGCGTCTTCTGCTTCGGATGCCACATTCCACTCTGCCTCGTCAGAGTTTTACTCTTCTGCGCCTACCACTCCGGATGAGACTCTACCTGGGACTGCTTCTCCCGATCTACAGGGAATTCACAGTAACGCGAGCGAAAGCACACTACGAAAGCTCATCGGCAAGCCGTCGACCTCTGGCACTTCCTCGAAACCCGATACTGTGCCAGAGGAGAGCGATGCTTTCCTCGACCGCCTTCACTCTACCCCTCCGCGCCCGACCATCTCTCGTGACGACAGTAACCCTAAGATCCCTCCTGCCCTCCCTACCCGGACGCCCGCGCGTACCAAACGGCGCTCCGTCTCGTCAACACTATCGGAGCATGGCCCGAACAACTTCGAGAAATCCAACATCCCTCTACCCCCACAGGACTTCTCTTCTCTGCTCCACACACCCGCTCCACTCATATTCTCCACCCCTCTAGAACGGGAGCTACTGAACTCGATGTGCTCTCTAGGCCTCGACACCGGCCAGATTGTTCATTCTGTCCTCAATGATGCCTGTGATGCGACAGGCGCGCTGTGGTGGATGCTCAAGCGCAAGACCGAGAAGAAGGCAGCCGAGGAGGCAGCACTGCATCCTTCCGTGGAGCCGGTGACAGAGGCGCCAGAAGAGCACGCTGCCGAGGTCCCGCGCGAGGAGCCTCAGCCGCGTCCGGAAGCGCGGCGCGACAGGTCGCATAGCCGTTCGCAGCACCGCTACCATGCCGAAGAGGGTCGCACGGAGGCGAATAGCGGCTCTGTAGGCCGTAGCCGGGAGGCACGCATGCCGATCCCGCCAGCGCTCCTCCCCCCAGCCCACTCGGCACCCGAGCTGCAGCTCATTCCAGCGACGCCGACTGGTCCTGTCACGAAGCGTCCTACGACCCCGCCGCGTGATAGCTCGCCCACGCGCCTGCTCTCCCCGTCTCCTTCCGTTGCAGACTCGCTGGCAGCCAAGTCCCTCCCTTCGACGCCTAGCGGGAGCGTCAAGGACAAAGACAAGGAGAGCCAGGGTTCCAAGGGGCGCAAGAACCGCTCGGGCAGCGTGAGCATCATGCAGCGCGCGACGACCGCGCTCGAGGCGGCCGGCCTCGTGCGCAAGAAGTCCGCGGAGGCGGTCCGCGAGGAGCGGGAGCGGCGCGAGCGCGAGGAGAGGGAGAAGGCGGAGAAGAAGAGCGCGACCGGGAGCAGCGAGGAGCCGCGCGCGTCGCACGGGAGCGGATCGAGCAAGCACACGAAGACGCCGCCGCTGCGCGCGGTCAAGGACGCGGCGATGGCGTCCACGCCGCCACCCGCGGAGCTGAACGCGTCGCAGGGTCAGATGGGCTCGCCGTGGATCATGGCCGGGAAACAGTCCCCGCCGCCTGATACCGGGTCGCCGGCGGACACGCTTACCTCGCTGCCGAGCATCCCGTCGCGCGGGAACAAGGGCGCGGCGGGCCACCGAAACCGCGCGAGCCTGCTCTCGACGTTCCAGCGCTGGTTCAGGGAGGACCCGAAGGGCAAGCGCAAGGAGGACCCGGTGATGACCCAAGCGCTCGCGCACAGCAACTCGCTCAACAGCCCCGGCTCGAGCCCCGTGTCGACGCGCCGCGGTGGCACTATCAAGGGCCGTGGACGCGGGAAGACCGCCGCCGGCCGCAAGGCTGCAAATCGTGCGGCCAAACGCGCCTCCATGTCCTCGCGTCGCTCGAGCAGCGTGAATTCTCGGCGCTCGTCCACGTCGGTGCAGTACCCGATGGTCGAGTCGCCACCGTACTCCGCCTCGGTCTCGCGGCAGCGCAGTGACCCCAGCAGACGGTCGTTTGGCAGCCATACGCCGAACTCGGAGCGCGAGGAGTTCATGTCGCGCCCGAGCTCAATTCACAGCTTCGTGAACCACCCGCGCCACCGCAAGTCGCCGTCAGCGAGCTCGGCGGGGTCAATGTACCTCGGCCGCACATCGTCGCCGCTCCCCAAGGGCCACCACCGACGCGGCGGCTCCGGCTCGTCGACGCGGGTAGTGCGGCAGATCCAGATGACGCCCTCGAACGCGAACCGGCCGCCGCACCTGCGCTCGAACTCGGCGTCGTCCGTGCACTCGCGCGCGTCGTCGCGCCCGGGCTCGATCTACGACCTCTCGGAGACGGACAGCCGGCGGAACAGCTCGCCGCACAAGGCGGCGCTGCGGCGGTCGCTGGACGAGACGCCGCGGCGCGCGACGTTCGTCGCGCACAAGCGCCAGACGCCGTTCGCGAACCCGGGCGGGAGTAGCGGGGGCGGGTACCTGAACTCGCTCGGCCGCTCGAGCTGGAAGAAGTCGTGGGGGCTCGAGCCGCCCGGGTGGCAGACGCGCGCGGCGCACCCCGCCGTCGAGGTCCTTGCGGTCTACCCCGCGGAGATGCCCACGGGCATTGGCATCCGCGACGTCTTCTCGGGGCGGCAGTCGTTCAGCATGGGCGACGAGTCGGACTGGGTCGACGAGGAAGAGGAGAGCCCGGCGTACGTTGGCGGGCTGGGGCAGATGCCCTCGTCTGCGAGCAGCACGGTCACGACGTTCGTGCAGGCGGAGGCCCCCGCCCCGCGGAGCGTCACCCCGCGTGCGACGAGCAAGCGGGCCGCGGCTGCGGCCGTGGCGACGCTGTCCGTCGGGCCCGTCCCTCCAAGGGCAGGACGGAACAAGGCGAACCGCTCCTCCCCCGCGGGCCGCAGCTCCCCGCTGCCGAACGAGAACGTGTTCGAGAGCGCGGAGCAGCGGGGTGGGCGGCGCCAGCTGCCGCCAGGGCGGGCGGGCCTCGCCTTCCGCGGCATCCAGGAGGAAGACGAGGGCGAGGAGGAATAAGGTGCTTCAGGGCTCGGTTGCGTATGCTTCAAGCTTCAAGCTTCACGCTCGGACTGTTTAGCTGTATATACCCTGTTGACGCTTTCCGCTTGCAGAGGACTGTCGCAGCTGCCGTCGTTGCGCTCCCTATCCTTATCCCTTCGTTCTTCGTTCTCCGACTTGTCACTTCACTTCGCGCTGTATATCCCCTTTGGCCTGCATATGGCTCGCCGGATCGCGTTGGGGTCCGGCGACACTATGGAACTGTGACACTCGCTCGCTCGCTGGTTGATCTACACGATACCCCTGTCCTGTATGATTCCACTTTCCGCCTCGCTGTTTGGCCCCGGATGTTTGCTATTGTATATGCATCGCTCGATGCTCGATGCTGCCAGGCGTGTGTTCTCTGTGTCTGCTGTTCCCACCACGCCGGGACTGCTCTCCGAGCTTCTGTGCGCTCCTTAGTAAGTAGGCTGCGGTCAACGTCGGTCGCATTCTCGAGGGTACGCGCGGCACGCCGGCAGGCAGCTGCTCGACGTCGAGAACGTCCGAATGGCGAGTGCTATGTGCTATCTCCTTTCTACGACGGGTACCGGGTAAGCACCTGCAGGCTGTAGGTAACCGTATAAAGACGACGATGCGTACGCACAAGGTACTCACATACGATCGGTACACAGCCTCAGAACTACCATGCCTGCACTACAGAAAGCTTTCGTTCTGGAATCCAAAGGCGGAGAGCTCGTGGTCAAGGACATCGAGATACCGAAACCCGGCTCTAACGAGGTCCTCATCCGCGTGGAAGCTGCCGCCCTCAACCCCGCTGACTGGAAGATCCACGAGTACGGGATCCTCATCGAGACGTACCCGTGCATCCTGGGCTCGGACGGTGCGGGCGTGGTAGAGGCGGTCGGCAGCGCGGTCGAGGGTTTCGCTGTTGGCGACCGAGTGTGAGTGCAGATTACTACCGCCTCGTATCGTCAGGTATCTGCGAGACTAACTCAGCTTGCTTGTGTAGGATGGGGCAGGGATGGTTCGACCTGCAGAAGATGAGCCTACAGGGGATGTTCCAGCAATACGCGCTTGCTCCCGTCGGCGGCATCTGGAAGGTGGGCCTCAGCCGTCTCTACACCAGGTCTCTGCTTACCGGGGAAATCCGTGCAGATGCCGAGTAATCTCTCCTTTGAGGCGGCGTCCACGGTCCCCAGCGGTGTTGCAACGGCGGCCTTCCCCTTGTACAACGACGCGGAGGGCGCCGCCTCCGCCAGATTGCCTCCCGCCTGGGAAGAAGGTGGTCGCGGCAAGTTCGCCGGGAAGCCTTTCTTCGTTCTTGGAGGCGCGTCCTCTATGGGCCAGTTCGGTATGCGGTACCCTTATGAGCACGGGAGCGACATGGCTGATGCGTCGATCCGTATATAGCGATCCAATTCGCGCGGCTGTCCGGTTTCTCGCCTATCGTCACGACCGCCTCCCTGCACAACACCGAGCTGCTCAAGTCGCTCGGCGCCACGCACGTACTGGACCGCAAGCTTTCTCCAGAGGCCATCAGCAAGGAAGCTCGGGCCATCGCCGGCGGGTACTTCGACACCGTTTACGACGCTATATCGCTCCCCGAGACCCTGGAGGCAGCCTACAGCGCCACTGCGCCCACAGGAGATCTCGTCGTCGTCTTGCAAACACCCATCCCCGGGGCTGAAGATCCGCCTAAGAAGAGTGTGCATATGGCGCGCGGCTTATTCTTGATGCCGAACAACCTGGGGATCGCAAAGAGCTTGGTGGCGAAGCTCCCAGAGCTGCTTGAGAGCGGAGACATTAAGGTGAGCGTAAAACGCGACAAGTCGTGTTGCTTCGACGGCTGACTCGTTGTATGCAAGCCCAACCCTGTAGAGATTCTCCCTGGAGGACTCCACGCAGTACGTGCAGGGATGGAACGCCTACGAAACAACCAAGTGAGCGGTGCAAAGCTGGTGGTCAGGCCGCAGGAGACGGAATGAGCGTACTTACCGCCGCACATATTTTCTACCTGAGCACTTCGTGTATATGTACCAACCTAGCTGTGTAACCTCATTCGCCGAGCGCATTTGCTCATCGAAATTGTAGCTGGACTCGGAGCTGCCGGTGCGACGCTCGCTCGCTGGTCAGCATATATGACGCACCCTTGTCGTACCAGCTAGCCCGGGTGTCTCGCTCGATGCTGGTGTGCCCTGCATTTTATTTTCGCTGCGTTTGCATCGGTACAGTATGCACAGTGCCGAGACAAGATGTTGGTGAGTATGATGAGGCACGGGCGGTGCGGCGACTGCGCGGGAAGTTGGAGGTGCCTGGCAGTGCGGGGTGCTTGCGCGTGTTTGGCTCGAACCGCTCCGTCTCTCGTCACCAGCCGCGCAGTCCTGCGCTCACGACCACCACCTCCCCTCACGACCACCGACGCTCGCACCCTACCTCCTCCCTCTAATCCGGTCAGTCACCGCTCGCTGTCGCCCTCGCTGTTCTCTAGCTCACTCCCAGGCGCACTCGACTCGCAAACTCGCACGCAACAGTCATGTCAGTGGCATTCCCTATCGCTTGCCGTTCCATGCTCTGAACCCGCCCCTTTTCCCCCTCGTCGCTTCGGTGATGTCTGCCACAGGTCCGAGCCGTACGACCCCTACCTGCCGCGCGGCGGCGGCTCTTCTACGAACCCGGCTGGTCCCGCGGGCGGAAACGCGAAGACGGCGGCCATTCAGGCCCAAATTGATGACACCGTCGGGATCATGAGAGAGAACATCACCAAAGTCGCTGAGCGAGGAGAGAGGCTGGACCAACTGCAGGATAAGACCGGTGAGTGGCGTCCCCCATCGTCGTCGCTGCTGGTCGCGCGGCGGTATCAGCCCATGGCCGGACGCGCGCCGTGCGTGCCGCCGCTGCGCGGTGTATAGCATACGAGAGGCGCCGTGGCTGATGTCATGCCCCCTCACAGACAACCTCGCCGTATCGGCGCAGGGCTTCCGCCGCGGTGCGAACCGCGTACGCAAGGTATGTATTCCATCCATGTCCGCTCAGACCTCACGGCTAATATTGACCGCGTCCCATAGAACATGTGGTATGTAGACAAGTTCACGGGGAATGCTATGACGCTGATCAACTCTATCCCTACGCTCCAGGTGGAAGGACATGAAGGTTTGTACAGATATGTTTCGTATGGAGCAGTGTCACTTACACCATACCCGCGCAGATGAGGCTCATTATCGGCGTCGCCATTGCCATCATCATCATTATCATCGTCGTCTCAGTAGTGAAGGCGACACACCACTGAGCACCCCCTCTCCCTTTGCTCCCCCCGCCCTTCCGTGGCCCCCGCTCCGACCCGCCTCGTACATGTTCGCCCACCCCAGCGGGAGCCATTGTTGTGTTATATCTATGCGTGCGGTCCTAATTCCCAGTCGGCTCATACTCTTCGGTGCGGATTCCCGTGTGTTCGTAGGTCTCGAGCGGACTATACTACCAGTTCTCCTTCTCGCACCAGCGCGCTCGCATGTGTGGCCGTGGAAATTGCAGGAATCCGACTTGAAGACATGTCCGTGCATCAACCTACTGCATCGGAGAGTCGACCAAGACCTTCCGTTCACCTACCAACATCCCAGGTGTTGTGTTGCCAAACGTCCGATCTACACGTTCCGTGGCACATCGTACGTTGTCCCATTTCTTCGCTCCATCAGATGGCGATGTGTGTATACGGACGTTGTTTGGTCGAACAGTCAACGCGTCAGTTCGCTGTTGGAAGCTTGACAGCCTGCCGGAGCGCCACCACGCCGCTGTATGCGCGTGGAACTCCGTCAGCAACCCCGTGCGAGGGAGTTATTCTTGGTATCGGGTCTGCAAACCCTCATGTGCTCCCTGCTGCCTGTATATCAGTCAGTTGGTGCATGTCGGTGAGTACCGGCCTTACATTTGTCCGAACAGATGAGTGCTAAAGCTTAAAGTCGAATTGCTCATTGTAGGTGACGCGATACATTGTGGCCAAAGACAGCTATCCCATGGGTACCTGTCGGCGGTAGCGTTCACGCACGCTGTCTCTTTCGTAGCGGCTCATGACACTGATGTCCAGCGCTGCCCCAGAGACGCAGAGGCCCAACAGTTGGTTCGCTGTGCCAGGGGAACAACGGAGGCTTCGCGGTGCAATTCTCGGAGAGGGCAGTCAGCCTGCATAAGGAGCAGGCTACTCTTTTCCCCCTTCGTATCGAGCTGGAAGCTAAGGTTAGCGTTCGCGCGTTGTCAGTTGAACTTGGTGCGTTGCTCGCTAACGGGTGGCGGTGCATCCGCAGTTGTGCATCGTCGTTCAACGTTCAGTTCCGCACGCTCCGACTCGAACGTACCGCTCGCTGGCCAAGAGGCCAGCAGTTTCAAACGGGCGAAAATATGGAAGATTTGAGGCGCAGCTTGCAGTGCGCGCCCGGAGCCCAAAGTTCCGGTGCCTTGGTAGGTGTACTTCAGCCTGAGATCCACCCAACGCTCGTCACGACGTCCTAGGCCCGACAGTCCTGCGCAAACGGACAAAATGTCAGTAACGCAAGACTGCTCAGCCCACAGCTATGCGCTCGGAAAAAGACACCGACCTCCGCACCGTAAACCGCCGACACGCCGGATAATCGCTTTCGAACCTGTCCTACATGGTTGGTACGTTTACGAAGTCTTGGAATGACGCGCCGAGGCCCGTAGCGTGCATCCCGAAGCATCCAGTCGCCTCTCTCGCCTAGACTGATATCAAGCCCTGTGTCATGGGTCCACCCAACAGCGGCACAGAATCACCACGCACAGACGTTATAAGGTATTGTTGAAAGTCCGACGAATGTATCTCCGTCGGAGGCCGCATACACCTGTGTCTTTCTCACACTGATCACTTGATGTATTGTATGTTCCGGGCGTTCCTCATTGGGAGACGAAACGCTCACACTCCCGCCTTGCGCAGCTGTCTCTGGAGTACCAGTATTCCAGCGTCACTTGGGCGATACAAGTGAAACTGCAAGCAGCACCGAATAGCGACGGAACCTTGTTGCGACGCTCCCCTCGCAAGATGGAGGCGTCCCCGCGCGAGAGCATTCCCATGCTCCCCGCGTCGCTCGTACGTCTGTGTGCACCTGAGAAGTCATACGTGAGCATTTGTCCGCCTCTCGGCCCTGGAGCAGGTAGCGGCTATGGTGCCGAACGCAGCCGGGCGTTGCTCGGGATATTGATAAAAACTGGGATGCAAGGGGCATGGTTGAGAGCATCTCCTCTAAACCCCTCAGCAGCGCCAGTATTGAGGATGTCTCTTCTCCTCTCTCCAGCCCTTTCGACGCCGCTCCTCAAGATACCCATCCTGCTGGCCGATGTGGCACTTACCTACATCTCGTTAACGCCCCCTAATCCGCCGCCGCCGCCGAAGGAGCAAGACAACTTCACGAAGCCCGATTTCTTCACACGGACCGCTCATGTGCAGCTCAAGTTCGTCCTGCTGTCTAAGGTTAGTCCCGGAATTGACAACACCTCGTTGCTCGCTCCCACTCACCAATACTCGTAACATAGCTTGGGATCTGCGCAATAGCGGCCGCTGAGGCAGCAGCCGTCCTGGCGCACGCCTTCCCCTCGCCACTATCCGAAGCGGTCCTATCCACTCTAGCGTTGGGATCGACCGTCCGTCCCCTATCCCTGGGCATTACGCCTCAGTACCTGCTGGGCGCGGGGGTCGCGCTCATCGGCGGCGCGGTGCGTGTCTGGGCCTATCGCACGCTCGGCCGCTTCTTTACCTGGCAGCTCGCCGTCAAGAGCGACCACAACCTTGTGACGGACGGGCCCTACGCCTGGGTCCGGCATCCGAGCTACACTGGCTTCATCATGGCGCCCATTGGGAACCTCATCATGGCGACGAGTGCGGGGGCGTTTTTCACTGAGATGGGCTGGAGGGGGACAGGCTGGGGGAAGGTGTACCTCACTACGGTGTTCGGGTACATTGGATGGGTTGGGTTGCAGGTGTTGACTCGCGTGCCGAAGGAGGATGCGGTGCTGCGAGAGAGCTTTGGAGAGGAGTGGGAGGCTTGGGCGAAGAAGACCCCGTACCGTTTGATACCGTACATTTACTAGGGATGAGATACCTGTACCAATAGAATGCCTGGTCAAAGGTATCAGCCACTGCGGTTGAGCACGACAGCCTCTGCGCGGGCACATACAGATGGAATAGCATGGTATTCCACTCACCGGTGAACAGGAAGAGTGCGATAGCCGTCAAACTTCGCGAAAATACCAAGAAGATTGAGTATTGCACAAGTGACCGCTGCTGCCACTGAGCACCGTGCCGACCATGTTTGGGCCGTTAAAATTCGACGCCACGCATTCTACAGCTCCCAAAAGGCCGCTCTGCCTGCTGCGAGATGAAGTGGATGAACGTGGGATGGATGCATCAAAAGCATCCTCGTCGCTCGACTCGAACGAACTCGTCGGTGGCTGCGAAGGGTGTGAGTGACCGTGATGGCGTCACGAAGCTTCACGGAGTCGTCACTTCGTCACAATCACCTGACTGACCAGAGACGCGCACCTGCCCTCGGCCGCCACAACCAGGCCACAGCTACTCTCAGCTAGTACTGTGCGAGCAAGCTACGCCGTCTACTACACTTTGCCTCTCTCGAACCTTCTGCATACAAAATGGCGTCCACAGAAGAGGAGATCAATCCCTACGAACTTCTGGAGCTTTCAATCGAGGCTTCCGAACAGGAAATTCGGACGGCATATCGACAAAGGTCATTGAAAGTCCACCCAGACAGAGTGAGTCCTCATTTCATGACACCGATGTGTACGCCCAAGTTTGAACGTACTCTCTAACCAAGTCTCTCCGCGAAGAACCGGGGTAATCCGGATGCAGGTATGCATACGCCTATCATGCCATGTGCAGAGTTATTGACGTATTGCACGTAGCCCGCAAGTTCCATGAATTGCATCAAGCACAAGAGTTGCTGCTCGACCCGCTCCGGCGGATGGCTTTGGACGCCAAATTGCGCCTCAAGGAAGCCCGGAAAGCGCGCTTCTCTCAGTACGATGCCAAGCGGAAGAACATGGTGGAAGAGCTAGAGGAGCGCGAGAGAGCATTCAAGAAGGCGCGTACAGAAACAGAGGCCCAGAAGAAGGAGCGGTGGCGAGAGAACGAACGCATCATGGAGGAAGGTAGACGTCTGCGAGAGGAGCGGGAGAAAGAGCTGCAGAAGAAGGAGCGTGAGCTGGACCAGAGCGCTCATTCGGGGTTGGACCCTCCATCGCTAGGTGGGTTGAAGACTTTTGCGGCAGAGGATATCATGGGCTTACATTCACGTCAGGCCCGCTTGATACCACAATTCGCGTCAAGTATACCCTCGCCTCCCATCCAACGCTCACATCCACCGCAAGCATCAGCGCCCTCCTCACTCCATTCGGCGCGCTTGACGAGTCGTCCATCGTTCTCTCGTTGAAACCCTCTCCGCCGAAGAAACCGAAACGCGGCACAGCTCTTGTACCATTCACCCAAGTCGTCGGCGCGTTTGCGGCGGTTGGCGCAAGCGGGCGCGCGGAGAATGGGTTGGCCGACATCGAGGTCGATTGGGCTGAAGGCAAGGAGCCCGAGCTGATAGGATGGCTGAAGAAGATGGGGAAGCTGGGTGGCGGGGTATCCGCGGGTTCCAACAAGCCACGCCCAAGTGAAAGCGTACCGAAGGTGACGCCTCAAGCGTCACAGCCTGCCAGACCGCCCGCGTCGGATACACAGACCTCTTCCACGACGGCCTTCTCGTCATTCCCGTCTACCTTTGTGAGTTCTCAACGATCTACACTGAGGCGCTTTAGTGAATCTCATCGATTGCAGCCCGACTTCAATCCCGCTCCGCAGGCACCGACCGCGTCAACGGACGTCCCCGGAATGGACTACGAGTCCCTCACCCTGCTGCGCATGCGCCAGGCTGAGCGCGAACGGATCGAGCGCGAGATCCGGGAGCAAGAGGCACAAGAGGGATGACCGGGATCGGTGAGATGCCGCCCACGCTGCGTTCTACGTGTGGACTATCGCCCGCGTTGTTGTAACATTACTACAAGGAGAGAAATGCTTACTCTCATGTTCAGCTAGGTGCTATGAGCGAGGCCCGACCCCGCTCTGGCCTCGGACGCGGGTCTCATCGGAGGGAACGCTCTCATTGGCTGGCGTGAGTGCTCATTCGTCTCCACCCCTCTGCCAACGTATGGTGCAGCCACAGACTATAAATCTGGCGGCGCAGTGCGAGGAGGACCTTCGGGTGTACGCGGCATGCGCAGAAAGTCATGACGTAGAAAGGCAGCTAACAGCATATTCATTTGCCTCGCCTTGCGTGGCGGCGGCGGAGGAAATTAGCATGCTGCTGTCGGAGGGCCTTCCGCTCAACGCGCTCACGACGTAAGGCGAGTGTGTCAGTGTATACCTGCGACACTCACGCGTACTGGAATAGGTTGCCGGGCTGGCCATGAATGCGTCAAGTATCGTCGTGCGAACGCTATCCTCTCACGTTCATTGTGGGTACTGGAGGGATCGGCCCTGTGGAGGTGAGTGACACCGACCAAATACGTTCAACGTCGTCCCCATCTTCTCTACAGCTACTCCTTAGAAGAACGTTCGCTCTTCCTCCTCTTACGATGCCAATGTTGCTGCAAGAACCAATGCGCTTTAGATGGATTTAGCCGCTAGCCGGCCCGGACACCATACCCCACTGCTATCACGAAACTGCCTGGTCTCAACAGGCTCATTCAAGTGCCGGTCAGGGAAACTGTGTGCGCCAGCGTTTTGCAAGCCTCTACAGTGGGCTCCAATCGGCTGACGAGTAGCCAGGTAAGCCACCCATGGTTGGCGGTATGTGCGTCTTTACCAATGTTTAGGCACCTCGAGGGTTCGCACGGCCAGCGAAACCAAACGCTGATCACTGCCTGCGTTGTGATATAGGCTCACACGATGTCAGTGCGCCAGGATGACAACCAGTGCGAAATGAGGC
This sequence comes from Trametes villosa, assembly GCA_002964805.2. Taxonomy (NCBI): domain Eukaryota; kingdom Fungi; phylum Basidiomycota; class Agaricomycetes; order Polyporales; family Polyporaceae; genus Trametes; species Trametes villosa. The sequence goes on along the minus strand of PUDQ02000024.1, from coordinate 406,902 downwards.
TGGCTGCATGACCGTACTTCAGGTTGAACTCTATCTCAGGCAGCGCAGAACCAAACGGCGGGCTGGACCCAGGCGCCGACAGCCTACTGTGGCCGTCGTATCCAGGGCTGCTACTGGGTACCCTGGGCTTGGACAGCACAACGATGTACAGCCTACCCCTTGACACCCAACGCGTCTCGGAATCTACGCTAGAGTTGCAATCCATGTCGGAGCCTCCTTCCGCATTCCTCGCCTTAGTCTACGCCATCTGTGGTTCGAAAGGTGATCTGAGAGAAGGTCAGCACGCGCTAACGAACTCGTTGCCACTTCTCGCCATAACAGCAGGCCCCTAGTCCGGCGCGTGCCCCGTCTAAATATGCGCAAAACGCCGCACATCGCATGCTCACGCTCCTTCTAGCGCAAGCCACTCGCCCTCGCCACCCCTATGCCGGGCCCTCGACCTGGGAGAAGGGCGGTATCGCATCCCACGCGAGGGTGGCCGCGACACACCCGGTTCACACGTCGACCCAAGCTGCGCATTCGCCCAGGACGTCTCCACACGCGCTTGTGACGGTTCTGGTAACCAATGGGTCGCATGCCAGCCGTCCCGGTTCGTCCCCCGCAGACATAAGTAGAGGCTCACACGGCGAGCCCGCGAGGGTAGCCCCGCTAGACGACCTCCGTGACGATGGAATCCGCCTCCGCTATGGCCCAGTTGTCGCTGGATGATACATTGGGTGCCGCGTTCCTAGGTATTTGCAGTGTTCTCGTTCTACCGAGCGATCCGGCTGATTTTCCGAAAGGCAACATAGCAGCTGCTTGGTGAGTAATCCCGCGCCCTGCCGTCCTTTTTTTTTTACCAATCCCGATCTCAGCTTGTATGGAGGCACGGTCGTGCAGACATACATCTACTATGGGCGCAACGGAGGAGACAGGCGGTGCTTGAAGTCCCTTGTGAGTACGCACTTTGGCGTGCGAATTCTGCGGGCACTGACAAGTCGTTTCTAGGTATTCCTGCTATGGCATGTCTCTTTCCTCCCGTTTTTGCGCGCCCTCAGCTGAACCCAATGCAGGGCTCTGGACAGCCTTCACCTGGCGTTAGTCACGCACTCGGTGTACTACTACGCTGTCAAGGACTTCGCCAATTTCCTCGCGCTCCAAATTCCTATATGGTACAGTTGTCCGTTGGGACGTTAGGGCGGTCAACTCACGCTCGCTCTAGGAGTATCCTGGTACGGGACGAGATCTCGTGTAGCCGACAGCCACTGAAGCACATTATATGGACTAGGCGCAGATCATTGTAACTGTGAGTGCTCTTTCAGACATCGGTTTTTCGCTTGGAAGCTAATGCACACCACAGGGCGTGAGCGATCTCATCGTGAGGAGGTATGTGTCACGACCCACCCCGATGCGCCCCTGCACCTACTCAATCTTCAACAGCATATTCTGCGAACGGGTGTGGAGATGTATGACTCTACATATGCGAGCTCTCTGCGCCACACGCTCACGATTCTGTTAATGCAGTGAGCAACAGGAACTGGGTCCTGATTACGACAATTGTAAGTATTCCCATGGAGCCAACCTACGAGTTACTGACCTTTCAAAGATGGCAACGTCCCTCGTTGTCTTCGGCGAGTAACAAATTTACATGCTCTCATCGGTCCTGCTCATGCAACCTTCACCGTGTAGCGGGCAGCATCGGTGAGCGGTTCCCTATCGGTATCATATAAAATACAGAGGCTGAGCGGTACACTAGTCTTCGCTGTCAAAGGGTGCGTCCCGACACGCTGATCGCGGCCAGCCTCCCGATGCTGACCTCTTATGCAGGTTCAGCCTGCCCGATTTCGCCGAGCTCATGAAGGTTTCGGTAGGCGCCCTGTGTTGCTTCTGTGTTGCGCGCCCTTTAACGTCCATGATAGGTTGTACTGTATATCAGCCTCGGCTCGGGCGTCGTAGCAGATGTTCTCATTGCAGCGTCGATGTGCTTCCTTCTGGCCCAGCGAAGGACCGGATTCTCAAGGTGCGTTTCTTCGACGTCGTGACGTGTACAAACCCTCAACGACATATACAGAACGGATTCCATAGTCCGTGTCCTCACCCTGTACAGCATCAATACCGGCGCCCTTACGAGGTTCGTTCACAGACGACTGGCTAGCGTGTTGCGGGATTCTCGGCTCATCCATGATCAACAGCCTTTGTGCGCTACTCTGTCTCGTCAGCGTGAGTACATTTCCGATCCGAGAATGCAAATCCCCATTGATTTTTTTACCTGTTACAGTACGCGACGATGCCCAGCAACTTCGTCTTCATCGCATTCTATTTCGTTCTTCCGAAACGTGAGGTGTTTTCCACATCACCGCTCGCCGGTGCATCACGCTCAAGTTTTGGACAGTATTCCTAAACTCGTTGCTCGCTACGTTGAACGCGCGGCGGCCTTTACGGGAAACTAGCTCGAGCATGGTTTCCATCCCGCTCTCCACGACTGAGAGCATAAACCATCCACCGCCGACCATGCGGCGCCACAGCCTCCCGGTCAGGCCTACGCGCCATAGTATTCCAGTCAGGCCAGCGCGTAACAGCCTCCGCCCTCGTAACGACCAAGTCAGTGCGCTTTGTTGTCATCTGCTCGCCGTACCACGCCTAACGCTCGGCGTTGTTCCCGCGTGGCTCAGGCAGGGTTGCAAATCGAGGTCCATACGTCAACAGATATGAAGACAGATCCCGCAGAGCAGCACATTACGGGTGGTCCGGATGAGGTACGTCTACGGCGAGCCTTGCCAGCGCCCTACTCTGATATCTCACATATACTCGCGTTCGTAGGCCAGCCAGAAGTTCTGGCAAGACTTCTATGCTAGGATGGAAGAACCCGTCGATATCGGTAGCGTCTAGGACAACTCACAATCATGATGCATCCTTAGATCCTGGCTCACATCAAGGGGGCCTGCGCTTCGCCCGCGGTCTCCGCAATGCCCGCACGGCTTCATCTCTCACGTCCGGTTCAGCGACTGATTTCGTAGTTCCTCAGCGAGTAAGCAGAAGTCAGCTCGACTCAAAAGGCTACGCCTCGCTCCTCCTACGCGGCTCCTCGTAGTATCTATGAGTGCTGTGAGTGTTCAGATCCGACTTGCAGGTCACTGACACGGCGGCGCTGCCCATCGCTCATAATGATACGCCAGATTAAGTTCAACAAATACCGCAAGATGAGGGACTCAGCGCTTCCTTACCGCGCGCTCTGGGGCCTGGGCTGCTTCTTAAGCAACAGCGCTCATTCACGAAGGCGCTCCGGCGTTGCATATGTTCCGCAGCATCCGCGCCGGTGTGCTTCGACGGCGATGGTATACAGCCATGTGGGAGTATACCCCTCCGCCGGCTGCCTCACGGTGTGATTTCGAGCACCCACAAACGCGCATGTGCCACTCAGACCACCCATTTGGAGGGAAGGTTCACTTCCTGGCACAACGCTTCGCGATCGCATCGCTCATTTGTCGTGATGAGCCGGCTCTCCGTCTCTGCGCCAGGTCCGGTTCTCCCAGACGTGCCTGTGGCGATACCGCTGCTATGCACGCCGTCCTAGAGCGGGCGGGCGCATATCAGACTCACCGTATGGGATATACATAGGGCGTTTGACTACGCGCGGGGTCGTTGTGCTCTGTCGCCCACTTTACGCCCCTTCCCTCCATGGCGCCGCCCCTTTTGCTCTCTCTCAGTAACACCATAGGAGCCGCTTTCATAGGTACGAGCGAGCGGTCCGTCTCAATCTTGGGGCTCCGGTTGACATGGGGGTTCCGTGCAGGCAATATCCTTGCGGCATGGTGAGTCCTTCACTCTATGTCTTTACTTTCACAGCACTCATCCCGGGCACCCTCCAAAGCCTATACGGGTTGACGACCTTACAGACGTACGTTTACTATGGGAAGAGTAGTAAAGATTCGACCACGATGAAGAGCCTCGTAAGTTTGTCCCCCGGGTTGTTGGCGCAAGCTCACGTAGCTTTGGCGTATGATCCCGATACCAGATCGCATTCCTATGGTACGCCCCAGTCGTCTTCCAATCTAGTCATTGAGCTCGGTATTCTCAACACGTCGTCTCAGGGTTCTTGACACCGTCCATCTCATTATGATTACACACGCTGTGTACACGTATGCAATTACGAACTTCGGGGACTTCTTAGGCCTGCTGAAGCCCACATGGTAAGCCGACGATTTGCATATCAGGAATCCACCCTCTAACCCCACTATGTCTCGGTGATGATAGGAGCGTGCTGGTGAGTCTCACATGGGTAGACGCGTTTCGGAAGGCCGGCATTGACTCGTAGGCAGGGACAAGTCATTGTGACAGTAAGTCTATAGTGTGTGTTCGCAAGCATACGCGTTGACGTGGACAGGGTCTAAGCGACGGCATCATCAGAGGGTCAGTACAGCTAGACTCTGTGATGGGCCGGGTGCTAACGAGGCGGCACACGGTGGTGCAGTCTTTTTTGCTATAGGATCTGGATACGTAAGTGTTAAGTTGCCTGTACGTCTAGGCATGCCATGTCTGAAGTCGGTGGCATGGTAGTGAGTGGCAGGAATCGGATTCTTTGCTCAGTTATCGTGAGTACCATCTCGGAGCGTCCAGCCGCCGCAGACGGACGCTTACTCCTTTCCTCTGCACAGGGTTTAATCTCGGCGGTCAGTTTTGGTGGGTGTTTTCATTTTTGGTCGTCGCCCACTATGTCTAACTGACATGTTTAAGGGTGCAGCCTGGGTGAGTTCCTCGAACACGCCGGTCAACATAGCCTGACCTCACCTGGATCGTCAGCGTATCCAATCAAGGGGTAAGTCTCCATACAGTGTTTCACCCGAACATCCGCCTCAATCCTTCCTCCGGGATGTCCAGATTTCAGTACGAAAGCTATGTTGAGCTTCAAGGCGTAGCTGTACGTTGATGGCATCTGTTTTCGCGAACCGAAATGCACGCGCTCACACAATTCACTCACTTACAGTGGCTTCTGTACTTTAGCCTCTCCACAATCTTCGCCTCCGATCTTCTCATCGCCGCCTCCATGTGCGCGTTGCTCGCAAGCCGGAGGACCAACTACCTAGGGTGAGTCGGCGAGCTCAAGTGACATGCTTAACTGGGCATCACGTACTGACAAGCCACACTCGTGTCGTTCCAGCGCAAATCAGACGATCCGCACTTTGATACTATTCAGTGTGAACACCGGCGCAATGACTACGTGAGTTGATGCCAACCCGGGGAGCGTGATATCTGAGCTGAGCAACTCGCCTTCCAGTTTATGCACGTTGATGTGCCTCATCGCGGTGCGTCAATGTCCTCCGACACGGTACTGCTCGATGCTTGAGCCTTACTATGTATTTTCCAGTATGCCGTATCACCTCACACCTTCGTCTACATCGCCTTCTATTTCTTGCTTCCCAAGCGTACGTTGTGCCAGCTTGGTTCGTGGCCACCTGAGTAGACGTACTAACCTTTTTCCAGTCCTGCTTAACTCCGTTTTGGCGATGCTGAACGCTCGGGAGATGCTTCGAGAGCAGATGTCTAGGGGACGAGCACCCATGATCCCTCTCACCCCGCTCACCGGCTCAATACACAGGACGATAGGGGACGGGGTCGCCCAGGACATACACACGAGCGAGGTCAGTTTGCGTCTTATTGACAAAACCCGGTCGTGTTTCTCATCCGATCAACAGCATTATCGGGGGACACACGGACTTGCTCTCCCAGCCGAAGTGAAGCGCGCCGAGGCTGGAGCAACGCGCATCACGCTACATCAAGTACGTTCTTCCTCTTGCTCTTCCTGACAAGGGTGCAGTGCTGATACAAGACCTGCGATAGGATTCCAGCGTGATTCACATATCAGAGAGCGCCGCGCAGAAAATCTCTCGAGGCTGGTGATCCTGCGATGTAGCCTATGCTATGTGTAGCAGTATCTCGTCGTATTAATTGGCCCCATTGCCCTGAATGATGGGGATATAAAGGGTCCATCAAATGTCCGGTTACTCTCCGAGCTGGCTCGATATCATGCGAGTGGCAGATGAGTTCGGGCAATGCCGAGATGCCACGTGGCGGCGTTCAGTATAGCTTCCCAATTCAGATGCTGTCGCCGTCCGTTTACTATCATTTCGCACAGGCTCTGAGCTGCTCTGGGGCTATATGGTTTCCATTCACTCCACCGTATCCACGAACCGGAAGACCTCTGTTCTGTTGAGCTCCTGGCTCGTAAAAGCTGAGGCATTACAGAAACGCCTCTGCGAATAAAGCCGACGACTCGAACTCCACAAGCGCTCGCCTTTTTGCCGTACCTCGGGGAGGCGTTCTTACAAACACCCTCACCATCGGACGAGACCAGTCGTAATCATACCCTGCTGACTGCAAAAAGTGGCAATCTTCTTGCTGTTGTGCTCATGTCGCGGCTTCGAGCATGACGCGTACACGGCCTGCTGAGGTATTGGTGAGTAAGCCGCGCCGGCCTTCAAATCCGACGAAATCTTTTGCCGTTTGCAGGTGCTCAATCACGAATATATGCATAAGCGGACACGCCGTGCACGAGCATGTTCTGGTACCTACGTGGTTCATGGGCGAGAGTATGCAGTACGATGCGTGACTAGCTGACAAAATACTTACTCAGCTTTACACGACATGCTCGCCACGGCCTCCTGTCTGGATAGCGGGATGAACAGTAAGTTTGACATTTTCCGCAAGAAAAAGATATTTGCACTGATGTCTGATATAGGGGGCGATGCGTTGATGACCCGAAACGCCCTGCTAGACCGTTCAATATCCGCGACGCGTCTATGGCCGCGGAGTGTCATCTCACTTGAGATGAACGCTGAACGTGAACACCGCTTTTTGTCGACTTCCTCCTTGATGGCACATCCATCCGACCGGAGCACTGGATCGAAACAGCCGCTCAACTATACAAACGCGTTTCGTGCGCCTTTGAAGCCCCTCGGTGCGACGATGTCCCGTGGACGCACCCCCCGAGGGTTGCAGCGCAGTTCTAGGTCCGGTGAACACTCGAGCCCTCCCGTGCCGCGCGCTTCACATCGCCAGCATAGGTGGATCATTGCCAGACGACGCTGTTGGCGTCTGCGTGAGTGGTCTGATCCTGCCACTTATGCCGCCTGACACCTTCACAGGTGACAGGTATACGACCCTACCGAAGCACCTCGGCCAGCTCGCACAAGCTCGGGACAGGCGAGGTCTCCTGCAACGAACCAACCGTGCCCACCTCGCCCCGCATTGACGCTCTCGCTGCGATCACCCAGGGTCACGTTCTCGCGTCAAGTGCGCCTGCGCCAGCAAGATCACGCCCGCCGATGTGGCACCCGCGACCCACGACGCAGGAGGCCATCTCGCCTTCTATTTTCGCCCTGCTCGCCTTTCACATGATTTCCCGCTCGCCCCCCGCTTCGCACGCGCGTGCCGCCTTCCCTCGAGAATCTCGAGATCCGGGCGGCTTGCAGCTCCGCGGCGCAGCTCGCGCGGCGGCGTGACACCTCGGTGGAGCGCACTCGCGACCCTACTTCGCGCCAGGCTGGGTAGCGGGTGCACCCTCGGGCCTGCGGCGCGGTGCGTCGACGGTGTCTTCGCAGGGCCTCCCTTCCGGCTGCGACATACGCAACACGCCGCTGCGGGCTCCGCGCAGGTGCGAATGCTGCACGGACGGGTCGCGCCGCAGCCCGCGTGCTCGACTCGAGCGACCCCTCGCGCTACCCGACCCATATGACCTACCCGTCACGGAAGGTCCGTTGAATGTGTCAAGACACGGTGTGCCGCGTTGTGCCACGCGCGTGAGCCCGCGGCGTCCTCGAGCCTGCTTCGTGCAACCTGTGCCCCTTCTGCGTGCTCGCCTCCGCAGAAACCGCATTGCAGATTTAGTTGCCGGATCTCTGTGACGAGCGACGGGGCGCTGACTGGCGCTGCGTACGGTGCCGCAGCGCACGCTAGGCTGCTCGTTCTTAGATCCCTTTTGTGGCCAAAACGGCCCATCACCCTGCTTCCCCGAATACAGCAGCTAGTTGTACGCCGAGAGCTCTGCAGCTCGCAGTACAGCCGATATGTACGTGTTACTGTGCTTCGCATGACCCACAGCGGGCCCACTGCCGCTTCTCTTCCAGACTGCCACGAAGCGCCTCGGTCCTACACGGCCTTCTCGAGTCTGCTTCCTGTAGATATCGATGGGAGAGTCCTTGCCGAGTGCATACATACCGGACACGAGACCCAGAATGAATGCCCTTCGCATCTTACCCGTCCTTTCTCATACCATCCCGATATCAACTCAAGAGCCCGAAGACCACCTGATCATCACATCAACGTAGTCTACGTAACTGCGTAACCCCGCGGGGACTCCCCAAGTCTACTTGACTTGAAAACCCACATCCCTGCTACTACCAGTAATTCTACCAATAAATCCCGCTCTTCCCTTATGAAGAAGGAGTCCCCTCCCCTAAGTACGCTGCCCTACAGAGGGCGTTAGATTAGATGATACGGTAGATCAGCACCATAGATAAAATGTAATCTACTGATAACGCGCGCATCGCCCGATATTGCCGGACGTCGAGCTCCCCATCAGCGCCCGCCGTTGATACCGTCGGCAACGCTGTTCCCCGCGTTGTCCGGACTCCCCTGACGTCGCCATCAACGGCGCCGACGCTCCGCTCCCCGGGCGCTCTCCCGCCCCGACTCCTCCCAATCCGGTAAGCCCTGCCTCGGGTACCAGGATCCCCTCCCCCGACGGCCCATATCTCTCCCTCCCCACCGCCGATTGCCTTCGTTCTTTTTGCGGTATGTGCGCACTATTTAGGGCTACTAATCCCGCTTTGTCCGATGTAACTAGCTATAGTATTCACTATGATAGATAGGATTCTCCCTCAGAGTGCCCATATTAAAGGAACATTGGTTAATAGTATAGTGTACAGATGCATCTTGTATCCGCATTGTATACTCCTATGTAGCACTACCATATACCTTCAATATGAGCCGCTTTATGTGTGATTTGAGCCATGTATCGATTTTTGACACCATGTGCTCCTACTGGGACATGTACCTTCACTCCCGACACCCCGCCACGCTCCGGAGTGCGGCGCGTTTGGAGCAAGTACCTGTAGTAGGTACAGCAGTATAATACGACTGGATCTACATCCCCATTATTGCCCTCGGACCGCTCTATACACGGTCAGCCTACATTGCCCTAAGGGGTATGTTCCTAGCACATATTGCGACGTACCGTTTGTAATCCATGCGCACTATGTTGTCACAATGCACCAATAGATAGTCGTGTGCAGTACGCACAGTCCAAGGCCAGAATCGTGAAGCTTGGTGAAGATCCGCCCGAGATATGCTCCGAACACTGGGGAAGTGCACCATTTGTGCAAGAAGTGAAGCACATTTCCGTGCACAAGCTCACACATTTGGTGCTCCAGGTGACTGTTCTCCACATATCTCGGGCGGACCGTGGCCTAAATACATGGTTCCGGGCTTGAAATGTGCGTATTGAGCAGGCCTATCTAGCGGTACGTGTCGCGCGGAAAGGCAGTATGAAGTGCAAAAGCTATATCCTGATATGTGGTAAAATCATACCCCTCAGGGCAATGTAAGCTAACGACGTATGGGGAGGATCTACCGCGGTTCAAAGGGTATAAAACTGCTCTGATTATAGTAATACATGTACTGCAAGCATACGCCGTGAACGCGCCACGCTCCACAGCGGGGCGGGGTGCTGGGAGTGTAGGTGTGTCTCCCACCAGGAGTGCATGGTACCCTATGGCACCCCCTGGATAGAATCGCGCGCAAAGTGGTTCCTATGAAAGGCATGGCTTAATGGTACCTAGGAGTGTACAATGAAGACACTAGAGATATATACACTATACTACTAGCCAAGGTTTCTCCAGTATGGCTACCCCGAGGGAGAATCTTGTATAACACAACGAGTATAGCAGCTAATTACATCGGACAAAGCGGGATTAGTAGCCCTAAATAGTGCGCACATACCGCAAAAAGAACGAAGGCAATCGGCGGTGGGGAGGGAGAGATATGGGCCGTCGGGGGAGGGGATCCTGGTACCCGAGGCAGGGCTTACCGGATTGGGAGGAGTCGGGGCGGGAGAGCGCCCGGGGAGCGGAGCGTCGGCGCCGTTGATGGCGACGTCAGGGGAGTCCGGACAACGCGGGGAACAGCGTTGCCGACGGTATCAACGGCGGGCGCTGATGGGGAGCTCGACGTCCGGCAATATCGGGCGATGCGCGCGTTATCAGTAGATTACATTTTATCTATGGTGCTGATCTACCGTATCATCTAATCTAACGCCCTCTGTAGGGCAGCGTACTTAGGGGAGGGGACTCCTTCTTCATAAGGGAAGAGCGGGATTTATTGGTAGAATTACTGGTAGTAGCAGGGATGTGGGTTTTCAAGTCAAGTAGACTTGGGGAGTCCCCGCGGGGTTACGCAGTTACGTAGACTACGTTGATGTGATGATCAGGTGCCGAAGACCATCGTGCATCTTTCCCGGCCGAGTCGCATGCGCACATCGATCACACCGGGGACGTTAATCTAAAAATCGTAATATCGTATTGTGGTATCGTGAAGGGCGTATCTATCCGTGACGAGTCGTAAAGCAAGGGTCAGAGAGGCAGAGAAGATAAACAACATTTGCTACACGGGGAGAGTAGGTCAGCTGTAGGATCGAGCGTCCGAGTACGAGACGGGACGGGAGAGATTAGTAGTAGAGGCGAGCTCCGCAGGAGAGATCAGAGGGGAAAGGAGACGAGAGCGAGATAGATGACGGGAAGCAGGAGACGGAAGCGAGGAGAGAGGAAGGGAAGAGAGGAGAAGAGAAGAGGAAAGGGGAAACGGAGAGAGGTATCGAGAAAGGGAACGGACGCCAGGAATGCGGAGGGTAGCGCGGAGTGCGAGACCTGATGACCCAATATGTGCAGGGGGAATAAACGGAGAGGGGTAAGTATATACGAGGGAAGGTAGTAGAGGTATGTGCATCCGAAGTCAATCCATGACGAGCAACAACCAAAGTGGGTGCGGAAAAAGGGCGAGAGCGGGAAGCAGGAGCAGCAACTATGTATATCGTGTACTATAACCGACGACGAGAGCAGAGTGAGGAAATAAGTGATCCGATGAATCGATAAATAGCGGAGAGCAAACCGAGTCCGTCGGCCCGTTACGGCGAGTGCGTGGAGAGAGGCGTCTTGTACCGCGACGGCACCATCGACGGGTGCACGGACCGGGTCGTCGCGGAAGCGAGCGCGGACTCGAACTTCTCCGGGCGGCCAGTCGGCGGACTGCGCGAGAACGCGTCGGTGGAGGGGATCCAGCGCTGGATCAGCTGGACACGCCGCTCGTCCTTCTCGCGCTGCTTGTCGTCGGAGCGCTGCCTCTCCTTTTCTTTTTCGTCCGAGCTGGAGCTGGACCGGGTCATTTTGGTGGGCGTCGGCGTCGACATCGACATCCGACGGGGCTTGGGGGGTATAGTGGCCGGCCGCGCGATGTCAGCGCCGCTGACAAGGGGCGTACCAGACCGAACGGACGGCGTCATCGACCGGTGGGCGGAAGCGTGAAGTGAGGTCGTGCGAGAGTGCATCGGAAGTGCGGGCCGAGCGAGGGGCGACTGGAACGACGGCGTGTAGGAAGTGCGCGTCGGTGACGTCGGAGAGGTGGCACCAGAACGAGATCCGGACATAGTAGACACGGATTGGGGGCGCGGAGGGGAGATCATGCCCGAAGGACCGGAGCTCGGGGGCGGCGTCGACGGAACGCCCAAGGATGGGGCGACGGCCTTGATCTTCGCGCGGTTGAGCTCGGCACGGAGAGTTTGACACTCCTGGGCCTTCTGCGAGTACTGCGACCTCTGTATATCCCCAGTTAGTGCGACTGATATCCGAAGATCTGGAGTGCCACTCACCATGCTGCGCAGCTCGGCCTCGAGCTTCTCCTTTTCGTTTTGGGCATCCTCCAGGCGGTCGCGGAGGTTGGCCTCGACATTCTTGGCGATGCGAGTGGCCTCGGAATGCGCGACGTGGTTAACGAGGATAGCGCGCAGGAGGGCGGCGCTGAGCTGCAGGGAAGACGTCTGGAGGAGACAATGAGCGGACATTCGAGGGATATCGACTGACAAAGCGCACCTGCTCGTCGAACTTGTCCGAGTTCAGCCAGTCCTGCAACTCCTTGTGAAGCGTCGTGACCTCCTCCACCGAGCACTTCTTGGCGGCGACCTTGGCGACCTTCGACTCGAGCCGGCGGGCCTCAGCCCGGGTCTTGACGGTGCCGGGGTTGAAGAGGAGGACGTCATCCTCGCCGATGTCGATGTGGTCGTGGGCCTCGATGGTGGTCTTCTTGGGGGTCGACCAGCCACTTCCGAAGTCGATGCGGATGAGGCGGATGGCGTCGCTCGAGAACTGGACGCGACAGAAAGGACAGACAGGCGTTAGACGAGATGGGGTTTTCTTGATGATGTTGTTGCAGCAGTTGAGACACAGCACATGTCCTGTCGAAGGCGACGATGAGTAAATTTTTGGCCGCGACGAGGAGGAATGGAGGGGTGCTCACCGCAAGGAATGGAATGGGGCAGGTTGTGCGCACCGTACTCCTCCGCGCAGACGTCGCAGAGCGAGCCGGGACTAAGGGTAATCATAAGGAAGACCCTCTCGTGGACGACAGAACTGAAGGGGGGAAAGGATGATCATTGAGCTCAGAGGCGGGAAACAATGAGTCAGGGAATAAATACGAGGGGGCGAGTGCCTGGTGTTCCGGATTAGGGAGCGCCATCATGGGCACAGCCCTCGTGGTTGGGCGCCCAAATTTGCCCTAAGCCCTCTGCCCCCGTCGCAGCCTGAGCGCGCGCCGGGAGGGCACTCGCCGCGGACTCGACTCGCCCCCTCGTCTGCCAGGCAGCGGCGACTCACCTGCGCTGTGTTTTCGTTTTCTCTCCACCACGGACGCGTGGCCGCACCTGTCCTCCTCAGCAGCAGCAACCCGCGCTTCGACTCTAAACTCGGCGGCGAATCGGCGGCAAAACCATAAAAATTTTGGCTGCATAAGAGGGCAGGAATCTCAGTAAGCAGGCGACCTTCCCGACCTCCGGGCGAGCGCGAGGTGCTTACCAGGTTCTCGAGACGCCTGGATGCACTCACAGCTGGCAGGACAAAGCAGCGAGGACGGCCGAGTTCGAGGAAGCAGCTTTAACGGAGCGAAAACATGAAAAAAGATGACCGGCGGAGCGTGAAATCTGCCCGGCCAAGCTTTTATCGCCGCGTCCCACGCGCGCTTGGGTTAAGGTTGTTCTTCCCACGCTCGGTCCCTTGCCCGGAACGCCCGATCGCGACCGTTGCCCGCAACCACCTCCGACCCCGGCCCAGGCGGCCCCTGCCCGCTCAGTCGACGCCTCGGCGCCGCGCACTCTCTCCTCGTCGCTCTCGCCGGCGAGCACTGACACTCACCTTGCGTAAACTCGTCCCGGCCCAGCCAGGTGACACGCCGAGGAACAGGACCGTGTGCGTCCGCCTGACCGTCCGTGGAACCCTGCGGGCGGAGTTGACGTACGGAGCGTATGTGTACATTTGTCGTGCACGGTTCTCAATTCTTCGCTTCCACGCCGTTTGGTCTGACGACACTAGTCCCCGCGGTGGCACTCTCCGAGCATGGCCTTCTCGCTGAACCAGCGTGTGTGCGCACCATAATCTCCCGCGCCGCGCCCTGGTTCACGTTCATGAATGATCGACATCTGATTCAGCAGGATCTCGCTGCGCCTGTTCTCTCGAGTGCTCACCTATGCAGACCCTTCCTTCGCGCGATCTCGTTTCTGGCTTGCGGAATCAGGGTCGCCGCAGCCGATCGGTGTCTTGCTCGAACTGGCCCGGGAACTCGCCTGCGCCCTTCGCTTCGTCTCTCGACGCTGCGCCTGCTTCCTCGGTTCTCCGCGCCCTCCCGTTCATACATGGGCAGCGGGAGCACCTGCACATTCGCGCACCGAAATGCACACCCGCTGCCCTCGTATGGCCGAGCCCCACCCCCACCCGCATTCAGTCGCGGTCGCCACCCATTGTACGCCTCCCCGCGCATTCATGCGCTGCTCATTCGTTCTACCCGCACGCACTCCGCTCATCTGACGCACACGCGCCCGCGCCAGCACCGCCCGCTATATCTGCACAGTTCATCCGCGCTGTGCGCGCCGTTGCGGTGATCCATCGCATCCCGATAGCAGCTCTAGATGTCCAACCTATCGCGACCGCATCCACCGCTCGCGCCGCCGATTCCTCAGATGCGATCCTCCTCGTTCCTTCATATCCCGTATCCTGCGCCCATCCGGCCATCACCCTCCCCCGTCTTGTGATTACTCAGTGGCACCCGCGACTCAATCGCCCGAAGTGTATTCCCCGAAGGCAGATCGCTCAAAAGAGCTCTGGACCCACAGCGGCGATTCGCGATAGCAAGGCAACGTTCGTTCGTCTGCGAGACCTACGCCGCCCAGCTTCGGGCTTCCCCGATCCCAGGTTCGCCGCCGGGCACCTAGGTTCCGCAGACGCAGCGAGCACGTTCCCGGCGTCCCAGCCCAGCATTGGGTGGCCCGCGGCAGCGAGGCAGCCGCCACGCACTATCAACCCGGCCATCGACGATCGCTGCCCGATTCGCACAACACGCCCGGGTTCTGCGCAGGCCCCCTCGTCACCGTGGTGCACGCGCAATACACTCCGGGTGGATCTCGAGCCTCGCCTTCCCGTGCCTTCGTGCAGCCTCTCGGGGGCTCGCCGCCATACAGTGGGAGCCTTCATAGAGGCGGAGCACGCCCGTGCTGAAGCTACGCCCGGAGCCACCTACGATCGCGGGAGGCGCACGCGCGTGCGCATGACGATGAAGCCTGACGACGCTGGCGGAGCCGTCTGGCTTCGCGCGTGCGCAGCGCGCCCTCGGAGCGGGATCATGGGGACGGGTGCGACATTGCAAGGCACGGCCGATCGCGAGCAATCCTCCGTTCCGAGCGGCCGTGCCCGGGCCCCGGAGCGCGCTCGGGACATACGGGCAGACGACCAATATTCGCCCATACGTGCGCGTGAGTACGAAAGTATGGGCGTGCACTCGCGTATGCGGAGCTTGGCGATCTCTCGCGTTCTCATGCCCCTGCCGGACGATTTCTTGCGCAAGCGAGAGCGCCACAGCTCCCGACGCGGCGCGCGAAGCCGTTTCGGCTTCCACCACCAAGCTCAAGGTCAAGAGTTAATGGGCGCGCGCACTTCCGCTTCGTGCTGCGCGTGCCTGTGGGCACCCGCCGTACGTCGCTGTCAGGGTATAATTGACCGGTTACGTGTCCCCGCACGACTGGACGGGTGCTCAAGGCAGCGGGACCTCCCCTTCCTCCCCCATTCCGCCCGCCAGCACCAAAACACGCAGCGGTGGGCTGGCGCCGCCGAACGTCGAGAGGAAGACGAGCCCCGCGATAAGCCTGCACGTGTGGCCGGGCGCGCACACAGCGGGCCTCGCGCGGGGGGCGATGTACGATAGCAGCTCGGCAAGCGCGTCGCCCCTGCTACCAGCGTACGGAGTCCGGGGCCGGGAAGCGGGCGGTTTGAATCAACCTTCTGCCAGGGAGGGAGTTCGGCCCCAGAATAGCGGCCGCGCGAGGGGAGGCTACCGAGCGGCCGTGTCCGAGTCCGAAGGCAGAAGATACAAAGCATGCGCGGGATGTGGGAATCAGATGCGGGCACGGGGGATTCGCCCGGCGTCGGAACGCTGGGAGGCGGGCGCAGGCGCGGGAAGGGCGACTGACGTTATGGCGTAACTTGTGGGAAACCCGGAAAAGCCTCCTGGACTCGCGCGCGACAGGACAGTAGACTCACCAGGTAGGGTTGTAAACCGCGTCGTCAACATACAGTCGAACAACGGGTCGACGAGGAGGGCTGGCGCGAGATTTGCTGCGCGAGCACGCGATTATCGATAATCGCAACATGTCCGGGGGAGGGCCGGGAACGTGGCAGCTATCGCTGAGACCAGAGTGGTGCACAAGACGCTAGCGAGCAACGAGGAGCGGCGGCGGCTGCGTACGCGAGAGAGCCGTTAGAGTTGCACAGAGTTGCCCAGCGCGTCGGGCCAGGGGGTGCCAAAAGCAGGAGATATTCGCCGTAGCCGGAGGCCACGCGCAGGACGCGTTGGTGGCGATTGCGAGGCGCGGCGGGCGGCCACGCGGTGATACTCGGCGAGGAAGGACGAGCGGGGGAGCGGTGTACGACATCGGTGCCCGCTATGTTCTCACTCACCTGTGCGGTACGTGCGGGGACTGTTCGATGGCCAGTCGCTATCGGTGCGAAGCCTGTCAATGTGCAGCGCGGTTAGCATGAGGCACTACGCGGGTGTTATCAATCAGGCCACAGAACACAGGTTCGGTGTGCTCCAGTCCATACCTGATGGACGCCTCTGTCAGGGAGGCTCCAAGACGAGTCACCCAGGAGCGCCGTCGCGACACAGATAGCGCGGTGAGGTGAGACACCCGAGCTTCGTTGCATTGGGCGAGCGACGTGCCTCCCGAAAACGGCGCATGCTGAGCAAGGCTGAGCGTGATGTTCGGCGCATGCCTGAAGCGGAGAGCGGCTGCTACAGATGGAGGTTCCTAACATAGTATTCGTCTTGCCTGGTATACGCGGGGCGCCGGGACACTTCTATAGCTGCGAAGCCTCGTGTTAGTACGACCTCCGCCCTTACGACATGGTTGAGAAGACGCGATAAGGATGTGTATGGTGGCCGGGACGACGACCATAGAAGCGAACCCAGCCATGTAAACGCTGGGCAGATCCTACTGTGGTCGCCTGCGCATCTGTATGTGCGTCAATACCATAAATGCCACAAACCTGGTTGGTCAATTGAATCTGGGCCAACCTGGAAGCCTACAGGACAGCAGTGAGCAAGGAGCTGAATGCTCGACATACTAAACAGAAACACACACAAGGGTACAGCCGTATGCACTTTCGAG
The DNA here is from genome assembly GCA_002964805.2 of Trametes villosa. Lineage (NCBI taxonomy): Eukaryota > Fungi > Basidiomycota > Agaricomycetes > Polyporales > Polyporaceae > Trametes > Trametes villosa. The sequence continues at coordinate 389,951 of PUDQ02000024.1, read as the reverse complement.
CTTATTTGAAGGGCGAGGCGCGCAAGGAATGGCCACAGTTCTGCAGGTAGGCTTTCGATCGGCGGCGACTCATTATTCGCGCCAGCGTTTTGGACGATACAATGCTCGGCGCATACTTGCAGCGGATCATAAACGGGTTCCTTAGGTGAATTCCGTTTTGCCTCGTATGTTCATGATGGGAGCTTGAGCATCTGTATGCCTGCGAACCTTCACGTAAGTGTACCCCTACAACTCAATTGCGGCGTGACGATAAGGTCGCATAGGGTGGCGGCAGGATCAGCATGGAAGAGAAGACTCACTATAACGACAGAAAGAGCTCTCTAGACGTGGGCTGAGGGCCTACATGCGCGTCAATGTAATGTGTGCCGTGTTCTGGCATGACAGTTGGGACCCTGGCTGAGCTTGAAGGTTCGATGGCAGCCAGGAAGAGCGGGCGTAATGCGGTAATGCACGGTTGGAAGAACACACCTTCATCTGCCATTACTCCTGATATGAATCAGGTCTTTGAGGTATGTTAATAGCCAGAGCTCCCTCGCGGAGGCCACAGCTCTGCGATAATACGTCAGAGTCGTCGGAGGCAGATTACTCACTACTCGCATGGGAAGCGTGATTCTGAAGCTACATGTGCCAGGCAGATCGAGCAACAGAAGCCAACAACGAGCGTTCAAAGCAAGCCTGGTTGGAGAAGCAGCGCAGAATCAAAGGGCTGGTGGTGGTCGAGGTGGAAAGCGGGGTAGGTGGATGCTAGCACGCCACAGCTGCATGCGGGGTAGCGAGGGCGCCTATCAACGGTGCCGTAACTGCAGCGTGGGGTTGGGCGCTTCCACCTCTCAGGGGAGACCGCAGACAGTTTTCGATTCGCTTCCTCCATGCCGATGAGACTGAACATGGCAAGTCATGTTCGTCAGGGTCTTTCATTGCATCTATAGCGTGGTTTTTGTAGGCCTCATTAGCTATATCACAGCGATCCTGAGCACATTGTGGACCTACTGCGAACTCTCCGACTCGCGCTGCCAGTAAACCTCGGCGTGATCGGTGCTGCAACATCAGTTTATGGAACGTTGTCCTGTTCGCTTCGATAACCATTAGACTTAGCAGAATTTGATGGAGAAGAACCGCTGTCACCTTCACAAACAGGCCATCTGAGATCCAATTGGAACGTTCCTGTCAGGATAGTGAGCTTAAGCAGTTAATTTGGACGTCAGTAGTACTCAATTGAAGCCACCTAAGGGTTTGCCTATGAATTCCGTATCCTACTCTTTTTCAGTAAGTCGGTATATTCCTGGGCGCTACCATGCCACCGCCCAAAATAGTAATGGTGTTTGGTAGCCTCGAGGCAGCGCTTTTCGGCGCCTATCAAACCAGGTCAATCGAAATAAGCGCTTGCTGGTCCGCCATTTTTCGATTGACGTTGGCCGCTCGAGTCTCTACTCTCGCCTGCAGCTCGTTCCATCTGGTTGCCTCAGGAACAGCGCTGGGAAACAAAGGGACTCTTCTCCTACACGTCTACTAGAGCTCGGGTCTATCTAAACGTTATGTCGACGCTCGGAAAGAGGAAGGACAGGGAGACCCAGGACGAAGGGCAGGAGAAGTCCCATGGGTGCGCACCTCAGCCCAACACTGACTTAAATGCAAATACTGAACAAACTATCAGGTCGACGCTCTTCGTGTCCAACCTCCCCTATACTGCGACTTCGACCGACCTGAAGACACTCTTCTCCGACCTCGCTCCCGTGCGCTCCGCGTTCGTCGTGACTGAGCAAGGGACCGGGGTTTCAAAGGGTGTCGGCTATGTGGCCTTCGCCATCCGCGAAGATGCCACCATGGCCATTGACAAGATCAGCAAGGAGGGCATCACGCTCGACGGCCGCAATCTGAGAGTGCAGTGGGCGGGCAGCAAGGTGCGCGGTCCAGTAATGTGTACCGGGGCGGCTTGACTGACTTTATTGTGTAGAACAAGGACCACGAGGAAGGCGAAGAGCCGAAAAAGCCTGCGAAGAAGGCTCCTGCACCCCGGCCTCCAAGACCAGCCGGCCCTTCCGATCCTCTGGCGATCCGCACCGTGGTCATCGCGGGCCTCCCCCAAGGCATCGACTCGAAGACGCTATGGAAGAAGGTGCGGAAGCTACAGGGAGCGGAGAAGGTCGAATGGCCCGTGAAGTCCGAGTCCGGGGCAGAAGACCCTGGTGCGGGTACGCACACTGTCTGCTATACTTACGTTGCGGCTGCTGACATTTTTCGACAGCACACGCGATATTCAACACCCCTGCCGCCGCCAACGACGCCGTGAGCAAGTTGCACGCGCACGTATTCAAGGGCTCCCTCCTCTCCGCAACTCTCAAAAAGCGCCTCGACGGCCTCGCGAAGAGCGCGAAGAAGCCCAAGCTGTCTGCGCAGGCAGCCACCCAGTCCAAGCCCGGCCCGGCCCCCAACCGCAACAGCCGTCTAATCGTGCGCAACCTCCCATTCGACATCACCGAGCAGGACCTGCGCGCGATCTTCCTGCCGTACGGGCCCATACACTCCGTCCACATCCCGCTCTCGACCGAGCCCAAGAAAGAGGAGGTGAAAGAGGAGGATGTAAAGCATGAGGACGAGAAGGAGGAGAGCGCGAGCAAGCCAGCGGTGCGGCGCACGAAGGGCTTCGCGTTCGTCTGGTTTCTGAGCCGGAAGGACGCGGAGAAGGCAATGGAGAAGTGCAACGGGATGACCGTGGAGGCCGGTATGGCGGAGACACTCATCTCCGACAAGCAGAAGAAGAAAAAGCAGCGGCGGGAGGAGAAGAAGCGCAAGGCGGCGGCTGCGGGTGGTGCGAAGGAGGACGGCGAAGAGGAGGACGAAGAGGAGGACGCACAGGACCTCAACGCTCGCCAGAGGGTCATCGCGGTGGACTGGGCGCTGAGCAAGGACAAGTGGGAGGCGGAGAAGGCGAAGATGGAGGCGGAGCAGGAAGAGGATGAGGACGCGGAGATGGGTGAGGCGAGTGGAGACTCCTCGGACAGCGACGCGAGCGACGAGTCGGACGAGGAGAGCGGCTCGGAGGACGAGAAGCTCGGCGTGCACGAAGGCGATTCGGACGAGAGCGATTCCGATGCAAGTCACGATGACTCTGACGAAGAGTCTAGTGATGGGGAGGCACCGGAGCCTGTCAAGCCTACACTACCGCCCCCAGAGGTGGGCACGACGCTATTCGTCCGGAATGTGCCCTTCGAGGCAACTGAGGACGAGCTGCGCACATTGTAAGTTGCGATCCTGCCATGACACAAATTTCATGCTAACGGAACGGGCAGATTCCGCGCATTCGGGCCTCTACGGTATGCGCGTATCACCATGGATCACGCTACTGGTCGCTCCAGGGGGACAGGGTTCGCTTGCTTCTGGAACAAGGAGGACGCGGACAAGGCTATCGAGCAAAGCAACATTCTACGCGCCGAAACTATGGGCATTGCCGAACCCGCAGGGGTGAGTTTTGACACTACTCATGCAAGGCTTGTGATTTCTTACTGTTTCCAACAGCCCAAGAAGAACCCGTTCAAGATGCCGTCACTACTTACACCCGATCCCTCAGCTTCCATCGCGCAGAACCTCGTCCTCCACGGCCGGACACTGGATGTCAGCCGCGCCGTTACGCGGGACGAAGCATCCCAGCTCAAGGAGATCGGCGAACGTCAGCGGGAGAAGGCGGACAAGCGCAACCTCTACCTCCTGCGCGAAGGCAGTACGTATCTATATTTCTCCATCCCCGTTTACCCAGACTAACGCACTGTGGCAGTTATTCTCCCCAACACCCCCGCTGCGGAGTTGCTGCCCCCGACGGAGGTCGAGAAGCGCACGACATCGTTCAACGCCCGTCGCGCGCTACTCCGCTCAAACCCGTCGTTGTACGTCTCGCGTACGCGTCTGAGTGTTCGCCAGCTGCCGCTGTTCGTGACCGAGCGCATGCTCAAGCGGCTCGCGATTCACGCCTCCCGTGCATTCGAGTCTGACGTCAAGGCCGGCACGCGTGAGCCGCTCACCGCGGACGAGCTCGCAGAGCCTGAACCCGATGCCGATGCCGACAAGGACGGCGATGTCAAGATGGAAGAGGACGACAAGGACGCCGCGTCCAAGAAGGGCCCCAAGGGCAAGAGCTTCAAGGGCAAGGGCGGCCGCGCGACTGGTGTCAAGCAGGCGAAGATCGTGCGGCAGCAGGACCGCGTCGACCCGGTCACGGGCAAGGGCCGGAGCCGCGGGTACGGGTTCGTCGAGATGGCCGCGCACGCGGACGCCCTCCGCTTCCTGCGCTGGGCGAACAACAATGCCGCCGTCGGGCCGCTCTTTGCGGAGTGGTGGCGCGCGGAGCTCGAGGACATCCTGAAGGCGGAGAAGGCTGGGGGGCGCGACGAGGCGCGCATCAAGCGCATCCGCGCGGAGCTCGACAAGGGCGAGGCGCCGAAGAGCCGCGGCACGCTCATCGTCGAGTTCTCGATCGAGAACGTGCAGGTCGTGCAGCGGCGCGCGGCGCTGCAGAAGGGGCAGAAGACGGGAGAGGGCACGAAGGGCGGCAGGGATGCGAAGGGCGTGAAGCGGGAGAAGGGTGTGAAGGTGGAAGATGAGAAAGCGGTCAGTTCTCTTCCGTCCATGTGTTGTTCTGGGGACGTGGTTGCTGACAATCGTCCAGGATCGCCGTGATGAGAAGAAGCAGCGCCGCCGGCAGTCTCTGCCCAGCGGCAAAGGCGATGATGCTGCAGAGCATCCTCCTAAGAAGAAGCGTCGGGTATCCGACCCTCCCAAGCCGTCCGCCGCGTCTTCTCCACAGAAGGGCGAAAAGGCAGCAGGGAAGGGTGTCGGCTCGCTCATCGGGCGGAAACGCAAAGAGCGCAAGCAAAAGAAGGCCCGCGGGAAGTAGGCTCGCGCCAACCATTATCATGTAGTGCTTGTGTGCAGAGACATGCTACCATTTGAATACTTTCATGGTGCCCTGTTTGTGATGCGTCATTTCCAGTGGGGATTGGAGTTGTTCGCGCTCACATCATGAATGAGCTCAACCTGACAACGCGGCTGACGGTTCGGAGTGATATCTGCGGTTGAAATCGTTCGGATATTGCAGAGGCTCCTGGCGCATGCCTTTTCGTGGTCCTCGGGATAAGTACCTGCTCGTGTGTCCTCACTCGGGGTGGTACACGAATGGGGAAACCGGAATGCGCTTTCCGTTTTCATCGTTCAAGACTGAGGGATGGGGGAGGTTGTTCGTTGCATGTGTCGTAGCATAGTCTGATATACGATCATATAGCGGATGGATCATGCCAGATCTCCGACAATCCAAGATGTGAGGTGCCCGCAATCCGAGAAGGGGGCCGTCGGGCATGTTGCACATATCGATATTTTTTTTCAAGCGGACATCACAAACCACATATGCAGTCAGACCAAAACATCATACACCAACTGCACAACGTAAGGATACACAGCAGCGTATACAGTACTCTAGCAGCAAAACAGCGCGACACGACACAGCACGACACACGACCAGCTCACGCCGCCTGTGCGCTCCCCCAGGCGACCTTCTTCCCGCCTGTCCGGGCGGGGGCGGCAGCGGGCGCCGCGTCCGCGCCCTTGGCACCCGCCTCGGCCGGCTTGTTAGCGGCGGCCTTGGACGGGATGGGCAGCGGCGCATTGCGCAGGGTGTCGAGGACGCGCTGCGCGTGCTCGGTGTTGCGGATGAACCAGCCCGCGTACCGCCGGCCGACAGTGGACTCCGCGATGTGCACCATGTTCTGTTCGCAGCGATAGTCAGTGACCATTACCACGAAGATACGAGGCGAAGGCAGGTGCTCACGTCGTTGATGACAAAGTCGAGGTCGCTCGTGGAGATCATCTGGCCGTCGAGGAGGCCCTTCTCGTTCTCGACGCGGCTCACGCTGCGGCTCGCCTGCTTCATGACCATCAGCTGCTGCACCATGTCCTCCTCGTCCGCGTCGAGGAAGTTCGCGAGCTTCGCCGCGTCCAGGCTCGTGTACAGCTTCAGGAAGCTGCGCAGCGTCGGCACCGGCGCCTGCGCGCGCACCTCCGCGAGGAACAGCTGCAGGTGCCGCTGCGCGGGCTCCTGCGGCGGCTCGTCGAAGAACGCGCGGAGCGCCTCCGGGTCGTCGTACGGCGGCGGGTTCGCGGCGATGAACTTCGGGCACGCGTACAGGAACAGCTCCTCGAACGCGGGGATGCCCTCCTCTCTGGCGGCGAGAAACACGACCGTCAACATCGACCGTTCCACCAGTGCGGCGCCGTCCCCACTCACCCCCTGGACATCTTCGTGAACTGCTCGCCGTACCGCTCCTTCACGATGTTGGAGATGTTGTCGTCCACGCGGGTGGGCGAAAGCGCGTTGCAGATCGCGAAAAGCGCATACATCCGGTCGGCGGTCTTGTTGATCTAGCGGAGATGTGTGAGTACGCGTACGAGATATCGAAAGCGCCGTACGTACCTGGTCGTACTGGTAACTCCTCGTGTGGTATTGCCGCATCCGGAGGATGAAGTTTAGAATGGAGACGAATGCGCGGATCGCGTCGGGATATCTCCTGAGCATGATGTAGCAGAAGCCGACGTAGTAGTACGTCGTCACATGGCAGGCCGTAACGCGGGTGAAAGGGGACTGCGGACGTGTTGTGTCAGCTCGCTTTTCAGGCTGACGCTCTTACACGCTGCAACACACCTTCTGGTTCAGCTCAACGTGCTCCATCACCTTCAGCGCGAGCGTGAAGTCGCCCAGCAGGCTGTGTACACGGAGGAGGCCAATGACACTGAAGTAGCCGAGGAGCTTGTACAGCGGCCGTGTGCCATACTCGCCCACGATCTCCCTGTACGAGGCGATCAATGACAGGCGTGGACATCGCAACCTCGAATACGTACGCAATCTCCTCCGCGCTCTTGCCCTCCTGGAGAGCGACAAGGTGCTCGTTGATTTTGGATTTTTGGATCAAGGAGTACAGGACGTTCAGGACACTGTACGAGCTCCAGACCTACGTAGGACGTCAGCTTCAGCATCTCAGGCAGGCAAGGCCCAGTACTCACTTGGCTTCCCTCTGACAGCAGCTGGAGCTCCTCCTCGGTCTTGGACTTGACTTTTGAGCGCCATACGCAGAACGACTGGAACTGGTAGATGAACTCGTCGATGATGTCCCACAACCACTGCTCGGGCAGCTCCAGCGCAACCGGGCCGTCCGAGTCTGTGGGCAGGTACGGTTCAAATCTGCACAAAGGTCATAAACGCACGGACGTACTCAGGAGGTAGTTGAACAGCTCGCAGCTGTTCTCGTAGGAGTGGAAGCGGTCGTCGATGTCGGGGCTGAGCCTCGAGTAGACGTGACGGTAGTAGAGCTCGCGATAGAGGATCAAGAATATTTGGTCTGTGCGGGATCGGTGAATATGGGCTAAATGAATAGATCTCCTACTACTCACCATCGTTAACGAGGGGAGCGATCACTTCTGCCTCCGGCCACTCCGTCTTCGCGTAGTACTTCTCGGTCAATCGATTCCAGCCGCTCTCGTAGGCGACGGTGATTTCGGCGAGGTTGTTGTCGAGGACGGCTTGGTGGAAGTGTGCGATGAACTGCGAATGTATTGGCATCCTTGCGCGTACTGATGTGATTCCGAACTCACGCGTTTTACGACATCGGGGATCTGGGCAAAGGCCTGCTGCTGGACCATCTGCTGCTGGAGGACAAGTAGTGCGGCCTCATCTATCGTCGACTGCGCTAACGGGCACCATTTCTCAATATCCTTTCTCCGCAGGGATGACCATGGGATGCACACCGTCATCGTAGTTGCCGCTCTGGCCGTAGGTGCCGATGGCGAGGTTGAGGTCGACGTCCTGGAGTTCGTCGTCCAGGTCGGCCTCCCAGACTTTGCGCTGTTGAGCCATTTTAGAGTCGTTAGAGTCGTTTTAGAAGTACGGCCAAGCAGTAGTGGATAAAGAGTGAAAACTAGTAGAGGCCGAGGACGTGAGCAGCAGCGAGCACAGGACGCGGCACGACCGCAAAAATTCAGACAAGTGTGAGTAGGTCGTGAGAATCACCTGCCTCTTACGGCCTCATACTGGCGCTGATGCGGTCGGATGAGAAGACTAAGTTGTGCTCGTAACTTGTTGCTGTACTCTGGCTACCTCAAACCACGCACTTGGACCTCCTGCTACCCTCTGCTAGAACACAGTTAGCTTGTCTGTGCGCTGCTGTCGCCTTACACACTCTCAGATATACTGGCACTCGGTTGATCAGCCTCGTCCAAGTTCCGCGCGTACGCGCCCGTCAAGCTCCGCCATGTCCTGCACCAACCTTGTCCGGTCTGCAACCCAGAGCAGGGGAGGATCCACTCATGCGAGGCGTATCGCGCATGCAGCAGCCAGATCGCAGCTAGTGCGTTATCTATAACCTGGCCCGTTCCACGTCCCGGACCAATTCAAGACCAACAGACACCCGGTGCCATCCCAGGTCCAGCCTTCCGAACCAGAAAGCACCGCGACGATGACACCGCCGAGGACGATAGTACTGGTTTCGACCCAAACAAGATGACTTCCACCTCGGTCGCACATTACTACAAGTCTGCAGAGGACTTCCACCGCATCCGCCGCAATGCTCACCTCCACAAGGGCTCCGTAGGTACCTGTCCGCGTTCCCCCCACTGTTGCTCAAATGCTGTGACAGGCTACCGCTCTCCCTAGTTTTAGCCCGTCGTATTCAGCATCCTCAGACTCAGTTCCCCGCGCGAGCAGGTCCACACCTCGGGTACCGTCAGAGACTAGCCCGACAGGACCGCGCATTGCGGCCGCTGCTCGAACTGCCTCAGAACTAGCGTGGCAAAGGACATTTGAGAAGCGGAAGGAGCGCGAGGACACGCTGAAAAGATTCACCTACCTCATCCGGCATCACTTTGGTGACAAGTACGACGCCCGCCCCTTTGGCAGTACCTGCTATGGCGCGAGCAGCAATGCGAGTGACATCGACGTCGTGATAGTAGTGAGCATCCTAGCCAGTGTCATTGGGTCGTGTCAAATGACCTTGTCTTAGGACGCCGAGCGACCGTACGGTATCGCACCCGACGATGACACGCCGCTGCCTGGTGAGTGGCTCCGGAATTCCCGCCCGGCGTACGCTAACGTCATTCTTAGAGATTTACAATGTCAGGTAATGAGTCCTACATCCCAATTACTCGCAAAGTTTCCCTAAACGAGTATTCCAAGGCGGTTAGCTAAGCTACTCAGGCGTGAAGGCTACAAACGTGTCTCGTGTATCTCGAACGCGGCAGTCCCCATCGGTAAACCTCCCATACCGAACGCTGTCCTCTTGCTGACGCTCTTCTCGCCCAGTCAAATTCACAGACCCATTCACGGGCATGTCCTGTGACGCAAACGTCAACAACCGACTCGGGGTGTACAACACCGCGCTTCTCCGACAGTACTGCTTGCGCATGCCGGTTCTCGCGAGCTACCTCCGCCACGTCAAGACCTGGGTCCGGTCCGTCGACCTGAACAACCCCTCCGTAAACGGGAAGCCGACCTCGTTCAGCAGCTACTCAATTACCCTCATGACGGTCGCCTACCTCCAGGTGCGCCCTGCCCGCTTCCTTCCACCTATGTATCACCCCACGCGACTTATCTGACCCCGCACTGCGTCGCACAGAGCCTAGGCCACCTGCCGAATCTGCAAGCGGACAAGGAGGTCATCCTGGACACGCAGTTCTGGGAGCGGCGGCGCGGCATGCACCGCTTGGTCCCGATCAGCTTCGGCGCGTGCAAGGACTGGGTGCGCCCTCCGTGGCTGCGCCCGCCCACGTTCCGAGGATGGCTCCGGCAAGTCCAACTCTCCCGCCCCGCTGGCTCTGATCCTGACCCGTCCGCACAGGTTCTGGGCGCACGAGTTCGACTACGAGACGCGGGTGGTCAGCGTGCGCGACGGGGGCTTCATCGACCGCCCCAAGGACATCCCGCCAGAATGGGGCCATCGGAAGGCCGGACTGGACGGGGGCCACGTCGTCGTTCTCGACCCGCTCTCGCACAAGGTGCGTCCTCCTCGCCCCCCTTTCGACGTGTGTCCCAGGCTCATTGCTGTATTACGGCTGGCAGAACTGCACGTGGCCCATCAATGCTGCGACCCTGGAGAGATTCAAGCAGGAGTGTGCGGCGGGGCTGAGGAGAGGCTTGTGATTCGGAGGCGGCAGGGGGATACTGCGACTCTGCAGGAGCTAGCGACTCTATGCGGTAGTGCTACCCGTAGTCGGTGCAGGTGGGTTTTAATGGATCTCGGGGACATGGTTTGGTTAAACTTCGCACGCAGAGCTGCGGTTAGTGGAATAAGCTTCAGATACCTCCGGTGTCTGTTCCGAATCGTCAGCTTCGCTTATGGGCAGCATCCTGGCGGCCGAACAACCTGCGGTCCGCCTTCGAATGGCTCGGAGCAGGCAATTTGCATGTTGCTCTCCCCGGGATATTAGTACTATGTAAGTTATACTACGCACACGATCCCACAGGCGGGTTCGTACTGTCATCGCTCTATGCGTCCTGCGCCTGCGACTTCCCAGTACCAGGTATGTTTCCCAGGGTGGATGTCCTCCCGCAGGGTGTCGGCTGCGTTTTCCCCTTCCCAGCCTCCTCTACCTCCGAGTCACTCCCAGCGCAGGACTCCTCGTCGATGTCACCCGCCGCCAAGGTGGGGCTCGCGCCCGCCTCGGAGACTACGGTGGCGGCTTCTTCAGAAAGAGGCGCGACGTAGTTGCCCGGCGCCCCAGGCATGTCCGCCCGCCCGTCCGCGACCCGCATCGCATCGACCCATATCGCGTCGGTACCGTCGAGTGTCTGCCATCGCTGAACGAGCTTGCCGAGGAGCGTATTCCGGCCGCCTTCCTCAATGAACGTGCGTTTGGTGACCAGGACCATGCCACGCTTGCAGCGGGACAGCATGACATTCACGCGGTTGTCCATGCCCAAGAATCCCGGCCGCGTCGTCCGCACGGCGGAGACGATCACGTACGGTGCTTGGTGACCTGCGGACAATGAGTGTCTTGCGTGAGGTTTGTTAAAAGGGGAATTAGTGAGGATGGGTACATACCCTGGAAGCTGTCGACGTTGAAGACGATATCTGACGGGAGGCCCGCGGCCTTCAGGAGCCGCATGATGGTGGCACGCTGAGCGTCGTACGGCGTAATGATGCGGACATCGCCGGCCTTGAGGTCGACGTAGTAGTTCCTAACGAGGTTGACGACAGTGTTCGCCTCCTCCGTGTTCTACACGACAGGCGGGTCAGTGTTAGAGACTAGGCTCGGCATAGAGCGAATGGCAAACCTTCCAGCTTGAACCAACCCGTTCCTCCCTACCCTTCCACACGTCGATCGCCCGGACGCAAGAAGTGCTTGAGTCATCATGTTCTGACTTGAGCTGTGAGTTGTACATGGTATCGGAAAGAAACTGTCCCAGTTGGACGGGCATGCGGCCTACGAGGCAGATGTTAAGGTGGGGTGCTTTATCTCCTATAAGAGGACAGGGCGTACGCTGAATGTCCAGGAAGTGCGATACCTCCATGATATGAGGGAAATCGAATATTGTCTTCATCTTCCTTGCGTGCTCCTTGCCATATGGAGGGACTTCCGTAGTCAAGTCAGTAATAGTAGCGTTCGAGTCAGGACTCGTGGCGTATGCTTACGTTGGTTAGGGTCGCCGAACATGCACACCTTCCGCAATTTGTCAAATTTGTCGAACAGATGCTGGACATATCGCTTTAGCAACCATTGCGGGCGCGCGAGACGCATCGCTGTCCAGATACGACGCACCATAAACTCAGCGGTGTCAATCTGCGACGCCTCATCGACGACAAGGACCTCTACAGGGCGGTATCGGAAAACCCCTAGCAGATCGAGCATCGGGTTCGAGAGCATTGCTAGCGTGCACAGTATGATCTGCGCGCTGCCAATCCTTTTCACCGTGTCGAACTCCTCGCCAGTGAACTCATTCGAGTGAATGAGAGTTTCCTCCATCTCGCCCTGGTATAAATGCTCGTGCCTGCAAAAGACTTATAAGATGGGCGTGGTGTCGATATGCACCGACTTACCACTCGAAGTGGAAGTCTGTAGACACGATGAGCTTGAAGTCGATCTTGTCTTCGATGATGTGTTCTGCGATGTTCTGCACGCCGACGTTCGACTGCGCGATGACCCAGACAGGTTCTACGCGCAGTTTCCATTGTTGGAGCGCGGCTGCAATGACGGTGGTCTTCCCGGTTCCCGGGGGACCTGCACGGATTCATAGTAAGCGGCACTGGCACACATGTAGCTACCTTGGGCGAAAATAGTCACCGTGGACGGCGACGAACGGGTCCTCGCCCAAGACCATCGCATTCGCAACATCCGCCTGAGAGCGATCGAGGTGCGGGAGGTAGATCTGAACGACCGGCACCCTCTTGTCGAGAATGTATCTTTCGGGAAACCAGAGCATTCGGATGAAGTCCGAGCGGTCCAGGTTGGCCTTGCCCTGGAGCAGCCGCATGAAGAACATATCGCGCGCATGCTGCGCGGTGGTAGCCTCGCTCCGGCCGACGACGCGGAGCTTGCCGATGTCCGCCTGGAGGTTTCCCTCGAGTTTGAGTGTCGTCTGCTTCCCCTTCGCGCCTAGGGTTTGTAACTGCATTTCGCCGCCATTGACTTCCACGTAAGTCTGCATATATGCGCATACATCGAGCGATTTCAATCATGAGATGCCTTGCTCGGATCGATAGAGGCGGTACACACCTGTTTGCTATGTCGGACTCTGTTCTGGAAGCGAGAGTTGTGGAGGACGAGCTTCCCGCCCCCTTTCGCAACCTCGTAGTGCTCAAACTCGTTGTCGATGTAGTTGGACTGCTTCGCTTCGAGCAGCTCCGCGTTCGTCGCGAGAAGTGAAAGACATGCGAGGTGCGTTGGATTCATGTCGCATGTCGAGACTATCGCATCCTGGGATACGCTCGTCAGTCTTTTCGCTCCTATGCTAATGGATCTCGTTCACGTAAGTAACGCATTGAAAAATGACCGAGAGCAACACTTGCCATGCGGAGAGCCATGCACGAAGGCAGACGTCGTCGCTGTTCTCGTTACCGAACCATAGAGCGTTGATCGCGTATTTGCGGGCGTCTTCGCTGAGTTGGTCGCGCACGATGTCCCCAGGAGAGGGAAGCCCTCTCCCATTGGGCTTTTTGAACAGGACGGGTAAGTCAACACCGCTGGCGCATAGCCCGAGCCGACGATGTAACAGAAGAAGGACGCGGGTTACCCCAACTCCCATCGGGATGCAGAGAGGGTTGTTGAGAATACCAGCGAGACCACTCCGGGTCTGCTTTGTTTTCGCGCCAGCCTTGCGGGCGTTCATGCTCCCAACGCTGACTTCGACAACGAGAGATTCGGTCGCGAGCGCGACCGCCTCCACCGCGCCATTCTGGGCCAGCCGCAACGACACTCCCAGTGCCTTCGACATTGCACCCTCAGCGCCCAGACCAAGCAACGACTTGAGCGTGTCGCATTGGTGGCTGGGGATGCGCTCGACCGTCACGGCCTCTGGGAGACCGGGGACGAGCCTGCGGGTGTTGAGGGAGGGCATTTTGAGTGACGTGGTGGTGGCAGGGCGCGAAGGGAATAATTTGCACAGCCTCTCTCCCCGCGCATTAAGCTGAGGCAGAGGTTCCGGGCCTCACGGCATAGGTACGTCTGCCGTAGGATTGTGTGGGCGACATCACGACTACCACTTCCAAAGGCGCCGTTTGGGAGTTCGTAGTCAGAGTGCCGGCGGAATTTATACCGTTGCATAGACGTGCACTGTCGCATGCACAACCGGTCACTGGTGTATTTGAGTACGGACGCGATGCTACCTGTATATGCGTTTCGTCACAACTGAGATACGGCGCTGTTTGTTGGGAACGCTTTATTGATAGTAGAGGGGGAGAGCAACCTAATCTTAGCTGAATACACTCACACTCGTCACCGAGAGGGCGTATGAGATGTTGGGCGCGAGCCTGCCAAGTTCCAGTTCAATAGCGCCACGGGCGATAGTGGTTGAGGCCATATACTTAGCACCAAATGGGTTCCCGTAGAATGTACGATAGAAAGACTCAGCTGTTCACGAGCCACTGGCGTGAGCAGTTGATGGCATGTAGCGGAACCGCCTGCCACAGGTTGGAGTCAGCGCCTCCGGCACCGCAATGTACGACCGTCGACGTAGAGCAGTTCCCTACATCAGGGTACTGATGCGGGACCGGAAGGACGTTATCGCGAGCGCACCGAAATCCACGAGCAGAGGTGCGTCTCCGTAGGCTGAACTTACGGGTACGCGCGAATGCATTCGGTGCATAGCTCTCGACGTGCAGTAACTTGCATTTGATGTCGTTGAAATCAAGCAGTGTAGCGGGGAAACGGCCGGCGGTGAATGTCCGTGCTTCGAAGCGGTGATGACTCCAGAGGAGATATCTCGAGTCACTGACGCGGTTGGCGTTGGGCGGTGACATGGTGAAACTCCCCTGACACGCCTATCGCATCCGCCTAGCATAGTGACTCAAGCGCGGCCGTCCTGGATGTCAATTAAATAAGCTCGGGCTCGCTGGTAACAACACTAACGACTCACCACCCACACCGCGACCGTCGGTCTACCTCCCCACACTCGCACCGCGACTCGTCGGTGACTCTTCCTACTCACACCCCCATACCCCCGTACCCGAGCATCACCACCAATACCCCGCACCATACCATGCCTTCACGCACCAAGAAACAGGGGCAGAAGATCGTCGTACGCTCCATCGAGCACGGCAGCCGTCAGACCACGAAGAGCGTATTCGGGACGCTCGCCGAACTAAACAAGCACAAGCCCCTCGTGAGTCCTCCGCTGACCTTCGCCCCATACCTCTCGTGCCGTCCCCTCCCCCTCGTTTCCCCGGACGCGTCGGCGTCGGCGCACCACTATCTCCCCCATCTGGGTTTGGTATGCACATCGGGCAGCGAGCTTACACCGCTACCTTGTGCATCCCGGGAGAAGCTTGATCCCGCAGACTGGGCAATGCCCCAGCCGAAGCCGTGGAAGCAGCCCAAGGCGATCCCGGCGCGGTACACCTGGGCACAGCGGGTCCCCGGCAGAGAGGCAGACAGGACGTGGAGGTCCTCGCGCTTTGTGTGCGGGAGCCCGGTAGAGCCGCGGTGGGACGACGGCGACGACGATGTCTGGCGGCGAGACGTCGAGAGCGAATGGGCGCAGGAGGACGTCGACACCGATGCACACGTCTGGGGACACGAGCGGCAGCAGGAGCGGCGGGAGGTTCAGATCCTGGACATCGCGAAGCCGATGAAGCTCAAAGGTTTGTGGGGTCTGCGGGGCGTGCGCAATTTGCGCTGAGGAATGCTTCAATTTCAGGCATTTCTAGGGAGTTTGAGGTGGTCAAGACCGTCCGGAGGGTCATCGCCCTGGAGGAGGAGGACCAGATGTCGGAATGGGCCAGCCACATAGGAACAGAGTCTGAGCTGGACGAGCAGTGGGATTTGCTAGATGATGACGGCGAAAGAGTAGCAGACCCCTCGTAGCCGCCTACTTACCTCGCATTCAGTCAGCGTTTCAGTCTCCGCCTGTAGACTGAGCTATAGTACGCGTTACTTGCACCTAGTCAACGCTTATTATCGAGGTAATGCCCCATCTTACGCGGTCTAGTAGGCCCACTTGTTGGACGCAAGCCTGGTGTTAGCTTTGCTTTTCTAGTTTGAATACACCATGTACATGCAATGAGCTCCCCATGCCTCGGACTCAGACTGCGAAGAGAAACGTTTCGATATCGTACTACTACACATACATTCATTCATAAGTTACTCTAACTCGTTCCGTTAATTCGTAAGTGAATTCGTCGCCGAAAGTTTTTCTATGCGTTGGGTTGCGCAGGCTTGTGCACGAACTTCCCGCCACCCCTCGTGAACATATCCTGTGAACACAGAACACGGTTAGCCCACCACGAGTAACTAGTCACGCAAAAGACGCACCTTGACGACACCGCGTCCAATGGTGCTGAGCGCCTCGCGGCTCTCCCACAGGGGGTAGAGCACGACCGCGATAGCAGAGCAGAACGCCCAGATCATGCCGATGACGACCCATGCGGTCAATCCCCCAACACCGTACACCGTCTGCGCGAAGAACAACGGCAGCGGGATGAGGATCAGCATCACCAACGTCTATCCATCCAACACCCAATCGTCAGCACTTCCTACACTCAAGTAAAACGAGGGAGCAGAGGACGCACGAGGACGACGGACGCCCACGCGGCGATGCGGAACGACTTGTTGAGCGCGACGGGGTCGAGCTCGCGCTCCTCCTCCGCGGCGGCCTCGGGCGGGATGGACGCGACGGGCTCGAGGCTCACGTCCGCGGGCGCCTTCTTCTCGCTCGCGGAGTCGTCGAGGGACGCGGACCGCTGCAAGGTGGTCTTCTCGTCCGACGCAGGGTCGGGGCGGTTGATCGCGCGAGTCGCCTCGAAGTCGAAGTTGTCAGGCCACTGGCAAAGGAAGCGAGAAGTCAGGACTATTATATATACGTGCAATGAGGGGAGCGCTCGCGGGGGGACTCACGATGAGAGAGGTGACGACCGTGATGATCCCGCCGACGCCGATGGACGCGAGGTTGCCCGCGAGCATCTCCAGATCGCCGCCCGTAGTCTGCAGCCGGGACCGTCAGCCGACTACACCAGGCATGCATGGCGCACGCAGAGCACGTACCGTAACCGAAAGGTCGCCGTCGTTCAGCGCAGAAGTGGTAGCGAGCCACGCCGAGACGCCTGCAAAGAAGCCAACGATCGCGCCGGCGAGCGAGCCCCACTTGTTCGCCTTGCTCCAGGTAATGCACATCGCAATGGGTACGACCGCCGAGCCGAGCACGACGCCCATGAATTCCTGTGACGCGGAAGTGGTTTCAGTAACGATCCGGAAGGGGAGAGAAAAAGACGGTACTGACGTAGAGCCAACCCATGGAGATGCCGATGTAGAAGAAGATGAGGCCGAGGATGCCCATCACGACCGCAAACAGCGCGACCATCGCATGCGACACCTTCAGGATCTGCGCCTCCGTCGCGTGCGGGTTGAAGTATTTCTGCCCATCCCCCTTATCAGCCCTCCCAGCACACATCTTCAAAATTCCGCCGAAAACGCACCTTGTACACATCATACGTCAAGAGAGACGACACCGCAATCAGCTCCGCCGACGTTGCCGATGTTACAGCCAGGAACAGCACGATGAGCAGTGCCGCCGCGCCCGACTTGCCCAAGAGCGCCGCGGCGGCGGCCGACGCGGGCAGGCCGGCGGAGACGTCCGCGGGCGAGAGCGTGCGCATCGCGGGGTCTCCGCGGAGCGCGACGGCCGACAGCCCGAGGGTGGTTGAGAACATGAAGGGGATCGCGAACCACGCGATGCCCCCGAGCAGGTACGCCTTCACGCACGACGCTGGCCGGCTCGCGATCGCGCGTTGCCAGTACTACATTGTCCCCGCGTGCATGAGCAACCGACCACAACAAGGAAGGGGGGGAGCAAGGGGACTTACAGCCTGGTCCTGGAAGACGGTGGCGAAGTTGCCGATGACGTTGATGACGCCGAAGATGAGGCCGTTCTTCGAGCGCATGGTGAGGTACGAGCCCTGGGCGTTGCCCGCGACGGGCGCGGCCTCAGACGCCTTCGCGAGCAGTGCGTGCATCGCCGCGAAGCTTCCGATTTTGTCGCTCGTCGCGTACACGGTGTACACGAACACGAAGATGATCGCGAAGAGGACCGCGGTGTGCGTGCTACACACCCAGCGGTCAGTAACTGCGTATGGTAAGGGGAAGGGGAAGAGGGGCTTACTAGTCGCAGAGGAGCGTGGCGCGCATACCGCCGACAACAACGTAGATCGCGACTCCGAGGGGGATGAGGAAGCACGCGGCGATCGTGTCCATACCCGTTAACGAGTTCACCGTGGCCGAACCACCGAGGATAAGCATGGACGACACGATGATGTTCGTCGCAAGCCCGAAGAACATGAACACTAGGTGCGCGAAGGTGCCCCACCGCGCGGCAACGATCTCGAGCCATGTGTGCGCGTGCGGCGCATTCAGCTTGAGCTTTGCGGCCAGCTGCATTGATCGAGGTCAGCCACCACAGCGACTTGGGTTTCGTAACCAAGAGACGTACCTGGGCGAAGAGCAGGACCTGCACCGTGGCGCCGGATCCGTACCACCACGGGCCTGAGATGCCATCCTTGTATGCTACCGCACTGGATTGCAACTTCCTCATCCCATGAGCCAGCCATACTACAGAGCGGTTTAGCATAAGAGAGACTGACCAGCGTTGCCGCCCACGTCCACGCAGACACAATGCCGGACGCGATGAGGCCGGGCTTGACGCTCCGCGACGCGCTGTTGAACTCCTCCGAGTTCTTCGGCGAGAAGCCAGTGTAGCGCGACTGGATCGCGGTGAGGCACACCATGAACGCGCTGAAAAACAGGCCGATGCCTATTCGCCGCGCTCAGCCACGAGCGCCGCGCACGCGAGCAGATCGGGAACATACCGACGACTGGACGGGTGGGGATCGTCAGGAATCGGGATCGGCTGGCGTCTGATTGCGGGGATGTGGACTCACCGACACCGTACCCCGCGCCTTGCGGCAAGATGGGCTCGTTTGCAGACATCTTTCAAGACAGCACAGGGAAAAGCGAGTCGAGTGGGCGAGGTTCTCTGAGTCAAGAAGCCGCAAGAAGCCGCGGGGCGAGTTCTCCCACTTCAGCGAAGAAGTCGAGAGAGAGGCGTGAGTTCCGAGGGGAGGGAAGGAACGCCTTCTCCCCATCCCCAGCCTAGCGTTTATAAGAAGCGGGAGCTTTGTTGAGTACATGACTCCCAGGAAATTTCCAGCCTGTAGTACCCGAGCCCCGCATCAAGGCTAGCTTCGCGATACGCCAGCAGACCCAGGGCGGAGGGGCTTATCGGCGTTGGTGGCGGCCTATTGAGATAGGCAAAGAAAGCAGGAGCTCCGCAGGAAGTTCGCGAGAGCAAACTTATCAGAATCCTCCTGGACGCGTGGGGGGTTGGTGCAAGCGAGGTGCGATAAGCACTTTGTACCTCGGTACGAGGGCGTCTTAGATTGCATGCACCATCTAACTCTCTAAAAATGAACTATTGGTAGCAGCGCAGTGTCCTAAAGATAGGTTATCCATCGGCCTTTCCAGTGATAGACTTGACTCACCCAGTATGCCGCCAACCAAAAGTGCAACATAATGCCACGCACTGTGCTCGGAGGAGTGGTATGTATGGGCGCCTACTTTGTTGTGGACGCGCCCGATCGTGGGATCTAATCTCGTCGAGATAAAGGACTAAACTCCGTGAATCACGGACGTACCCCAGGGCGATATCAGTACTAGTGTCGCTCACCTGAGCGAAAGTACCGGCTCATAACTTCTGCAGTGTCCACACAGATTGAGATCGTACACAACTGCTCGGTCGTGAGGCGGAATACAAGAACGCACAGCGAGCACTTCGAGGGGATTGGAGCGCGCGCCAGTCCCAGGCCGCGCTAGCTGTTAGTAGCCGCTGGCCATGATATTGCATGACTCATCCGTACTGAAGTCTTGACTCCTTCAATGATCAAAATGTCCAGAGCGCACACGTCTTTGGTTTTGTGATAGCAGAGAGGGCCATTACTCATGTATCGATGGCGGCCGCATAAATCTAATTTATGGACGGCAGGGCCTCGTCAGGAAGCCTCCGACTGTCGTGCTCACTTGCGCCCGGCGCCGCTGCGCGCGAGTCAGCCTCAGTCAACCTCCGTGTGTCGGAGGCCTGCCACCTCCGCCCACATAATAAGAATCACACGCCGGGCGTGTGCGTGAGATCCAGATCCACTCTCCACCATCGCTGCTGCTACTTACTATCATACACTACACGCTACACCCCACTACTGCTACTGCCATGTCGTCAGCGCCGCCGAACCCGTACAAGCTCGCCGTGCTCATCTGCGACACGCCGCTGCCGGCGGTGCTCGCCGCGAACGGGGACTACGGCGCGATATTCGAGAAGCTGTTCCGCAATGCGCTGAGATCTATCGGCGATCCGGACGTGGAGCTCGTCGTGGACGGGTACGACGTCAAGAACGAGCAGGCGTACCCCGCGGATGTCGATCAGTACGACGCGGTGCTCCTCACAGGCTCGGGTGCGTATTCGCTTCAGTAGCACGGGGTGGGGGCGCAGCTGACGGAGTGCTCCAGCGGCGTCGGCGTACGAGAACCTGGAGTGGATCAACAAGCTCGTAGAGTACGTTCAGTTCCTGGCCAGTGAGAAGCCACATATTCGGATATTCGGTGGGTCTCGTGCGTTTGCAGCCGTGAGGGTGCGGGTGCTGACCGTGGTGAACAGGCATCTGCTTTGGGCACCAAATTGTGGCGCGTGCGCTGGGTGGGGAGTGCGTGCCAAACGACGGAAAGTGGGAGATCGGGTTGACGGATATCGGGCTGACGGAGGTCGGGAAGAAGCTCTTCGGCGTGCCCAGACTGGTAAGTCCGCTCCCTTCCCTGCGCCCAATGCGGGCGATAGCTAACAATACTCCCCCGATCTAGAGCTTAGAGGAGATGCACCGCGACCACGTCCCCACTGTCCCGCCCTCTTTCCACCTCCTCGGCTCAACGCCCGTCTCGCCCAACCAGGGCATGGTCCGCCTCTACCCGGACGCGTCCCCCGACGCCCTCTCTCCAGCGGACGTGCACATCTTCACCGTGCAGGGCCACCCCGAGTTCCAGACGAAGATTACGCAGGAGATCGTCAAGGCGCGGCACTCCACCGGCGCGCTCGACAAGACCCTCGTCGAGGACTACTGGCGGCGGGCGGACAGGCGAAACGACGGCCCGGGCGTGGTGGGAAAGACGCTGTGGGACATGCTGCGTGCAGCGAGGGCGACGGCGGGCTCGCATCCGGCGAAGCAGGCCGCAGCATGACCAGTCGTATGCCTGGAGATGCTTGTATATAGAGTAGCCGCATGGAAGGACACACATCTATGAGCGCAGGGAACCTACGAGATGATGTGTGTAAAAGCAGCCTCACTAGTTTATCATCACGTCCGACGAGTACGGATAGATGCACACCTCCAGATGGGATAGTCCGGAAATTAACTGCGTATTACATGTAATCGTCCTCATTCATATCGTCCAAGAACCAATTCGCCGCAGCCTTGTCTCGGGCTTCTCCTGCTGGGACCTCTTTCAACACCGTCAGCTTCAGAAGCTCGGCGAGGGCCTTAGCCCTCTCGTAGTGCTCGTTAGGCACCCACGTCTCCGTCTCGAAGCCGACAAGGGCCTGACAACCAACGAAGTTCCCGTCTGACAGCTGCAGCCGTTCGCTAAACGCTTTCGTCTTGCTCACGTCGTCAGGTGCGAACTCGACCGGACACGGCACATCAGGCCCTACAAGCTCGGCCCACCTCTCCGTCGCCTCGACCAGCAGAGCATTCAGGTCGTGGGTCTCGCCCTCCCAGGGAGCACCTGCGCGGTCGAAGAGGCGGCGGATGAAGAGAGACACCGGGTCCGATAGGGCGTCGTGGTGGAGCGCATTGAGCTCCATCGTGCTCTTGGCGTAGTGGAAGTGGACAAGACGGGCGTGGTAGCGCCCGTAGACCTCCGCGTAGTCGGATTCTTGCAGCTCGTCCATGTTCTCCGGCAATGACGGCGGGGCGAGAGTCTGCGAGCCCGGGTCGTCATAGTTCTGCAGACGACCCGGTATACCGGCGAGCAGGAAGCGGGGCAGGATCGCAGCGTGCTGCCAGTCGAGCAGGCCGACGATCTTCCAGCGTTCAGAGCCTGGGGAGTCTGGCGAGGGCGACACCATGACGTTGCTGGGGTGGAAGTCAGGATGGCGCATACAGAACGCGCGGAGGGAGGCTTCCTTGGGCACGAGCGCGGGGGCCATGCGACAGTAGAGCTCTAGATTCTTGATGTGGTCCAAAGGCGACTGCTCCTCAAACTCATAGGCCTCCCTTCGCTCGCGCTGGAAGGGGAGTAGCGGCCGACCGAAGCGTTCCAGATAGGCTGCTTCTTTGCATGCGGCGGCCGCGAGCGCCGCCTCTGCGTTTTCGTCTACACAATAAATCTCGATTAGTTCCAGAAATTTTCAATACACAGAGAGAGCGAGACGTACAAGGTCCTCGGTCCACATCGAGCTGTGACCTCCTCCCGTACCACATCGGCAACCTCGCGTCTGGACCGATACAGAAGCGCTGCTCGTCGAGAGGCACCGGAGCGCCCGTCATCCTCCCCGCTGCCTTCTGCAGGTCGTCGGCATAGTAGAGGCTTCCGCCGGCCGGGAAGGGAATCGCCATGATTCGAGCCTCGAGCTCGACCATCTGGCGCACGACCGAGGCGATTTCCGCGTCCTCCAGCTCCATCCATATGTCGCTGAGCTTTGTACCTGTGACGAACTCCATGAATATGTACTCCGTCTTGGCAGCGTTGTCCGGCGTAGGAGAGTAGTCGTAAATCTGGGGCACTGGCAGGCCATGGACACGGAGGAAGCGCATCGTGGCGACCTCGCTGGCGACGGCGTAGAACTTCGGGACCGTGACGGGGTACGGGATGCGAGCGACCATTCGGAAACTATCGCGCATGGTGATAAGAAAGATGCGATTGAAGCCGCCCTCGTCGAGCTTCGTCATGGTGTCGACATCCTGGAACGTCCGACCGACAGACTGTGCCGCAAGACGACGCAGCTCGTTGTCGTCGAACTCGCGCGTGCGCTCTGCGAGGCGAACTTTTTCGTTAACACTAGAACGTGCGAGAATCGGCGCATCAGGGACATGGGCTCATGCGAGGGGAGCGACAGGTATAAGACTTACAGCCAGCGCCCTGACGTATAGTTGAAGAAGTCATGCCCGCAGCCTGACATGCTTGAGAATGTACGACGTGGCAGCTGTCGAGCATTTCGAGCGGAAATGGTGATGAGCGAGTAAAGACGTGCTGAACGCGATGGGAAGAGAGTGGTGCGGAGGACCCGCGTCGAGCGCGCGAAGGAGAATCGCATCAGCCGTCGTGTGCGGAGAACGAGGTCTAGAAGAAGGATCAGAGAGTGGGAGGAAGTCGACTAGGCAGCGCGGGGTTTTATGAGATTCGTACTGAATAGGCGGATTAATGATCTACTGACCTTTTTCGTTTACCGAGTACGCAGCACGCGAGAGGATTAGAGTGGTGGTGGTGGGATCCCGGCGTCTGGTGTCTGAACCGAGCCGACGCGCCACAAGACGAGAGTAGGAGCTGTTTGTGTTAGTTCGAGATGGCGGCCGACCTGGCGCAAAGCGTGTGAGCAGCTGGACATGAGGGGGACCGTGCAGCAGCGCGTGTCGGATGGAGGAACTGCTGAGAATGCCGGTGCTGGTGTGCAGACATGGTGCTCGCCCAAGGAGGTGCGGGATGCGTATCGTAATACGTAGCCGACGGCAGAGGAGCGCACAAGCAATGCAGACAATCGGCTAGGACAGCGATGACACGAGGGGCATTGGCCTATGTCCCCCTCCGGAACAGGCTAGTGACTAATTCGGTAACTGGACTCCTGTCACCGCGCTTGCTCCGGGACTGTCCAGGTCCTGAACCAGACAGCCTGCTGACGTCATTTCCAGGTCCTGTTCAGGTCCTGAGCCAGACAACCTGGTTGCGGACCGGAACAGCCGCTGAGCCAATCACAGAACAACTATCCTGCTACGCCGCTGTTCCGATCCCGAACCAGCACCTCAACCATTATCCTGTCTCCAGACCCAGTCCCGCTTCGGAACAGGTAACCTGCTCGCTCCCGTAGCTACCAAACGAACATTCCCGCAACATGTAACCTGCTCTTCGTCGACATAGCTAGTTATTGCCCGCCGTGCCTCCACAGTCCAGCTATCGAGTGACCGCTCTGCGCCGCGACCTGGCGAACTGCCGCCCCGTGCCCGCGCTCGCGCGCGCGCACACAGATTCTGTTGCCGCACGCGCACTCGCAGACCCATTCGTGCGCGCATCCGTCCATATACGCGCGCAACCATCCGTCCGGACGCGCGCAAAAATCCGTCCAGCACTTCCTACGGGCCCGCGCGCGAGCTCGCGAGCTCATATGCGCTTGTTGCGCTTGTAAGCGCTTCAGCTCGCGCTTTGCCCCCCGGAGCTCGTGTGCCTCACCGGAGCTCGTTCAGCTCGCGCTTTTCCCCCCGGAGCTCGTGTGCCTCACCGGAGCTCGTGCGCGAGCTCGAGTGCCTCTCCGGAGCTCGTACGCGAGCTCATGTGCCTCCCCGGAGCTCGGCCACCCACACAGCATACCTAGTGCGCACATTTCCGGAGCTCTGTGTGCGCAGAGCTCTCTTGCCCGAGCTTCTGATGAGCACTACCGAGCTCCTAGCTTGCCGAAGCCCCTGACTTCGAGCTCGCGAGCTTCGAGTGCGCACGTCAGTGAACGAGCTCAGAACGAGCTCTCTCAAGGTTCCACACTCCGAGCTCGCGAAGCTCGGGGCGCTCACGACGAAGCTATGAGCTCGCCAGAACTTAGCGCACGCACGAGCTACTTGAGCTCGAGTTCGATATCCGGCGAACCCAGCACGAAGAGAGGGGATGGCAGGTGCCAATCACACACTTCGCCTCGCCCTCGCTCGTCCAATGAAACATCGTGTATTCGTATGCCACAGCTCCAAGAGTACGCACTCGTTATGCACACAAGATCGGTTCAGAATCGGCCGCCCTCGGCAAAGGTGTCCTTGTCCCAGCCAAACCTGCGCGAAAGCCGCCGCTTGATGCTGATGAGTCGCATTAGTGGCGAATCCTATAGCATGTGGGATGAATACATACTTGTCTTGATGATGTTTTTCCATGGGACCGGCATGACCCTGATGGGAGTGTTAGCGACATCGACAAACGAGTATGAAGCAATACTCACCCTGTGAATCACGACCCTGCCCCTTCCCAAGTACCCTGGAATGCGATACCCGCATAGAATCCCCTTCCCTACCATCTTGAACTCAAGCTCCGCCATGGCCTGCAGGACGTTAGTATGGAATCGACCGAGACGCGACGGGCTCACGCTGTTAAAGTCCTGCCAGTGGAAGGTGTAGCGAGCATCCCCCTTGAACAGGGACAGCATGACCTGTGAAATCGTCAGCCCTGAGTTCGACATATGGATGAAGGACGTACGTCGCGCGAGGAGGAGCTGAGAGGCATCGGGGACTGGTGTTGAAAAGGATGGAACGGGCCAAGACGCGGCGGCGAGAGTCGAATGCGTGCGGCGACGACGGCGAAGACGACGAGAGACGATCCCAGGAGGTGACGGAGAGAGGTGACGACGAGGGACGCGCGACGGGGAGAGAAGTAGACGAGAGGCCGACGGGCCAGGACGCGGCGGCGAGAGTCGACTGCGTGCGGCGACGACGACGACGGCGAGAGACGATCCCAGGAGGAGACGGGGAGAGGTGACGACGAGGGACGCGCGAGGAGGGGAGAAGTAGACGAGAGACGACCCCGGGAGACGACCGGGAGAAACGACGGGGAGAGACAACGGGGAGGCGATGGAGAGAGGGCTGAGAGAGAGAAAATGGAGCGAGTGTTGGGGTGTTGGGGTGTAGAAGGGAGCGTGCTTGAGTTTAACGGTGGCCGGCGGTTGTGGACGACGGGGGAACGCGAGAGAGAGGGGGAGAGAGGTAAGCGCCAAACAGGCGCTGGAGTGCGCGCGGGAGAGAGAGCGCGGGAGCGATAACAAGGACGCGCGAGAGCGCGCGGGGGCGAAGTGAGGGATATGGTACGAGAATGCAAGGAGACGGGGAGCCGGAGATGCGGGGAGAGGTGCAGAGACAACGGTGAAAAGTGAACGCGCGCTCGGGAGAGAACGCGCCTCCGCTTACTGCTTCTGGGGCGTGGCTTGCTGCTTAGTCTTCGGCCTCGGAGGGGGCAGCGTAAAGACGTAGTCCTTGTCGATGATCTTCAAGGACTCGCGTTCGTGCGGACGCAGCGACTTCAACCAGTCCTGGTCGTAACAGTTCCTCCAAAGGCCGATTGGTGCGGGTCCGTCTTCGACGCGCGGATTTTCGCGCTCGACGCGGTCGCGGGGTGCGTTCCCCGGTTTCGCGCGCTCGCCTACTGGCTTAGACCAGCACTCCCGGTACAACACGTCGAGCGCTCGCAGGAAGAGCTTGAGAGCTAAGCTCTGCCACCGAGCTTCCACGATGCGGAACTTCGGCGGGTGCTCCTTCTCATCCCCGTCCGTCTCGTCACCGCTCATGTGAATCGGCTTGAGCTTGAGGAAAAGACGCTTGTGCTCAAGCTTGAACACCAGAATGACGTGTACGCGACTGTTGCGAAGCTGGGACGTATTAGCGATCGGTTTAGAAGATCGTATGACGAACTTACCGTGCCCCTGCGCGCGTTCATTGCTTTCCGCTGCTTGATTTTGTCCTGCACTTCCTTGCTCAGCGGGTTGAAGTGCTGCTTGTACAACTTCCGTCGGTAATCCATGTGCTGATACAGGACTTTGCTGATGTATCGCTCCGTGAGAAGGACGCTGGGGATGTCGTGGTCGGAATAGTCTCCGCCCTTGTACATCTTGATCAAGCTGTCGCAGAAGACATGATTGGCTAGGCGATTGAAGCCGTTCTCTTTCCAAGATCGCTGGAAGTCGATGCGGAAGGACTGGACCGTGCATGCTAGCATGTCCTCGTCGCCGGCTAGGAAGTTGGTCATCTCCTCGTCCGTGATTGGGGGGTTATTCTCGACAAGCTCGTCCATGGACTCGGCGTGGCACAGTGTCAGCAAATGCTTGCGGACGCACGCCTTGGGGTATGGTAAGTAATGAGCTGGTCCAGCGTGGGGGCCTCTTACCTGCAGTGCTCGGACGCCCTCTCTGTTCCTGGGATCCTTGAGGGCGTCCATCTGCGGCCGCTTCTTACGGGAGCGCACACGGAGGTCGCCCTCCGCGACCTCGTCATCCGCCTCGTCGCCCTCATCCGCTTCCACCTCGTCGTCGAGTGCGTCCGCGGCGCTTTCTCGCTCGGCATGCGGCGTCTTGATCGTGTCAAGACGCGCCGCGAGCTCGGTGAACTGACTAGTAAGAACAGACCTGAAGAGGGGTTTTAGCGCATGCATCGGCATCATACTCGTACTACCACGTACTGTAGCTCTTGGTTTTGTACTACCAACGTTTGCATCAGTTGCGACATCTGTTCGTTCTGGCGCAGAAGTAGCGCCATGAACTGTGCAGAGTTATCCTAGATGATTAAACAGTTCAGTCGCCTGCTTCGGCGTGCTCGTGACGCAAAGACTTACCTTTCCAGGCGAGGGACTCGGGGCGTGGTCGAATTTGGGCGATGGTACGCGGTAATGGTTCTGCTCGGTCGACGAGGAAGGTGCACTATCCGTTAGGATCGGCTTGGGTGGCGTGGTGACGGGTTCCGGTGCGCTGAAATCGTCCGGTATCGGAAGCCGTGGTGCGTCGTCAAGGGGGCGCGGGGTTCTAGCAGGCGACGGCAGCGGGCTGACCGACATCCATCTAATGGACGATGCTGCTGAGCGAGAGGTGGGTCTTGGCGGCGTCGAGGGCGGGGCTGGATCCTTGACGGTGTCCGGGGATGGTTCGCGTGACCGGTTCGACGTCGAGCGGGAAGGTGTCGACGTCGTTGTGCGAGGAGGTTCGGACATGGGGTCGTCGTCGTCGTCGTCGTGTACCGACCCGAGGTGTCCTAGAACGAAGTCCTCCTCGATTTGATCCTCGGTGACGTCTTCAGGGCGAAGACGTTCTACCTCTCGCAACTCCTCGTCAAGGGCTTCCCTCCGACGTGTTTCCCCCTCCGCCTGCCGGCGCAGCTCTTGATCGACGGCCCACTGCCGTGCTTGTGCCTCGAGCGCGTCTCGCTGTCGCAGTTCTTCCTCGGCTCTCGCCCGTCGGCGTGCTTCCTCGTCGGCGACAGCCTGCCGACGTGCTTGTACCTCGAGAGCCTCTCGCTGTCGTAGTTCTTCCTCGGCCATCGCTCGTCGGCGTGCATCCTCGTCGGCGACAGCCTGCCGACGTGCTTGTGCCTCGAGAGCCTCTCGCTGTCGTAGTTCTTCCTCGGCCATCGCCCGTCGGCGTGCTGCCTCGTCGGCGACAGCCTGTCGACGTGCGTGCTCTGCAAACAGAGCTCGCTGACGCAACTCTTCGTCGAGAGCAGCCTGTCGGCGCGCTTCCTCCTCGGCTCGACGTTGAGCGATCGCGTCGACCGGCGCCTGCCGGCGCACCTCGTCGTCCAGAAGTGCCCGCTGACGCATCTGACGTATCTGTCTCTCGGCGGTGGCATCCCAGTGGGGTGCGGGATGTGCGGCGGGGACAGCACGTAGGAGAGCTTCCGCGTGCGGTCGGTGAATCTCTGCTTCGAGTTCTCGATAGCGTTGCTGGCGAGCTTCGTCTCGGAGTGCCTGACGATGCGTCTCCTCTGCGCGAAGAGCTAGTTGCCGCACCGCCCCAACGCCGGAAGCCTGCCGACGCATCTCTTCTTCGCGGAGAGCGTGCCAACGCTGGTCAGGGTCCTGGAAGAACCGACCCGCCTCGGCGAACAGGCTTTGTGGATCGAAGTGCTGTGGAGGAGGGTGCCGAAGCGCATCTTGCGGCGCCGGCGGGAGCTGGATTGTGAACGACGGCCCACGCTGGATAGGCTGAGGTCTGTGAGGATGAGGCGGCTGCGGATCCACACGGAAGGACGGTTGGCGACCGAGGCGCTGTGGAGAGGATAGCGGTACCGTGGCAGGGGTCGAGAGGAGTCGAGGTGATGGGGGACGCGATGACGGGAAAACCGGGGGAAACCCGTGTGGGTGCTGCATTCCTGCTGCAAGCACCGTGGCCTAGACACATCGTTACGAAGTGAGTTTGAACAGAGCTAGTCGTGACGCACCTGGTGTGGTTGTGATGTGCTGCCTGCAGACACACGCTGGGCATGGGGGGCCTGACCAGCAGCTTGATGAAGACGATGGTCGTTAATCGACATGGTGTACGTGCAGGCGTGTCTCGCGAGGCCGAGAGGGGTCGTTCGATGGGGATGCTTGTCGTGAGGGGACGGAACGCCTACCAGAGGCGGAGGGAAGCGAGTGGCGTGCACGCAGTGGTGGAAGGAGGAAGAAAGGCGTCGCGCGCACCTCAAGCTGACTTGATCGTCTGTCGCGCGGCACGTCAGAATTGTGGCCCAACCCAAGTTGGGTACAATGAGCCACGGCGCATTGTACATGCGCCGAGTGGCACAGGCGCTACGTCAAAGCGCGTGTTTGCTCTTCAGAGCCACGTACCGCAGACCATGGATACGAGTAAAAGCTACGGCAGCGCGACGTTAGAATTCATGCGGTCTGGGTATACTACATGGCGGGCTGTGATAGCTATGAAGGTACATCTGCAACACGGGCGTCGTGAGCTCACAGGACGGCGGGTGCACAAAGTACTGCACCGACCGTAGCATTAAACCGGGGTCCCGTGTACTCGTACGCGATATAAGCAGGTCGTGTTAGCACCCCAATTGTCCATGAGCCCGACAGCGACGACGCCGAACGAGAGCTTGCTGTCGGTGTACGCCCGGGAGACGGGGAAGACTTGAACCGGGTTGTCGCCGTGGATGTCGTACATGAAGGTCGCTAGAGGGGCCCAAAGCAGACCCTTGGCAATGGGCGGAGCCTGCTCGTCGAATCCAGGTAAGCCCGACGCGACGAGGGCTGCAAAGGCCTCCTTGTTGCGGACGCCGTCTACCATCCCCCAGATCTTGATGTTCTTCGGAGCCTGTCCGACGTCCACCGATACTTCCGCGGAGAGATGTTCTATGGAGAAATGCGTCGGGTAGAGCATGCGTGGAAGCCGGATACCTAGCTGAGAAGGTAAGGTCTGGACGCTCCAACAACGTCCAGCGTGGACGTCGTCGCTGATAGCGACGCTCGGGTCGTCCTCTCGCGAAGAGAACACACCAGACGTCCCGGACGTGAGCTTCATGGCTACTCGCGCGCCATGGGCGTGAAGGGCGTAATCAGGCGGGCCCCGTCGCGATATGTCGTGAGCGCGAAGATTTGCACGGACGATTTCCTCGATGGCGCTCCTCATAGCAGGCGTCAGGACTTGAGGCTCGGTAGCTTGAGAGGGCCAGCCGAAGTATGAAGAGAGGTTCGCCAGACGGGACATGTTGGGTGTGGTCGGGTGAGGGTGAGGAGGCCGTACAAGATGAGCTGCCAGGGCCATGGCGAACAGCGCGAGGGCGAGCGTAGCAGGGAGATAGAAAGTGAGGCGACTAGAGTGAGAGATGGAGGGATGGGGTAGTTCAGACTCATCCCTGTCAGAGGACACGGAGTCTGTAGAAGCGAAACGCAGCAATTTGCGAGGCTCTAGGTGCGGCGTGCGCGGGGGAGGGTTAGCATCGTCCGATTGCCGCGGTTGGAAGTAACCGGCATACTTACGATTTGAATCGTTTGGCCACGTTCGGGAATCATCGCGCAGCGCAAATCTGCTGCCGTTGAACGGCGACTCGCGGGGTGTAGCCATAGGTTATGAGGGTGAGGTATAGTGTTGCTGGATGTTGGACGCGGTAGAGAAGAAACATCGCGTGGGCAATGACGGCTCATGGGCGCTTGATTACGAAGAGCGCCCGGAGTGGCATTGCGCCGCCACCGCGCACCATGCTGGTCCCAAGTCTCCAGCGGCCGCACTCGCGCGATAATCTATCACGCCTGTATCATATTACGTTGCACGTATTCTCCATGTACGACAAGTATACACTGTATCTACTCCAAAGGCCTAACTCCCCGACCGCTCGCGCGACGTCGCCCAGTGCTCACGGTCCACTGCATCCGAGTAAGCCGTTAGTTAGTAGTACATCCGACAACATTCGAGAGATACGTACATGAGTATACGCGCCTGGATCCCCAGTCCCCTCCCACCCACGAAAGAACGTGTTTCTTCAGGGTAACGGTAAGCTTGCGGCCGTCTTCGCGCACGTGTCCCACCTCGATAGCTTGCCAGACGTCTTGCCCGGTAACCTCGTCCTTGACTCGCAACCAGAGCTGGAAGATACTCGGAGCTTTGTGCCAAAAAAGGTCGCCGCGCTGGAGGCCACATGCTGGGTGAAGGACAGGCGGGCCCGCAATCGCAGCGTCTGACGCGGTTTCGAACCACCAAGTGTATTGACGGTGTTGAGACATGTCGTGTTTGGTGTTGATTCGGATGGGATTTTTCATACGCTTGAGCATCACCTGGGTACGGACGTCAGCAATGTTAGAGTGATGGGATGAATGTACGTGTAAGTTTCCTGACCGCATTAGCATCCGTGTTCGCCACCGGAGAGGGTGGAGAGAAGGGCAGGGCGGAGCTTGAGCCTACATCCTGTGATAGCGACGCCTTCGAGCTGGACCTCGTGATACGCTTCGAAGCGGGAGGTTTGCTCTGTACGTTACGCGCTTGTCGCTCGTTGGAGGATGGCATGGAGTTTCCTCTTCGCAAGTGCTCGCCACTAGGTTGCCGGAAGGACGGTCCAGCCAGTATCACTGAACTCGCGCGACTGAAGGCCGATGACACTGGCGGCAGAGGCGTGGTTGGAGATGGGGGCGACGGAGCGGGCGACGACGAAGATCCGCTCGCATCCATGGCGTCTTCGGTTAGCGCCGAGGAAGACGACCGTGTCAAGATCCCCTTCGAATGTGGCCGACCGGGGGGATTCTCTTCCTTGATACTACTGAAAAACATGATTTAGTGACATTCTCCATGTACGAAGGTGAGCCGCAAACTCACCGGAAGGTTGGCTCGGGGGTGAGTACCCGGAGTACCATCGGCGTAGCGCCGCTACCCGGGGGGACACGAGGAGCGAATTGTAAGACAGTAGGAGGCCGACGACGGACGATCGTGGATGCCGAGAAGGCGTAGTCGGCCTTAGGGGGGATAGGTTGTCGCCACAGGCATTGGTATACGGCGAGATAGGTGGTGAGTAGTGCAGCGAGGACGACGCAGACGAATGGCAGTGACACCGTTGAGAGGGCCTCCATGGCTCAGGCTCGCGAGTCGTTCGTGCCCTCGGGCGACCGTGTTATCGGCTCGCCGATTCATCGCCGCAGCCACCGCTTATGTCACGATGTTGTTTCGGGTCCCAATTACCAGAAGTTGCACAAGGGGAGAGCTCCAGGGGCCCTATGCGACACGGAGACGCCACAGCTTCAACGTGTTTGATTGATTGAACAAGTCATCCCACGCGCATGGCCGAGGCACCATACGGTAGGCCATAGTAGTACCAGCATGCTCCCACCACGAGGATCGCCATTATTCCTGTGCTTGTCCAGCGCGTCCGAAAGAGCGGAGAGGCAGGAGCCGAACGGCGGCCGCGTGTGGCCCTTGTCCTTGTAGACGGCGTACGTTGTCTTCCTACAGTTGGGCGGGCGACGGATCAGTGGTAGTGTGGCACCGGTAGATCACCCACGTACGAGTCTCTTGTGTTTTCCACAAGACGATGGAACACGGGGAGCCACGGTTGAGCACCCCGGTGGCGATGTAGAAGTCGTCGCGGCTCTCGTCGTAATGTGCCTGGGGAACAGTGGAGATGAGCTTGGGTCCGCGTCCTCACTGTCCGCGTACTCACTGCAATCGCGAGGATGGAGACCTCGCCTGAAGCGCGGGCCGATCAGAGACCATACCTCAGCGAGACGTGCTATGGAACTCGGGACGCACCTTCGAGCGTTAGGGTCTGTTTCTGTCTAGAGTAGACATCCCATACGTTCACCCGTCCGCGAGTAGTACCTCCAACGATGGCATGATCGCCGTGTAGGAAGCTGACGGGAACAGGCGGGCCCGCGGCGATGTCTTGTTGAAACGCGAATAGGGGCTCCAACTCTACGAGGCCTTTCAACGCGAAAAGCTCGAAACCAGTGAGCATATTCGACACCGCGAGAAGCCGGCCGTCCCTCGTCAGGCTGGCATCTGCGCTGACAAGCCATCTGTGTGAGTATATAAGCGCTATACCGGGCAAGCCGCTCACATGTATCCAGGTACCGCGGTACCACCGATGCGAGCCCAAATACGAGCATCGAACGCTCTAGTTCACGGACCATCTAGAATGAGCGGTGTCGCTTGAAGGCGCATGCTAGGTGACTTACACGATTCCGTGATTCAGGTAAGTTACCAGGAGGACGAGGGGATACGACGACGTTGAGGTCCAGTGTAGACTGGTGACCACGATATCGCATGCGGTGGTATACGAGCTACGTCGAGGCGGGCGAAGAGTCGAAACTAACACCCATCCTACTCGAAGGGTTGAGTCCAAGGGACCAACTTGAGTATATTGGGGCTTACCAGCAGGAACCCGTAACCAGACCTTGAGTTCACTATGAGCCCCGGATGCTAAGTACTTTCCATTGTACGCCAGGTGCTCCACAGGGCTATGATGAGCCAAGAACCCATCCAGCCGGATGAGGTTCTACTGGAATTTAGTTGCAAAGTCTCCGTAGGTCGCCGCGACGATGTGCGGCGGGTAATGCCGAACGTACCTGAGATATCGCGAGCGAGGCGAGCGTGCCGTCCTCCATTCCGCACACCGCAGTTTCTTCGGAATCGAGCCACGCAATGGAGAGAACACTAGACTTCCCAGCAAAGACATGTAGTAACTTACCAGAGGCGACTTCCCATATACAAACGCGGCCGTCGAGACTGGCGGACGCGAGAACACTTCCACCAGGGCTAAAAGCCACAGCAGTAATCGCGTCACAGTGACCGTCGGGATGGAGTAGCCGTAGGTACTGCTGGTACTGGAGAGGCATGGCAATGTTGACAGAACGCCGCCAAGAGTAAGAGCATTCGGTAGATGAGCGGGACAAGAAGAGCACAGGAGGAAGAGCATGCCGCGCGGGACGCGGAGCGCGGGAGCACAGGCACACAGGAGCACCGCGGGAGCACGCGAGCTCGGCCCGGTGACAGAGCGCTAATAATGAGGACCCTGAAGTGCTTCGCGGACCTCGCACCTCCTGCGTCTGGCGATCTCTAGATCTGTGCGCGACGACTTGCTCGCGCGCTCGTCTTACTCGGAGCGCTATATCACTCCTGCTTTGTCTTTGCCTGGCGACTACTTCATTTGACAGATGGAACCGACCGCACGTTACTTCTTGTTCTGAATTGGTGCAACTGCCCGGCAAGACGAGTCGGGCGCGCCCGTAGGTCCACGCTGAACGCTGAACAACGCTGCTCGGCTAGATAGTGAGGCTGTCACAGACTCGTGCCAGGCCAGTCTAACCAAAACTCCAGACATGGGCCGGCACTGAGCCACTCGTCCAGCACGCCACTCGAGAGCGTATAAATGGCCCTCAGCACTCAGCCAGCGAGAGTATCAACTCACCACTCCACCACTCCCATCCCTCGCAACCCAGCCGTCCATCTCCCCGCACCGTCACCTTCTCCTATGGATCAAGCCTATGATAGTCCCACCCGCCGCGGTCGGCGCGAGTCGCTGACCATGGTGAGCACTGTCGCGGCCTCGTGTTTATGCAATTCACTCACCTACTATCCGTCATAGAGCGCGCATTCATTCCCCGTTCGGCGCGACGTCAATATTGCGTCTTCCGGAGGCCTGGAGACCTTCGTCCTGCTCGGAAACTACAACGAGAACATCGGCAGAGTGGTGGAAGACTTCCGGATCACGCTCCCCAGGGATGCAGGCTATCCCGCGCATGCGCTCCGTGTCGCGCTCCGGCTTACCCCCAACCTCGAGTGCCTTGTGCTCGACCTCCCCGCAGACTCTCCTGTCACGCTTCTCAACGGCCTACACTTCCCGAACTTGCGCGTATTCTCAACCAACCTCCCCCATCGTGTCTTGGCGGCCTTTCTCGGCGCGCATCCGCGTCTCACCTCCATCGCCCTCCAAGGAACTTGTGGACGCAGCGCACGCTGCCCTCTCGACGGTATGGCGTTCTCGAACCTATCGGACCTCCAGTGTCCCTCGCGCTGCTTCGTCGGCATAGCTCGCGGCCGCTTGGTGACCGCGACGGTGAATCTCGCCCGCTCGGCTTCCATGTCATCCCTCGCGATCCAAACCCTGTCCTCGTCGCGCCTCCATTCCCTCACTGTCGACTATTTCTCCAACGACTACGACATCCTCAACCGCGTTGCGATGGCCGTCCCGAACGTGCGCAAGCTCAAGCTGAATGAGAAACCCAGTATTCAGGTATGCCGTCGTCCTCACCCACGCGCCGCTTGGCTAACGATCTCCTAGCGTCGCCACGATCATGCGCGCCGCCCCTGGAACGACATCCGATCGTGGCACTTCACTTTGATGAGGCTTCCGCAACTCGAGGAGCTCATGTTGCGTACGCTGACTAGCGTATCCTCCCGGAACCGCACGGAGAAGGACGTGGTGACCGGTTGGGCCCGCGGGCTGGGATCCCGCGTTCGCGCTCATCCCACCCTGTTCTACATCGCTCTGATCCAGAGGGACGACGAAGGGGGTGTGGGACGGCAACGCCTCAGCCACTGGTTCAAAGGTACGGGAAACGCATGGTCTCGCGTCGCTACGCGCAGTATCGGTCGTACGCAGACGTTCACTCTTTGAGATTCTGATCGTCGCCACACATCCCGGTTGAAATGCTCCTCGGAACGGCCTATTCCCTCTATCATACCTATCCTCTCTGTGCATAACTATCCTATGTCTCCCTTCCATCTATGCGCCCGCGCTCGTCCTATGCCCCACCCGTTCTATTAGTATGCCTCGCCCGTCCTATGCCCCGCCCGTCCTATGCCCCGCCCGTCCTATGCCCCGCCCGTCCTATGCCTACATATATACATGCCTCTCCTCGCCGTTCCCGATGTCTCCTTATGTCTTTGCCATCTTGTATCTTGCAATTACATGGCCCTCGTTTGGCTCTTGAGAGCTCTTGACGCGTACGATGTGATCCATGGATCCCTTCAGCATTCGCCGCATATTATTCAATATACCGCCTGCCGCCAGTTGATCCCAGGCACGGTGCCTGATCGTCGCCGTCATAATCTGAGATCGTGATCGCCGATTCAGGGATCCAGCGCCCGAGCGCACTGTGGCCAGCTCGCGCGGACCGGCTTCTTTGTCCTCCATGACGCGTGCTTCGGCTAGCTAGATGTGGCACAATGCTCGGCGGACGCGATACCCTGGTTCTCTCCCTAGTGGCCACTCGCTTCTGCTCATTCTTCCGTCCTCGTTCGTCTTCGCATCCTCGTATACCTCTACGACCTCCTCAACATGACATCATCCGCCTCTGAGCCCAAACTAGCCCACTCACCCCAAGGCGCGGAAGACTCACCGACGATCACGGACATGTGGCTGAAGGAAAGTCCCCGCGATGCTTCAGACGGGTGCGAGCACACGACGCAGGAGGTGGATGAGAGCCGCGATGGTCAGTTCATCGGTGTAAATCAACGGGTACGCGCTTTTCTGCGTCTGTCGCCCCTCCATTGATTAGTGAGGTGCAGGACATGCCGGTCACTCAAGACCACCCCGTCACCCAAGACCATCTGACCGGAATTCGCTCGAAGGTCGTTACATCGCAGCTCGAGCTCACATTGCTGAAATCCCAACGCGATGCCGACCGCCAACGGATTGATCAATACGAGCTTGAGCTCGCGAGTCTGCACGAGGAAACGAGGGGCCTTGGCGCCGAGCTCGTATTGCTCAAATCCCAACGCGATGCCGACCGCCGCCGGATTGACAAGTACGAGCGCGAGCTCGCGAGACTGTACCAAGAAACGAGAGACCTTTGCGCTCACCTCCAACGGCTGAGAGAACTCATCGACCACTTGGAGAAACAACGGCAGTTGATTGCTCGCAGCCGACGTCTCGCGATGGAGCTACTTGCCGATATCTGTGGTGCGTGTTCTACCATTGCGATGCCTGTCCCTATTTCCGCGCATCGCTGATGTCGGTGGATGGCAGAGCCACTGGCGAGCGTGTACGGTTACATCACGGGTAGACTGGGAGAGCTACGGAGACAGGTAGGCGCATTTAGTACTCAAGTGCTGGCCAGCTGAACAGGTTATCTCCCTCAGATTGATGCTGTGACTGTCTATGGTGCCGCTCTCTCCGGTTTGGCCGCATCCTTTCCTCAGGCCGATCTTTATACCTGGCTTGTCGTCTTCTTCCACTCTCTGTTAGCCGTACTATGCGCGTCATCCTCGTCTTCAACCCACGAATTCCCGCTGTGGGCGGATCTCGATACGTAGATCGAATGGCAATAAAGGGTTGCCCTTGTTCCTTGTTCTTACACCCAGACCACGAGTCGTCTGATTCCGAATTGGGATTAATGACAGCACCGCCGCGCAGGAGGTACGTCCAGGCAAGCCGGTTCGGGAATAACGTATAACTGACACGCTCGCGCCATCGCTCTCCCCCTTCGCCCTTCGCCCTTTGTATGCCCCTTCCCTCTAGCTGCTTTCCGTTCCCCCTTGAGCCACCCGATGTCCCGCGGAAAGAAGCACCGAGTATGCATGTGCTCGCAGTGCAAGACTCTTACCCACAAGGTCAATGGTGTCGCGGTGCCAGGCTATCCATTGGAGTACAGGAAATGGAAGGAGCACGCGGCTGATGACGCCCTGCGCGCTGACGAAGAAGATCACCTCTTTTACTCGACTTTCGTGGCTGCGCTAGACGATGGAAGCGGAGTAGATGATCTACCTTCTCGTCCGAGGGATTTTGGGACGATATCCGAGAGTTCCGCCGTGGTATGTCCTGAGAACTCGCACTGTCTTCCTGGGCTGATTGTCGTGCTCTCAGGACACGCTCAACACGACTCCGAACAGACCGTCGTCCATCGGAGCCGCATCCTCCCCTCCTCCCTCTGCACTGTCGCCGTCATCTCCAGCATCGCCCCCGCTCTCGCCATCCCCGTGTACCTCTCCTTCACGCTCTTCGCCTCAATCCTCTCGATCGCCGTCCCCCTCTCCAGTTCCAATCGCATCCGGCCCTGAACGCCCTCTCGTCCCTCCGTCTGCCGTCCCGCCGGTGGCCACTCTCGCTTCCCCGTCTCAAGCGTCGTCGGTAGATTCTACGACAACGAACAAGCTGAATGCTGAGGTACGGTGCGATTCAATCACACAATCGGGCGATACATACTGACCGTATCACAGATAGACAAGGTCGCTCAGCGCATTACGGAGCTGTCCCTACTAGAGTCTACGCTAAGCCACGAGCTACGTCTAGCTCCGGCGGCTCCTCGGCTCAACTTTCGATCTCCCCCATCATCTCTTGACGAAGCTCCAGCCGACCTCTCCCCATCCGCTGCCGGTTGTGACAGCCAACAATTCCTAGCGCTACGCTCCTCCCTCGAGAACAAACGGCACGTACTTCGCATGCTACCCCCTCTCGGCGATAGAGATGCAGATCGCCGCCGCGGCAAGCTTGTCGAAAGGGTGACTGCGGAGCTCGCCGTACTAGAATCTCAAGAGCGCTTCGCTTGGGAGCACCAGAAGCTGTTGACGGGATTGTATGGATTCGCGGACGAGGCGACGGCAGGTGTGGCCAGAGTGTATCGCACGGGTATGTGATGCTATTGTACGGAGCGCGGCGGCAACTGACATGCTTCGCCCAGAACATCTATTCACGTCGCGCCACACGCTCCAGCCATGCATTCTCTTGGCTTTGCTCATCACCAGCGCCCTCCATACACTTTCTGGCTTGAATGCCGACGCCTCGAATCTGGTCTTGACTATGCTCCGAGCTGTCCTTACCGGCGCTTTCATTGCCTGCAACAGCCTCCCTACGACGTCTCCTTCCACGGCCCCGCTAATCGCCATCGCCTCCTCATCGACCAAGAGCTCTCGTCGACGGGGATCCCGGTCAGCACGACTCACGACTGAGCAGCAGTTGATGGTCGACTCGGTCCCTCGCGATATCCGCACGGCGCTCTCCCGCCTCAAGGTCGAACCCGAAACCATCCGCTACGCCACTTGCCCTTCGTGCTCACAGACCTATGCACCCGATCTCCGCTCGCCAGACCAACCCTACCCGGAGCTCTGCACTTTCAGGGAAACCGACAAGCCTGTATGTAACTCTCCGCTGATACGCAAGGTGGTCCACGCTCCAGCAACCAAGCGTCGCCCAGGGCGGGTCACCTGGGTCCCGCTACGCCCATTTCCCTATCGCCCCCTCGTGTCGTGGATCGCCAATTTGTTCACGCGTTCGACGGCCGAGAAGATCGTTGAGAACGCGTGGTCCGATTCGACGCCGTCTCCTGGGGCTCCGTATGTCGATATCTTGCAGTCTCCAGCCTTGCGCTGCTTCCGTGGACCAGACGGCAACCTCTATTCTGTTCAGACCGGGGGCGACGTGCATCTAGTCTTTGGCCTATTCATCGACTGGTTCAACCCAGGTGGTAACAAGCAAGCGGGTAAATCACGTTCAATCGGCGCCATCTATCTCGTATGCCTGAACCTGCCGCCTGAGTTACGCTTTCTTCCGGAGTATGTCTGTCTCCTCGGCATCATCCCCGGCCCCCACGAACCATCCCTCCACGAGATGAACCACTTCCTTCGACCTCTCATCGACGAGCTGCTCGTCCTCTGGTATTCCGGAGTGCACCTCAGTCGGACAGCACTCCATCCCAACGGCCGTCTCGTCCGCGCGGTCGTCATCCCTCTCATCTGCGATCTTCCAGCTCTCCGTAAGACTGCCGGCTTCGCGGGTCATGGCTCCAAACACTTCTGTTCGTTCTGCCTCCTCAAGAAGAGCGAGATCAACAATCTATCTCGCCCTTGGCCATCTCGTACTTGGCAAGAGCATCTGGACGTAGCCTCTAGGTGGCGGGACGCCCAAACCGAGACCGAACGCGACGCGCTCTTCAGCGAAGACGGCATACGCTGGTCGGAGCTCCTTCGTCTGCCTTACTGGGATCCGACCCGTTACGCCGTAGTCGACGCCATGCACAACCTCTTCCTCGGAGAGCTCCGCCATCACTGCAGGGACGTCTGGGGGATAGACGTCAAGGACAAGGTGACGGTGACGAAGGCAACACCCCACTCGCCGGCAGAACAAGAGGAGTGGCTCACCCGCTTGGTGAGGGCGCTGCGGCAGGGCGTGCTACCGGATGGTTCGCTCGCCAAGGGTGCTCTCTCGGCGGTCATGCAACCACGGAAGGGATACTTGGTCGCCCTCGCTCAAATCAACGGCATTCATCCACCCTCGAAGGTTACCAAGAAAGTGTATGCGGCAACGCTCTTGGAATGGGTCAGTTGTTGCGATATGAACTTGGAGATGTCTCGCTCATTATCATTTGCTAGGTTCAAACGCACTCCGTCGAGCAACTCGTCATACCACCTGTCCTTCCAAAGCCGACGTGCGACTTCCATCTCGCCACCAATCAGCACGACATCGCCAAGTTCCGGATTCTTACGTCCGAGGTCATCGAAACCCTCCGTTCAGACATGTCGACGACGTTCCTACCGTCTTGGATCGAACGTCCTCCCGCGAATTTTGGCAGCCCCTCCCACGGAAAGTTGAAGGCCGACCACTGGCGGACGACCTGCACCATCAGCATGGTCATCACGCTCGTCCGACTATGGTCTTCGTCGGTAGCGACGAACGGAGACCGCCGTCTGCTCGAGAACTTCGTTCACCTCGTCATCGCCGTCGACCTCGCGACACGACGTTCCATGGACTCCGAACGAGCTAGGCTATACGACTATCACATGGCGGAATATCTGCGCACGCTCCGTGAACTCTTCGATCACACCCTCGTTCCGAACCACCATCTCTCGCTTCATCTCACTACCTGCCTTCTCCTGTTCGGCCCCGTCCGTGGTTGGTGGGGTTACCCTTTCGAGCGATACAACGGCATAATCCAGCGCCTGAATACCAACAACCACATCGGTAAGAGCTGCATACGCCCAACTTGATAGCCGCACTGACCGTATATGTCACAGATGAGATCCCTTTGACGTTCATGCGCCTGTTCTACGCCGGCGCTGAGCTGCGGTGGTTGATGTCCTCAACGGAGTGGCCGGATTCGGAGGAACTACACGCAGTCCTGGCGGCGTTCGATAAAACGTACAAGGACGCAGCGCGCGGATCTCGCGTGCTCGATATCTTTGGCACCACGCCGGCGTCCACCACGGAGGCTGCGGAACGTCTGGTCGCAATGCACAGCAAGCTGAGCGACACGCGGATGGACAGTATAGCCTACTCTGGCTTCGTCAAGCTTATCTCCGCCGTCTACGGTCCCAACGACTTCACTACATATCATGCCGATCTGTCAGACCAGCGATCCCGTCTCGCGCCCCGCATGCGAACCATCACCAAGATTGATGTCGGCCGCGTCAGCTACGGAACCCGCGCGGATCACGTCCGCAACTCCTTCGTGTGCTTCAAGGATCCTGCCTCCGATGACCCCACACGAGTTTGCGCCGGGCAAATCGTGCAGATTTTTCTTCACTCCCGCGTCGCTCCGGCGGGGGACCGTATCGTCCAGCCTTTTGTCGTCATCGAGGAGTATACCCCATTAACAACCGCGCACGCAGAACTCGACCCCTATCGCCAGTTCCCGCTGCTCAACACGCGTCTACACTACAATCGGTTTGAACCTCAACGGGCTATCGTTCGCAGCGACGACATCAAGTCGCACTTCGCCGCGTTCACCTACGTTCCGGAGGGTATGAAGCAGAGTTGCATCGTGGTACGTTCACTCGATCGTGTACGTCCACCTCTTCCAAACAGCCCTCCTGTATACGCAACTGATGACTTTGCAGAGTTGAATCCTATCGTACTATTACTGGTCTGTTATGTAATGCTAATGTCCCTCCTGGCTGCGCAACCCGAGCAGCTCGCGAGTGCAGCGCGCGGCGCCGGAGGCGGGCGCGTGAAGCTGAAGAAGCCCGGCCGTCAGTGAGGAGAGGAGCGCGAGTAGGGGGTGGAGAGTTGCCTAGCTCGCGCAGGTCATACTTTTCACGCGTCGTTCAGAACGCGCGAAGCTCTAGAGCTTCGGAGCCGATGCGCTCGCAGAGCTCCGAATGTCCAGAGCTCACAGAGCGGGAAAGGCGAGCAAAGTGAGCTTGG
This sequence comes from Trametes villosa, assembly GCA_002964805.2. NCBI lineage: Eukaryota > Fungi > Basidiomycota > Agaricomycetes > Polyporales > Polyporaceae > Trametes > Trametes villosa. The sequence continues at coordinate 347,958 of PUDQ02000024.1, read as the reverse complement.
AGCTCCAGTGCCTTGGCAGAGCGGAGCTCTTCTCGCGCTTCGACTAGCTCAGAGCTCAGGTGCGAGCTGACGAGCTCAAGTGTTCTCTCACAAAGCGCGAGCTTTTCGAGCTCGCGAGCTTTTCGAGCTCGCGAGCTTTTCGAGCTCGCGATCTCAGGTGCGAGCTGACGAGCTCGAGTGTTCTCTCACAAAGCGCGAGCTTTTCGAGCTCGCGAGCTTTTCGAGCTCGCGAGCTTTTCGGAGCTTTTCGAGCCGAGCGAGCTTTTCGAGCTCGCTCGCTCGCGGCCCTAGGAGCTGCAACTTGCAAGCGCGCGACTGAGAGCGGGGGTGAGGGCCAAGGGCGCGAGGGCGGAAGGGCGCGAGGGCGAGGGCGGGCGTCGCGAGGGCGCGAGAGCAGACAGCGCGAGAGCGGACGGCGCGAGGGCGCGAGAGTGGCGCGAGAGTGGCGCGAGAGTGGACGGCGCGAGGGCGCGTGGCGAGGGCGCGAGAGCGGACGGCGCGACCCCGAGGGGAACGACGGACGGCGCAGTGGCACAGGACCATGATAGATATTCAGGCTATGTCTATTATCAGGAGCAGGTTACCTGTTCCGAAGCGGGACTGGGTCTGGAGACAGGATAATGGTTGAGGTGCTGGTTCGGGATCGGAACAGCGGCGTAGCAGGATAGTTGTTCTGTGATTGGCTCAGCGGCTGTTCCGGTCCGCAACCAGGTTGTCTGGCTCAGGACCTGAACAGGACCTGGAAATGACGTCAGCAGGCTGTCTGGTTCAGGACCTGGACAGTCCCGGAGCAAGCGCGGTGACAGGAGTCCAGTTACCGAATTAGTCACTAGCCTGTTCCGGAGGGGGACATAGGCCAATGCCCCTCGTGTGAGCCTACAGCAGAGACCAGGCAATGGCCTGTATTAGGGCCCGGAATAGGCTGGGAATATGTCCTGGGCTGTTCTCCTGTTCCGGAGCGGAACTCAGACAATAGAAAACAAAGCGCCACTCTAACATGGTTTGTTACTCGGTAAGTAAATTTACTTACTGAGATTCCGGACCTGAGCCAGTCTGGTAAAAGGAGAACATGTACAGTTCAGGCGCTATCCCAAGCCTTTTTGGGAGCGGAATAGGTGCCAATGCCCGTCGTGATATGGGCCAATGCCCGTCGTGTGAGAGCAGCAGAGGAGACGCGAGCGGGCGAGAACGGCGGGGGAAACTCAATAGGACGGAGCGGCACTACTTAGTAGTGAAAACGTGAAAACGAGGGACGCAGAAGGCGGATGAGTGCACAGACGAGGGGCGAGTCTGCACCATGGACGTGCATGGACGCGAGAGAGGCCCTCGCCTGTGAGGTGATATGCATATGCAGCCCTCGAGGCCGTCACCGCGAGACGCGTCGACGTCGGGAAGAAGTTCCTCGGCGTTCGTGGTGCCCGTCCCCCCTCGTAGAGCACCTGGATACGTCTGCCTATAGGGGAGACTAGCACGACGGGCATTGGCGCATATTCTGCCCCCGAACAAGCTGGGAACAGCGCCTGAACTGTTCTCCTAATGCGAGACTGGCTCAGGTGCGGAATCTCAGCTAGTACATTTACTCGCTGAGTAACAAAACATGCTAGAGTGGCGCTTTGCACTCTATTGCCTCGGTTCGTAGATTAGCTCCGCTCGAGAACAGGAGAACAGTTCAGGACATATTCCAGCCCCTGATACGGGCCATTGCCTGTCGTGCACAACGGGCATTGGCCCATACCCCACCCCGGAGTAGGCTTGGAACAGCCTAGAGACTGTTCTCCGTCCGCCAACATATTCCGGACCGGAGGCAGTCTAGTAACTTCACTCACTTTGACTAGGGTATGTATCCCCTTTGTATGTGGGCTTCAAGCAGTGTTAGAGAACAAAGCCGTTGTTACCAAACTTTCCCGGTTCAGAAGTCGTCTGGCGGCAGGAGAACAGTTTCGGCTGTTTCCCAGCAAGCTGTTCCGGACAGGAATATTGGCCAATGCCCCTTGTGAGCTATAGCCCAGGCGTGGTGGTGCTGCGCGCAGCGAGGGCAACGGCGGGCACGCATCCGCAGAACCGCAGGGTGACCGGTCGTATAACCCCCGGAGATGCTGGTATATATAGAGTTGTCCCATAGAAGGATACACATCTATGAGCGCAGGGAACTTACGAGATGATGTGTGTAAACGCAGCTTCACTAGTCCATCATCACGTTCGTTGAGTGCGGATAGATGTGCACCCCCAGATCTCTTGCCCTCTGACCTTCCCTGTCGCTTTCAGTTCGTTGGGTGTATGGCGTATTTGGGTGCCATAAATAACTCATAACCTTGCAAGGATGCACAGGAGGGCGGCCGGATGGGTCTCCCTTCGGACAGCGCTTCTAGCATGATCCCGTCGTGGGATCGTGTTCCTCGACAAAAATCTATGAAGGGCCGCATGGCAGCGGGGATATCTGTGAACGATGGAGGCTTACGGAATGATGTGCACGAGCGCTGTACTAACAGGGCTTCATGCCGTGAGTTTAGGCCCGTATATCCGCTGGGAGTGCCTCCGAAGGTGACAGCAGGACCACTTAGCGTCCCCCGTTGCCTCGAGACGTGATACGGCGCACGACAGAGGGCGCGTCGCCCGGCTAGTAATTCAGAACTTTGAGCTACCGAGGCTGCTAGTATCCGCGGGAGTTTGTGGGGCGCACGGAGAGACCGGAGGGAGGAAGCGGTCCCGGGCGTGCCGATGAGAGTCGGAGTGAGAGAGCGGGCTCCTGAGCGATGATGGGACGCAGATAGGGGCCGTGGACACTCGAGCACGCAAGATGGGCCAGAATGGAGGAGAAAGGTGGACGATAAGATCGCTGCTGCGGGCGACGGCGAGTGCGGGAAGCGGGGGCAGGTGAGGGATCCAGCGCAGGTTGAGGGTGCGAGAGAGGCGGATGGAGGAGACACGAGCGCGATCACAAAGCACCGAACTCTCCTCCCGACCACGAGCGCGCTGCTCAGCGCTCCCGCCCCATCCCCTCCTTCCCTCCCACCACCACCATGTCCTGGAAGCTAGGTTCCAAGAGTGCGCACCGCGGGCCCGCAGATTGCACACCCAGCCCTCTAACTCATCCTCTGCAGAATCAAAAGACTCGAAGGAGAACGGCGCGTCGCGCTCGGTGACCCCAATCCCCTCCCGCTCAGTCACCCCCAAGCCGCCAGATGGGACAGAGAACAACTTCCGCTCGGGGACGCTCACGATCCGCATCTTCTCGGGTGCGTGCCCGCCTGCGCCCGCCGCGCCGCGAGCCGATCACTCACTGTGGTTGCAGGACGCGGGCTCGCGCTGCCCCCGGGCGTGCCCATCCCGGACAGCATCCAGAAGGCGCTCGAGTCCTCGCCGCCTGCGCGCAAGTCGACGAGCAACCGGGACAGCATGCAGCGCAAGCAGTACTGGTGGCTGCCGTACGTCGTGCTCGAGTTCGACAAAAACGAGATCCTCGTCGAGGCCCTCGGCGGCGATCTCTCGAAGCCGGAGTGGAACTACCGCGCAGACTTGTACGCAGATCGCGCCCGCGCCAGGTGTGATCGCCGCCCGCTCACGTACGTGCATCTGACAGCGATGTCTCGCGCACGTCCAACGTCTCCGTCTCGGCGTACCTCCGCACGAACCAGTCCGTCCGCGGGAAGGAGGACATGGGCAACGATATCCTCATCGCCCGCGTGGACCTCACGCCTGTTTTGGACGGCCATGTGAGTGCTGCTTATCTCCTGCGCCGTCATGGCGGGCAATACCGCGTACTCTATGACACAATCGGTGAGCAATGGCGAGACATCCGGGTACACTCTCATCGGCCGTCCTCGGAGGTCATAGAAGGTGCCTGCATGAATGCCACCGCTCTCCGGAGGTCAGATGCGGGGGGTAACGCCCGTCATGCTGACGCCGTCCACCGCCGCTTCTGCTGACTGTACTCGCCTCCCCGCTTCCCCCACATCTCCGCCACCGCCACTGCGACCGCTCTGCGCCCCTAACACCGCACGAATACAGCACGCCTCGGACCAATGGTACAACGCGACGGCCGGCGCGGGCGCGTTCCACCTCAAGATCGACTTCAAGCCCGCGCGACACGAGTCGCTGACGATCGAGCAGTTCGACCTTCTCAATCTCATCGGGAAGGGCTCGTTCGGGAAGGTGATGCAGGTCCGGAAGAAGGACACCCAGCGGATATACGCGCTGAAGACGATCCGCAAGGCGAACATCGCCTCACGCCCGGGTGAAATTACGCACATCCTCGCGGAGCGCACCGTGCTCGCGCTCGTGAACAACCCGTTTATCGTGCCGCTTAAGTTCTCGTTCCAGACCCCTGACAAGCTTTACCTTGTCATGTCTTTCGGTACGTCCCGCCACGGCGTGGTGCGTGGTGACGTACAACTGATAGGGTTATACAGTAAACGGCGGAGAGCTGTTCTACCATTTGCAGCGCGAAGGCAAGTTTGACGAGGGCCGGAGTCGGTTCTATGCGGCCGAGCTCCTGTGCGCGCTCGAGCATTTGCACGGCTTCAACGTCGTATACCGGTAAGCTACCCGCACAAACCTTATAACACACCACGCTGACGCGCCACGTAGGGACCTCAAACCCGAGAACATTTTGCTCGACTACACGGGCCACATCGCGCTGTGCGACTTCGGCCTGTGCAAGCTGAACATGTCCGAGACGGAGAAGACGAACAGTGCGTGCACACACTACAGCCTCTGCGCATGTGCGTCGAGCTTACTTACTGATCATCTGTCATACGCAGCGTTCTGCGGGACGCCGGAGTACATCGCGCCGGAGCTGCTCATGAACCAGGGCTACACGAAGACGGTCGACTGGTGGACGCTCGGCGTGCTCCTGTACGAGATGATGGTGCGTCACCGCGCCCCGCGTGCCTCCGCGCTCCTCCCCTCCATGCATTGTCATCGGCTGTGACTGACCGAGACTGACTGTGCAGACGGGCCTGCCGCCGTTCTACGACGAGGACGTGAACGTGATGTATCAGCGCATCCTCTCGGACCCGCTGCTGTTCCCGCCAGACATGCCCCCAGATGCGAAGAGCGTCATCACGGGCCTGCTGCAGCGCGACCCGACGAAGCGCCTGGGGTGCAACGGTGCGGAGGAGATCAAGCGCCACCCGTTCTTCTCGAAGCATATTGACTGGAACCGGTGCGTCTTGCTACGTTTTGCTCGACTCGGGCGTGTGGACGCGGAGAGAGGATGGGTGACTGACGAGTTCGTTGCGTCATAGGCTCATGGCGAAGAAGATCCAGCCGCCGTTCAAGCCTACAGTGGTGTGTATCTTCCCTTTGTCTGAGAATAGCTGTGGCTGACCGGGCCGTGCGCGCGTTTTGCAGGAGTCGGTGCTGGACGTGGCGAACTTCGACCCGGAGTTCACGGGCGAGAAGCCGCAGGACTCGCACGTCGACGCGACGCCACTGTCGGAGACGGTGCAGGACCAGTTCCGCGGGTTCACGTACAACCCCGGGAACGAGTACCTCAGCGAGAGCGTCAGCTATCCGAGCGTTATGGGCTAAGCTGCTCCTACCCCTCTCTTCTTTCCCCTGCATGCGCCGGCCCGCTTTCCGTATCCCGCTCGTCCCCATCCGTCACCTTCGTTCCCATCTGCCCCCTCCCGTCTTGGTGCCCCTCCCCCTGCCCCCTAACGTATCGTATTCTCGCGCCTTCGCGTCACTGGATTCTTGTATCAGTACGCCGCCCCTCTCTCCCTACCTAAGTTAACTGCTCCCGTCTCCGCCTCCTCGTCTCCCAGCTCCGGCCCTCTCCTTTTGCCGGCGTCCGTCCCGGTCTGTTATCTGTTGTCTGTTTGTTCTTCTACGGCTACGTGTTCAGGAGTACGCATTCGCACTGGCTCGAGTATATCATGTACACGCATTCGCATGGACGCTAGACCGAGCGCTGCTGCCGGATGAAACTGTATCGTTGGTCGTCGCGTCTCTCGCACGCGAAAGCGTAGCGGCATTGATATGTGTAGTCTCGAAGATCGCTGCAAGGATCTGCGCATGCGCGAGGACATGTATAAGTGCTAGTGAAGACGCGCCTGTACACAACGCCAGTCCGAGATCTCCGGAGATCGGGACGGTGGCGCGGCAAGCCTGCGATCGGCGTCATTGAGTGGGCGTGCTTGTCCTGCTACCACAACCTGCGATTTTGCCGTTTGTAAGGCCGAGTTCCGCGATGTCAATTTTCTACGACCTCGTCTCAACAGAAGAGCTGGAAGATGCGGCGAACATAGAAGCTCGCGGTGAAATTTTCTGCGCAACCTCCGTCCTGCTCGGTGATGACCTTACTAACAACTTGAATGACTCTTTGCTGCTCAGGGTACCCAGCGGACGAGGCCGGAAGTCTCGAAACTTTCCGGTATGATAGTTCGCAAAAACTGTCTATAGTGCACCGCTGACCGAGTCATCCCAGGTACCGCCAGGCGCACGCCCCGGAGCTCTTCCTCGGAGCCTTCCTGCCTGAGCCCGACGGCAAGGGCAGCCGCACGCTCGTCGGCTACGTCTGCGCGACGCTCGCCCCGGGCAGCACGCTCACGCACGCGTCGATGGAGACGCACGTCCCCGGCGCGCCGTCCGTCTGCATCCACTCCGTCTGCGTCGACTCCGCCCACCGCCGCCGGCACGTCGGGCTCGACCTCGTGAAGGAGTTCGTCTCGCGCGTGGGGAGTGCGGCGGCAAAGGGGAAGCCGTACGAGCGTGTGCTGCTCATTGCGCACGAGGAGCTGCAGGGTTTCTATCAGAAGGCGGGGTTCGAGCTTGTCGGGCTCAGTTCGGTCGTGCATGGCGCCCGCCCGTGGTACGAGATGCGGAAAGAGCTCCGTCCCGCAGACGCTGCACCCGCACCCGAAACGCAGGCGGCCGCGTCGAATGCGGGAGCATCGGAGCCACAGCAACTCCCGCCCGGGTTATGGGACGCGCTACAACGCTCGTCGACGCGTGCACGGCCCGTCTCGCGTCTCCTGACGTCCTTCCCGAACGCAGTCAGGGACCTCGTTTCGGACATCGACGAAGCCGGGTCCCAGGGCTTACCAGGGAACAAATACGACTTGCTGTGCCCCCGCCCCGGCTGCGGCAGCGTCATCCTCCTGTCCGGCGTCGCGAGTTGGGTCGAGCGAGAGAGCTTGCAGCTCGATCTCCGGGGACAGGACCTGCCGGAATACTTGGGCGCACTTCCCGCACCGCCGGCGACTGCGCAGTGGTGGCTCGTGAAGGGGAACGCCATGGCGTTTGAAAACATTGGATTCTCGCGGGCGGTGCAGACGACGGGTATGTCGAAGTTCGTTTTGTGCTGTCAGCCGCACGTCACTGAGCTGCGCCCGCAGGTCCTGGCGGCGGGAGGCTGAAGTACCTGGCGTGTGCGGAATGTGACCTCGGTCCGTTGGGGTGGTGCGAGGAAGGAGGCTCCGAGTTTTGGCTCGCTTGTAACCGTGTAGGATACCGCGCATGAAGAATCCGCAAAGAGGTGCAGAGTGGCGTTTGCCTGTCCTGAGAACCCGAGTAGCGATAGCCAAGTGTTAGCTAGGGCAGTAGAACCAGAGCGGGAAGCCGAAACGAAATGGAGGAAAGCGGTCCATGGTGAATTAGGTGGGTGTGATGTACATATCCATACATGCATAGCGAGCAGAGCCGAGGGTATCTGGGCGTCCGTACATCATGTCTTGAACACGATAATGAGGATGAGCAGCACGAGAATCAGCACCCCAATCATAACAGTCGAGCCTACCAGCAGGCCTCGTCAACCGCAAACCCGCATTCATTTACACGAATACCACGCACCGTTGCCCTTAACACCCTTCGCGACGCGATCCAGCCTCCTTCTTGCATTCGTCAGCCGGCTGTCCGTCCGGTCCAAATCGTGGTCGAGCCCCTCCAGGAGGCCCGTGTGCACGTCCAGCTCGTCGTTGATCTGCAGCGAGATGTCGCGCTGCCGCGTGATCGAGCGCGAGAGCTCGTCGAGGTGCACGTCCTGGTTCTCCATGATCTCGCGCTGCTGGAGCAGCATCTCCTGCGAGGTGTACCCCGCCTCGGGGTCGTCCGTATATGGCGCGAAGCCCGAGGCCCCCGCGGGCGCGGGGTGCGTTGGAGGTGGGGAGGGCGCGGCGGGAGAGTCGGGGAGGGGGGAGGATGACGTCGACGGGGACGCGCTGGATGCTGGTGGCTGGGGCTCTTCACACCTGTGAAGCCACATTAGCTGCATGTATAGCATCTCAAGGCGCAAGAGCATACCTCTGCACCCCAGCGGTGTCCGCCTCGGGCCCCAGCATGCCGCGCATCCGCTCATGCTGTGAGCGCAGTAACCGCGACGCCTCCGAGGGCCCCTCCCGCTCCTCCATGTCAAAGATACCTTGCCGTAGCTGCTCGAGATTCTTGGCAATCTGGGGCGTGTGCAGCGATGTCGAGTTGAGGTTCTGCAGCCGCTGGCGCTCGAGGAGTAGGGAGAGCGTCTGCGTGGACAGCGAGGTGAGCTTCGCTAGGGAAGCCATGGCGGTCGTGCGCGAGGTTCAAATGATTTAGCAGATACCGTGAAGGTCGTGCAGCACGCAACAGAACAAAACCAGAGTGTCGAGAGGCGTGAGTGGTGGGGAGACTGGCAGAGTTGGCGGGCGCGTCTAGACGCCTATGCGCATCCCGACTACGATCACACAGGTACCGGGGAGCGCTGCCGCATTTGGCAGGTGTTGTGGATCACGCACGGCGGTCTTCGGAAGTAACAACATGGTGCATTATCCCGGTAGGCGCTGCGAACACGGGAACTACAAGAAATTATACAGGCGCGAGTATCTACATTCTATGGCTAGCGAGAGAGGCGTGTATCTACGAGTCGTGGCTGGTCTACAGTATCAAGAAATATCAAGAAAGCAGTCGATCCGGCATGTACATAGAGGGTATAGCATACATACAAGCTTAACGTAACGGGTATAGGTATACAGCGCGGCAGTCTAGTTGATGGAGGCCCTGGCTTGCTGGATATCTGAGAGCTGGGAGGCTGCATCTCCGACGTTAGCTGAGGAACGTTATTACAGCGTGGCACCACGTACCCATGAGCGGGCTGCTAGCCGCAAGCGAGGCCATGGCACCCATGATTCTATCCAGGCTAGTCGTGATCCTCGCAACATCCTCCTGTCTGACCGGAGCTGCGCTCTGTATCAGACGCTTGATCTCCTCGAGCAGGGCCCGGCCCACGGTCGCCCACAGCATCTAGCATTAACCATCCCCGATCAGCACCCCCGCAGCGCACAGATCGCAGCCAAAAAATCACTCACCGCGACGACGGAGTCGAGATGCCGAAACTGGCTGAGATCGACGATGTCCAGCGCGCGTGCGGCGGCGACGGCGACGCTGAGCGACTTCTGACGGGACGCAGGTTGCTGGCCCGCGAACGCGGAGTGCAGCTGGATCGCCGCAACGCAGGCGAGCGTGCGCGACGCCAGGAGCTCGCGCGCGTCGTCGGGCCCCCGGTTCCGCACGGCGACGAGGCGGCGGTGGAAGCTCTCTATGTGGTTGTCGAGCGCGGTGAACTGGGCGAGGAACTCGTTGCGGCTGGGCATATCTGAAACACACGGGGTGACGATCGGGGTGAGTCAGCAGCGTAGAGAGCAAGAGAAATTTTTGCGAAAAAACGTACCAGGTCTGTATTGGGAGGAGACGTAGAGCGCGCTCTCGTAGAGTGCGGCGGCCTTCACGCGGAGCGCGAGGCGCGAGAAGTCCTCGCCCGACTCGTCGACCGGGCCGCGCGCGAACTCGTGTATGGAGTAATTGAACCCGCGCGACGAGATAATCGTCCCCTGCGCGACACGGGTCAACAACGCTCCGCCGACGTCGGACGGAAAATTTCCGCCGTGACGGAAGACGCACCTGCTCGTACGCCTCCGTGGCGAGCGGCCAGGGCGTGGTGACCAGGATGCCCGCGCGTCCCCGCTGGCAGATCGACGGCGGGACGTTCATCGCGGCGGACCACGCCTTGTCGAGCGCGAACACCGTCCAGAACGCGTGCACCTGCTCGCCGATGGTGACCGGGTCCGTGCGCGCGCCGACGAGCGCGACGATGTCGAGCTGGTGCAGCTTGCTGCCCGTGACGAGCGCGACCGCCGCGAGCCAGTGGTACTTGCCCTCGAGGAACCGGCCGGCGGAGAGGTAGTAGTTCGCGAGGAGGACGGCGGTCTGCACAGAGTGCAGCACGCCGTGTGAGGGCGCCGTGGGTGGAGAGGGGAGGGAGCACCCTGATGCGGCCGCGTGCACCGCGTTGGCGGCGAAGAACGTCTCCCGGGCGCGTAGCGTGTTCGAGCCTGAGAGACGCGTCCCCCAAAGGTACACGGCGTTCATAAGGGCGTCATCGAGCGCGCCGGGCGATCCCCGTGGCAGGCTCGCTGCCCGCATGAACCTCGTCGGGTTCAGGAAGAGGCCGAGCTGAGATGCGTGCGCCATGAAGGCCTGAACACTGATGTGTCACACGGGTCAGCTAGGCACATGAGCGAGTGGCATCTTCTTACAGTGTTTGAGCCTCCTGCTGGGTGGGTGCGGAGTACGTGCTGGGTGCTGCGAGGACGAAGTGGGTTAGCATACCCGGCCTGCATTCCAGCGTCGCGGGACATACCTGCGAGCTGGGGCATTCCGGGTATGTGAAGCTGCAAACTAGAGGGTCCGGGTGCAGCCCCCCGTGAAGAGCCCGCCTCTCGTCGGCGAGGATCATGGAGTCTGACGGATGGTGTCTCGTGCGGGTTCTCGAGCTCGCGGATGCGTGCTTCGAGCAGCGCAATGTTTTCTTCAAGTAGTCGTGATCGTGTGACCTCGCCACCCACGGCGTACTCGCAGTCGTCGGGTCTGCCGTTGGCTAGACAGCGACCACAGGCAGGCTTGTTTCCGTCGCATCGCTGAGGGTTGCGCGTGTCAGCGGGAGCTCGATGTCCTCGATGACGAGGATGCACTCACCGCCTTGAGCTTGCGACAGGGCAGGCACGCTGCACCTCTGTTGAGTGGACGGTTGGGAGTGGTAGACATGTTGGCGAATGTTCAAAGGCGTATGTTGCCGCATGGAGGTTTAGCCCCACGAGGTATATATACGAGGGTGCACATCCGAGAGGGAGTGGAACAGCGTAAAAGATTTATCATCTTCGCAGCGCCTTGGAGGTGGGACCCCGTCATGGCTGCATATGGATGCGAGGTCCGTGAAACGCTGTGTGACGCGGGAGAGGATATTCAGAGGCGCCAGGGCATACTGTCGGGGAAGTGGACATGGTGTAAGGAGGCAGTCAGGGGAACTTCATTGCCATAAACGGGCGAGCCCAGGTGCGCGTAGCGGGGCCGTACGCGAACGCAGGCCCTGGCGGGGATTAGTAAGGAGATCTGGCGCCGCCATCTTGGATGGGTAAGACGATTGGAGGTGCTGCAAAACGCGAGAGCGAGACACTGCCATATTTGGCGCGGCACAGTCAGGCAGCTAGCCGGAATACAAGGGCGTCGGTGTCGCTTACCAGAGTGCGCAAAGCCACCGACCGGGGAGGGTGCATCGCCCGCCCACCCGATGCGTCCCGGCGGGCCAGTGGCGGGGGAAGCGCCGGCAGCGAGTACAGCAAAAGCGCGATGGCATCTCGACGGTATCCGAGCACCGCGATGCAGATACGCGTCTGGTTGGGGTTGTGAGACACGCTCTTGTATTGTATGTCGGGCAATCAGAGTCCGCATGAAGTTCATCGAGCCCAACTGTTCGCGCGAGGGTGTCAGTCCCACGTTGTCGACCACGCGCGCATGCCGCGGCAGCGACTCTGAATCACGATCATCTGGACGCATGGCAAAGTCTGCAAGTCAAACAGTGTTTGACCGTCGGTCCGACAGTGTGGTTGGCGTCAAGGAGGAGAGTGTCTGTGGCGGAGTTTGCATCGCCACGCTTGAGAGCGTGCCGCTGGTAGCCCCAGAAAGAGAAGATTTGCGGCAGGCACTGGGTGTACCCAGGTGTTACGAGCATACACGGGCACCTGAGAGGCGCGATGTCGTCCTATCTGACTACGAGCGGATGTGCAGGAATGTTTCAGCACCAGAGTAGGCCGCAGTGGCCCGTATGAGGGCCTCGGTCGGCGGACGGCCGCTCGAGTCGGATGGGAGTGTGCGCAGCTCCGTGGCCTCTGCCATAATTGCGATGCAAGCGGTGGCAGCGTTGCGGTGGGGTGACGCAGGGCGGCAGTTGCCGCGGCTAGGCGCGCGTACCCCGCCCGACTCGGATTGGTAACGACCATCCACTCCTCCTCCTTACACCAGCGTCTCTGCCTTACTCAGCCTGCCCCGCCTCCCCGTATCGTGACCTGCTTAGAGCAAGCTTATGGACGCGTTCTTTGCTCAGCCGCCATCTCCCTCACTCAATCTTCAGCGGCTCTCGTCTGCCCCTGCACGGCTGTGCCGACGTCACTTCGCGGTCGACGCTCTCCTCCGACGTTTGGCCGGAAAGCTAAACTCTGCATGACTTTTTCTGAGTCTCGTCGTCTACCAAACGACTAATAGGAGGCCATTCGAAGCCCGGCTCTCGGTTCAGCAGTTTTACCTCAGTTCCTATTGCATATTGCTGTCGTCTGAGCCCGGTGCGTCACCGTAGGAGATTGATTTTTCTCGACATACAGAGTCGGACGATCGAGGCGAAGAAGCATACATACTCGGACCCAGGAACCGATACGAGCGGCTTTCAGCCTGCGGCACAGTAGTGGCGCAGTTTGTCGATACTCGCGTGGCGGCGCCGAGCGGTGAGAAGTCCAGACGGACTACACACGGCTACCAAACGACGCTGAAATAGTGGCTCGCTGCAGGGTCGCTCTCTTGTACGGTTTATGCTATATAGTACATCCAGCACGGCAACCCACCCATCGCAAGTCAGCTTAGCTCCTCTTCCTCCGCTAGTTTGCGTTCCCACTTCCTCCGTCTCCGGTGGTTCCCACTCCCCCCGCGACTGGTCCTGTTGCTAGCTTGAAGGATGGATCTCCTTGCTACACAAGATTGGACGCCGCAGCCGTGCTGGGACTGCGCTACGCAGCTCTTCCAGAGCGACCTCCGAGCCGGCTACGTTCTCAATAGGTGTTTGCTGCCGGAGGTTTCCGACTCTCGCGCACATGGAGGGGAAGCACAGCTACGTCAAGTTCATCATGCACCCGTACCCTTGGCTCTGTAGGCTAAACAACTAGACCGCCAGGTACGTATCGTTGCTCTGTTGCCTCGGCGTTCAGTACGTTCACCACGCCGTCCGCTAGCGTCTACCGCGCGTCAATCCGCTCCGTCCGTCAACCCACATCATACATGCGTCCTCAGCCCTCAGGCGACGAGGTGTCGGACGTCGGTGTTAACTTGCACCCCATCTTCCCAGCATCGAGCGATCAGCTCCCGACCACACCATGGCCGTGACATGCCCGAACTCCGTAGCCTAACGCCACTGCCCACCATCAACGCTCGGCGGGCTCCCTCGTCGTGGCCCGCCGTGGCTGGCTCGCTGCAGGCTCGCGGGCATGGTCTGGCCGACGTTCGAGCGGCCGATGCATGTCACCGACGTTTACGTACCGGGCCAACTTCAACACAGAACTTCGCCGGTCTTTCCTGTGGATCCACATCGTGCTCCGAGCCTCTGACTGCAGATGTCACAAAGTGTTCGGGGGACCGCGGGTGGCGTGGTCGGTGTTCGCCTGAGGTTGTCGCTTGTCCACACCCCTCTTGCCATCCTCGCGCCACCTGCGTGCCCCCACACACTGAGACAAATACCTCGCCAACCCATTCTTGCCCTTTTGCTCTGCGGGAAACCACGAAGTCGAATTCTACACCATACACCACGTCGCAGCGGTCGGACCGCGATGTCTTTTGCTCTCTGCATTCATATACGTGCCGCTGACCGTTGCATCTCATTCAGTACGCCTCTCGTTCTACGATGTCTCGTACCGCCGTGAGCGCTTGCGCATCACCGCACTAGCACTACCGGCGCCTATCCGATTTGACTGCTTACCCCTACTTACCCCAATTATTAGTCCGCGATAGTGCGTGTCCTACCTCGTGTAAGTACGGCGCTGAAACTTGGGCAGACTCTATTGTCCCAACTGCAAGGAGACGTTCCCCAAACCGCCGTCTCTTCTGACTGTCTGCGTTTCTTCTGCCGCAACCTTCTCCCGATGGCGTGCAACTGGCGCACCATCTGATACGATCGATGTTCCCGCCACAGTCACAGTGGACCCACCTCCGGATCGACGCTGGGGCAGCTGCTACCCGACGTTCACCGGAACCACCACGACGTGCGGACTGCCGCCCATACTTACGGCTTCCAATTCGAAATACGGCGGGCGTGCATATAAAGCAGCAGTTCGCGGGCGCACAGTGGAAGAGAAGCCTCCGAGTCCTCCGTTCGACGCCTGAGTAGTGCAGCATGGCTCCTATCGTCCCCCCGTTCACCGCCGAGACCGCGTTGCAGAAGGTCAAGGTCGCGCAGGATCTCTGGAACACTAGGGATCCCGCGAAGGTCTGCCTAGCGTACACGGTATGTTGCCCTATCTACGCGGCCTTCGTTCGTTCTACGAACTAATGCGCATGGGACCGTCTGTAGCCCGACACCATCTGGCGCAACCGCGACTCGTTCCTCAAGGGACGCGACGAGGTTGTCCAATTCCTCACGAAGAAGTGGCAGAAGGAGAACGGGTACAAGCTCCGCAAGGACCTCTTCGCGTTCACTGACAACAAGATCGCCGTCCAGGTCAGTAGTACACCGGTCCGGTGTGGCCGATCACGGAAATTGCACTTGCTAACGCCGTTGCCTCTCTCCTTCTCGCGCCGGCAGTTCTTCTACGAGTGGTACGACGAGAAGCCGGACGGCACCCGCCAGTGGTACCGCACCTACGGCTTGGAGGTACGTCACCCTCAGGCGGCCTTCTGGCAGGCCGAGCGCATATAGCGTCTGTGCTGACTGGTTCCGGCTTCTGACGTACTTAGGACTGGACGTTCAACGACGACGGCCTGATGCGCAAGCGGCAGATGAGCGGCAACGACGTCGCCATCTCCGATGCGGACCGCTGGTTCAAGGAGGGCGTCGACGTGAACTCTATTGAGATTGGGCCGGAGCACTTGTAGGATGCGAAAGGAAAGGTGGGTTGTTGCTAGCCGCTGTGACGCCTTCGTCCTAACCTTTTACAGAGCAGGACTTCGTGTACGACTACCTGCGGAGCATATATGCCATGCATGTGACCTTGTAGCTTTTTGTAACACTCTTCATGTTTGTGCGTATCCGAGGGGTGCTTACGCCGAACGCCGAACGCGAAACGAGTCATTTGAGATGGGCGTCCAAGTAGCTGCTTACTGACGCTCTCAACGGTTCTTGCTGCCTTCTACAGAGGCCGAGAGGGAGTGCCGAACCATGTCGGTCTTCTACCCCCTTGCATGAGTGGAACATCAGTAGGCGAGTGTAATGAAGGTAAGTGACGTAGCTTGCAGTCTCTTCCATCTCACTGAACAGTTCGGCAGTCCGGGCGGGTTTTATACCGCGAGGGCGCTAGCTATTTGTGAGATAGGCGTATGTTTTACAATTGCCGGTGAAGGTTACTGATGACGCTCCTCGTTGATCAACTCAAACCGAGTCTTTGGCAGGTGCCGGGTGCTACTGCGGTTAGTGTAGCAGCGTCCGGCGGCCAGTGCCCACACGGCCTTTGGAGAGCATGGTTTGCAGGATAGCGCGGGAACCCTATCCTATAAGTACTCGAACGCAAGGCACATACAGGATCCCGTCAGGATCGCGCAGACGATGTTCTCGCTCTTCATCTCCCTCTCGCTGCTTGCGGTGGCCTCAACTTTGGTTCTGGCGTCACTCGGGCGAAGACGCAGGAACACGCCCCCGGGACCGAAGGGGTACCTCCTGCTGGGGAACCTCTTTGACCTTACCTTGAAAGAGCTGTGGTTACGCGCAACGGACTGGGCCGAGAGATATGGTATGCGATCCACGCGTTCCGAGTAGCTGCGCATTCATGAAGCTGTATCGTTATAGGGGATATGGTGTACCTCCAGGTGCTCGGCCAGGGGATACTCTTCCTCAACTCATACGATGTCGCTGTCGAGCTGCTCGAGAAACGAGGGGCCATGTACGCTGACAGGCCGCGCATGGTAATGTGCGCGGAACTGTAAGTCTTGCGTTTCGATGTACGCTCTTCCTGGTCCCTTACGTGTCACTCTAGCTGTGGCTGTGAGAACATCGTATGTAGAACGTCGATCATTGTGAATATCTGTGGCAATGGCGGGATGGCTGAACTCCGTTCGCCCCTTCCCTCAGATTGCTTTCGCGCCGCCTGGCGATAGATTTCGCCGCCACCGACGTATGATGCAATCAGCCCTGGGGGCAAGCAGCATAAAGTCTTATCAACCGCTGCTCATGGCAGAGACTTCGAAGTTTCTTCAGCGGATGATGGAGTTACCGGATGACTACATGGGCCACCTACGGAGGTATGTGCGCATACCGCAGACGCCGTATATACAGAGGTGCCTGTGTTGATGCTGGGTGGCAGATACATCTGTCGGACATTTGTTAGGCGCCATCCGATGACTCGGGAGGGTACCCGAGGGCGCGGAGGGCGGGCCGGCCTCGGGATCCCACTCGAGGGGATACAATTGTTCGCGAGGGACCTGTGAGGTCATCGAGAGATCGAGGCCGTACTCCCGATGCACTGCGCCAACATCCCGAGGGCATCGCGTAGGCAAACCGAGCCTCCAGAGATCACTGATTCATCGTGATATCTAAGCGTCCTCCCGAGGTCATCGGGTACCTCACGGGTACCTCGGGTGCCTGACCGAAAGACCGGGAGGGCAAAAATTGCCTCGGGGTAGTCCCGATGGTGGCAAGCGTACCCCGAGAGCCCCGAGTACCCCATGAGCTGGAGGGGCTTAGTTCACGGTTAAGTTTCTATAGGACTACTTACTACATGGCTTTCAAGTGCAGACTTACTAGTTAATGACTTGACGTTGGTCGTCGTTTCTTGCGCGGCTGTTACTGCTAGATCAAACGGTTAGTAAACTGAATAGTGTTAGGACTGAAGGCAAATGAAAACGCGCACCTGTGGGGACTCGAACCGCCGACCTTCTGAGTTAACAAGCGCCAAGCTAGGCGATCAAAACCACTACGCCAACGGTCCTTTACTTCACTTGTTTGCAGACCTAATACATCGAGACCTGATCATCCCTTACTTAGAGTATCGAGTCGGAATCCCATTGCACCTCTCATCGGCGGAGGACTGCACCCTCTCCATTGCTCGTCGCGGACGGTGTAGGAGACGCGTGAACTGTGTGCATATATTGTGGGAAGGATACATTGTACATGTACATACTCCGCTTGAAAGAAACAAGACTGATACTACTTCGCCCGCGACCTAGTCACCCTAGTCGAACGCCTCGCCGATGACTCTTGGATGCCTGCCTCGCTCGGGAGAGTCGACGGCTGCGCAAGATCCTCCGGGGCTCCGCTCGTGTTTCCGGTTTTCTTTCGGCCGCCGCGTTTGGCGGGGGCCTTCCGTGGGACCGGGCGAACAGCCTCCTCGAGGGGCCCAGAGTCCACTGGTACTGGCAAGAGGTTTCCTGAGATTGGAGGGTTCCCGCCGAGCTCTACGTTGGCCAAGGTCTCAGCAAGCGATTCGGAGCTGACTGGGTGATGCTCGGCTGTGGGCGGCGGGACGATCGGGGGCGGCTGCGACTGCAGCACGTGGGATGGGAGCGACGACTCGCCCAAGTTCTGTGCGGGGCGCGCGACGGGGCGAGGGCGGGGCGGCACGCGTTTCTGCGCGGGTGGGGGCATCGCGACGTCCTGCGGCGGCAGGATCTGGCCGTGCGTTTGCTGCTGCTGTGCGTGCGGTTGAGAGGGCGGCGGCGCGTACGGGTGCTGCGAGGTGTGCGGCGCAGAGGGCGGCGGCGCATTCGCCCCTTGCGGCGCGTGTTGCTGCTGCTGCTGCTGCGAAGGCGGCGGCGGCGTGTACGGTTCCTGCGGGATGTACGGCTCGGAGGGCGGCGGCACGTACGGGTGCTGCGAATTGTACGGCGCCGAGGGCGGCGTCGGCGCGTGCGGGTGCTGCGAGGTGTGCGGCGGCGCGTGCGGGTGCTGCTGCTGCGAGGGCGGGGACGGCGCGTGGGGGTGATGCAAGGCGTACGGAGCGGAGGGCGGCGGCGCGTACAGCGGCTGCGAGGTGTGCGGCGCCGAGGGCGGCGGCGCGTGGGGGTGCTGCGAGGGCGGCGGCGGCGGCGCGTGCTGCGAGGGCGGCGGCGGCGGCGCGTGCTGCTGCTGCTGCTGCTGCTGCGAGGGCGGTGGCGGCGCGTGCGGTTGCTGCGAGGGGTGCGGCGGTGCGTGCGGGTGCTGCGAGGGCGGCGGCGGCGGCGCGTGCTGCTGCTGCTGTGAGGGCAGCGGCGGCGCGTGCGGTTGCTGCGAGGGGTGCGGCGGTGCGTGCGGGCGCTGCGAGGGCGGTGGCGGCGCGTGCTGCTGCTGCTGCTGCTGCTGCTGCTGCGAGGGCGGCGGTGGCGGCGGCGGCGCGCGCTGTTGCTGCGAGGTGTGCGGTGCCGAGGGCGGCGGCGCGTGCGGATGCTGCTGCTGCGAGGGCGGCGGCGGCGCGTGTGGCTGCTGCGAGGGCGGCGGCGGCGCGTGTGGGTGCTGCGAGGAGTACGGGGCCGAGGGCGGAGGCGCAGAGGGGATGAACTCGAACTCCTCCTCGGATGTGGAATCACGGGGCGCGGGGATAGACTGACTGGAGATGGAAGAGACAGGAATAGGGCGGACACGGGAGCTCCTGGAGGACAAGATTGACGTTGACGTTGACGGTGACGGTGCTGCAGAGTGGGCGTACGAGACTTGGGAAGACGTGGGAGGGATTGAGAACTCAGGGCCGCTGGACGTGACATGAGGGGCGGGCGGTGCTCCTCCTTGGGAAACCCGCGAGGGGTTGCTCGCGCTGCTCTGGGGAGCTTGGATATCGTCATCGGAGAAGGAAGGGGCCTCGTCAAGCTCCACCGTGACTTCTCCTTCGAGATCTGCAAAATCGCGACCTGTCTGATACGCGCTGCCTCCCGCCTCGTCCCCCGCAAGCTGTCGGTGGGGGAGACCACGGAAGACCTCCTTCTCGATCGACTGGATGAGGAAGGCTATACGAGGGGTGTTGCGGTGGAATATCAGAGTACTGAGGTACTCCTTGTAGGCTGACAGGTAGTCGATCTTAGAAATCGCACCCTTCTCCTCAAAACTCGTGTCGGCCGAGAGGAGGTAGCGTATCTGTCAAAGAAATCAGTTGGTAAGAAACGCTTCCGGCACAGAATCAGAAGAACGCACTCCTACGCCGGCGAAAGCAATCATGCCGAACGTCACGGCCCTGATCTGCCATACCACACCCGCAGATGTTCCCCAAGGTTTCTCCCTCTCCAGGGCGGTCTCTCCGTACAGCATCAGCCGGATGAACTGCCGGGAAGAAAGTTAGCACACTTTGCGGGAAGCGGAGGAGTCAATTGTAATCGCATACCTTCCATACTGCGTCATTCTGGAAGATATACTTCGTCTCATCGAACGCGGAGGGCGGTGTTTGAGGGAAGAGAATTCGGACCCACGGGTCCTTCGCGTTCCGGCCGCTGCGCCAATGCTGAACTTGAGGGTCCTGATCGAGGATGTCTAGATAGTTGTCGCCCGTCCCGATGAATAGGAGGGGGTTGAGTTCCGACTTCATGTGAGAGAAGATCTGCGCCCGCCGCTTCCTCATGTTTGTCATGATCTTGCTCTTCTGGTCGTTGATCGCAGAGGAGATCTAGTACGCGCGGGCGTTAGCGACGATGCACGCGCTGAGAGAGAGATGGGTACACACCTGGCTTATGACATACGCGTTGGTTATGTGAGGGAGTAGGTCATGCGGTACGAGGCGGGAGAACTGCGCGGCCTCCGCAAGATCAATGGCGGCGGCCCGAGCCTCTAAGATCGAGGTCTCCGGGTAGCGAGTTGCCTTGTCGTAAGGATCGACGCTCTCGGCGCGCGCGATGAGAGAAAAGACCTTCGAGTCCCTGGGTGGGGCCCACGGTTTGTAGATGATCGAATACTTGCGGCCGAGGGTGCGGAAATCGTATTGAAGCGGCTCGAGCGCGTTCTTGCGGCGATCCTGGTCGTGCGACCCCGGCGCCCCCGACGCCGACGACGCGATGACCTCCGGGGCGGAATCCTGAGGAGGCGTGTCTGGCGAGGCCTTCTTCTTCTTCCCTTTCTTACGAGCCCTGGAGCTTTCGCCCATCAGTACTTGCATCTGGAGGTTACGTAGCTGCTGCTCATATTCCTGCTGTTCGACCTGCATCTGGTGCATTTGCTGCACGGAAGGCCTATCAGTATGATGCTGACGGAGTCGTCGGAGTGGGCGTACCTCCCGCGTCATGCGAAAGGCCGCCGCGTGGGCCTCGAAGTCGCCCTGGCTCCAGCCCTGGGCAAAAGGTGCGTCCTCGTCGTCCTCGTCCTCGTCTGAACCTTCGGTCGGCCGGACATGTTCGGCGGGACCCGGGGGATGAGCGGGAAGAGGTTGCGAGCGCTGCATGTCGGGGGCGGGGGCGGAGGTCGTCAGGAGCTGCACCGGGTGAGGGCCGGGCTTGGAGGAGATGAGGCGAGTGTGGGGGACGGTCGAGCACACGGCTCGACCTTTAACGGAGCTGGGGAAAACCTCCCTGAACACACGCGTGGAGCGTCGTATGAATCGACTCACCTCGTGCACGGCCCGGAACTACGAGAGAAAGGGCACCACATACGTAAGGCGTTCGGTTGGGAGCAGGCAGGCGCTGCTATCTGTGCATCAGTTGTATTCCGTGGGACGCACTGGGAGTCATCTGATGCAAGCGGCATAATGTCGCGCATGGAAGAGCTGAAGGAAGGAAGGGAGACAATCCGCGAGTAACTCCGCAAGACGAGAGTCCGGACCTGCACACAAACTGCTGACTGGCAAACGGAGAATGGTATGTACAGAGAAGTTAGAGAAGTTCGTGATTATAGCTGGTCGAGTAGAGATCAGTTACGGCGGGTAGCTTGGGTTAGAACCCGTGGAGATCGACACACCTTGCTCCTACAGTTTGGGAAAGTCCAGCTGATAGTCATACGTCAACTTCTGTGCAGCAGTTAGTCATGCGTGCCGACACCGAGCGGCCCAGACGTACCACAGATTCATTGAGCAGCGTTCTGGAGCTCGTCTGACGTACTCCACATGTCCACGCCCCGCAGCCACCGCTGCTCGCCACTGAGAGCGTGCACGCCGCCCTCCGCGTCGAAGTCCTTCTGGGATTTGCTGCCGCACTCCACCCATCTGAACAGCCCGCCAGCTGAGTACTGTGTGAACGAGCTCCTGTGCTCAAAATCCTGGACAACGGTGTTGGAGTGTCGCAGGATTGCCGACGGGATAAGTATCAGTGCCCCTGGCGGAAATTCAATCATCAGGTTCAAGTCCCAGAGAAGGAGATGTCCTCCTTCTCGGGGATCGAACCTCCCGATTGCGGTGATCGCGCACCATCCTGCAGGAAGGTTGAGATGATCAGTATGCACATGCGTGGCGACCTGCGGTCCGAGATTGAACGTCGCGCAGCCGAAAACGCTCTTCCGAAAATTCGCCTTCAGCGTGACATTGTCCCGCAGAAGCGTCTTCATCGTGGTGCTGTAGTAGTCGTGCAGCCGAGGTGCAAACAGCTTGAGAGCGGCTGTTCGTTTTCGCCATCAGCTAGATATTATTGTGAATACATGGATAGGGACCTCACCATCGCCGAAACCCGCGATGCGCCGTATGGCTTCGTTGTCAAGCAATTGCGCCATGACCTTCTTATTGTGCGCGGAGTGCGAGAGGTTACTGACGCACTATATCGTCGGACAAATTTAGTCACTAATCACCTAGGGGGAGCGGAATGGTTTACCTTCTGCCCTCCACCGTAGGAGATGCCGGCCGCGATGGCGGGAAACGAGCCTCGGCGGTGGATCAGCTGCTTGGCGTCGAGCTTGTAGGCAGATCTTGCTATGTCGAACGCCGTCTGAGCGTCGGCGTTGACCTTCGCCCACCCCTCAGTATCCCTTGGACTTCCGGCAAGGACAGCGAAGACGCGGGAAGCCTCGTCTAGTAAAGGGACTGGCTCCCTGTTTGTTGTGAGAGACCTGTGTGAGCGACCGACGAATAGCGCAGATGTAACACTTACTGTCCATCCCATGCAATGTACTGGAACCCTAGCTCGAGGGCATCCGCCTTGGTAAGGGCACGACTATCTCCAGGGTTCTTAGGAAGGCGGCGGCCGACAAAGCCCGTGCTTGCCACGGTGCCCTTCTTCGCCGGGTGCACGTTCTTGGACGAAGTACCCATCTCTGTAAACGGAGAATCTCGTGAATATTTGTATTGAAAGCACAGATCGTGAACAAACCTGTTATATTGAAGCTCACTGTCATCACGTTCGCCCGACGGCGGTGTTTGAGAGACGCGAACTTGATGTGTCGATCCAGAGAGGCCTGCGCGAGTTCCTGCTTTGCGTGACTGTCCCGGGTTGCCTGACGGCGCTGTTTGGAGCGTGCTTTGTCTCGAGATTTCGCGGAGTCCAGCCGGTTCACCTGCCCCCGAGACTTCTCAAGGGCCGTCCTGCCTTCCGAGGGAGGCGGAGGGTTTCTGCAGCAGGCGGTGAGTAAGTTCTTCCTGGGCTACAGTAACAGAACGTACGGGTCTAGCGGTAGCTCGTCTTCGTCGGGGAGCGCAGATGTCACCGCTGCCTGTGCAAGCAGCCGGGCCTTCTCCATCAAGCCGTCGAGCGTCATGGGGACCTTGAGCGGGGCACTACTGTAGTGGGCGGACGGCGGGAATCTGCCAGTCGATGAGGCCTGGTCGAGTGCGAATGGTAAGTTTATGAGAATAGCTAGAAGAGCGAGGGGAGGGTACCATTGCAATATGAAAGGGGCTGAAATAGAGTCCTGATTAGTACGGGGGAGATGCTCCATGATGAGCGCCATGCATCGAAGCACAGTGGAATGGGGCTGGACGACACGTGCAGCACACCAAGGCTGCAGTTCCGGACGCAACACATAGTAGCATTCACGCGGTTTCCAGGGTCGGATACTCGTCGCGATTGCATACAATGGATGGCCATATTGCAAGCCCCGTGGGTAGTGTGCAGGAGCTCGTCATCTATCGGGTGGAGCGGTGCTTACCTTTCCGATTGAGACTGAAAGCGTGAGTGGCGTGCAATCGGATGGGGTGGGCGGGGCTGTAGTCAACTGGGAGTGGCGGGCAGAGGCGGGGGTTGGGGAGAGAGACGAGGGCGGCGGCGGGATTCTTATGCAAAACGGAACAATGAAAGATCCTGCGAGGGCTAAATGAAGTATTAGCCATACGTAGCCATGGCCAGGACAATGGACGATCGCTGCTTACTCGTGGCTATAGGTAAGCGCCAAGCGCTGTGCAAGCCTTGTGGTTTTTCCACCCACCCTGCCATATACTGAGCGTCGACCGTCCCCGCCATGAGGTGTGGCGCTCCATGGGGTGGGCGCATTGTCCTGCCCTGCACAATGTGCACCAGCAGCCTCGAACTGCCCCAGCGTTCGCCCGTCCCCAATCGCCGCCGCGCCGTGCCGCGTGACGTGGTAGAGGAGAACCATGTTCGGCGCGAGCCAGGACTGGACTCGGCGCCACAGAGGTTGTCTCAGTCTGTCACTACAATGGTCGTAATCAATAGCACTGTTTCTCGACACTGGTGTAAAGACAAATTCTCACCTGCAGACTCGCAGTCGCCGACGACGTATTAGTACCCGGGGCGCGCTACGGCGATTGTGGAGCCGACGAGCTAGGCAAGGTACCGACGCCCTGATTGGGCCAACGCTGAGCGTCGCGACGGCGACGATAAACTGGCAGAGCACGTCGAGAGTGCGGATATTGAGGCCCATAATTCCGAAGTCCTCCAACTGCTTCTCGTGCTGCTACTCGAGGAAGGCCGTGATTGAGACTTCTTCAGTCGCCTCGTCGAGTGCGTCCTTCTCCTTGAATGCGCCGTCTGCTATCCGAGTGGGCGCCATGCGGCGGAACTCGCCCTCGAATACTGCGAGAGAGGAAGAGAGAGAAGTGAAAAGACGATAAACGTTAGCGTGCGGATACTGTGCCGGGTGCGTGCAAGAGATGCGCACCATGCAAAAGATACCCTAGAGGAAAGCCAGAGACCGAAGCGGAGGAAGAGGAAGAGCAAGCGGAGAGAGGTGGCGAAGCGAGGCGAGGCGAAGCGACCATGCGAGCGAACCCTCGATCCCGGAAAGGGATAGATGGATGCGCGGGGGTCGGAGTACAATGGTACAGTGCACGGTCCGATGCGAGGCAAGAGGAGGGCGGGGAGGGAAGTGATGAGCGTGGATAGGATGGAGAGGGGAAGGGGAAGGGGCGCTGAATCGACCACCATGGCCGACGCCAGGACGCGCAGGCGCACCGTCGCGCGCACGAGCCCAAGTAACAGAACGGCGCAGCGGTAGTCGACTAGATGCACGGCGACGCGCGCGCGAACATGTCATCGCCCTTCGCCTTCTTCACCGTCGTCGGCGCAGTAGCGGCTGGCAGCGCCCCGCGCCCGTACGCCGTGGCCACGCCAACGCTGAGACTTGACGAGGACGAGTCCATGGTGATCGGGGTGCCGATGGTGCCCGACCGTACGACGCGCACGTTGTGGTCCTTGTACCCGAGCGGGGTCGAGGGCGGCGCGGAGCTGTACTCGAGCGCGGCGCGGAGCTGTACTCGAGCGCAGCGCGGAGCTGTACTCGAGGGCGGCGCGGAGCTGTACTCAAGCAGGATCGAGGGCGGCGCGGAGCTGTACTCGAGCGGGATCGAGCGCGGCGCGGAGCTCGGGGGCGATGTCGACGTCGACATTGACAACTCGGAGTGTCGGGTGTGTTCGGCGCGGACGACGTGTTGAGCATCGTCGACCGGCCCCGGCGCACAGGCGGGGACGCGCGCGCGTGACTCGGGCTGTACGTGTTTCCCTCGTAGACAGGGGCGAGGCACAAGAGACGAGGGGCGTGATGGGCTTCGGGAGCGACATCGACGGGCCTTGGTAGGACATGTTGTGAATGCAGGCGGGGACGTCGTGGCGTTCGCCTGGGTGTACGGCGTCGTCGAGGACGTGGGCGAGGGAACGGGCGTGGAGAGGACGTAGGCGCGGTAGGGCCCGTTTCCCTTCAAGCGGAGGCGCACCTTCTGCTGGAACTCCTTGTGCAGGTTAGCGTTGAGGTTGAGCTGCCACCCGAGGTAAACGCACACCTTGCACTCCATTTGCTTGATTTTGCTGACCGCGAACATGCCTCCTCGTCGAGGGCTGCCAAGGGAGATCGAGCCTGCGCGCGGAGTGTACATGCGCAAAAGCCTGAGGAGCTGCGCGAGGGCCGACTTGCCAGAGCCAGAGCCGCCGACGATGAACGAGGTCTTGCCGGGGGGAGAGGAAAATTGAGATGTCCAGTAGGGAACAGGGATGGCTGTTGCGCCCCACCCGTGCTGATAGCCGTCGTCTTATGGTCGCGGGCGTGCGGCGGCAGTCGCGGGTCATCCTCAACTCCGTGCCCCGAGCTGCAAGAGCCGTCGTGCGTGCCTGGTGCGATGGCGATGGCGGTCGTGCTGCATTCGCGGACGCTCGAGCGAGCATGTGACATGCCGGGTTTCGATCCTGACCTCCCCGAGCGCGTTCCTACCCCACCTGCTGAGCGACGGGAGCTCGACGCCGCTGCGAAGCAGGAGGCGGCTGCGCGAGCAGCGGCGAAGCAGGCTTCGCAGCTCGCCGCCGTCACCCGAGCGGCTCGTATCGTGGGTGCTCAACAACGCGACGACGCCGAAGCCGACGAGCGTCGCCGCCGACCGCCGCCTCGCCCGCGTCCTGTATCCGCACGACTCAGCCAGCCCGACACCGGTATGTTCGCTCCATCGCTCACCTTGTAGCCTACTGGTTCGCTTGTACTGACCGTCCGTTGCGAATCTTCATAGCTGCGGTGCCCGTTCAATCCATAGGCGACATGATCGAGGACGAGCTGCGGTCCTCGGAAAATTCGGATGTACTGCCGATGGATGTCGATGAGCTCGAGATGGACGATGAAGCTGGCGGTGAGTAGACCTACCTAATCGGGTTGACCACACAGGCGCTGAACAGTGAGAGCCAGGCGACGCGGCTGCGGGTTTGAGTGGCAGCGACGGCGATGAGTCCGAGTTCGAGCCTCAGGACGACGAGACGAGCAGGGAAGAGGAAGCAGAGGGCGCAGCCGAGGACGAGGACGAGCAAGAGCAAGAGCAAGCGCCGGCGTCTCGCCGCAAGAATAAGGTTCGCCGCGCAGACGTGACTGCCATGCTCGAACAATTGGCCACCACCGTTCACAAGAGGCAGACCGACACCGATGCCCCGGCTGTCGTCTTGCGAATCGCAATGCGAGCGGGTCAGCGAGCGGCACTGTCGCGAGTCCCCGCCCCACACAGGCTGAGGGCGGGCGTGGACATGCGAGTGCTCGGGCGTTGGACGCTGGACGCTCGTCGTCCCCCAGCTTCGCGCCTAGGGTTGCAGCGGCCGTCCGGTCTGGTGCAACGATGGCGGTGATGGTCTTGGCGCGCAAGCGCGCCCGAGTGCGAAGCCAGCAGCGAGGCGTTCTCTGACTTCAGGCCCCGGGCTGCAGCAACTTGAGCCCTCCAGTCTGACATGAGGGTCACGGCGGCGGTCTTGGCGTCGGCGCAGACGCTTATGATAGCGGTGTCGAGCGTTGGAATGTGCTAGAGTGAACAAAGTGAGATAGTTACATACCATGAGGATGGGATATTGCTGAGGACGCACAGGAAGATCATGAATTATCAGGAAGATCACATACATGGCTAATGGAACTAGTGCTGGTATCAAGGAGAACAGCGGCGTGATGCTTAGCAGCTGTATGAGTCGAGACACAAGAGTATCGGTTACTAACTTTCGATTCAACCCTTGAATGGAGTAAGCAGAGTACTTGCCTTCATCTCCACACGAGTCCGGCGTGGTGCACCAGCCAAGTCTTACGCCGCCGTGCTAGGTGGTGTATCCCACGCGCTTGGAGTGGGTGCCCGTACTCTCTTGCGGTAGCGCGACTGGTTGTTTGAGCCGATACAGCTAGAATCGATGTACCACGAGCGGGGTACCGTAGGATCCTCCGTATCACTTTCTAATTCGCTTTCTTCCCGGTCCTTGAACATGTCGCGAGTGCGCTTGAGAGGGCGCCCTCTGCCCTGGGGCTGGGTTCGTGGCTGGACGCGCGGCACCGTCTTGACTGGGGGAAGCGACTGTTCATACGCAAAGTCGCGGGCCTTGATTCCATACTTAACGAGTACGGCGGCGTGATTCTCGACCGTCTGGTCGTTTTGCTTGTGGCCGGCGTGTTCCGAGTCCGAGTTCGAGTCGGAGTCGGATGGCGGAGACCGCTGTGACCGTGCTTGTAGTAGGGGTAGGGAGCGTTGCAGATCCTCCATAGACATCGGGATAAGTTGAATACAGACTGCAAGCCAGAAGTTTGACTTACAGATAAGACTCTCATGGTTGAGAGGTGTGGACGGTGGTTGTGTGCGATAGAAAGGTGAATGGGGAATGTCACCGACTCCTCGACGTGCACAGCCACATCGCGGGAACTCTCTCAGACTCGCTGGATCTGTGTCCCCTCCGACTGCGATGTGCGCTGACTCGAGCCTGGCGCAATCATACCTCAGGCTGGATTCTTGGCTGAGCTCGGCTTTCCATTAACACGCATGCTCGGAACGCCAGCCGGAGCGCCGCATGTCAGTCAGGGCAGGAAGGCGGTCGTCGCCCCACTCAGGCTGGCTTCTTTAGTCACCGTCCGAGTCGCGATACTGTTTTGGTATGTTCTTCCGGTGCGAATGCAGCTACCGCCGTCGACGTACTACTTATGTTCATTGCGAAGACATCGGCGAGGTGAGTAGGGCGAGCATGAGAATAGGTACTAGTAGTAGTAATGCTTCGAGTAGTGCTAGGTATTCCACTCCGGGACCGCTCTCCTCAGCCGCAAGAACATGTCCCCGTCGAGCGTGTCAATAACTACGTAGTTCGAGGCCCGGGCGCCGTCACCTTCTCCGTCCTTGATTATCAGTGCACCCCGGAGAATCGACTGGGCTGGAATGAACATCGAGCTCTCCGGGCCACTTGTGGGACGCAACCGACACAGTCCGAGCTCGCGATCCATGTTCCGCCGGGCATGGATGATATTGAATGGCTTGACGAAAGCGATGGGATACTGGATATCCTGGAAGGTGACCAGGAAGACTAGCTTGAGTTGCGCAAAGCCGATAGTTTGCTCGTCCGCCTGGTAAATGACGAAGTCGTATCGTGGGGTGTTCTGGAATCTGGGATTGCATCGGAGGTTGTCTGTCTCGAGACGCCAGCTGACGACGGACTCGTAGTCGACTTTAATGAAACGAGATTCCATGATCTGCCATATGTGAATAGTCAATGAATAAATATTGGAGGCTGTCGACCCAGAGCACGAAGCTTACCTCATCCTCCGGCTTGAGAGTCTGATAAACTACACCTGGCGCGGCAGTTTGCAGGGAGTTCAGATAATGTTGCAGCCGAATGCGAAAGCGAGAGTAGTCAGAGTCTACTTCAGGCGGATGTTGTGCCTCGAGCTGTGCAAGCGAGCACAGGGGCTGCCGAGCACCCAAGTAAATGTGGTGGAATCGGAAGGGCTGGATTTCGTCGGTTTCGGGTGGAGAAGGAACCTGCGATGTCATGAGTTGATCAAGGGCATCGATGCGGGCGTCCAAGGTCTTGCAGACTGATAAGCGGTGCTCAATCTGAGAGACCTGAGAGAATTTTGAGAGATAGTTATGTTGCGCAAGCCTGGTAGGACTCACCTGGATGTCAGTGTCCTTGAAGTTAGTTTGTCCTTGGTAGATGGTCTTCAGCGGCCCGTGCATGTGCTCGAACGGTTTTGTGTTGAAGTTCCGGCTGGCGCCTTTTGAGACGATGTCATCGATGAGGTGCTGGTGGGTATGAAGCTTGGGAAAGCTCCAATTCTTGTCGTCGTACTTGGCCGCGTAAGCCTACAGTGTGAATAGTCAGCCAATCTAGCAGCGAATCAATGTGCGGGCAATAGGACTGTGAATACCTGAATGGCTGTTGAAAACCTGGTAAGCTCTGTGGCGTACATTTGTAGAGTATCCTGAGTCTGAACCTCCAGGCCGGCCAGAATATCCAACACCATGTAGCGTCGGATGCACTGGAGAAGCAGGAGCCCACGGGCAGAGCGATATCGCTGCATGACTGCATAGCTAGCCTGTACTAAGACCTAGACTCGGAGACATGTCAGTACAGTGGACTATGCCAGGACATGGGCTCACGACTTTGGATATGTCTTCATATTTTGTTCCATCTGTAAAATTGACTGCCACGACAGCCTTGAAATGATTCAGATCAGGCCAGGGTGGAGTCGCATTGAACCTGATTAAGATGGGGGGCAAGAATTAGTATCAGAAATGCAGGGTAGATTATTAGCATACTGGGCATTGATTTCCTGTACTGCTGCTCGTCCTAGCAGCTCACGCACCACCCACTGGAATTGTGCGAAGAGATGGTCGCTGAATAAACCACCATGATATGCATGAAGTCTGTCCCAAGAAAGCGCCCTGTACACATTACATGTAAGGACTTTCCAGAAGACGTTCTGAGTAATCAAACATGTGAGATTACTAGTACGGTGAAAAGCTCAGACGGAAGTCCATACCTCCACCGGGCGGAGCCCCAGCGGCTTGAGCAGGTCGTTTAGGGCAGTGACGGTGACTGTGGGATCATCTTTTTGCGCCACGAGTTCCTGTGCAACCTTCTGGTCTCGCAGGGGCCAGAGCGGATGGACTCCCAAGACCGCCTGCTCAGCCTGAGGCACGAGACAGACAGGACAGGGACAGAGCCCACGCATGCCACGGGTGAGCGCCATCATGGTCCTGTAGTGCCAGTGAATTTGTCAGTCATGCTGGCGACATTTGTGCTACCACGCCAGACGCACTGTTCCTCGTAATCCGCGATGAGCATGAGGATGACGGGGTAAAGGGTGCGAATAACACCATCACCACATTTGACCCTATATCCAGTCTTGGCGTACGGCGCCAGATCAGCGAGCAAGAACTCGAACGCCTTGTGCCAGACAACACGTTTGTGGGTCGTGAAGCCGGGCTTGCCCTCTTCTTCTTCATCTTCCACCTGATCATAGCTATATTAGTTTCTGGTTGCACCAGAGCAGCGGACACTCACAATCGGCAAGAAGCCGACGACTTCCGCTCCACCGTACTGGTCGCTACCACGGATGTCGGATGCAAGGTTATCAATGCGTGCCATAATAGGATAGCCCTTTTGACCTCCGAACGACGACAAGCGTGTTTTGTCTGCATACAGGCTGTACACCAGGGCATCGCCATCCTCAGGTATCTCAGACTATGGGCGCATAAGCCTGTATCACAACCGGTGAACGCGACGACCGAACACGGTACCTCTGCATCCCACCACCCATCGGCTGTTGAGGGATTGTCGACGACACGCATCCAGACGCCTTCGGAGCTCCTCTTGTACTTCCGAGATGCATGCCAGTTGAACTTCGGCGCGAGTACCGGATCGCGAACGAGTGACATGCCCCACTTGAAGAGAGGCCGGCAGAGAGTGGTATACTCGCGCATTGTCTCCTTGTACTTCACGGTGAAGTCGTGCGGCTTGTACTATACATCCTTAAGTATCATACATAGAGGTGGACAACATGGAAGAACAGACATTCGTGGAAACATCAGCCGCAACCTCCCAGGCCCGCTTGACATCGTTGTATGACTTGAAGCTGAACGCCGAGGGCTTGGCCATGATGTGCTGAACCAGCTCCAGCAGCCCGCCGACCTGCTCCTGGTTGAGCCCCACCTTCGTCGTGAACGCCGCGAACTCGTAGTCGATGCGGGACGTGAACGGGTCCCAGGGCGTCAAGTTCAGCCTGGCGGGGTCCAGCGGCTCCGATGGCGGGTTCGGTTTGTAGTCCTCGAAACGGGCGATTTCCGGCGATTTCCGGGCATGCGGGTGGTGGACGGTGAGGAAGTCATCCTCGTAAAGGTCGGCAGGAGCGTTGTGGAGGATGGGAGGTTCGAAGGAGGGGAGGCGGAGCGTCATCGGATCAGGAGCGCCCGGCGCTTGGACAGGGTCAACGAAGACGGCCTCCAGCGGCGCAGTGTTCGCGGGCGCGGCCGAAAGGGACTCGACGTCTGGGACGTCCTCAACAGAAACCGATCCTAGGGACAGGGTTAGTAGGCACCTGTGCAGGTGTGCGTGGGCACGTACGCCGTTGCCGATGATCATCATCGATGGGCGGGTTCGCGGGGATGTCGTGCACGACGGCTGAGGCGACATTGTGAAGCTCTAACGCCGGAAGAGTAGCCTCAGTACTCACCACCCATGGTCGCGTGCGCGTGCGGCTCCTCCACAGGCGGTGGCGGCGGTACGTCCTCGTCCTGCGATCCCGACGCTACCGGCGCCGCTGCGGCGAGGGGTAAGCTAGGGCCAGCTTGAGGTTCTGATGAAGTATCAGTGCTGAGGATTATAAAGAGAATGTAAACAGTACGTACCAGCGAGCAAACTATCAGCTAGCTCCTGCGCGGCGTCCTCAATCCGTCTGCGCAGATTGCAGGCGCGTAAATGCGAGGGCATCCCATTCGGGTTGTACAAGGTCCCGCATCTCGGGCAGGGAGCCTTCGCCTCGGTCGGCTTTCTTCCTCGCTTCATGGTGAACCTAGAGCGGATCGCGGAGGGACAATAGAGACTAGGGACAACGCTATTGTGGCACGGTTGAGGGCACAACTCTACTTCCAGCGCTGCTACGCGGCTCAGATAAGTTCGCACTCACTATAGATCCTCGGCTTGATGATATGAGCTTGATGGTATCACAGGATTATTCGACAGCGGGCCACAGCAATGTAGATACAGCTAAGAACAAGACGAGAGTGGTGGTTTACAGGCACCGCGTCCTCCGCAACCCCGCGCGATCCTCTGTGATACCATCGCGAGGCCTCCCGCGATCGCTTGATCAGCGCGATAACGATCTCGGAATCGCGAGTGCCGCGCGAGTTCATCAGGATATCTCAGGCACCCGCGTCTAGCATCCGGAGGGCCGCTCCGAGCTCGGAGGTAGCGCTCGAGGGGCGGGCCATGCTCCCGAGCGCCTCCCGTTGGCCGCGAGAAAGATCCCGAGGGGGCCGGAGGGCGCTCCGAGGTTGGCGCCCTCGGGATGCCCCTA
The DNA here is from genome assembly GCA_002964805.2 of Trametes villosa. NCBI lineage: Eukaryota > Fungi > Basidiomycota > Agaricomycetes > Polyporales > Polyporaceae > Trametes > Trametes villosa. Next base: position 315,695 of record PUDQ02000024.1, on the reverse strand, counting down.
ACCTTTCTCCGACATCGGCGCCCAAACGCTGACCATCCTGTACGGATACCGCGTCAAGGCGGAAGACGACGCATTCCTGAAATTGGCGGAGGATACGCAAGACCTTCTCTCGAACCATATCGCGAGTGCAGGGGCGGGGATGTGGATGGTTGACATATTCCCCTTCTGTAAGCTAATCCGTTTCCACAAACAATGAATACACGCTCACTCTTCTCATCGAATCACTCTGCAGTGAAGCACTTGCCCTCGTGGTTCCCTGGCGCAGGCTTCAAGAGGAAGGCCGCCAAATGGAGGGCTGAAATTGAGGATGCTGCGGACGCGCCCTTCCAATGGGCGAAAGCTAACACGGTCAGCAAAGCCCTCTCATCGTCGTCGAACAACGGGCGGACTGACGATAGTTCCAGACCGCAAGTACGCCGTGCTACTGCACACTGCTGCTCGGCACAGAAGCCGGTGCCCCCAACCGTATGGGCACGAAAGGTGAATTCGATATCATGTGGACTGCTCTTACAATGTACACCGGTAAGTGTTCTGGTGTCAGATATACCGGCACTACACATTGAAACCTGAATTTCCTCTCCAGGCAGCATTGACACGGTGAGTTTCATCCGCGGCACGCCTGCCACTCCCGCTGAATGCATCCCAGACCCTCGTCGCCCTGAGCCACTTCATCCTCGCTATGGTGAAGTACCCGGCGGTCATGAAGAAAGCCCAGGCAGAGATCGACTCCGTGACGGGCGGGCGTCGCCTCCCCAATGCCGACGACCGGCCTGCGCTTCCTTATCTCGAGGCCGTCCTCAGCGAGTGTCTACGATGGGCGGTTCCGGTACCACTTGGTGAGCCTCCCGCGAGTATTATGTCCACGAGGGTATGCTGAAGGGCGATGCAAGGTCTTCCTCACCGCTTGATGGAGGACGACGTATACGAGGGTAAAATCATACCGAAGGGCACGCTGGTTTTCGCAAACATATGGTCAGTCCTAACTGCATACTCTCTTACGCCACATCGTCTGTAAATGGACTCACCGGCAATCCATGCTCTACAGGAACATGTCTCGCGACCCCAAGCTCTTCTCAAACCCCGAGGACTTCTTACCTGACCGGTTCCTCGAGACCGCACAGGACGCAACGCACGCCAAACGATGCGACCCCAGCAACTTTGTCTTCGGCTTCGGGCGCAGACGATGCCCAGGCACACACCTCGCCGACGCGTTCCTCTGGCTCGCCATTGCCTGCATGCTCGCGACACTCGACTTTGGCAAGGCCTCTGACGCCTCCGGCAACTCTGTCGAGCCCCAGCCTGAGTACAACAATGCGACGTTCAGGTGCGTACCTTGGTCTTTCGCGGGCAGTTTAGACGACAAAGGGAGAACGCAATTGACGATGCGCTACAGGATGCCCGAGCCGTTCCCCTGCAAGATCAGGCCAAGGTCCGAGCTCGCCGCTCAGCTTGTTCGGGAGGCCGTTGCCACGTCCTCGTAGTATCCACGAGAGAGGTGTTTGCTCGACATAGTGTGTATCGGGTCAGGAGGATGGCGAGAAGACGCCGCTGACGAGCCTGCCGAGAACGCAGCAGTGTACGTATCACCGTGGCATCCCGGTCTTTCCCGCTCGAGGTGAATCATCGTGACTGGACATGAGTCCCTTTGGGAGTCATTGGAGCTCGGAGAAACTCTCGGTGCCGCTCGTGCTTCGGGTATGTAGTGAGCTTTGTCGAGGTCTCCGTGCGGTCGGCCGGCCGTCCGTGGCAGTCAGTATTCAATATTCGCTATTCGTCCCCGGTCATCGACGTGCATGCAGCGCGGCGTACAGTATGTACTGCAGCTTTGCCGGCTCCGTGCATATCTTGATGAGGCTTCTTGCGGGGAAGCCCACCCAACCTCACAAACACCGTCCGGCCGCCCAAACGTTTGTACGCGTGAATATATACTTATATAGGGGCACAAGTACAGCGGAATACACGTTATACTAGTCGCACAACAGAACCACGCCGCGCCGGCGGGAGCCGGTAATCATGTACACAGAAAAACAAAACAAAACAGTGAGGATGAGGATGTGAGTAAGTCAGACTAGTAGCTAGATGTCTGCACCTCGGCGACCGTCGCCTCCGACTCCTCGCCAGGGGCAAAAACAGCGATCCGACGCAGTACGCAAACAAAAAAGAGGCACCGCTGGCCCAAAGATACACATACCGTGAATGTCCGTGAACGCCGTGAAATGGGGGTCGCCCGCATGCGCATGCGCGTGCTCGTCCGTCCACATCCGCATCCGCCTCCAAGCCGCGCCCGCCGCTGTGTGAGGGCCCCCCGCGGCGCCGCTCACATCTCCATCTCCATCTCCATCCCGTCCCACTCCTCCTCCTCAATCTTCCCGTTCCCGCCGTGCTGCGCGACGTTCATCTTCCACCCGCGCGCCGTGAACCCAAACCTCCCCGCGCCAGCGCCCGTATCCTCCGGGCTGCCCTCGACGTCGACGAAGTCGCCCTCGTCCATATCCACGCTCCCGCTCCTGCTACGCGACAGCGAGCTCGAGCGTACGGACGAGCGCGGGAGGCTCCACGCGCCCGCACCCTCGGACGAGAACGAACGCTCCAAGCCAGACGCCGAGAAGGACGCGGCAGAGTGCGAGGTGACCGACGACGAACGGAACGAGGACTGCGCGAAGCCCACAGAGACGGGCGAACTCCACGCCTCGGATACAGAGGCTCCGCTCGCGAAGCTGTATGCCGCGCTGTCCTGCGGGTCGCGGTACGCGTCGCGGCTGACGACGGGGACCGGCATGGGCGCCGAGCGGCTCGACGCAGTGGTGGGAGGCGCGGATGCCGAGACCGAGGAATGGGGAACCGGGTCTGACTGCGCACCGCGAGTCATGGGCACGCCGACGACGCCCGGCCGGACGTGTGTGATGCCGCCGGAGGTGGGGAGCGCGTAGTCGTGCATGCGCGGCCCGGCAGACGGGGACCGCGTTGGACCCCGCCCGGGTGCAGTGCCGCCGGAGCTCGCGGATAGCAGCGAGGTTGCCGGGACAGAGCTGGAAGTCGGGTATACGACTGCCTGGTCGAGCGACGCGGATACCGAGGACGAGCGCGCCTTGGGAGTCGGCCTGCCGTTGGCCGTGTCTGGAGGAGGAAGGAGGCCTCCTGACATGAACGAGGGCCATAGCGAGCGATCTTCGGGAAGCGAGCGCCCACCCGTGGCCGTGGGGTCTAGGTGCGTAAGGATCGCCGCCGCCTAATAAAAGATTGGGCGCTTGGCGGAGAGGAATTTGGGATGACAGCGCACCTCGAGCAGTTGCACCTGCTGGTGTTTGCTGAGCAGGAACTTGGAGGCCTCGCGCCAGTGGGGAGAGTGCTCCCAGCGATGCTTGATCAGGCAGGACGGGTGGCGGTAGACCTGCAAAATACCGTCAGCGTCATGGTACAATGTGACCCACGTCCTTGTGGAAGTGGGCCGATGACTCTTGAGCGAATATGGCGGCCGAGAATCGCCGACTGCGTATCTCCAAGGGCGTGCACAGCGACACTCTCACCGTAGCTAAGCTACAAATGTGTACTGACCTTGGAACAGCTCTCGCACTTGAATATCGTCCCTCTCTTCTTGCCGGTCTTCGTGACGCTAATACCGGCGCCATTAATTTCCGTCTTTGTCGGAGGGACAGCCGAAGCTTCATCCGGGAGGGTGTTCTCATCGGTTGCCTCTTCCTTCGGAACCCTCGTCGCCAGTCCTGACGACATCTGACTACTGGCGGCAGTAAAGGATGTCGCAGCCTGGGGTACGCTGGGAGGGGGAGGAGAGCCGGAGAGCGAGAGGGTTGCCAGAGAAGACAGGGCTGCCGCAGCAGTCTGAAGCATCACAGGTCTGAAGGCAATATATTCGGTCCTGTAAGACATTCAAAGAATGCAGACAACGCACGAAGGACGGCTCGTCGCCTCCCGTGCATCGCTCAGCCTGCGCCTGGCCTGACCGGTGGAGGAGAGCCGACGGTGCTTCATGGCGGTGTGGACCTTGGAGGTGCTGCCGCTGCCATAGCTGCTCCCGGTCCCCGCATGGAGGCTGCTGGGACCGTTGAAGCTTCCGGGAGATAGCGCGCTGTCGACCGTGCCCGAGGAGTCTCTGGCTGTGGGGATAGGTCGGGCGACGGTGGCAGCCTCGACGAGCGAGAACAGAGCTTGGCCGTCAGCACCCACCTGGATGGAGCTGTAGATTTCCACCGCATACGGAGAAATACAAGCGGAACGTACTGAAGGGGTCCGGTCCAATCTGTCACTCATCCTTGGGTAGTGTGAGATGCTCGGTAAGGCGGCGCGTAGACAACGTGGCGACGTAAGAGGTAGCTAGGAAGAAAGATACAATATTGAGGGAGAACATGCGTCGACGGTGTCACATAGGACGGTCAGCGGCGGGAGGCCATGGTGGAGGAATGCAAGAGCTGCTGAGGCAATCGCTGGCCAGACAGGAGCGTCTCAGTCCGTCCTCTGCCCTTTCAAAGTCCGCCCAAATTCAAAGCATTGCTTATTTGGGCATTCCCCCGCCCTCCGGCCCGCCCGGCGGGGCGGCGACGGCGGGGCGGGCGGGCGGGGCAACCCCGGACGGCGTGAGGGGCGCCCCGGCGAGAGCTCCGGGGGGCCGTCAGCGATGTGAGTCACTTTAGGCACCGAGCGACCGAGATCTGGATTCCCGGGGGTGATCGAGCGTGATCGCAGGCCCCGGGGGCAATCGCGGGGCTTTGATTGGCTGGCGGGGGAAGAGGCCGGGAGTGTTGCGTGGTCGAGCTTGAGCCGGCCGGGGATGTGGGTATGTGGTCATCGTCCGAATAGATTGCTGCGAGGGTGGCATGCGTATCCCTATGGGCGCACTTTGCCATGCTCCTCCGTCCTATTTCAAGGTCTGCTGCGACGGCTACGAGCCAGTTGACTCCCCCTCCGCTTTCCCCTGCACCGTCTGCTGCTCCCCCGTAGGCGACCTGGACGGAGATGTGGAACCCCTTCCACCCGCGGCCAGCTCCTCCGGCCTTTGGCGAGGGCAAGGTTGTACCGGAAATAACGGCTTCGTGAGTAACGTCATCAATGTCGAATTCGAAGGGCGCATCTCGTCTGGGCGGGAATGGCGGGATACGCAGCATATATCGCGCATACAGCGAAAGCGGACTAGTCGGGCGGTCTTGTGGTCATCGTCCGGATATTGCTCAGCGGCGGCTCTGTAAGGTTCGTTTCAGCGGCTCACACGATGTTTATTGCATAGACCACTCTCGAAGCTCTTGTTCTCTTGGCTTGACTCCTTCCTATCCGTGGGCTTCTCCCGACCACTAGAGAAACAAGGTGCGGAGTCCCTACTCTTCTCCCGGTGGGTAGCAGTGCCACAACTCTCCCGGAACGCACAGATTTCTGGCAACTTCCCCAGGCAAGCCTAACAGACGCTCTCACCGATCGGGTCGAGGTCGCATTCTACAAGAGATGTGCCCCGGAGGAACGCCCGGCGTTCATCTTGCAGCGCGAGGGCGCGCTTCCCCATGACACCCCTGGGGACGACAACGTCTCGCGCCAGACGTCCAACGAGACGAAGCAGGCACACACGGAGAAGGTTGACGTCGAGAACCCACCATCCGCTGACGCGCCTCCGAAGAAGGCAGGAAAGCAACCCAAGTACGATGCATCCCTAGTCAAGGCGCTCTACAATGTCTTCGTAGTGCAGTTCTGGACGTCGGGAATCTTGAAGCTGTTCTCTGGTGCGCATCCTTATGTGGACGCTTCTCTTTCTTTGTGTGATTTACGCTTGTTTAGACACGCTCAACACGACAACACCACTGGTCAACCAGGTGCTTCTCACATGGCTCACCAAGTCATACATCTACTTCCGAGCTTCGGACGCGCAGCGGGAAGCACTGGGCTTAGAGAAGCCGCAGGGCATCGGGTATGGTATTGGGCTTGCGTTCGCCATCTTCGCTATGCAAGGTGCGTAGTATACAAAACCGTCTCGAGTTGCATATTGGCGCGGTGCTCAAACCAAGGCCTGCAGAGGTGTCCAGTCTTGTGAGTTATCTCACATGTAAAGAAGAGTATCCCGCTCAACCAAAATGTGTCTCCGCTAACGTCCAATAGCTGTCGAACCACTACCAGATGGGTACGCATCCGCCCTACTCACCCTTTCTTAACTCGCGCTCAACAAAGTCCAGTCTCCATGTCGAACGGTCTCTACCTGCGCACCAGTGTACGTCCTACGCCACCCCGTCACACCTTCTCTCCCAGTGCGTCGCGCTAATCCCCGCGGCAGTTGATCGGCGCCATCTTCCGGAAGTCGCTGCGTCTGAGCGGGCGCGGGCGCATGAAGCACAGCGTCGGGCAGATCACGACTATGATCTCGACGGACGCCACGAGGCTCGACAGGAACAGCGCGATGATCCATAAGTGAGTGCAGGTTTTTGTGGTGTGGATTATATAGGGGGAGGGCTGACGAGGTTGTATGCAGCCTTTGGATTGCGCCCATTCAGGTATGTCGTGGTGGTGTAGGCTCTACCCAGAATTTTTGACGAATGTGTTGTTCCTGTAGATCGCCATTGGTATTGGTCTCCTCATCCGTAACGTACGTGCCTATGCATAATCGGTCTACCCGTTTTATACTCACCTCTTCCATAGCTCGGCGTATCCGCTCTAGTTGGCCTCGCCGTACGTCTCCCCGCCGCAGCTTGCACGCACCGCGCATCCAAGCTGACTCGCCACGTAACCTAATAGGTCCTCATCATCGGCTTCCCTCTGCAATTCATCCTCGCGCGGGTCATGTTCGCCCAGCGCAAGAAGGGCGTCGTGCTCACCGACCAGCGCGTCCGCATGACCACCGAGGTGCGTCCCCCCCATATCCCTCCTTGCCCCTCCTTCCTCCTTCAACGAGCAGCCGTGTGTTTACCAGCCATGCAGGTCGTGTCGGGCATCCGGCTCCTGAAGTACTACGCGTGGGAGCAGTTCTACGCGCACCAGGTCGGCGTGCTGCGGGAGCGCGAGATCAGCACCATCCGCCGCCTCGCGTGAGTGCCCTCTGCGCCCTCCAGCGGGGTTGTTTTTTTGTGAGCATTCGCTGACCGGGTACGGTTTGTGGGTGGCAGCGCTGCGAGGTCAAGTCTGATCGGCTTGGTCACCGTCATCCCCATCCTCGCGTCGGTCCTGTCCTTCGTGCGTACCAACCTCTCAGTTCTACTCATTTTCTAGGTGACAGGAGACTGACGAGCGATGTGCTCCACAGATCACTTACGGGCTCACAAACCACGGCCTTGACGTCGCCACCATCTTCAGTTCCCTCCAGTTCTTCAACGTGAGTATCGCCCCCCCTCTCCGTCAGCCGTCCTCGCTCTAACAAGTGCGTAGATCATCCGCGCGCCCCTAATCTACCTCCCACTGGTACTCGCGTCCGCGACGGACGCGCTCGTCGCGCTCCGGCGCATCTCCGCCTTCCTCCGCGCGGAGGAGCTCGCGGTGCCGTACGCGGTCGACGCGGAGAGCAAGTTCGCGCTCGCTGTCGACGCGGACTTCACCTGGGAGGCCGCGCGCAAGGAGGAGAGCATGCTCAAGGCCGCGCGCGGCGCGAAAGCTGCTGCGGCTGCCAAGGCGAAGCAGGAGAAGAAGGAGAAGCGGAGGAGTAAGAACGGCAAGAAGGGAGAGGGCGAGGAGGTGTTGCCGACGACGGCGTCGACGCCGGAGCCGTCGGAGAAGGCGAGCGGGAAGGAGAAGGATGCGGAGGAGGCGCCGTTTGCGCTGAAGGACGTCAAGCTGAAGATCCCGAAGGGCTCGTTCGTCGCTATCGTCGGGCGTGTTGGCTCGGGCAAGGTAACTGGCTGTGTTTCTCCGGCTGTATGCGCGACGCCTAACTTCGACTGTCGTAGAGTTCGCTCCTGCAGGCACTCATCGGAGAGATGCGGAAGACTCGCGGAGAGGTATGTTGAGCTACGTTGTCGAATTCGTGGGGTTTTCGCTAATGTCGACGTGCTCTCAGTGTGTTTTCTCATCTACGGCGGCCTATGTACCCCAAACCGCCTGGATCATGAACGCTACTCTGCGCCAGAACGTCATCTTCGGACAACCCGAGGACGAGGCCAAGTACGCTCCCTCCCTCCCTTGCCTCTCTGGTCAACCTCAATTGACTGACGCCTCGCACCTACAGGTTCCATGAGATTATCAAAGCATGCTGCCTCGAGCCCGACCTCGAGATGCTCCCGAACGGGGACCAGACCGAGATCGGCGAGAAGGGCATCAACCTCTCCGGCGGGCAGAAGGCGCGCGTGTCGCTCGCGCGCGCGGCGTATTCGGGCGCGGAGATCGTGCTCATGGACGACTCGCTCAGCGCGGTCGACGCGTACGTCGGCAAGATGCTGCTCGACCGCTGCCTGCTGAACGGGCCGCTCGCGGACAAGACGCGCGTGCTCGTCACGCACGCGCTGCATGTGTTGGACAAGACGGACTACATCTATGTCATGGACGAGGGCGTGGTCGTCGAGCAGGGCACTTACCAGGTTGGTACCTCGTGGCATACTCAATTCTTAGCGTAAGGGGACGCTGACGATGTGTTGCAGGACCTGATGACCAACGGCGATATGTTCTCGCGCCTCATGGAGGAGTACGGCAGCCTCGACAAGCAGGAGGAGGCGGAGAGCGAAGAGGAGAAGCCTGAAGAGCTTGCGAAGGCTATGAAAAAGAAGGCTGCTGCCCCGGCGAAGGAGCACCAGACACTCATGCAAGAAGAGGAGCGTCTTACGGGCGCGGTCTCTGCGTCGGTATACACGCGGTACTTCAAGTTCGCCGGCGGCATGACGGTGTTCCCCATGATCATGCTGTGGCTCGTTCTGGCGCAAGGCGCCCAAGGTTAGTGGTTTTGAGCTTGCCCTAGGAGAGCACAACCCTGATCTGCGCTCCGGCGACAGTGGCAAACAATTTGTTCCTTGGATTCTGGACGTCACAGAGCGTACACGGCTTTACCCAGGGCGACTACATGGGAACGTATGCGGCACTGGGTATTGCGAGCGGCATATTCTCGTTTGCGCTCAGTTTGACCATCAGGTGAGCGAAGATCCTCACAACATGCACTCAGGAGGGAGCGCTTACGAGTTCCCGGTCTACAGTATGGTCAGCTTGACGGCGGGTTTGCGTATGTTCAAGACGGCATTGATGGCGGTGCTCCGTTCGCCGGTGGCCTTCTTCGATACTACTCCGTTAGGTCAGTCAGAACAGAGTGAATGGCGAAGTCTCCGGAGCTTACATACGTTAAATGTAGGGCGGATCATGTCCCGATTCTCAAAGGACCAGGATACACTCGACGCGGAGCTTGCTATGATCGCGGTTCAGGTGAGGATTGCGGGAAAACCCGAGAGTACACTATGCTAACCATGTTGTGCTCTGCTTAGCTCCTCTCTACTGCCAGGTAAATGAAGTCTGGTAAGCCTTCTCGTATGGTAACTAACTCGCTAGCCCAGTTCGGTCATCGGTACCGCGGCCCTCGTCTTCTACACGTTCCCTTACCTTGGCATCATCTTCGTGCCGCTCATGATCCTCTACTACATCGCGGCCGTCTACTACCGTCGGAGCTCAGTAGAAGCCAAGCGTCTGGACTCCTTGCTGAGATCCGCGCTGTATTCCTCCTACTCTGGTCCGTACCCTTTCGCGCTATATGGCCCGTTGCGGTACTCACAATGCCTAACGTTTGATCAGAGACGCTCACCGGCCTAAGTACCGTCCGCGCATACCGCTCACAGGTCCGTCTCTCTGCCGGCCGATTCCTCATATTTCCGATCTCATGCTGAATCTGCATCTAGGACCGCTTCATTCGCAGTGCAGAAGACGGTCTCGACCTGGAGAATCGGGCATACTACATGACGATCGCGATTCAGCGATGGCTGGGAGTACGGCTCGACATCTTGGGCAACATTCTCATCTTGGGTATCTGTCTTTTCGCCGCTGGGTTCCGCAACAGCGTCGACCCGAGCAAGATCGGTGTCGTACTCTCATACACACTGAGCAGTGAGTGATGCATCTCCGCGGCATCCCAGACAATGTTGTGGAGCTGACTTCCATGCCAAACCTTCAGTCACGCAGACATTCTGTGAGCTCTCATCCAGATTACTTTGCATTCCGCGGCGAATGCTCACACATCTGCACAGCGTTGCTCGTTTCAACTTATGCCCAGAACGAGCAGAACTTCAATGCCGTGGAGCGCATCCTATACTACACCGAGCTTCCGAACGAAGGAGCGGCGACTACGCCGAACGACCCTCCGCAGTCGTGGCCTGACGCCGGCGAAATTGAGTTCAAGGACGCCGAGATGGCGTACCGCCCGGGGCTGCCGCTCGTCCTGAAGGGCGTCAGCTTCAGCGTGAAGCCGGGAGAGAAGGTGACCGCCCAGCTGTCACGGTGTTCGGCGCCGTCTTTCTGACCTCGGGCTCTCTCGACAGATTGGCATCGTCGGCCGCACGGGCGCGGGCAAGAGCTCGCTCCTGCAGGCCCTCTTCCGGATAGTCAACCTGCAGTCCGGCAGCATCGTCATCGACAAGCACAACATCTCGGAGATCGGGCTCGACGCGCTCCGCGGACGGCTCGCGCTCGTCCCGCAAGACAGCCTGCTGTTCAGAGGCACGCTGCGCGAAAATCTGTGCGTCCCGCCCGCGCTGCCTGTCCCGCCGTTCGGCGACTGACGCGAGCGTATGTCGAGCAGGGACCCGACAAACACGCGCACGGACGCCGAGCTGATAGACTCGCTCCGCCGCGCATGGCTCCTGCCACGGGACGGGTCCTCTGACCCTGCGGCGGAGGCGAAGTTCAGCCTGGACTCCAACGTCAGCGACGAAGGCAAGCGATTCGCCGCGCTCGCGTCCCGCCAGTGACTCACCGCGCGCCGCGCCCCTCCCCGCCCCTTCCAGGCTCGAACTACAGCGCGGGCGAGAAGCAGCTCCTGGCGCTCTGCCGCGCGCTCGTCAAGAACAGCCGAATCATTGTTTTGGTACGTCGGTTTACGTTGTGCAGGGTGCAACACGCCGCTCATATCGGCTTCGGCGCGCAGGACGAGGCGACGAGTAGCGTTGACGTGGAGACAGACGCGAAAGTCCAACGGACGATCCAGACGGAGTTCTCCGCGTCTACACTGTTGTGCATCGCGCACCGGCTGAACACCATCGGTGAGTCCCGCCCCCGCTCCCGCCCGGGTCTTCACCCTGTCCCCCGCCCGAGTCCGCGCCAGATCCTTTGGCCGCCTGCCTCGCTTCCTGTCTGCCATCCGCTGCGCGGAGCGCTCGCTGACACCGTTCTCTGTCGCAGTGTACTACGACCGCATCCTCGTGATGGACGCGGGGCGCGTCGCCGAGTTCGACACGCCGCTCGCGCTGTTCGACCGCGAGGACTCGATCTTCCGCTCGCTCTGCAACGAGGCCAACCTCTCCCGCGCAGACGTGCTCAAGATCCGCGCGACCGTACACGGCCAGCTCTCCGTCCCCGCCTCGTCCGCGGCGTCCGCCGTGAACGTCCAGGCGCGGCACGAGGGCACGGTGGAGTAGCTGCGAGTCTGCGACTCGGACAGTGATACTGATAGAGTGGGATGTGGACGTCTGCTTTGCTTAGTGTAGTTCGGCGGTCGGCGGGACGGGGGCCGCCTAATGATCCTCACGACTTCGTGCTTTGTGCTTCGGGCTGCGCATCTAGGTGTTCTGTGTAGAGTTTAGGGTTACCTCTTCGGATTGGAATATCATACGACCGCTCACGATCTCTCATCGTCACCTTTATCGCGCGGGTGCGCCTCTCTCAAGCCGAATACCTATAGCATGGACACCCTGCCAAGTACTTCGTGCGCGTCGCGGTACCGCACCCGCCCTAGTGCTCTCTCACCCCCGACTTCCGCCATCGACGGGACCCGACTCGCGCCCGACTCGTCCCCGTGCGCCGTCCAAATCGCAAGTCCCCCAGTTCTCGCACACGCACGTCATGATCCAGAGGGGCTGAGCGGGAAGGAAAGCGAGAGCGGTTCGATTTTAGCGATGTGTGTGCGCCGGGTCTATATTACACCGAAGAATATACAGTAGGTATCGAGCAGGCACGCGGTATCCGTAGAGAGTAGAGAGAAAAAATGGAGAGCGAGAGCTACGATTCACGAAAGCTGCTGGGACTCGAGAGAAACGCCGGCGCTCGCGAGTGCGAGCGCGGATGCGAGGAGAGGAGAGGAAAGAACGAACGAGTGTGGGTGCGGCTCCGGGGCGGGGCGCGCGCAGCGAGCGGCGCGGCCGCCCGGGTGGGCCATTCGATGGGTGGGCACGATACGCGCGGGGTGGGCGGGTGGGTGACGTATGTACAGTGCGGGTGCTGAGGGGGCCCGGGGGGATGGGGCGAGGGAGGGGGAGATCAGTCCGAGAGGCCCTTGGCTTCCCGGATGACCTTGACGGCCTGTGCGGAGCGCGGGCGGATGTCGTACTTGAACGGCTTGAGCGTGCTGTGGGAGGCGAGGCGAGCGACGTTAGCGCCATGTCACGAACTGCCAGACAAACCGAACGCGGCATGCGCCGCACGGAGCGCGCGCGAGCCCAGCGGAGGCACGCAACAGCGTGCCGCCCACGCGCGCGACCGCCGCGTTCACGAGGGCATGCACCGCCGGAAGAAAGAGGAGAGAGGGAGGACACGCACGTGAACACAGAGTTGTCGTACACGACCTCGGGCTCGACGACGTTCCCGAACTCGTCGACCGCCTTCGCGATGTCGAAGCTCGCGAGCATCGACGCGATCGCGATCCAGAGCGACGAGTCGATCATCGCCGCGCCGGGGCAGCGCCGGCGCCCGAAGCCGAACACGTAGTTGCGCGGGTCGCGCGCCTTTGCGGTCGCCTCGTCGAGGTCCGCCTCGAGGTAGCGCGCGGGCTCGAACGCGTCCGGGTTCGGGTACACCGCCGGGTCGCGCGTCATGTTGCTGGAGCGGCGCGGGGCGGAGCGGCGCGGGTGAGCTTGAGCTTAAGGTTAAGATAGATGGGAGGGGGGGACGCACTAGTTGTTGCCGAAGACGAGGGTGCCCTTGGGGATGTACATGTTCTTGTATACGTTGTCCTCCGTGATGCGGCGCGGGAGACCTGGGGGGGGGGCACCGGGGAGTGAGTGAGCATCCGCACGCATGGGGTAAGCCGCATGGGTACCGACCGAGGGGGACGGGCGAGGCGAGGCGGAGGGTCTCGTTGACGACCGCGTTCACGTACGGCAGGTTCTCGCGGTCGCTGAAGGTCGGCAGGCGGCTGTTCCCGATGACCGCGTCGATTTCCTTCTGGGCCTTCTCGAGGATTTCGGGGTGCTGGATCATGGCGAGGAAGAAGTGCGAGATGGCGGAAATGGTCTGCGCAGCGCGGGCGTCACGTAAGTTAAGCATGTACGCGGTGCGGCGAGCCCATTAATACGCACCGTGTCGAAGCTCGCTAAGCGGTTCGGGGAGCAGGGTCAGCATGGGTGAGGGAGAGAGACGGCGATTGAGCGTGGCTGCGCACCGGCATAGAGCGAGTTCGCCGTCCACCGGATATCGAAGTCGCGCTGGCTGTCGACGGTCTGCTCCTTGTTCTCGAGCGACGCGTCGTCGAGCAGCATCGAGACGTAGCACGGCACGGCAGAGCCCTGGCGCTGTGGCAGAATGCGTCAGTTAGCGCGCGCGGCAGGCGGGGAGCGATCGGGCTCGCGGCCCATCGCGCACCATCTGGTCCTTGGTGTACTCGTACGGCACGTTGACGAACGCTTCCATCTTGCCCTTCCAGACCGCGGCGTTGCGCTTGAAGGCTGCGCCGGGGAACCAGGCGGGGATGTGCTTCACTGTGTGCGCGGGGAAGTGAGTGAGCATTACGGCACGCTGTCAGATAGTGTGCGCGCGGGACGCACGGGGTGGGAAGAGATCGACGAGCCAGACGATGCCGGCGGCGGCGATGCGGTTGGAGAGGAGGTCGAGGCTCTCGCTGGCCATCTCGAGGAGGCGGTCGGCGTTGGAGAGGACGCGGTAGCCGTAGACGATGAGAAGGGTGAGGCCGCCGGTGTACCTGCGGATGATGGACTGGGAGTCGTCGGGGTGGTTGAGGATGCCCTGCAACAGGTTGTGCGTCTGGATCTCGAGCAGCGGGTGGTACTCGTGCACGCGGTTCTGCCCCAGCGCCTGCAGCATCAGCTTCCGCTGCCGCCGCAAGCGCTCGCCGTACGGCGTAAGCCCAATCTGCGTCAGAGCCCGTCAGATCCCATCGCGCTGCTCGGCTGGGGGGTGGCGCACCATGTTCTCGCACCCGCACCTGCGCCAGACAGTGACGGGTCAGCACGACGTGTGAAGGGCGCGGAGACAAGGGAGAAGCGCGCACAGCTCGCCTGCCATGACCATCTTCGGCTTGTCCGAGTAGATCGCGCCCCGCTTCTCGAGCAGGTCCACCGCCGCCTCGTAGCTGTTCACGAACAGCAGCCCCTGCCCAAACACGTGCAGGTACACAAGCTCGCCTGCACACACGCATACCGTCAGCCGTCCATCGCACCGCGCAGCCGCCAGCATGCACACTCACCGTGTTCTTGCGCCCACTTGCGGGCCTCAAGCCACAGGCCAGTCAGCGTCAGGTCGCGCAGATTCCCCAGCAGAGGGAGGCCCTTCGGCCCTGGCGGCAGCGCGAGCCGCTTCGACTTCTGCTGCAGGCCCTTCCACACGAGCCCGACAGCGACAATCGCCCATATCCAGACGAGGGCGGACATAGTTCTTTCCGGAGAGCAATCACGGATCCACAGCGCACAGCGCGCGACAACTAGAGTTAGACGAGGAGGGGTACGGTATAGGGAGCGGCAGGATTAGCGGGGTGCGACGCGGCGAGCGACGCGTACTACGCGGGCAGAGCGGGCTGAGCGTCGGAACGCGGCCGACGCGGGGGGAGGAGAGCTGGAGAGAAGAAGGATGGAGGAGAATGTGCGCCAGCTCGCGCGGAAGGCTCGGTGCATATATGCAGCAGCCCGGGCTCTGACAAACTTTAATTGGCAAACCGGGCGTTCTTGTATTCCGCTGCGACGCGGGGGCCCTGGGCTCTGGACATATGATGCGATCCGCCTGCTTCGCCTTCGCTATCCCACAAGCGATGGGAGCCCCCTCCGAGAAACCAAGCCCCGCCGCCGCCCCCAGCGCTGAAACGAGATCGCCATATTAAATTGCGCGCCTCTCCCTCGCCCCTCACGCACCTTCCTGCGCTCCCGAGCAGCAGGCGCATTGCCCGCCTCTTCGCGTCGCTGCGTCGCGCGTAGCAACGACTTATGTACGCACCGTCGCGCGTTGGGGGCGGATGCGCCGAACGGGAAGTACAAGGGACGGATGGATATGGCATAGTAGGCTGCACGCCGCGGGGAACCCCAGCGCCCCCCACTACCCCGTTCCTTCTTCCCTAATCCGGGCATATAGGGAACTGCCGAAAAGCCCCCGCCCGCTTCGGGCTCCGTCTGATCGAACCCGCGCGCGCGCGTTTGGAGGGTATTTTCAATTTTGTGATTGCGCTCCGGCCACGCGGCGGGCCCACCCCTTCGAGCGCCGGGCGGCCCTGAGGCCTGGGGCGGGCCCGCGCAGCCGGCCGTGGCCCGGCGTGGCGGGATGAGGGCTGGGTGCGAGCGTCGGGCGGCCGGCGTCTTGCGCACTTGCCGGCGTCGGCGCGGGGCGCGCGCCCCCTTGCCAGCGATAGTGGATAGCTGCTAGCAGCCGAGGCGCGACGTCAACGCGTCACCTCCCGTCGCCGGCGCGCCGCCGCACGGCGACGACGACGAGCTCGGGCTGGTACAAATACTCTGCGACATCCGCGCGGCCGCCAGACTACCTCTCGCGCGATATCTGCTGTCGCCTGTGCACCTAGCTACTGGAGCATTAGGTGCGTACTGTGCACGCCGCCGCCGCTGCCGCCTCTGCGCAACGTCAACGCTAACCTGAAGCTCATCTGCAAAGCAGCACCTCCGCGCAACTATCAGTAGTCGCTGTCCGTCGCCACCATCTGCCACTCAGCACACAGTAGCACGATGGCGCTGCCGCACTCGCTCATGCTCACCCTCGCGCCGACGTTCGCGACGCGCCGCGCGCTCACGCGCCTCATCCCCGACTGCTACTACGCCTACACCCACGCGCGCGCCTTCAACACCTCCGCCCCACAAACGCTCTCCGACGCGACGACCGCCCCCGCGCCCTCCGCCCTCGCCGGGACGGCGCCCTACCACAGCGCGTACGTGCTCCTGCACACGCACGCGCGGCCGACGGAGTACCCGCAGCGCCCGCCCAGCCCGCTCTGGCGCGCGCTGACGATGAAGATGCGTGCGTGGGGCGGGGTATTGAACTTTGCGTGGTCGCCCGACCTGCGCGTCCTCCCGGGGTACAAGGGGCTCGGGGAGAAGGGCGCGGGCGAGGAGCGGTATGCGGGGTCGGTGTTCGCGCGCGCGCGCAGGTCTGGGACATATGGCCGGCTGGAGATTCCGGAGGTGTCGCTGGCGAACTTGGACGAGATCGACGAGGCGCTGCGGAGGATCGTGCTCGATGAAGACGGGCTTGGGGGGAGGAAGCTGGCGTGGGAGGACGAGGGCGCGCTGGACCGCCGGCTGCACCTGTACGTGTGCACCCATGGGGCGCGCGACTGCCGGTGCGGCGACAGCGGGGGCGCGGTCGCGCGCGCGCTGCAGGCGGAGCTCGCGAAGCGGGGGATCGGCGCGGAGGAGGTCGTTCTTGGGGAGCTCGCGCACGTTGGGGGTCACAAGTGCGTCTTCGTTCACTTGCCTTCGCGCTTGGGCTTTCTGGCTCGCGCTTCGGGTTCGCGCGCTGGTTCTAGCGGGCTTCGTTCATTAACGCGCGGCTTCGCAGGTACGCCGCGAATGTGCTCGTCTATCCGTACGGAGATTGGTGAGTGCTAACCGCTCCTTCGCGTTCTATCTTATCTCTCTCCCTCTTCCTCTCTTGCGCATCCGCGGGGCTGAAGGAGAGAGCGCAATATGCCTCCAAATGGCACACGCTGACATCCATCCATCCCATCTGTGCAGGCTCGGGAACGTGCAGGACTTCGACGTCCCCCAGCTAATTGACGAGATCCTCGCCGCACACAAACAGCAGCTCGCGCAGCCGCCGACCTCGCAAGAGCTCCCGCCGCTCGCCCCGGTGTTCTGGCGCGGGCGGATGGGCCTCGACAAGGACGAGCAGCTCGCGCTCCTCGCCCGGCCCGCGTAGCGCGTAGCGTATTGGACACCGCCACCCGGCTCGCCAGGCGGGTGACGCGAGCCCGGCCGGCCGCTGCGGAGTAAGGTTGGCTTCATACATGACTGACCAGTGCCACGTGCGGTGACAGGCAGTGACTGATGCGCTGTACGGCGAGGGAGCGCTCATGCGTGACTGGCCACTCGGTGCTCGCAGAAACCTCGCAAAACTATCTCCCCTCCCAAATTTCCTCCGTTCGCAAAGCGGTTTGCAAGAGAGTGTTTGCATTTTGTTTCTGCACAACTTCTTGCGAAAGAGGGACCTACGCGAGACGATTTACGGGAGGAGATAGCTTAGCGAGGAAAAGTCACGCCCGCTCGCGTGGCACTGGTCAGTCATGTATGAAGCCAACCTTACTTGTCGGGCCTCGGCGTCACGTTCGGGGAGCGGGAGCGGGGAACGGGGACGGGAACGGGAGAAGGACAGAAGAATATTGCGTGCGTAAATTCGCGCTCCCCGAGTCGAAGACGAATTTGACTGACTGTCAACGTGATGGCCGGTGACGGCAGTTAGCAGCTCGCTGTCAGTGTAGGCCGGGGTACTGGTAGGGGCGCAACGTTATTCGAAGGAGGCACGCATCGGGACTCGGGACTCGGGACTCGGAGGCGGGAGTTTCGAATGCAGAATGAAATCGGGCGGGGACGTCATCGCGCCGCGCATGCACACGCCCTGGCCCTGTCCTGTCTATCGCTGCGCCTCCGACTGCGAGCTCGACGCATGCAGGTTTGTGGCTAGCTAGCGTGATCACTGGGTTGTTTGCCGCGCGCATACGGTAGGCGTCTCTCCCCGCGCGACACAGTGTATGGGGGCGCGTGCGCATGTGGCGGCGCCGGAGCCTGGCGTGTCTGACGATCGCGCCGTCCTCGGGTCGAAGGCCTGCCACCAGTAATATTGTTGAGTACTTGCTGGTGCGCGGTTCTTGATTGTGCCACCATACATCCACTCGTCGGCGACGATCCTCCCGGAGCAGCGGCGCGCGCAGCAGCATCAGCAGCGCACGCCGCTGCTCGCGAGAGACGGTGGCGTCCTGCGCGCCCAGCTCCGACTCCGCTGCTGTGGACAGACGGTGGCTGACTGGCGTGGGCTGGCCGAAGCCGGTGCACATGCTCCCTGCTCCGGAGCCCGATGGGCTACGGACGCGAGCTTCAGTTTAAGTCTTAAGATGGTGGCAAGTAGCTCAGGGTAGACGTCGACATGACGTCGCCTTGGACAACCTCGAGGCTACCCACCGCCTGGCATTCCATGCATTCGTGCCGCACGTCGAGTTGTATATGCCGAACCGCCAACTTCGATGTGGACTGCAATAAATGACCCTCGATGTACCGAGGTACGTCCCCAGCACGAATACGTACGCATTTGCATAGACTTACCCTTAGTATATGATGACGGCTTACCGACGTCAGCGGGTGCAGTCCACTGTTCCACTCCGACCACAGCTTCCGGTGCAAACGAGCGCGTCAGCCGGAGCTAGCGTTCGCCAGCGCGATGACAAGCCCCAGCGCATGTGCACAAAACGAGTCTAGTGCACCGCGCCCGCACGGATATTTATGGTCGCTACTGCTCGTGCTCTGACATTACAGCTCCGATGCAGCGAAGCTGTACAGTCACCAGCCGATGGAGGGGCGGTATCCAGAGGACGTATACTGGAACTTGAGGTGAGGATCGGCCTAGCTCAAATGGTTCACATGGTCGAACCCATGACGGGACATCAACGAGGTTCTCGGATAGGAGTACAGCAAGATGCATGCATCTAAAGCGCAAAGCCGGGAGGTTGCGGTACGTTGGCCGTCTTCGCGCAGCCGTAAGCACAACAGTCTTCAGCACGTACAAAAACAAGTCACGCTTCCGTGGACAGCTCAGTCGAGCCCGCGTTCAGGGGCAGCACAGTTGTGAGCGCGAACTCGCTGGGTTCTGCGTTCCCCGTGACAAAGTGCATGGTGCTCCTCCAGGTGAGGTCGTTACTGTGAACGCCCGACGACTTCGCGCCGGCCTCGCGTAGGTTGAGCAAGACGCGCGAGCACAGCGTGGTGTGTAGCGCCCTGTGTGGCCTGTCGGACGTTCTGATTAGCGACCTTCAAGATCAACGCACCGGCCCGACCGCATGCAGGCACGTACAGCTGAAGTGCGGAGGACATCTCTTTCTGGAGGCCGACGTCAGTTTTTCCTCATTTGCAAGGGGCAGGTAAACGCATTACCGGCACGATGGTCATGAACAACATGTTGGCGACAGACACGACGAGCATGACAACGTAGAGACCGGCACCTATAGATGAGGGGAAACGGTTAGGAAACAGCCATAATTGTCGAGTCCATCCGAGGGCCGCACCGTCCCGGAGGGTCACGCGAATAAGCAACGATCTGGACCGCCTTTGCTCTGACAAGTACATGTTAGCCCCAAGAGATACTGAACGCGCTGTATGGGTGCATACCCGGTGAGATGTACTGCTTGAGTAGAAGGAGCACGACCATGACTAGTAAATCCCGCACCCAGGGGCAAAGCCTGTGAGCAAGGCGGAGTGCCGGAACACCCGTTGAGACACATACCCGTTTCAGAGACAATGACGCCAGCGTAACACACCCAGACGTCGAAGTCCGTGACGCTAGGCAAGCAACCAGTGACTTCAAGCAAGTCGGCGGGAGGATCTGGCAGAGAGCGAGCCGGACGTCAACGAAATGCGAGTTCGCAAGTCGGGCTGCGCACATGTCATCTTTGTGAAGTACCGCGGAACCATGACGAACGACGGGATCTGCGACACCCACGAAGCCACCAATTAGCCTTCTGAGAACAACCTCAAAGAGGAGAGGGGCGATTCAAATGCTCACAGTGAGACCGAGACAGTTGAAGATCAACAGTCCAAGGACGACTGGGTGGTAGGCCCATATAGCAGCGGTGCGCACGATGAGGATGACTAGATGCGAAATGAGTGTCCGGCGGTCATTGCTACGTTATTACTAGTGCACCTTCGGTGATGAATGATCCCGTCCAGTAGAGAGCTGTAAGATGGATCCTGTGAGACGACGGTGGTTGACACCTGATGAATCGGGGGTTACTAACCTACCACCGTCGGCCATAGTACTGCACACAACTATGATCCGAAGGAGGTATGAGTGCGGGATTACTTCTGACGTTGAGATGAACGCGTACTTCCGGCGTCTTGGCTCCTAGAGCCACTGTGATATGGCGTGAGATAGCTGCGCTTGAGGGATAAGAGATTATGGGTGCTCACCCGTCGTGGCGAGCGGCATGTCAAAGAAGGGCAGGTACCGGTTTACGAAGAAGAGAATCTTCATGGGCTTGAGCGGCGACGGCCATATGTACGCGACCTGCACAAAGGTCGATCAATAGCTGACACTGCGGACGAATTTACCATCCTTGCTTACTTCGGCGGGGAATGTTTCGAGAACATCGAGCGCCTGCGGTGCTAACGTGAGCCAGCTCCATGCGCCCTTTCCGGGCCCACACTCACGACCCATGTTAAAGAGATCACTGTCGTTCGACCGCATAGATTGGCGTAGGATGCGCAGGTTGAGTGGGGGAACTACGCACCGGCGGTATACTGGCGAAGACGACGACATTAGGACTGGGTTCGATGGAGGGACGCTAGAGGTGGGCTACGTACCTTGACTGGCATGACAAGATCGAAATGGGAGAGCGAAGCGCGCAGGATGCTGGTGAGGTCCGACATAGGGCTTGGGGTACGTTGTCGCTGCAAGGGCGCGAGTATCTATGCGAGGTCAGTTTCCCATGGACCCGCGGGCTTCACGGATTTTATATGCGCAATGCGGCCATCCACGAAGCACGTCTTGCTCTTCGCATCCGGAAGTGTGCACAGCGCGTGGTCGGATATCGCCCTTACAGGTGCTCCTCCGCTAGTTCCCGAGCACAGGAATATGCCGTTGAATAGTGTTTGTATGTATAGCCTGAAGAATGGCAGGGAAGCCAGAAGTGGACCACAATTGCCGCCCCGGCGACGCCTGCCCGACGGTCCAGTGAACCATCGCTGACTTTGAGAACGAATGAGCGACCACTCACCTATCCATATTACTTCGCCCAAGGTAGGCCCTGCTTCGTCACAATCGACCTCTTCGTTATGTACCTCACATTGCCGTCGTGGAAGGCCCGATAAATCGAGGATGGTCGAGTAACCCGGCACACGAGCGATGTCACTTCGACACACCATAGCATACACACAAAGCCTGCGACGACACTCTGGAGACATTCCGGCTGCCGGAGTACAAACATCCGACATCCGCGATGACGGGCAGCCCTCAACCACGCACAACGCCGGAATGCGCTACTTCCCGTCGTACCGCATGAGCACAGCATCATATGGAATTCGCAACGTGCGATGCAAGCCTGGATTGGATGGCGGCCTATGCCGGTGCGGGATACCTTCTCGTGAGGCTGGGCCCCGGCGTGGCGTGCCGGCTGGTGGGCTGAGGCGCATGGACAACTAACCTCCTGCACGGGTCCACCGATGGTCATCAGAATTTGCGTTCAGCAAAGAGTTCCATTATGCGCTCGTACCGGCTTTCGATTGCTCACGCGTCGAGGTCCGCCAACGTGATAAACGATTCGCCGTCGTCGTTGACGTTGAGAGGCTGCTCGAACGCAATGTGGCTGCGCTTGTTGAACTCGTCCCAGCTCATTTCCGACGATTCGGCCGCGGCTCGCCGGAGGTTGAGAAGCACGCGGGAGCACAGCGTGCTGTGCAACACTCGATGGGGCCTGTGAGAGGTCAATCTAATGTCGAGGGGCGGTGCTGCAGCGTCGACTTACAGTTGGAGCACGGATGAGACCCATACCTAGACCCGCGTCAGCCTACGACTGAGACTATGGTTTTACGAACAGGGGGACCTCACCGGAGCGACCATCATGCAGAGCAGGTTGGCGACGGAAACGCTGAGCAAAAGAATGTAGAATCCCGTGCCTGCGGTCGTACCACAGTCAGTCTATCGCGGCATCGCAAGCAAGTGAAGGATGCGAATACGCGCCATCTCGGTACATAGTCCGGAACAGGAGTGGTAAAGGTGTGCCCTTCACTGCAAGATTCCGTCAACAGCCGCGTTCAGGATTGTGCACGATGCACGGCACAGGGCGCTCACTGGATGTTTTGTACTGCTTCAACAACGTCAACGAGACCACCGCTGGACGATTTGCGGGCGCCCCGGGCGGTTCGTAAGCTCAGTGTTCGACGACGATAGTAGGGAAGGCCGCTCGCGTAAACTCACTGGTCTCGGAGAAGATGATGCTGGAGTAGAAGACCCATCCGATACCGTCAGAGATGCTCCCGACACAATTGGTGACTTCGAGCACAGCCGTGCTCGGATCTGTCAACCGTGGTCAGCTGGCCAAGCTCTCGACACATGCTCGTGAAAAACCTGCGAACAGCGGAGCATCTGAAGGTACTGCTGCACCATAGCGACGGTGGGAACCTGCGCAGATATGAGAGGCCGTTACACCGGCGGATCATCGGATGTACACTTACAAGTATGACGAGTGCATCGAGGATTATGAGGCCTACTATGATTCTGTTGAAGTTCCAGAGGGCGACGGTCCGAACCATTAGAATGACTGCATCGGGAACGTCAGTCGGGAAAACCGCACCGGCAACGGATACTCACCTTCAGATATAAACGATCCAAGAGGGTAGAGGGCTAGAACGAAACGTCAACATCACATACACGTTTCAGCGGCGTCAGGAGAGCACACACCGACCACCAGTGGCCACAGTACAGAGCACGACTGCGTGGCCAGTGAGAGACCGGTCTTACATTCAGACGTGCGTCGTCTGGGCTTACCTGGTGGGTGCGAACACCCAGAATTACTGCAGAGCGTGTTCAGTCACATGCATTTGACGTCAGGCGCGGAACGACTGATGCTTCCACTCACCGGCTGTGCCTAATGAAACATCGACGATCGGCATGTAGCGATTGACGAAGAAAATGATCTTCATGATGCTGAGTCGGGAAGGCCAGACCAGGGCAACCTAGAGCCGCACGTCACTTCCCGTAGCCGGTCGTGAAAGACACTCGTCTGCTGCCCACCTCGTCGGCGAGCGTATCCATGATATCAAGAAACTGTGTGCGCTGTGAGCGTCCCTCTCCCAAGCGGTCAGACAGCAACTTACAATGTATGTTAACGAAGCAACTAAAAAGCGGTTATGATCGTCAGCGGGGTTGTGACGCGCAACAACCGAACCAAAAATACTGACCACCTCCATACTGCAAACGTGAATCGTTAGCCGCACTCCGCCGCACCTCGTTCGACAGCACTCACCTTGATGAGGAGCAGCAAGTCGAGGTGCTCGAGCGCCTCTTCCAAAAGCGTCGCGAGGTCCTGCATGCTGCATGAGGCCCGCTGCCAGTTGCTTGCAAGGGCGGACCTCAACACCGGCGGGAGGGGGAGGGGCGTTCCTCATCGCCACCGCAGTAGCCGATATAAGTAGCGGGCTCGAGGCGCCGCTCCCACCAATATCGGCTGGGCGGTCGCTTGGGGGCGGGCGCACCGCATGCCATCAGACCGCCGTCGGAACGCCGGGCGCCTATGGGAAGCCCGCAGGACGAACCTTTGCGCTGCAAAGTTCGACTGCTACTTGATCTATGCGTGTTCTCCCGGCTCGGGGATCTGCTGCACTTGGTCAGCGTTTGCGTGTGCTCGAGACTCAACGAGAGCGACTTACACAGTGGAGCGGGGGTTGAAGCGCTGGGGCATGCGCACACCTGTCGATAGGAGGTGCGAGACAGAAGTGAAACATACATACGACCGTCGCCGATTTTTGCTGATGCTCCAGTGAGTCTGACGTCTCGTCGTCTCGATATTAAGTGATTGCGTATTGCAGGCAAATCTAACAGCGCGGTGAACATCTTTGCCGCAGCGCGAAGACCGGGAACTGAAGAGGGCTTCTCCGGTGCGTCGGTCGCCCACTGAAGCACCGCGGCGCCCCGGGTGCACATGGGCTAGCGATCTGTGGGGCGCATCACGTACCTACCAAATAGCGCGAACGCGTGGCCAGGTTTCGAACGAGGGAACATGACGCGACAAGGAGCAAGTGCCAAGGATGGCCATTAAACGCGGCTGTTAACATGAATCTTGCTGGTAGCCTGTATCGCGCACATAATTATGCCACGATAACATCTCCGCTCGTCAACCCTGAAGAGAACTTTGTCAGAGATTCGAAAAAAGCGCGCGATTGCAGTAACGCACCAATACACTAAGTGCTCCTTCACCGAAGCCGGCCTCGCGCTTACTGCGATCCCGTAAGCATCGACGGCGCACCGAACTCCCCCGAGCCCTCCCTCGGCCGCTTCCTGCCCCTCGCGTCTTCCTCGTCCACAGCGATCGCTTCGTCCTCGACGTCGCTCGCGTTCAGGTCGAGTTCGATGTCCCACATCGGGCTTGGCGGGCGCTTTCGCGAGGTCGCGCCTGCTGCCCCGCCAAGAGGCGCCGGGCCAGACTCGGGCGTTGGCTCGGGCGAGTTGTTCAAGTCGAGCTCGATGTCCCACGTCGGGCTGGGTGAGCGCGGGGGGCGTGGTCGCGGCGCTGGAGGCGGCCGAGGCGCATCCGGGGCCGCGAAAGAAGAGGTCGTGCCTCCGCTACCGCCCTCTGCTTCGGGGACAGGGACGTCCGCGCGCTCCTTCCCTTTGCTCGACGAGCTTTGGCTGGAGTTGGGCTGCTGGCTCGCGGTAAGCTGGAGCTGTGTGCTGACGGGAAGGGCGCTGGTGCTGTTGTTCCGGAAAGGCTTGTTGAACGCGTCTTGTATGCGCTTCGCCTTGACTTGGCCGAACCCTGGGAGGTTCTGGAGCTGCTCGGAGGAAGCGCACGATATCGCAGCGAAGCTCTATGGATATCATCATGGGTGTGAGCGTGGGATGCAGAGGGCGGTCGATGAGGATAGGGAAAGGGATGGCACTAACCCCGAAGGACGTGCGCAGCGTCTCGACGTCGGTCTTGTTCACTTTGCTGATGCTTGTGAGGGCGGTGCGCAATACGGAGCGGTAGTCCTTGTCTACGCGCTCCTTGATCATGTCCGGCGGTCTGTGCTCGAATTGCTTATAGGTTGACAGGTAGTAGCCGGCCTCCTCTGGACTAGTACGGGTCAGTTTTCCTTCAGGGACCTGTGTCTGCTGCAACCTTACTTCCAGGCCACCATTATGGTGATTTCGTTGATCAGGCATATCTATACCAAAATACGGAATAATAAGGACCAGTAAATGTCGTGAACAACGAAGCCTACCTTCGTCAGTTCACGGATTGGTTCTTGATGCTCGCTCTAGCAGAAGACGTACGTCAGGGAGTATGCAGCATGTGAGCTAGCTTGAGACGAACCACATCACACATCAACAGCAGAATTCGCAGATTATAGGAATGCCCGAGTTTCTCTATTCGTTGGTGAATATACTCGGGATGAAGTCTATGGTATCGTAGACTGCGACGAGGTGTTTTAGCGAACGCAGCGGACGTTATAGCCGTGGCCATACACGTACCTCAAGAAGAGAACACCGGTGGTCTTGCCCACCTGGTAGTCTGCTAAAATCTCGCCGAACTCTTTACCGACATTCCTCACAGATTCGAGGATCGGGTTGCCTCTCTGTAATGCCGGCGGCAAGTCAGTGGGGGTTGAGAGGCCGGCGCGCAGAGCAAGCGTACTTGACACGGGTTGATAATGATGTTGTTTCCGGATCCCGGGACGACGACAGGTGGCCTGACTGGGCCACCCGGTCTTGACGAACTGCTCGTGGCTGCCATACTTCCGGAATCCCTGTTCAGAATCACTCTCCGTGCACGTTTCCTGCCACCGTGCGGCTGTGGTTCCTGGCAGGCGGAAGGAAAGCGTGAGTGTCGGTGATCTGAAAGGGGCCGCGCATACGGGCCGCCGCCACGTGGGAATAGCCGAGTGATGATGGTGGCACTCTGGGTCCACGGGCGCCAACTCCGACTAGTGGGCCTGTGCCTCTCTCCGTCCACGCCTCTCCTTGGTTTCGAGTTCCGTAGTCAACCCGTAAGCCTGTATTTCGTCCGAGGACCGCGCTGCCCCTGTGTGAGCTTGGTTAGGAGCGTCAGGTAGTAGGGGGAGGCCCATACATAGTAAGCCGTAAGCTGTCAGCGACTCAATCACTTTTAAACTTACGAACGACGTGATTAACCGGTAGGCATGCAGGATCGCTTGGGTTGCCTATGTCGCAACGTTACGACACCGATGCACGAGTCTGTCTATATTCGATGTCACTGCGCAAAAAATGCTCCGGCTATCCAACATGCTGACAACTCTGCTCGCACCTTTGCAGGCTCCGTCCTCGTGAGCGCGTCGATTCGTCTGCGTACATGATGGTGCATTGCAAGGTCCGCATCTCTCAGAGCAGGTCTCGGGGCAACACCTCTCCCGATTGCATCGATTGTCGTGTTATGCCATGTGGGCTATCAGCACCATTTCCAGGCCCCTCAATACCGGCCCAAGTCGTACCCAGCCCGGTCACTGTCTCAACGCCAGGCCTCAAAGGGCAAAGTATGTAATCGGCCCAGGGCCCCGTCCGCCGGCAAGGCATGGCAAGGCTTGGAGTGTTTCATGCCCATCGTTCCGGCTGAACCGGATTCCGAAGATTGGCGGGGCGCCGTGGTCAAGCTGCCTGCGTGGGCATCCCGACCTTCGATTCTTCGCGCATAACGGCCGGCGAGGCGCCCCACCTGACAATATATGACATACTGCTATCCCACCGGTCCACCTTTCCGTTCCTCCGCCCTCCCCTGACGACCTCTAACGCGACGCTGCGAGTCCGAGGCCACTCTTTTTCGGACTGTCACGTCGCTCTCGTCTCTTCCGTTTAGTTCACGCCTACCCAAGATGTCGGTGGTAGACGGTCCGGGACCCACGGTCGGCGCCTTGTTGCTGGGCGGTATTCTGGGGCCAATGTGAGTGCATTTCCCGACTTGAACTCACTCGCACACTAACACACTAACGATGCATGGGCTGAAATCAGGCTCTATGGCCTCACTTGCTCGCAAGGATTCATGTACCTCGGCCGCAGCCAAAAAGACGCCGCTCCTATGCGCCTCTATGTGAGTGGCGATGGACCGCTCGTCTACAATAGCTCTGACCTACGCGCTCCGTACCGCAGGTACTCGGGGTATGGTGAGATCTAACATGGTTTTGTCTGCTATCAATTGCTCAGGCTGAACACACCGTTGCGAAGGCTCATCGACTCGCTGAACGTCGTGATGGTGGGACACATTCTCTACTACCACTTCATCACCAGGTATGGCGATCCGACGGTATTCCAAACGCCGGTGTGGTACGTGTTACTCCCGTTTCGCTGCGTGTCTCAGATACTGACATCCCCTGACCATCGGCAGGAGTCTTGTGGTGCGCACTTCTGAGTTCAGCCGGATTTAAATGGCATCTGACTTGCGACTGTGTTTAGACGTTGGTGCTCCTGACTGTGAGTGATACACCGTGTCATAGTATTCCGGCACGTTTAACCCCGACCGTCAGTCTCTCGTGAGCTTCTTGGTGCGAGCGTAAGCCATTCCTGCCTGCATCGTCCATCAATCGGTACGACTTGACTAATGTTTGTATGCTCGTAGGATGTACATCAAGGGCATCTGGCATTGTGCGTATCCGCTGGTGTAATCTGGGTGGCGAAGTTGCTGAGGGACTGGTGAAGTGAGCCATGAGAATCCGCTGCTCACGGGTGGAATGGTGCGTCCTCGGCGTCCCCCTGTAATGTGCGTGGACTAACCTCTCCCAGGCGGTGCTATCGGTGTTTGACCTCGGTGCGTAAAGACTGAAGCTACCACCTAATGTATATTAACGTTGTCCACATCGTACCCAGTCTGCGGCGTCGGTGAGTGAACCTACCCACCCATCTTGCGTACGCATCCATCTCACTCCCTGATCCAGTACTCACGGTCAAGGGGTATGCAGCCCCGTCCGCCGCCCAAACCTTGTTACTTATGCCCGCGATGTCTCTTTCTCAGAATGCACGTCAAACCGGGCGACTACGATAGCCTCAAGGTACGGCCTGCTTTACTGCATCCCGTCTACCTCCCTCTCAACGCACACCTAGATCTCCCTCTACTTGAACTTCGCTTCGGCTGTCCTCGCAGACGGCGCGGTTGCGATCTCGTTGATGTACCTTCTTCGTGGAGCCAGGACTGGCAATGCACGGTGCGTCGCGCCATTCCACTACACCGCGTACACCGGTCTTGCGGGAGACTGGACAAGTATTAACTCCGAGCGCATTGCGGTCTTAGGCGTGACTCTGCGATGGGCAAGATCATCATGTACACTGTGAACACCGGTGCGCCTCTTCTGCCCATCCACACGAGTTGCTGTATTCATGCCAGGCATGTCTCCAGGATTGTTGACAGCGTGCGTCCGCACACCCTCAGATTTTCCGCGATGCTAATGTTGAGCGATTTCGCAGTGCCGATGCCACCGTCGCCCTCATTACTGTACGTCCCATACACCGGGTCCGTTGACGCGGCGCACACTCACGACTCGCCTACAGTACGGGATCATGCCCCACAACTTCGTCTTCCTGACGCCTTACATGATCCTGAGCCACTGTACGTGCTATGCCTGCCCTTCGATCCTCCGCCGCTGCGTACTGACTCCATACTCAGTCTACACCAACGCGCTCTTCGCATCGTACGCTTCCTCCTTCCTACCCCGCCAATGATACTCTTACTGACTCACCACACCGTAGGCTCAACGCGCGCACGCTGGGCGGGTCGAGCGACGCCAACCGCTCCGTCAACCTCAGCATGAGCACCGTCTCGCCGCCGCGCTTCCCCGGCGGCGGCTCCTCCGGCGGCCACCCTGGCAGCCCGCAAGTGAGCGTAAGTGTCCCCCACCCCTCCGCCCCTCCCGTTTCGAATACCCGAGGCTTGTGCTGACGCGCCGTAGCTCGCGATCCCGATCCAGACGGTCGTAGAGACGAAGGTCGATGAGTCGATCAGCGACAACGAGGACTCGAAGTGAGTTTCCACTATCACGCTCGCGTTATGTGTGTAGGCAATGTGGGGCTGATCCGAGTCATTGCTGTAGGAACTACTCATTCGCGAAGGCGCTGTAAACGACGCCTGTGTGATGTTATCATCGTCGTCTCGGAAGCCTTGAATGTTTGTTGGAAGCCTAGACCAGTAGTTGTACTCGACCGCCCTTTGTAATGCACGCACTCTTTCTTCAACCCACTCCTTTTGTTCACCTATCATCGTCGACTGTACTGCAGAGCCTGTGGTG
Organism: Trametes villosa; assembly: GCA_002964805.2. Taxonomy (NCBI): domain Eukaryota; kingdom Fungi; phylum Basidiomycota; class Agaricomycetes; order Polyporales; family Polyporaceae; genus Trametes; species Trametes villosa. The sequence goes on along the minus strand of PUDQ02000024.1, from coordinate 286,239 downwards.
TCGAAGAGAGGTGATACTCTGATAGGAACCCGATAGCTCGATGTTCACATGCAGACGACCCCGCAAAGGGGCCTATAAGCTAACGATACAGCGATGAGCGATCTGTTGTACAAATAACCTGGTATCTCTTCTTGCATCTCTGGTATCCCATCCGCCCCTCCTACCTAAAACCGCTCGGCGACCACCGAAGACGAAACCAACGAAGACAAAACGAAATCAAATGAAACGGGGCAAGAACGCGCACCCTAATGGATCCGCGTCCCGATATGCTGGTACTCGCGCTCGATCGCATACATCTCGAGGTCGAAAGCCTCCGAGCCGCGGTTCGAGCCCCCGCCACTCGACGAGCTGTCCGCGAAGCGGATGGGGACGGGCGTGTGCGCGAGCGTGGCGGTGCGCGGCGGGTCCCAGGTAAGGTCGTCGTCCGGGCTGCGCGAGGCCGCGTACGCCTTGAGGTTGAGCACGAGCCGCGCGCCGGCGATGTTCACCATCGAGAGGGTGAAGCTACGCGTAGGGCGAGTGTCAGGGAGGGAGATGGAAGGGAGGGAGAGAAGGGGGAAAGGCAGGGGACGTACTAGCGTGCGAGGCCGAGGAGGTCGGGGCCGGCGAGGGCCCATACCATGAGCGAGAAGAGGGAGCAAACTGCGAGTGCAAAAAAAGTCAGCGAGAAGTGAGGAAACTGGGGGTGGGCCTCGTACATGTAACGGCGACGAAGTACAACATTCCTGCATGCGTAGTATTAGTGGATGTCTGAAGGAAGGTGGTTCGTACTGTACTCACCATCGCGGTAGAGGAGGAGAGAAAGAGAAGTCAAAGAATGGCGCTGCCCTTGATAGAGCATAGCTTTGATCGTAAGGCCAAAAAGGAGAGTTTCGAAGACGACGCTAGACGTGGGTCGTCAGCACCCGCTGTCCGCCAGCGCGAGCTCCCGGCGGTGACACACCTAGGAAGCCAGATAGCCCAAATATACCGTGGTGCCTACGACGGCGGCTATGTCAATCCAACTGCTCCCGTAGATCGGAGCAACCGGAGGGAGGGGTACTCACGCTCACGACGCACGCGTGGTGGAACGGCCGAAGATTTGCTGCTCGGCGGTCAGATGTGCTTTCCAACAGGGGCATCTCGAAGGGGACGTACCGATGGTGGGAATGAGCGACGCAGTGGTTATCCCGGCAGAGATGGCGAAGTTTAGGACGCCTGCTGTCCAGAGCACCCAGGCGACCCAGGGCTTCCCGTTAAAGATGGCGTAAAGCCGCCATGCGACGATGGCTGTAGGCCAAAAGCGGTGTGAGTGCGGCCCGTGGGCTCTCCGTCGAGTTAAGGAAGCGTACCGTGGATGGAGATGTAGGAGGCAATCGTCACGTAGCCCTGCACCACCGTCCAAACCTTGCAGAACTGTATTCGGCCGATGAGCGGGGAATCGTACGGAGGTTTTGCACATAGATCGCACCATTATGGATGCTGCTGCATTCCCGAACGATTCTGGGAGGCCTCCTGAGTTAGATATCCTGCGACGAGGGGTGTGCAGGGCTCACCATAGATGTCCAACGCTATTACGACGGGGCTGTAGCGTTACGTCTGAGTCATGCAAACACGAACTTCTAGAGACAGCTTACATGCAATAGCGGTTCTGAAGTTGCTCTCAGTAAAAGAATGTCGTGAAGGGGAAGAACACGGCGTACAATGAGAAAAATCGTCGAGACGACGCCTTTCCTGGCATTCCAGATCAAGTTGATCTACAATTTGCGTCCGACGTCAGTATGAGGAAGTTTTCCGGCGCAAGAGTCGTCTCGCCTCAGTCGTGAACTGAAGAAGCTGTGAGGACGAGATGAAGCTGAGAGGCGAGGAGAATGCCAACCGTAAGGAGATGGTCGTAAAGCAGAGCGACGAAGCCAACGACTACAACGAAGCGAGGCTCTCTCTCAGCACCACAACACGTTGTATACCAAAACTGCCCCAAAGACGCACGAGTTATGACGCTGCCAATAAAACGTGTCAACTAGCGTCCTCGTGTGATCCACGCTCTACAATACTCACCGTACTGCTTGTCCGTGGATCAGAAGCGTCTCGAGCGGCTCAGCGAACGGCATCTCTAAGGGAGAAGACATCCCGCAGTCTCAAGGAGCAGTCATCGACGGGGACGCGCAAAGACGGACGTGGAGCGGACGAAGGCTGCCCCCGCCCGTCCTTCCTTTTGTTATTTGCTGTGGGCCGCGCCCGTTAATCAGGGCAGACGCGGAGATGGGATGCGGTGCCGCGAGCTCTGGCCTGGCCTTCTTCCTTCTGTTCGAAGGGCCCGGGGACCCACTGCCCGCACGCGCTAGGCACGATAAGGAAGGCTGAACAGACACTGGGCGCCGGATGGCAGAGCGTATATGGCACATGCACAACGGGCAACTCCGCGACGCGCGCACCACGATGCTGCTAGCGCACTCCGCTGGGGAACCCCCGTGCCCGGGGGCGTGCCTCGAGGACTGCGCTGGAGCGCGCGCAGCCCCCGGAGCAAAGATATACGAAGATCCGGGTGTTTGTTTTCGCACCGCGACGGAAGTATATCTGGTCGTCGACGTCGTGGCGTCGTCCGCCCATCGACGAAGCCTCCCGGAAGCACTGTCGGCGATGGGAAGAGAAGCCCACATACCCGCGTGTTCCCTGGGAGCTATCAGCAAAAGCTACGGTCGTCATCGCGCGCGACGTTGAAGACAAGGCCTACCATATTGGGCAGTGGAGTTCGGGGCCGGAGTGAGGGCGACCGGTCCGGTGTTTAGAAGACGCGACGATGTACATAGCCGAAGGCGATGGCAGTCCCGCCATCCTCCGCGTTGCTCGTGGCATCTGCTCAGCTCGTCCTGGCAGTGGTCTCGCTCAAAATGCACTGTGCGTGTACGTGTTCGTTGCGTGTGCGGGAGCACAGAAATTCGGCGATGTATAAGGCAGTGCGAGTGATGTCAGTGACAGACCACGAATCAGACCATGGCCAGGAGGCATATCCAGTGTCCAGTAACTGGCAACGAATCGGTGTCAGGAGCGTTACCAAGGATTTAAAGTTCAGGCTGGAGTGCGCTCACCTTCGCGCCTATAAGACCGCTAAAGCTTGGACACATCGGGATGTACTGATAGACTTACGCAGAAATCTAGCAACGTCCACCCAGTCGGCACAGAGCACCGAGTCCATGCACCATGAGTAAACGGATGTCATTAACAGATGAGTAAATAGCCGGGTGTGGGAGGGGGAGGAGATGGCAGTCGTCGCTGGGCTGCCTGCCTGACCGTGACAGTTGCACTACGACTCCGAGGTGCAACGAAAGCGCTGACAGCTTCGGATTTGCCGCGGGCACGCCGTGATAAGCCTACAGTCGGTTTAGTGGTGGAAGCAGCGTTGGCAGGGCGTGTTACGGTCAGCAGCGCGAGGTTTGTCGTGAGGTTTATGAAGTTGTCGAACAGCGTGCGGGAGAGAGCACCCAAAATGGTCAGGCGCCCGTACACAGGGGGCGCTTGCTGAAATCGGATTAGATAAGCGGAGGGGGGCGTGGCGCCTCGTGGGGAGCGCACTCCCCCGAAAGGGAAAACGGCGCGGTCGTCTGCACCTCGCTCAGTAACGTCTCGCTCGACATGGATGGGCTGATGATTCATGCTGGTCAGACGGACTCCTATAAATGCTGGGGGACGGCGCGAGTAGTCTCCTCACTACTCCCATCGCGACTCCCGCATAACACCACAACCTGTCTAAACTCGCCAGCTCCAACTTGCTCAGGTCTCTACGCATCCCGCGAACCACCACAGCAACTCTCAGATCCTTCTCAACCACACCAGCTACCGCAATGAAGGTTGTACTCCGCCGAAGTGACGAGCGTGGCCAGGCCGACCACGGCTGGCTCAAGACCTTCCATACCTTCAGCTTTGCGGGGTAAGTATCCAAATTCACGGTAAACAGGGCGACCGCACTAACGCGCATAAATCTAGATACCACGACCCGCAACACGAGCAGTTCGGCCCTCTGCGGGTCATCAACGAAGACCGCGTCGACGCGAAGACCGGGTTCAGCACACACGCGCACCGCGAGTTCGAGATCTTCTCCTACATCGTGAACGGCGAGCTCGAGCAGTACGTCTCCCCTCCCTGCATGCGCGCGCCCCAGCCCTCATTCTGACGCTGCCTCCGCGCCCCCGACAGCCGCGACTCGATGGGGAACGTCGAGGTCATGAAGCGCGGCGACCTGCAGATGACCTCCGCGGGGACGGGCATCCGCCACAGCGAGCACGCGCACGGCGCCCAGCAGGTGCACTTCCTCCAGATCTGGAGCGTGCCCGCCACGCGCGGCCTCGCGCCGCAGTACTTCACGCGCCACTTCGCCGACGCGGACAAGGCGGACAGGTGGGCGCACGTCGTCGCGCCCGTGAACGCGCCGGGGGTCGTGGAGAAGCGCGAGGCCGAGGGGCCGGCGCCCGTGCACTCGCCGCTGGACCTCTTTGCGACGATCTTGTCGCCGGGGAAGGAGGTGGCGCATGCGTTCCAGTCCGGGGGCGTGCAGAGGAAGGGATTCGTGCACGTCATCCAGACGTCGGGGTATAACCCGCAGGAGGCGGCCGGGGCGCGCGTGCGCGTGCACGGCGCGGAGGGTGGACCGGTGGAGCTGCGCGAGGGCGATGGGGCATATATCATGGCGGCGCCTGGGGAGGAGATCAGGGTAGAGAACGCGGGGGAGAGCAAGGCGGAGGTGGTGCTCTTCGACATGGAGTGAGGCGTTGAGTAGGGTATTCGTTTTGCTTTCTCGGTCTCTCCTTGTTGTATTATCCGCACTCAGCTCTCTGGTTACCGTACGATCGAGCCTCTAATTCTATCTAGTATACGTTATCCGACACCAGCCTCCGGAGATACAGTCATTTGCCACTACATTGACTTGCAGCTTGCGACGGATCGAGTACTACCTGCAGGGCTAGTCACACGCACGGGGGTGCGTTCCGGGGCGAAGGCCGAGGGATATGGAGGCTTCTTGCGTGCGCTGACAGACGGGCCCGAGGGCGGCGGACGCGGCGGACGGCGGGTGTCTGATCGCGGGCGGGATCTGCGAGAGGACGGGGAAATAAAACGATACTCTGCCACTGTGGAATGAGCTGGTAGGCGCGGGGCGTTCGCGGGGGAGACGGGTCGGGAGGAGAGCCGGGAGGAGAGAACTCCATCATCGGAGACTCCACCGCGCACACACTCAGGGTAGGTACACCACATCCGTACATCGACAGGGTCAGCTCCTAGTACTGATCGACGGACAGGCTACCGCTAGTACGCCGGGGTCGTCCTCGCCACGCTCGCCCGCCCTCGCCGCACATGCGCGCGACCACACTGGCACGCCGCCCCGCCCCGCCCCGCCTCCGCACGCACGCCGCGCTGTGTGGTCCCCAGATCAGCACGCGCACGTACAGATCGAGCGATGAACCACGAGCCCGCGGGCTCTCGCCGCGGGACCCTGCCTCCTCGCCAACAGCGTGTGCGGCCGCCCCGACGCCCGCCAGTTACCGCCGCCGCCGTTCGACTGCAGCACCCCCGTCCCGCCCGTCGGCCGTCGCAAGGCCTCGCTCCCGCACTCATGTGCCGCCAGCTCGCCCTGTCGCCGTCCTGTGAGAGCGCAGCGCCGCCCGTGCGCGCAGACGGCCCGGGAGTCAGCGGACCGAGTACAGACGGCTCGCAGCGTCGACCCACCTCGGCTTCGGTCTCCAGCAGCCCACCATCCCGCCGACGCCGCCCTCGCCCCCGCTATCTCTCCCGAACACCCGCCGTCGCGTCTTCAAGACGGCCGCGTGCACGTCCGCGCCCGTATCGTGCCCTGCGCCGGAGCGAGCAGGCGAACCCGCCGGAAGCCGGGGACTGACCCTGCGACGGACAGAGCTCAAGCGGCCGCCGCCGCCGAAGCTGGCCAGGAGCCGCTTCGACTCTCAGCGCGGCCGCGAGTGCGCGCAGCCCAGAGGACGGCCGGAGAGGAGCTCGTCGCCGCGGCCACCGTTTCTGAGCTCGCGAGCGGCCGGTGCAGCACCCGTCCGAGGCCCTCAGTCCGTGCCCGAGACGGGAAGTCGGTGAGCGCTGCGGGAGCCAGAGGAGTCGTGAACTTACCCCACCGCGAACAGAACTCGAGTGGCCGCCGCCGCCGCCGCCGCCGGCCGCGAGTCTCTGCGCTGCTTGGACAACGAGTGCCGCCGCAGCCGCGAAGATGGGGCAGCCCTGAGGACGGCCGAGCAGGCTCGCCGCCGCCACAACAGCCCCCGAACTCGCTCCCCGACGGGGCAGCACTCGTACGGCGCGCTCCGCCCGTGCTCAAGACGGCCGCTGCGTGAAGATAAGTCAGTGAGAGCCGGAGGCATTGAGTGCTCACCTCGCTGCGAGCAGAACTCGAGGGGCCGTCGCTATCGAAGCCCGCCTGGAGCTGCTCCCCCGCGCGGACGACAAGTTCCGAGACCCAGAGCGGCCGGAGAGAAGCTTTCCGCGGCTGCGACCGCTTCCGAGCACGGTGGCCGGCTGTGCAGCTCCTGCCAGGCGACTACGAGCCTGCTCAACGCATTCTGAAGACAGGCGCACTAAGCTAATTATAAGTCAGTGAGCGCCACGGAGGCCGAAGGAGTCGAGTACTCACCCCGCGACGAGCAGAACTCGAGGGCTCGCCGCTTTCAAACTCGTCGGGAGGGTCTCCGCCGCGCCGACGACGTGCTTCGAGTCCTAGCTCGGCCGCGAGCGTAGGGGGCAAGGGAGCGGCCGGAGAGCGGCTTTCAACGCTTCCGAGCACGTAGGGCAGCCGCACCAGGCGGCCTCGAGCCTGCTCAGTGCATCCTCAAGGCGGCAGAGTGCACCGCTGCCCACGCCGCCCAAGGGAAATCAGTACAAGCCGCGCGGTCTGCAGGGGCCCGACGCTCACCTTGTTACGAACAGGATCCGCCGAGCAGTACGTCCATAGACGAAACCGCCGCGGGATATCCAGCAGGAGCCCTGCGCCGTGAGGCTGCCGACGCGCTGCCTCTCCAGAAACCGCCCCACCGAGCTCAAGACGATGCTCGGATGCTCTTCATGTGGCTAGAAGCGCGCCCGGGCGGCCATTGGAGGTCCCACGAAGCGCGTCGTGCGGGGACGACAGGTGAGCGTCCTCCTCGAGAAAAACGACGTACCGCTGACAGCTGGCTCCGAGCACAGTCCGCCGGGACGCCTGTTCGTCCGCCGTGCCCTTCCGTCGTCCTCCGGCGCGCGTTATGACGAGAGGGCGCGGGGAACTCGACGCGGCGCGGCGGCGGGCGCCCACCCTCGCGCACATGCTGGTGCTCGAGCCGTCGCCCCCGCGCGGGCGGGAATGCGCGCATCGTGTCGGCGCATCCCTATGGGGGACGCCCGCCTCGCTCTACACGTACGAGGTAAGCAGGACGCAATCGGTGCAGTGTGCGTGTACTCACCTTGCTTAACAGTCCCTCCCTGCCACCGTCTCGCAGAACGGCAGCAAACCCCGAGCTCGGCGCTACGAGGGAAGCTCGTGCGGCGCACGCAGCTCGGCCGTTGCGTTGCACACGCGCGTGGCAGGCCCGCAGGCCCGCCCTCACGTCGTCGTGCAGCCGAAGACGAGCTGCGATTTCGAGCCACGATGTCAGCAATGTGCTGATCGTGTACATCTAATCGAAATACTCACTACAGCGCATTCCAGTCGCTCCGGACGCCCCGTCGGTGCGTTCGTGCGCGCCCTGGGAGCTCCTGCCGCGCACGCCGGACCTGTCGCGCCGTGCGGCGCGCATCCTTCCTCGTACGCATCGTGCGTCTTGCACGCCGCTGCTTGTACGTCTTTGACGCGAGGCGCAGGACGCGATCGTCCGCCGTCGTCGGCGAACTCGCCCTCCACGAGCGGGGCGCGTCGGACACGTTCTTGGTGCGGACAGAGGCCTGCAGAGGTCTCAGCACGGTAAGCACATTCGTATCAGGGGTGGAGAGTGCATGGGACTCACCCGTGATCCAGCCCGAGGCGTCCGTGCACGGCGTCAAGACGCGTCGAATCGACGCGTCTCAACGTGCACGGACGTGCGGTACGTCGCCGTGCCGCCCCCTGGGCCGGAGCGTCGTGGAGGGCATGTGGTGTGTCCGGCCGGTGCGAGTATGGGAGGGGAGGGGGGGGGTGGGGACGCAGCACGTCGCCGGGAGGAGGGAGGGAGGTGCGGTAGGCGGTGACGGGAAGGAGGAGAAGGGCGGGGGGCTCGCGAGGCGAACACGGGGACGTCGGGGGGAGGCCCCCGGCGGGGGTGCTCAAAATTTGACCTTGACAGACCCGCCCGGCGCAACCGAGTTGCTCCCGGCAGATGGGTCGTCTCTGGGCATATCCGGGCGCGATCCCCCGCCGTCTCGCGTGCTCACGGGTGCCCTCGAGGTGAGTATCCACGTTACACTCCCCCTGTGTCTCCCCAACTCCCGCCTGGCTGCCCAGGCCCGTCCACAGCACTTGTAACATCTCAGCTGCGATTTCTATTGCCCCTGGCATGTCACAATTGCTATGGACTGGCCAGGGGTATTATCTAACCACTACAGTCTCTACAGAGTGTGAAACGACGTCCCAGAGTATGTCTTTGTGTGCCTCAAGCTGTATGTTACACCGCTCAATCTGAATGGACTGTCTGAGTAAAATATGAGTTCAGATATATTGTGTGCACTCTCTGATACTGCTGAGACGTCTGAATAAGCTGAGGTCCACTCAGGGCAGTGCTCGACTGCTGTGTGAATGAATGAATGAGTGTCTGGTCAGGCTCCTGTGTGCTATATAGTAATGTCATGGAGTTCGACCAGTAGCAGCCCCAAATATATTTGTATTCGCCTGAAGGCCGGCATACAGCATGTTCATACCATTGGATACTCGGAACACACAAAATCGAGAGGGAGGGAAGTTGGGCGGGGCGGTGCGCATCAATCGCGCTCGGAGTAGGTTTAGGAAGCTCGAGGTCTGGGTCGTGCGAAGTTGTACACCGGATTCCTTCCTCCCTATTCGACGAGATATCTCCGTTCGCAGGGCTCGCTTCCGATCCGCATGACAGTATCGAGACGAGACGGAAATATCAGCTCGTCGTCGTCCGTGCAGTCGCGAGCCCGGTGTGCCGTTCAAGAGCTCGCTGCACTTGCGCAGTTTGGCTTGCACTCAGCGGATTTCGACGAGTCTCTCCCTCGTTCGTGCTGAGAGCGTGTATTCCGTCTCGTTTACACTAATGTACATGGACCATGGTCCAGACGTACGGAAAAAGACGCCCCCGCTCCCGAACATGCTGCATGCAGTTACGAGAGATCCAACTTCCGGGGGATGTCTCCGTTGCGCTTCGATATCCTCCCCATTCCCGCCGTCGGCTACGTTCGCGAACCCGAGTACGACTCTCCTGCGTCGACGCGCGGAGCACCGCCCGCGACCGACGTCCGCCACACCTGCACGCCCCGACGTGCTGCACACTGCGCGAGGCGGGCAACTCGTGCAGCTTCGCGCCACGGCTCACTGTGCTGGTCAGTGCATCATACGGATATACGGGTAGCACTCACTCTTGTCCCTCGCGCGGCAGGTACACAAACCGCCCGTCGAGTTGAGCCGAACGGGGGACGATCGCGAGCGCGACGTCCGTCTTGCGCGTCAGTCCCGAATGATGTACGTACTAGTCTACCCCGTCCCGCCCTCCGACGACGCGCGTCGTGCGCCCATTGGTACCGGAGAATGCACCCCGACGCACTCCTCCGACGTCCCCGGCGACTCGACCCGATCTCGAGCAGCCGGACGCTCGTCCGCGGTGTGCACGCCTCGGGACATCCGCTGATTGGGCCCGTGGATGCGTGCGTGCGTGCGAATGTGAGCGCAGCGGGTGGCTGCTCGTTTCCGGGCTCGAATGACGGAAGGTGCACGCGGGACACTGTGGTGGTGCCCCGCGCCCTTGCTCGCTAGCGGTGCTGCTCGGAGAAGATGTCTATAAGTACTGGCTGTCTCGACTTCGTGCAGTACACTACTCACCTCCTCCCCTCGCGATCGCCTCCGGTACGCTCTCCACCCCCGGGCCCTCGTCGCGCCCCACGCCCACAGGCTGCCGCCGACAGACCACGCTGCCCGCACGACGCGCGAGCACACTCCGCGCGCCGGCACCCGAATGGACGAGGTGAGTATACTACTGCTCCTTCGCGCTCGAGCCCGCCTGACGTGCGCCGGCTGCTCGCGCCAGGAAGAGTTCGAGCCTCTCGCGCTCGACACGCCTACGCCCCGGTGAGCCCCAGCACTCGGCTTGCCGCATCGTACTTACAACAACGCAGCCGCGAACGGGCTCGCGCACGTCGCCTGTGCCACGCGGAATCCGCCGTACTCAGACCCTAACGCCACACCTGGCGCGAACGCGCTCTTCGAGCTTCCGGTACGCGACGTACGTACCTTCCACCTTCCCGACGTGCGGGGCTTCCTGCTCACGCGTTGCCGTTTCGTTCCTAGTCCGCAGCGCCGCCCTCGACGAGCAAACGCAGCGCAGGTATGCCACTACCTGTACGTATCCCGCTTTCGCTCGCTCAAACGATCGTGTTCGGCTCTCACCTTCATTTAGCTTCCACAGGTATCCGCAGGGATGCGAAGACCGGCGCAGCACGCGAAACGAGACTGTACGCACCTTTCATGAGCACACTGTGGGCGTCCCGAGTCGACTCACCTTCTACACAGCGCCCCGGTCGAGCTCGGCGGGAGACGAGGAGACGAGGGCGGGCCGGATCGTACCTGCACGAGATCGTACATGTACAGACAGTCGGGGGCGGGGGGCGAGTCCGGGGACGGCGCGGAGGAGGGCGGGCGTGCACGGCACACGAAACGGCGGCGAGCACGGGGGCACTCCTCAGGCCGAGAATGGCGCGGGTGGGGCGCGTACGGGAGGACGGCGGACGGCAGGTCCCCCCCGCCCCGCCTCACAAGTCACACTGACAGTTGCGAGGGCGGCGGGTCAGCGCGCTCCAAGCAGGCGCGAGCGGCCCGGCGCGGAGGCACATCGTCCGTGCGCGTCAGGGGCGTGAACGCAGCCCCTCGACGCGTCCTTACCGGAGCCGAAGAGGAGGGGTGGGGTGCTTGTGGGTGCATCTAGACGGACGCGGTCGGCACGCCGTGCGCTTCACAAACCGCGAGCCGCGACGCGGACGTCGTCGGGCTCCTGTGGGAGGCTTGTGGGCGCGGTGTCGACGCTCGGAGAGACGGAGTTGCCCGAGGATGGGCACGGGCGGAACAGAGGTCGAAGTCTGGAGGACGGCCCAGGAACGACGAGGCGCGCGTCAAGTGGCGAGCTGTGGCTGCCGTCGTTCCTGATCCGCGCACGGGCGCGGGCGCGGGCGCGGGTGCGGGAGACGGGTCGTCCCGTCGACGACGCTTGCGAGGCGGCCGGATTTGCGCCGCGGGAGGCGAGGTGCCTCGCGGTCGTCCTTGACGGGCCTGCGACCTCGCGTGTCGACGTCGTCCGGCCGTACGTACGAGTGCACGCGCGGGCGTCGGGGCTCGGGGCTCTCCTTGAAGCGAGCAGCGCGGACGCTCAGCGCTCAGGGTGCGCCACATGCGCGGTGTCGTCTCGAGCACGCTGCAGGACGGTAGTGAGCACTCGGATGCGGCCCGAGACGACTACGGGCTCACCGTCTGCAGGCAGTAAGCTACACGACCGCGTGCGGGACGTCGGCGGGACGTTCGTCTGCCGCCCCGCACTGTCTCCGCTGTAGCCTCGGCGGTGCTTCCGGGATCGTCGAGGCTGCAGCTCGAGACGCCCGCCGCGCCGAGACCCGGCGACGAACGCCTCGGACTGCGAGATGAGCGTCGTCAGTACAGCGGGAGAGGAGTCCCGAACGAGGCGCACTCACTCGTGGCGAGGCGTGTACGGGGCGGCGCGGTGGCGTTCTGCTCGTCCTGCGCGGACGGTGGCGAGGCGGGCGCTGGGGTAGCGGTGTCGGGCACGAGCGGCGCCGTTCGCGCAGAGCACGCCCGTAGCGCGTCGACACAGAGCTGGGAGACGTCGCCCGGCACGCAGAGAGGCTAGGAGAGGAGGGTGTCAGTGGCTGCGGGTACGGTCGGGTGTGGACCGCGAACAAGTCGCCGGCGCGTGCACAGCGCGGCGCCGTCGAGCGGGACAGTCCCGAGCGGCGCGTGCACGCCGCGGCCGTCCGATGTCGATCTGCGCGGCGCCGCTACGTACGAGGCTCGGTGTATCGCTACCGGGGCCGTATGTGCGCGTAGAAGCCGTGGGAGTCGTGCCCGTGGACGTCGAGACGACGGCCGCGAGCTGCTCGTGCACGTCCAACTTTTGGGCGCTTAAGCGCTTGGGGCGCGAACGGCCTCCTTTTCGCCCCTCACGTCGGGCACATGCCGCGGACGGCTCTCGTTTTCGCATTATCAGGTACATTACACTACATAGACACAGCGTGAGCACCACAAGGAGAAACTATCGAGCGCGCACGCGGGCACAGAGGAAACCGCGCCGGCCCCGCGCCGAGAATGTTTCGGCACGTGGGCGGGGCAGCACGACGCGGCGCACGCGGACATGGTGCGGAACGGGTAATTTCGAACGTTTCTAGTGCGTACGTACCGGTTTTGTGGCCATCCGGCGAGGTCGATTTTTGAGTCCCATGAAGTCGTGGTCGCGGCCGCAGCAGCGCGGGGAGGTCCAGTTCGTGGGCGCCTAATCCCGCGTTGGGCGAGCGTGGCCCGTCTCTGGGATACGCTCTGCCGCAAGCGGATTTCGACCGCGTAATCGATGCGCACAGGCGGTGGTATCTGTGTAGAGCCAGGATTAGCGAAACGAGCGAATTCGGGCGAGGGAAGCGGGAGGAACGGCGGGAACAGGGGGCGGGGTGGACGTGGTTTTGCGTGGAGAGGCGCGGAAACGGATAGAATGGGTGGGGAGATGTTCGTAGGGCACATAGCAATCGAAACGAGAGCCGGGGCACTCACCGGAGAGGGGCGGCAGGGGATTCTTGTCGACCGGGCCTCTTGTTCTGCCCGTAGCGCACCCGTCCGGTGGTTTCTCGGCGCGCGAACGACGCAGGGGGGCGCTTGGAGACTGCGCCGTGTGCGCTGAGCAGGTGTCGCGAGGGGGCGCGGGCGGGAGGGGTAGATTTTGTCGAAATACGGGAGAGTGTCTCTGGACCGCGGACAAAGTGAGTAGAGGCGTTTGAGAGATTTGGCATAGAACCCACTTTACGGTCGAGGGCGCGGGTTTTCCGGGCGATATGGGTGTCGTTTGGCACGGCGCGAGGGCGCGGGGTGGATATATGCACTCTGCAGGGGTGCTGAGTGCGGGGGACGGCGGGAAACGGCCGGGAGGCGGCGGGAGAGCGCGAGCAAGGGGACAGGAAGGGGCGGCAAAGCGGCAGAGAGAGCGGGCGAAGAGCGCAAGCTGCAGGGAGAACGCAGGGAGACGATGTCGATGAGCGCGGTCGAGAGGAGAGCCGGTCCCCGCCAAAGCAAGGTCAGCGCGCGCCTAAAGAGGGGCGAGATCGGCGAGAACGTGCGCTGTGTGGCGTCGAGTGAGGTGGGTCTCTGCGCGGTTCTTTTGGTAAAAACCGCGCGACTCCCTATACCGGCTGGTTACGAGACTAGTACTTAAAGTTGATGAAGTGGTCGAACAGCGTGCAGGAGAGAGCACCCAAAATGGTCAGGCGCCCGTACACAGGGGGCGCTTGCTGAAATCGGATTGGATAAGCGAAGAGGGGCGTGGCGCCTCGTGGGGAGCGCACACCCCCGAGAGGGAAAACGGCGCGGTCGTCTGCACCTTGCTCAGTAACGTCTCGCTCGACATGGACGGGCTGATGATTCATGCTGGTCAGGCGGGCTCCTATAAAGGCCGGGGGACAGCGCGGATAGTTTCCTCACTACTCCTATCCCGACTCCCGCACAACACCAGCAGACAACCTGTCTAAGCTCGCCAGCTCTAGCTTGCTCAGGTCTCTACGTACCTCGCGAACCACCACCACAACTTTCAGCTCCTTCTCAACCACACCAGCTACCGCAATGAAGGTTGTACTCCGCCGCAGTGACGAGCGTGGCCAGGCCGACCACGGCTGGCTCAAGACCTTCCATACCTTCAGCTTTGCGGGGTAAGTATCCAAATTCACGGTAAACAGGGCGATCGCACTTACGCGCATACATCTAGATACCACGACCCGCAACACGAGCAGTTCGGCCCTCTGCGGGTCATCAACGAAGACCGCGTCGACGCGAAGACCGGGTTCGGCACACACGCACACCGCGAATTCGAGATCTTCTCCTACATCGTGAACGGCGAGCTGGAGCAGTACGTCTCCCCTCCCTCTATGCGCGCGCCCCAGTCCTCATTCTGACCCTGCTTTTCCTTCCCAAACAGCCGCGACTCGATGGGGAACGTCGAGGTCATGAAGCGCGGCGACCTGCAGATGACCTCCGCGGGGACCGGCATCCGCCACAGCGAGCACGCGCACGGCGCGCAGCAGGTGCACTTCCTCCAGATCTGGAGCGTGCCCGCCACGCGCGGCCTCGCGCCGCAGTACTTCACGCGCCACTTCGCCGACGCGGACAAGGCGGACAGGTGGGCGCACATCGTCGCGCCCGTCGGCGCGCCGGGCGTCGTGGAGAAGCGCGAGGCCGAGGGGCCTGCACCCGTGCACTCGCCGCTGGACCTCTTCGCGACGATCTTGTCGCCTGGGAAGGAGGTGGCGTATGCGTTCCAGGCGGGGGCTGCTGGGGCGCAAAGGAAGGGGTTCGTGCACGTCATCCAGACGTCGGGGTATAACCCGCAGGAGGCTAACGGGGCACGCGTGCGCGTGCACGGCGCGGAGGGTGGACCGGTGGAGCTGCGCGAGGGCGATGGGGCGTATATCATGGCGGCACCTGGAGAGGAGATCAGGGTAGAGAACGCGGGGGAGAGCAAGGCGGAGGTGGTGCTCTTCGACATGGAGTGAGGCGTCGAGTAGGGTATTCGTTTTGCTTTCTCGTTCTCTCCTTGTTGTATTATCCGCACTCAGCTCTCTGGTTACTGTACGATCGAGCCTCTAATTCTATCTAGCATACGTTATCCGACGCCAAACCTCCGGAGATACAATCATTTGCCACTACATTGACTTGCAGCTTGCGACGGAGCACTTCCTTCCAGGCTAGTAGTTGCGCATTGAATCGGGGCGCGTCGCGATGGATGCGGTTGTGCTCGCATTATTATATGACGGAGAGTATGGTAACAGGTATAAGCTGGACAAATATATAGGCTAAAGCGAACACCATGCCCGTCATGCGTATCAACACCGAACTGGAGTGCAGCCTGCGATCATGACACGGAGTAAGGAGCGTACTTCCAGTAGCTATCCGACAAAACGTCAGCACCTGCTAAAGCCAGAAGATTTTATGGAACACCTACCCCGAGTACTTCTTCGCAAGCACGTACGGAATGGCGACCTTTCGCAAAACCCACGGCATGGGAGGCCAGATAGCCTTGTACTCTGGCGGGGTATGGCTAGATATCGTATGTCAGGTCATTTCCTTGAGCTATCACAACCTGGAAGAACGGCACACGAACCAGCGCATGTACGGAACCACGAGGAACGGGTCGCCGTTGTTCTTCGCGTGCTTCTCCATCTCGGCGAGCATGTGTTTGCACTCGTCCTCGGTGAAGCCCGCCTCCCGCAGCTTCGACGCGCTGATGTGCACGACCTCCTCAGCGAGATGCGTAACCTGATATCGGAGATCGTGTCCGAGTCAGCGACCAGGGAGGGCGCGAGCTACTGGCGGACGCACCAGGACCGTTTTGGAGGACTCCATGAGCTCCTTGAGCTGCGGCGCGTTGAACTTCGAGGTGTCGGCTTGCGCGTCCTTGACCGTCTCGAGGAACTTGTCGAGGAACGCGTGTACTTGTTCGTGCTGCTCTTGCTCGTGCGAGAAGTCCATCTTCTTGTTCAGGATGGGGAAGACGGTCGCTTCCTAAGGTGAATAACGGGTGTCTTTAGTAAATGTACATACGACCAGTGAAGCATGCTAACCTCCGTATTGTGGTGATGGAGGATAGAGTGTCCCCACGCCTCGCAGTAGCCCAGGAAGTTCTTGAGGTCCTTGGTGGGCGGGTCGTCCAAGTGACGGACGATGACCTCGTAGCCTTTCTCGTACGTGAGATGGGCTGTAGAACGCGTGTGTATTAGAAACGCCTGTTACGACAATATCTGAAAGCACTGGTCCACCGACGCACCGAGCTTCATATTCCACTGCAGTAGCGCAAACGTGTCTGTGGGGACAGAGGCCATGGTGTCGGGGTCGGAGGGAATGGCGAGGTGCAGGATCGAAGGGGCTCTTACAGCGCCTTCATATCCCACTTGAGGTCAAGGGTTGCGACATGCCCTCGGGGTGAGGTGGAGGGGCGCTGCCGGCGCGCCCAGAGTTTCGATGCGCCCACAGACACTGAGCGTCCGTTCGAAGATTGATCTTCAAGGGACGGGCTCTGATCGCCCGAGGACGCTGTGCCAGCGGTGCGACGAGGGCGAATTGCGAATAAAACGTATCGGGTGCGTCCAATCAGCCACCGCCGCTCGGGAGTGTAACTGCGCGAACCGTAGTGGGTTAGGCGTGCAGGACCGCGCCTGGCGGTGTTCTGCGGCTCGGGCGGAGGTTCCATCTGTCAGATCCTCAGTGGACCCGGATCTGGGGGCTCGGAGAGTTTTGTGGAGGAGTTCGATGCGAGGTGAACGTGCGAGCTTCAGACACTATTCCGGAAGTCATTGTCAGCTCCGTTGGAAACGCGAACATGCGCAGGAAACTCACATTTCAACACCGATGCGCTGTAGACGGTCGTCTAAAGCTGAGTCGGATCGGAATTGCGGGGCGCCGGGTGGATGCTGAGCGCTGAAAGATGAGCGTTGAACGCCGAGCACTGTGTGCCGGCTCAGAGACATCCATCCTACTCCGAGACACCACGATACAAGCTTGGGTATGCCGTTAAAACCTAATGAGTCGGGGACCAGGACTACAGATGCTACGGTATGGAAGGCTCAACAGTTCGGATAAGTTAATATATGTGTAGTTCATGATCATAGCAAGGAGAGCTCATCACGGTATAGTCGGTCTTGAAGCACCAGGTGAGTGTGGGTGTATGTCATGCTGAAGCGTCGTCCAGTGTGAGTGGCGTCCTCAGTTTCCCGACATCTTCCGCGCTCTGGTTGACTGCAAAACCCCTGTTCGGCAACGCGGCTTCCCCCTGCGATAGGCTCGCGCCCGAGCTCGTGCCGGTCCGGTTCTTGTCAGGGCGGGGAACAGAGAGTGGGATGCCCTGGCTGCCGCCGTCCGCCTGGCGCCGCGTCTGCAGCAGCTTCAGGTTAAGGTACACCCGGGAGCCCATCGTGACCGTCATGACCGTGGAGAAGGGCAGGACGGCTGGCTTGAGCAGCGCGTGCGTTGCGCCAAGCGACTGGATGATCACGACGACGATGTTCGCCATGGCGGTGATGGAGAAGTACATGAGCGTGTCGCGGAAGATCTGGCGGCCGACGAGGGACTTGTGCGTCAGGTTGCGCGGGAGCTTGACGACGGTGAGGACGAGGATGGTCGTGTCGAAGAAAACGGAGGAGCCGTAGCTGATCGGCGACCATGGTGGGATGGTGTGTTGCTGGCAGTTCGTGCCGAACGGCGTCGGCGGGCCCGTCGTAGCATCGAGCTGTGCCGCTACGGCGATCTGGATGCGGTATGCAGTCATGAGCCGAGAACGAGCCAGATATGTCGGCAGTGAAGCGTACCCAACAGCCCATCATGGTCGCAAAGGCGAAGGCTACCAAAGCATAGACCGCTCGATTCCCGTGCCAAATCGCAAACACTCGCAGAGAGAAGATCGCGCCCGATGAGAACACCGCGAGGACAGCACCAATCTGACTGATAATGACGGCGGCTTGACAATGTCGGCTCTGAGTCGCTGTGAAGAATAACGAGGGGATAGCGGCCACGAGGCCCGAGTATCGCAGCAGTACGAATCTAGGCGTACGGTCAGGAAGAACGGATGTGTAGGTGGTTCGGTTACGCACAAAATCGTTGTAGGTACGCGGAATGCTCTGGTCTCTCTTTCGGTGTATAAAGATATCTCTGCGGGGAGAAGCACGAAGCTACTGTTTTGTTAGCGAGAACGGCACTGCCGGAATCACACTCACTTACTAGTCCCAGATTATGAGGCCACAAGCTGCTGCCGCGACGATGGCAATTGTAACTGGACATACGTTGAGCGTCGGCAGAGTACTCGAAGTAGTGAAAACTCGCCTAGATGGCCCTCGAGTGCATTGTACTGTTCGAGTGTGAGCCCCGGCGGCAGAATGATCGTTGCGGTATTGGGTGGTAGGGGCGAGGGAACTGCTGACATGGTAGGTAGAATACGCGTCGGCTCGCCAGAAATCAAGGCAGAGTAGGAACCGGCGTCGATACTCCACAGAGAGGAAGTAGGTTAACCATCGTAGCCGCCGACAGACATACTTGAGCAGCACGGCGATGTGATGCATCTGTGGATGTGTTTCAAATACCGTGCCACCTTCGGAATAGGATGCCAGAGTAGACGAATATAGCTCAGTTCGGATTACCAGCTATCTGTTGAGGTCTTGATGTTGCCCCTGGCAGTTGCTACTACGTCCGTCATTCGTCATGCTGTTTGTTGGAAGCACGGTGGGTCTTGTAGAAGATTGTGAACGGTGGGAGAAAGGGTTCGTCTCAATCTGCCGTGCCGCTGGCTCGGATGAAAAGCCGCACATAGGAGAATCATGGGCTCGTTGCAGCCGTCAGCAGAATGTTACGATGGACGTTGCGCTCGAGAGAAATCCGGAAATGGTAGAGTCGACAGATCTAGACCTCGGTTTTGCGGCGCTACGCTGCAATAGGGCGTACTTCGGACTTGAGAGGATAACGTCAACTGTTCAGTTATCTGGATGCATATACAAATGCCGCAGGCCGTGTTCTGAAGGGTGAGACAAGAAGTGCGGGATGGTGGCAGTTGCCAACTTTGCCGCCGCGCCCGGGCGCTCTCGGTGTTTGCGGAAGGCGAGTGGCAGGCGCCCTCTCTACTCTTGACACCATGCGTCGACGTCGGGGGATTCAGATTCGAATCATCGTAGCTACCACTTGATTGAACCATGTACGCGTCGACTCCATGTCTCACTATTTCTGTATGTCGGTCGTTGGAAACGCAAACGCACGCAGGATACTCACATTTCACCGATGCGTTGTATCGGATGGTCGTCTAAAGATATCGGCATTACGGAGCACCGGGTGGACGTTGAGCGCTGTACCGTAGGCTGGCTCCGACAACCTCAGTCGAAGTGAGAATCGTCCTGTATAGCTATGTCGTGAAAAAGTACTAGGTCGAAGACCAGGAGATACAAGGGCTACGGTATGGAAGGCTCGACAGTGCGTATAAGTTATATCAGCGTGACTCGTAATCATAGCGGGGAGAGCTTAGCGTGTACTAGTCGGCGTTAAAGCAGAAGGTAAATGCGTACGCAATGCTCATACGTCGTCATGAGCGAGCAGCGCTCTCGCCTTCCCGACTGTTTCTCCGCTGCCGCTCGTAGCCAAGCCCCGATTCGGCACCGCGGCCTCTCCTTGGGATAGGCTCGTGCCCGAGCTGGTACCGGTCCGGTTTTTATCGGAACGCGGAACAGAGAGTGGGATGCCCTGGCTGCCGCCGTCCGCCTGGCGCCGTTTCTGCAGCAGCTTCAGGTTGAGGTACACCCGGGAGCCCATCGTGACCGTCGCGATCGTGGAGAAGGGTACCACCGCGGGCTTGAGTAGGGCGTGCGTGTCGCCGAGCGACTGGATGCTCACGACAACGATGTTCGTGACGGCGGTAATCGCGAAGTACATGAGAGTGTCGCGGAAGATTTGACGACCGACGAGGGATTTGTTCGTGAGGTTGCGCGGGAGCTTGACGAGGGTGAGGACGAGGATGGTCGTGTCGAAGAGCACGGAGGAACCGTAACTAATCGGCGCCCATGATGCAATGGGGTGTATTTGACAGTTCGAACCGAATGGCGTCGGTGGACCCGTTGTAGCGTTGAACTGTGTCGCCACAGCGATCTGCATATGATATACAGCTGTGAGTGACGGACGGGTCAGACGTGTTGGTAGTGAAGCGTACCCAACAGCCCATCATGGTCGCAAAGACGAAGCCGACCAGACCGTAGACCGCTCTATTCCCGTGCCAGATCGCGAAAACCCGAAGCGAGAAAATCGTGCCCGATGCGAACACTGCGAGGACAGCACCGATTTGGCTGATGATGACGGCGGATTGGCAATGTTGACTCTGGGTTGCTGTGAAGAACAGCGAGGGGAGGGTGGCGATGATGCCCGAATATCGCAGGAGTACGAAGCTGTCCATACGGTCAGGGAGTAAGGATCTGCAATTGACTGGACCACGTACAAGATCGTCGTAGCCTGGTATACGAAATGCTTTCGTCTCTCTGTCGATATATAAAGAGATCTCGGCAGGGAGAAGCACGAAGCTACAGTGGTCCTGTTAGCAAGAATGACACAACCTGACGGACGTCCCCTTACTAGTCCCATACTATGAGGCCGAAGGCTGCTACCGTCACGATGGCGATCGTAACTTGACATACGATGAGCGTCGGCAAAGTCAGCGAGGTAGTGAGAACTCACCCAACTGGCCCTCAAGTGTATTGTACTGTTCGAGAGTGAGTCCCGGGGGCAGAATGATCGTCGCGGTATTGGGGGGCGGGGGCGAGGGAGCTGTTGACATAGTAGCTAGAACACGGATAGGCTGGCCGGGACACAAGATGGCGTAGGGTCCCGCGTTGGTACACCACAGAGAAGACGAAGTTAACTCCAGTGTGTGGCCGCCCACAAGACACACTTGAATGGCAGGGCGATGCGATGCATTTCTCGCTGCGTTTCAAGGCCTTCCGGGCCGCATTCAACAAACCAGGATAGCGCTGTCCGGGATACCGGCCATCGGGCCTCTACGTTAGCCCCGGTTGCTCGCCCGCGGCATTTACCTACTGAGGACCCTAGCGTTGCCCGCCCGTAACGTCCGAAGTGACCCTGTCTAAACGTGTGTTGATGGTACTGCAACAGTCTGGTGGCCAGTTACCATCGCTCGCAGGGTCCCAGCAGTGCCTGATCGAACGAACCTTCGCTATTGCTGCTGGGTGGCTTTTTCTTCACGCCACCCGCAGCCCCCAGGACTGTCCGACGCACTCAATACGTGTGACTGTACTCACATGTCAGGCATTGGCGGCGTTTGTAGCCCGATGGCTGATCGGATAGTCGCTAGCTTTGATGCTGGGGCCTCCCAATGTTTGAGCAGCGTACTGCCCTGCTTTACATCACCGCCCGCGCCGTCAGCGTCGGCGCGGGCGGTGACGCCCTCAGCAGCTCAGGCGCAATGCATACTTTTGGGAGGCCCGAGTCCGCGCAGATCCAATCTGTCGCAATGTCAGGTATCAGTACCGCCGCGTCCATCTGTACAGATCAGCACATACCAGGTACCACACACGCGCGCATCGGCATGATACACTTGTCGATGCAGCAAACGCTCACCATTGTGGCAGGCTGCTCTCAGAGCACGTATCGAGTCACGGTGGCGTTAAGCAAGCATATGCGTCCATGATTCGTGGTGTTACTGAAAGCTTTGTGGATCATACTTGTCTGAATCTGCCATGGCGGAGCCGACAGATCTAGGCCAGGCAGTTTGCGGCGCCATGCCGGAAGAGGGCGTAATGGACATGCATCATGCTGTCAACAACTCTCTCAGTAGGGCGCATCCAGATGTATGGGGGCCGTATTCTAGAGGGACTCTGAGACAAGAGAGAGGGGGTTGGTGGTAAATGCTGAATGTACTCTCGGGCGCTTCCGATCGTTGCCAGCGGGCGCTACACCACCGGGACCCTGGAAGTGAGATGGGATAGATCTGGAAACTCAGGTCAGGCCTAGGAACGCGCGCGATCGCTCAAGGACTCGAAGAAATCCGGTCGACACTCCAATGATTCGCGAAGATGACTGAATGATTCCCTGATATTATTTACAGTGAAGAGTAGCCTCTAGTGGCTTATAATCTACTATACATCCAGTGGAGTGTTTACAAAGTCGGCATCCTACAAACCCGAGTACATGTAAGACAATCTAAGAGCCCAAGCCGCAGTAAAGAGCATTAGCCGATATACCGCGTGATTTTCAGACCATCCTGGCGGAGGCCCGATCCAGCGCAGAGGTCAAGTTTTTGGCGAAGGAGTGGACGTGCGTATCTGAGATCATGGTGTAGTGCTCCCCGTCTACGTCCACGAGCTCGAACTCGCCCTCCGAGAAGTCCTTCCACGGGGCAAGGCGGTTCGCCTTGTAGCTCTCGCGCGTCCCCATCGACGGCAGGGGCACGGCGCAGAACACGGTGAACAACGCGTCGCGCACGGTGCCGACCGGGAGGTACGTCCGGCCGAGGCAAGTCAGCTGGAACGCGACCTGGAGCCAGCGCTGCAGCTCGTACGCACGGAGCTGGAGCTCCTGCAGGCGCGCCTGGTCAGAGTGCTCGAGCAGCCAGTCGATGACCCGCATGCTGTCCGCCGGCTCCGTGTCGAGGTGGGCGAGCTCGGGGAAGGCCTCGATTGTCATCGCGCGGGCGGCGTCGAGTCCAGAGGGTGTGATGAGGGCGACGAACATGAAGAGGTTGAGGAGGACCTCGATCCAGCGCAGCTCATGCATGCGGCTCTGGATGAAGGGCGGGAGGTTGAAGATGCCGACCCAGGCGACCTTCTTGCCCTTCGCCTCGAGCACCTTCGCCATCTCGAACGCGACCGCGCCGCCGAAGCTGTAGCCACCGACGTAGTAGGGGCCCTCGGGGTCCTGGCGCTCGACGGCGTCGACGTACGTCTCCACCATCTCCTCGAACGTGCCGAACGGCTCCTCACCGTGGTCGAACCCGCGGGCGCGGAGAGCGTAGATGGGACGGTCGTGGATGATGTGCGCGAGACCCATGAAGACGAGGACCTCGCCGACACCGGGGTGCACGAGGAAGACGGGGCGCTTCTCTCCATGTGGGTTCAGGCAGATGACCGGGTTGTACCTCGAGACCACATTTCCGTTCTGCGCGTCGCTGGCCTTCTGCTCGAGGTAGTCGCAGAGCTGACCGAGCTCTGGGTGACGGAGCATGTCGATGACAGGGATGTCTGGGATGTTAAGAGCCTCCTGGAGATGATACTTCAGCTGCACCAAGTGCATCGAGGACATACCCAGGTCGAAGAGGCTGGACGTGCGGTACATGCCGGTCGTGTCGACATCGAGGAGCTGCGCCACCACGTTCGCCACCTTCTGCTCCCACTCAGTCAAAGGCGCGCCGCTGGTAGCCACCGCACGGAGGCGGTCTTCGAGAGCGCGGTGCTCGCCAGCGAGATAGCCCTTAAGCAGGACAGCCCGGGAAACCTTGCCGAGGGTGGTCCTGGTAAAGCACTTGCGCGGGAGTGGGAGGACTGTGTAGGGGCCCTGGGAGCAGAACACGATGCAGCGGTCGCGGATGGCGCGGTTCGTCGCGTACAGGCTCTCGGCGTCTTCGTCGCTCAGCTCGCCCTCGACAGCGATGGTACGGTGGAGGTAGAACACTGCGTACGTCTCCGTGTCGCCGCCCGGGGCGCGCATGGGACAGACCATCACGGTGGAACGCGTGACACCGTCGAGGTCGCCGAGCTCAATGAAGTGCTCCGCGTCGATCGTGGGGTGCTTGACCCCGTTGATGTTGATCTGGTCCTTCTCGCGGCCGACGATGTGCATGTTCCCGTCGCGGTCGAGCAGCGCGCCGTCCCCAGTGGTGAACCAGCCGTCCTCGGTGAAGCACTCGGCAGTCGCCTGCGGGTTGTTGTAGTACTCCCGGAAGACGCTGGGACCCTTGAGCTGCAGAAGACCGGGCTCCAGCGCCGGGCAGGCCTCGCCAGTCTCGCGGGAGACGACCCGCACGTTAACGCCGTCACAGCACAGCCCTAGGGACAAGTACTTCGCCGTGGCGCCTTGCTCATCACGAGGGATGGGGGTGGTGTCATATATGCAGCCGGCCTATATGAAATCAAGAAAATATCTGTCAGCTCGTTGAAGCGAAGGAGCATCGATATACATACGCCAGTCTCGCTCATACCGAAGCCAGCGCGCAGAGCGTTGCGGGGAGCACCAAACCGTTCCAAGAGGTTGGCAAACTCGATCGCGGTCTTCATGGGGACCGCCTCGCCGCCGGAGATGAACACGGCGAGCGCGGAGAGATCCAACGCGCCGGCGTCCGTAACCGCGACGCTCTGGTCCTTGCAAAGTTGGGCGATGAGGAAGTTGGGGCTGAAGGAGTACGTGATCTTGTAGCGGCTCGTCCACTCCAAGAGATTGAACGGGCGGTGGACGATAGCGGATGGCGAGACGTGATATTGGCTGGCGCATCACACACGGTAAGCGTTTGAGACTATGGAGCACCGCAATCGGCGCGACTCACATTGCGTTGGCGGCCAGGGCCTGGAGGTGCACCTCCGACACACACGCGACGTGGTCAAAGGCGATCCAGTTCAAGAAGCGCGACGCCGACGTCGTCTCGTGGTGCTTGATCTTGCCGTAGATGCTCGAGAGCAGGTTCGAGTGGCGCAGCGCGACGGCCTTCGAGTTCCCGGTGGAGCCCGACGTGAGCATCAGGCACACAATCGCGTCGGGAGAGACCTCCGCAGCCGCAGCGTTGGCACCGCCCGCGCCAAGCGGCTGCTCGACGAAGTCCGTCCAAGGAACCGTCCGGAGTCCCGGGGTGACGTTCTTGACGCGCTCGATTGTCACCGGATCGTCAGTTACCATGATCGGGTTGCGGAAGAGGGTCTGCAGGTGGCCGAGGAAGGCTGCCTGCCGAGAGGGGTCGGGGTGGAGGGGCGGGATAGGGCAGACGGGAATACCAGCTGGTAGGAAACGTCAACACCTGTGATTGGATAGTTGCATGCGAATGAACGACTCACCAAAGCAGCAGGCCCAGAAGAGCCTAACATGCTGCTCGTGGTCGGCGAAGCTAGCAATCACGACGTCGACGTCGCCAGAGGTTTTGAGGGTAGAGCACAGGGCCTGCAGCCGGCGCGAGCCGTCCAGGGCATCCTTGTAGAGGTTGGCGTAGGAGACCTCCTTGGAGACATCACCGTTGTGGTCGAGGAAGCGCACACCGACGGCGCTCTCTTGCGACCTCGAGGCAAGCAGCGCGGGAAGGGTGGTGAAAGGAAGGGACATGTCGGCTGTCGAGGATCGTCTAAGAGGGCTCTAGGAAGAACTTGTGCTGTGAGGGGAGGCGCACTGTCGGTCTGGAGAGGAGGGCGGCCATCTTATAGGTCCAGAGCTGCCGACGTATGCCCTACGGCGCATCCACAAGGGGTAAACCGTTCCTTTGTTTATGCGCCCGTACCGCCCAGCGCTGTGCGGTGGCGCTGCCCATAGGTTGCAACCCCGAGATTGCACAGAGGTAGTTTCCTGGGAGGAGCAGCGGGAGGAGCGTCTGTACGTTTGACGTGCATTCCCGGTTCGGGTCTCTGGGCAGATAGCCGCCCTCCGGTCCCAGAGCCCTGGAAGGGCTCACAAAGCCCTGAGGCCGAGTCACAGCCCGCTTAACCGGACTCGGACAGCGCAGAGTAACACCTGAGGCCGAACGGGGGCACTGTCAGAACACGGGCCCACGACGAACACCCGAAAGCTCACTCGATAACACTCCCGGAGGGCTGCAAAATCGCCGGATGCACCACTCCGATCCCGCCATTATCTTCGAATTATAGCGCTCTACGGTACCGCGGTGAGCACCACCCGCGCTGTACGTATGATCCCGGATCCAAGGCACCGAGGGCACGGACACCTTCTCAGCCTCCGCAGAAGCCGTTCCCTCGCGCGACAGCGATGCCCGCCCGACACACGAGGCACGCACGTCGGATCCGCCGCCCAACGTAAACTACACACCCAGCGGTACGGCCTCGATGATCGTGTCCGCTGCGCGCATGCCGTGCACGACGGCAGCCGTGAACCCAGCCCGCGCCAGGAGGGCGACCATCTCCGCCTCCGTGCGGATAATGCCGTTGTTGAGCGCGAGGACCTGCAGGCTCGTCGTGTAGGCGAACCGCCCACTGCGCTCCTGCAGGAGCATCTCGCAGACGAGCAGCTTCGGCGCCCCGCCCGTCGAGCGGGGCTCCGGGGTTGCGCCGTGGTCGGAGGCGGGGTGCCCTGCTGGCGGCGGCGCCAGCATAGCGGCGCGCACGTTCTTGAGTATGGCGACGACCTGCTCGTCCGTCCAGTCGTGCAGGACGTGCCGGATAAGATAGGTCGGTTGGCCGCACGGGAGGCGCGTCTCCTCGAGCGTCGGCGCGAGGAAATCGCCCGCCACAAAGGAGACGCGCCTCTGGGCGCCAGCAGGCTGCGCCTCCCACACCTGCGAAAGGGTACGATGAGTCGCTATCGTGGTTGCAGCAGCAGCAGCAGCACAACACGCACCGTCTTCGCGTGCTCGAGCGTTTCGGCGATATCGACCACCACAAATTTCACGGCGGAGTCGGGATACGCTCCCACTAGGGCGACTTCCAAGGCACCGATGCCGCCTCCGACGTCAACGACCGGCGATTGCAACGCCGTCCACGCAAAGTCTGTCCAAACGTTAAACGGCGATTAACCCGCGCTGTCCGACAAGCGATAGGCGTAGAGCGTATACCCGTGACAACGTTGCCGTTAGCCATCTGGTGGAGCTGCTTCATCGCGTGGCCCATGCGCTTTCCGCGCCAGGCATGGGCGCCATCCGCCCAGTGCTGGAAGACAGGGCCCTCGAAGCCAAATGCGAGGTTTAACGCCGGAGTGGGAATGCTGTCTTCCGAGGTGTGTGTAGTGCGAGCCGCCTCTGCGAGATAAGAAGCAGCCTTTCCTCCATCGTCGCAACTTCCGGACACGCGGATTAGCGTCTCGAACACGATTATCGCCATCGGGCGGGATAGAAGCAACTGACATGAACCCCACGGCATCCCGCAAAGTTTGTGGGTGGTCCGTCCGAAGCACGTCGGACATGCCGTTATTCTTGAAGACCCTGGAGTTGAAGCCGCCGACCTCCTCGAAGTAGCCGTGGGATACCAGACACTTCATCGCGACGTCTATGACGCCGAACAAGCGTCAGTCAAATTCTCGCGCAAGCGCACGGACGAAAACATACCGAGATATCTATAGTTCGCCTTCACTTGGCCACAAATGTCCACAAGTGGCTTGGTCTCGTCCCCAATCGCATCGGCGACGCCATACTCGGCGACTAGACGTAAAGCCGCGCTCTCATGACAGGATTCTGGGCAGGCCTGTCAGTCTCTATGTATCGCGTTGCATCCAGACACCCTGCACACACACCTGCGAGGAGGACGGTGTATTCGAGCGGTCCGAGGACGCTTCTCGTAATCTGGTTGGACAGCTGCTGGACACGCCGCTGGGCGTCGTACACCTCTTGCGCGCCGCGCGCGTCGGTAGAAGCGGCGACCGGGTGGAGGAACTTGACCAACTGGAGAAGCTCTTCGGCGAGCGCGATCGGGGATCCTTCAATCATGGTAAGGCCGCTAGGAAGGGAGACAGAGCGGATGGCCGGGCTCAGAACCCTTCGCTCTCGGCATTAAGAAGCAATTTGTCTGGTGCGCCCTGGGGCTGGCGCGCTGCCCAAGCGGTTGCTGTTTGATGAGGGTGTGGTGTATGTGACGCAGACACGTCCTGAACAGCTGTGCATCGCTACTATACTTGCATCAACCTTGCCGCCACGGTCCGAAGGGGTTGTGGCGTGGCTTACCAGTACACGAAAATGTCTTGAGAGGCGGCTGCTTGGCAAACGACGTCCTCTAGCGGCGGCGCAAACTGCGAGCTGCGATCCGAGGAGCGCGCAGCTGCACTGCTCGACCTTTCCCTGAGAAAGGTGTGCTCAGATCTGGCCGAGAGCACTCGGTTTGGATGTTTCTTCTTGCTCCAAGACCTGCGCAATGCAACCCGCTGAGGGAAGGTCGCTGTCAGCATCGTTTCAAGAATGTCCCTGGATCCGAACTCGTCGGCATTATCAGCCTGCTGCACATCAGAGTGCGCCCAACACGTTTCCTGTTCTTGGGCGCCCGCACCTGAGCATTAGCGGGTCGGGATTAGGCCAGAGCCGAGGGCCACGAATGACTGCACGTATGACTGTTCCAGGATCGCTGAGAGACTACCATTCGCTCTTCTGACAGGCTGTCGACGCATACGCCCGATGCGCAGCAGATTTTCGCGGGGGAGCACAGATAGATGTAACGCGCTGCAAAAACCAGGTAACCTTGTGTGAAGGTGTCCGACGCGACATACAAGTACAGCAAAGAGATCCAAGGGGAATCCGGGGCGATGTCCCATGTATCAGCCCCAAGCGGCAGTAGTACTAAGAAAGGGTCGTTGTGGGCGCGGAAATACCTGGGGTTGGGAGTGTACTCACCTATAGTTCACTATTAGGTGTCCCTCGGTGGAAAAAGACTGCAGGTCCGGTAAACACCAGCACGGGAACACAATCCTAGCCACGCACCTTGAACAGATTCGCGACGGTATCATCGGGCGCAGGCGAGAACGCGAGGTTGATGTACGTGAACTACGGCGCGGTGACAGCCTCGCACCCGTCGATCGCACCGCGAGAACGCAGAAAGGGACGTACCAGCGGGTCGCCCTGCTT
Source organism: Trametes villosa (assembly GCA_002964805.2). Classification (NCBI taxonomy): domain Eukaryota; kingdom Fungi; phylum Basidiomycota; class Agaricomycetes; order Polyporales; family Polyporaceae; genus Trametes; species Trametes villosa. Next base: position 257,590 of record PUDQ02000024.1, on the reverse strand, counting down.
CCACCCGAGCTCCTTCCGCAAGAACTGGATCACCGCCTGGAACCTGTTCGACGCGGTAATCTTGTAGAAGTTCTGCTTCATGATCGGCGCGTTCCCCACCGCCTTGAAGCGCACGACCACTGCGGGGAGCGGTAGACAGCCGTGAGCACGGCCCTGGGCGGTGATACCAGGGCGGAAGAGGAGGCGCACCCTTGTTGCCGTCCTTCTTCTTGTACGTCTCGAGGGCCTCCTGGGCCTCCTGCAGGGTGTGTCCGCCGTCAGAGTAGGTCCATGCCGAGGGGAGGGCGCGGGCGTGAGGCTCGGGGCTGCCGCGGGTGAGTGCCATGCGATCGCGGAGGTGGCGGCTCGGTCGAGGAGGCGGGCGCTTGCTGCGCTGCTACAACCCGCTTCGCGGAGCGTCGGTCCGTGTCTTCCGGCGAGGAGTACACTACTGTAACAGGCTAGGGCAAGGCTGGGACAAGTCTCCCGAAATGCGTTGTTGAAGGCCCTAGCAGTCGCATTGACCCCAGGGGGACGGATTAGTACTGTGCAAGTCTCGTGTTTGATAGCCAACGATACAGATAACACATAGTCTACAGATTTGGTTCTACAGCGGGATACATGGCAGCACGCGAAACATACACACATCTAGAGTTACATACATACACGAAGGCCCAAAGCATACAACGCCGCGAAAAAGCACCCACTGACCGTCTAAGCTGCCCCGTAACCAGCGAAGCGCGGCGACGGCTTGAGCGGAATCCCCTCCTCGACCTCGGGCGCGTAGTTTACCATAACGTCCTCCTCGCCTTCTCCGTACTCGTACCCGTCCTCCATCTCGAGGTCCTCGTACGCCCAGCGCATAAGCACCCGCTCGCCGACGCGGAAGCGCGTGAGGCGTGGGTGCGCTTTCACAAAGCGTGACACTGCTTTCCGGACGCGGGTAGGTGGGAACCACGCTACGTACACGAGCGCGAGGACGGCGGCGAAGGACGACAGGAGCAAGATGAGTGCCGGGCGCGACGCGCGCCCAAGGATCGGGTGCTCGTTGGCCAGATCCTGCTCGGACTTGTCCGGGGTGCCCTCGTCGTCGGTGGGCGGCTCGTCCTCGGGCGGCTCGTCTGACGGGATAGAGGTGGGCCGAGGCGTGACGGTTGGCGCTGCCGACGTCGATGTCGGAAGGGAAAGCTGCTTGCCGCAAGCATGCTTCGTGCGCCAAACGAAGGTGTGCGTGCCGTTCCACGCATAAGCATAGTTAGGCGATGTGGGCTTTGAGTTACAGTTAGCGCACATCTTCCTCGATGGAGCAGCGGGTTGACACACCTCGTCGACGCCATGATCACAGATAAACTGCAGATCGGCCTTCTGGGCGCCGTACACGTAGTAGCCGCCGTGCAGGCGTACGTGCAGGACGTCTGCAGCACGCCGTAAGTGAGCGTTCGAGGTCGGGGTTTGTGTCTATACGGAGAACGCGCACCGTGCTTCGCGTCTTCCTGGCGCGACGGCGCGAGTTGCGCGGTGATGTTCACCCCAGGGTGGTAGGCGGTGATGTTGGGGAGGTTCATCGCGCCCGCGACGGGCACTGTCTGGAGGACGCGCGGCTCCTCGTCAGGGAAACGGGGTCGGCGGTTCGTCACTGTTACCGGAAACGTGAGCACGAGAGACCCTGATAGAGTAATCTTTGACTGACCGATCTGGCATATCCACGTCCCAGGTGGGCACTGTGAAGGCATGCTCGTCAGCATCGGGTTCCACTTCGTATGGCCGCGCGCCTTGGAAACAGAGTCATTCGCTGACCGCACTAAAACCGACAAAGTTTCACCACTAGAGTCGACATAGGGTCACCACCAACCACCGCAGGAGGTCCTTCCAGCCCGGGACCGGACAACCATCACCAAAGATATACCACCATCATACCACATAGTAGAGTTTGCGTGGAGGGCTAGCGTTGGCCTTCAATTACACCGGACTGCGCTCGATCCGATGAGTGCGCACAGTATTTTCACCGTGCTTCTTCACGGCATGTCCTAGTGGCCGCGCTACGATGGTGCATCGACTGCGACTCCAATCTGCGCATCAAACGTTCCGAAATTTAATCCCTCCGGGTGAGGTAAGGGCGCAGGAGTCAGAGTACAGCTCCGAATGCTCAAAGCCGACGGAGATGTTCGAGGGGACGGCGCGGCGGTAACCCTAAGAACTGGCAACGAGCTCGGCGGTGTACATACGCGATCGAGACGTGCCGAGGCATCCAACATTGGTGGGTAGCCCGGCCATCCACAATCCTTCTGTTAAATTTATACCAGACGTTAAAGGGTGATCTTCTGCTCGGTGTCTGTCCCATCCCAGTTTGGTATGATACCCTATACCGGCTGGTATGTCGTGCTCGGCACTACTTATGACAGCTGCGAGCGGCACGCTCACGCCCAGCGGTGATCGCGCACTCACGTCGTGCAGAGTTTGCGAGAAACGCGCGTACTGACCTGCTCGTACTTGTCCGCTTTTTCGTCCTTCTTCAGCGGGCCCTGCAACGAGATGTGGTATGACGTCTTCGTGACCGTCGGCGGCGTCTTGCGCTCGATCCCAGCCGTCCACCCGCCGTCGTTTCCCTCGAGGACGGGGCAGAGGTCGAACTGCTGCCCGCCGAGCGTGAACTTGCACTGCTTTGTCAGGCTCTCGAGGCGGCGGAACTTGTGATCGTGCGGCGTCCCTCTGGTGGGCTGGGGATCCGCAGCGGCTGCGAGGGCCTGCGAGCAGGCGGCGAGCACGAGGGGGACGAGGGCTGCGAGGAGCATGATGGCGGGGGGACGCAGCCTGGTGCGCAGATCTGCGCACGCACTGTGGGCAAGGCTCACGCACACGGCGGAGTCGGTGTCGGACTCGAGGCTGGCTGAGCGCCGTGGAGTGCTCGTGCACTGGCTGTGTTATCTTGGGCGTGGGTTTCGGTCACCGGACCGCTCCTGGAGGCCCGCTCTTTCCGCGCGCTGCTGGTTCTTCTCGGGCTTATACCCGCGAAATATGCACGGTCTCCCATGCCAATTGAGCTGAGTTTGCTGTCGTGCGATGCCGCAGAGAGTGAGAGGAGCTCGGCTACGTCGATGCGTCGTCGTTGCAGAAAGCAGTCAGGAACAGAGGGAAAAGCGCCCGTAAGCGAGGACGCACTTGTCCGCTTTTGGGCATTCGGCTACTCTCGGCACCGCCGCTCATATTGAACGCCGTCCCCGGCACCGCTGCTTCTTGTCCAGACACCACCACAACCACTTTCAAGTTACCGTTCAGTTGCAGCGCTCACATCACGGCCTTGATACAATGAGAAGTCCTATTGGTAGGCATCGTCAATGGTACGCATGACTGTGAATGCGCAAGTCAAGGGGACGTGCTCGCGAGCGCTGTTGTCGCACGCAAGGTCCCAGTAAGCTTCGGCCCCACAAGTGATATAGTACGTGCAACAGTACATGATCCGCAGACTACGAGTGCTTACACTATGAAGCTCAGCGCTATTTTTAGTGCGCTGGTACTGTTAGGCGACCCGTTCGCTCATATGTACGAGTCAATCATCCTGGCTTCGTCGTCCGTCACAGAAAGAACGCTTCCCTACGGGGCTCGCTAACCCCTGCTGCTCTAGACCCTGCCCTCGAGGAGCCGTGCGCACTCATGCCGAACTTGCAATGACCGGTGCCGGGTTTCCCCCACCACTCTGGGGGCTTTCTTCTCAGCATCGTGCTAATACTGGCTGCAAAGGCACCGAGAGATCCCCGCTGAGATCATGACGCCGGCCGGTTATGATACGTCAAGATCGACCGCTGTCGTGATTCTATGAAGCAGATTGTCTTTACCAAGTCGTCATCTTCGCGGCTGCGCGTGAAGAAGCTTGCTGTCAAAAGCATGCCCTGTAACCTGCGTTACTGAATGATGAGGTGCGCCATTACCCCAGCGTAATAACCAAAACCGAGAGCTCATTGATCACTCGTAGCCTCCAGGATCCCAACGTAGTATGTCAATTGTAAAGCGGCTGAACCGCAAGCACCTGCTCACTTAAACAGGGATGCCGCGCTCCCATGTCAACGCCTTCCTTCCCAAAGCCCACTTCTGGCTATGGGAGAATTGTTCCACCTGCGGTCGCCTCTAGAAACCTCGAATTGCCGAAGCGTCTCACCATGACAGATATTCTTCGCAATAATACCACACCAGCGGCTGCCACCCTGCGACATGCGCGGACTCTGACGGAGCTGAGCTTCGTGGCGGTCTCGGAGAGAACCTGACGGCGGTGCCATTTTGTGGATAGTAGGGCGTATAAAAATGTAGCGTTATATGGGAGTTAGGTAGGCGGTGGTACTTGCAGCGGCTCGTCCGGCGAAAATGTCTTCCTTCCAAGAGACACCCGCAGAGCTCATCTCCGACTTCAAGGAAACGTGAGCCACTTTCCTTCCCTGACCGCCCATCCAACAGCTAATTCATGGCTCTGCCATAGCTTCACCTATAACCTCACATTCGTGGGCGCAGTCGGTGAACACATATCCTCCCTCCTAAGGTCGGTTTGAGCCGCTAACACGGCAATATTCAGCTTGGCTCGTGTGGGAGTGCATCATCACCTTCGACCGCGAGGTGGCCCTCGTCTGGAGGCGCAAATTCAACAGCGCGTCGCTCATATTCTTCCTCAACCGCTACATCATGCTCGTGCAGTTCGCGGTGCAGCTCCCGCTCTCATTCACAATTTCGGATGAGGCAAGTCCCCCCTTCCTGCCCTATTCCAACATGACATACTGATATGCCGATTTATTGCTACAGAGGTACGTTTTCGCACCCCCCGCGTTGCTTATACCCACCAACTCCATTCAGCTGCGTGGTTCTCAACCGCGTCCTCGCCGTCTTCAGCATCGCACCATACTTCGTATGGGCAGGTACGTCTTACCCAACCCTCTCCCCCTCTCGCAAGCGATGCTCATCACATTTGCCGCCCACAGCCTTCTCCGCCCTTCGTGCCTACGCCATGAGCAACCGCACCTGGCCGATCGCCGTCCTCGTCTTCCTGCTCTCCATCACCCCAGCCTGCTACAACATCGTCCGTAATCCCGCCCCGCATTTCCTGCCGTGCGTCGACTTACGGCTCGTTCCAGTACAACTTCATCCAGATCGTGCCCATCAACCTGCCCGCGCCGGTCTTCTGCATCCCGACGTTCCCGGGTCTCACCCTCACGTTCATCGACCAGTGCGTGCACCTGCATCCTCCCCGTAGCTCACAGTCGACCTAACAAATCACTCGCTGCATTCTCGCATACAGCTGTACGTACCCATGCCCAGCGCGCCGTGCCGTGCAGTTGCTCACCGGACAAACCACCATCAGGGACGACGGCAACGCGCATCTGCCTCATCGTTGCGGACGCGATGGTCATCGGAGTCACCTGGTGGCGGACGTACCGCTTCCGCGTGGCCGCGTCGCAGGCCAACGTCAGGGCGTCATTCTTGCAGCTCTTGCTGCGTGACGGTGCGTGCCCCGAACGCCCGTTTTCACCCCATTCACATTAATACTGACATGAATGGCTAGGCACTGTATATTTTGCGTACGTTCTCTTTCGATTAACCGGGGAATAGAGCGCGGCGGACCGCTGATTGTCGTGGTAGTATCCTACTCGTCCTCAACATCCTCCAGATCATCGTCCGGATGTCAGACGTACGTTCCTGCACCCCATCCGTCCTTCCTAGCGCGCGCTGACAGCCCACACCATATTTCAGCAAGCGAACTTCATCACAACCTTCGAAGAACCGTACGCCCCCTCCCTCATCCCCACCTCTCAATCGCCCAGTACCCACTAACGCCCCCATCCCTCACGCACAGCCTCACCACGATTCTCATCGCGCGCTTCCTCGTGAACCTGCGCGAGATCGACGCCGCGGCGCGCGACTCGCCCGTCGGCAGCGCCGCCTTCGCCGCGTCCGACCCCGGGGACACCGCGCTCGACTTCGCGGACCGCTCGCACTTCACCGCTGCGACGGCGAGCGGGTGGGGGACGGCGTCGCGCCGGTTTGTCGACAGCTTCGTGAGCCCGCTGGGCGCACAGCTCGACCACGACGTGCTGTTCGCGTCGGGCTCTGGCTCGTCGGACACGCGCGGGGGTGCGGGGCAGACGGAGAGTGGGGAAGAGGGGCAGGATGACAAGCAGGAAGAGGCGGGCGGCGGGAAGGAGGGGACGGCTGGGGAGGTGTTGATGGAGTGGGTGGACGCCGAGCGGGTGCTGGAGAGTTTGCCTGTGGTCTAGGGAGGTGAGGGCGAGGTAAGCAAGGTGTTGTGGCGATTGGGCAGCTTGTTGATGTTCGCGAACAGGTTGGAAGTACTTCTCATGAGTTGTGGTTCACATACTGCGAGTACTATTTATTGCGGAGCAGGATATATCATACATTACGGTACATTTCCCCCGTGTCGAGTCCAAGATTCCATGGGGGCACAACGCTCAGTGGTTCCCCGCTGCAGCTGCCCTGCCAGCAGCGGCGTCGTGGTCGCGGTGCTTAAGCTCTTCCTTCGCCTCCTTCATCTCGTCTGCCGTGGGGAAGGTAGCGAAGTAGTCCTTGATCTTGTCAATTGGCGCCTCCAACAGCCCCAGCAGCGTCTCGAATGGAGGCTGATTGGGAATGGAGGGGTGCGTCCTGCATGTTCGAGCTTCGTAAGTACAAAAGTCTGCACCACGCGGTATGGAGTACCAACCTTGTAGGAACGAGCTTCTTCGTCTTCTTGAAGCTCAGCGCGGCCTCCTTGCTCGCCTCCTCGCCGATGATGGGCTCGAGCAGGGGCAGGTCCTTGATCTCCTCGTCATCGTTGTGATGGTGCAGGGACTCCATGGTGGACGTGAGGAGCGTATGGTACTCCACGCTTCCGGGCTGGAGGGACTCGAGTTTGTATAAGTGCTCTTTCACCTCCTACAAGATGGTGGTGTCAGTATCTGTCCTGACGCTGCGCTCGATGGGATGGAAGCTTACCTGGTGTTCCTCGCGGTCGTGGTCGGCGAGCTCCTTGCCCTTTGCGCCGAGGTGCTTCTCCATGAGAGGGTAGACAACGATCTCTTCGCCGACGGCGTGGCGGGCGATCTCCCAGGTCAATTGTCGCGCCCACCGCGCCTGTGCGTCAACGTCGCCGCGTTCATGCGCGCGCTTGTACTGATCGTGGTACTCATACATCTGCATCCTGGAATGAGCGTTCATTCAAGCCTTCGCAAGGCATCCACGCTCACCTCCTCATGGTCCTCCTTGATAGACGCGAACAGGGTCGACATAGTTCGGCGATATGTAAGTGCAGATGTGGACGAATTGCTGAGACGAAGGGGGCGAAGAGTGCGGATGAGTTGCGTCTTTGGCTGCGTCGCGAGCATTATAAGCACTTGACTGCACGCGTCCCCGCACCTGCGACGTCTTATGAGGCCCAGAGGCACTCCACCGTCCGGGCCAATCACACTCCGTCCATTGCACCAACATTGCGTTTGCGTCTGGGGAATGACGATCGGCCATGACGTCGCCCCCGCTGTCGTCAGTGCGCGGGGCGATCGAGATCTCATCGGGAAGCTCTTGCGTTCCCAATTGGGAACGATCGCAACCGCTGCCGCTTCGTGGCGTTGAGGACGGGGCAGTCTCGCAGCTACTGTATCATCAGGTGATATTATTCCGTGGGCGTAAAGGGGACGTGAGTGACAAGCGAGCGAGTAAACTAGAGCGACTAAAGTAGAATAGCGAGCCTCCTTCCTTCCGGGATAAACAAGCGAACGTGCATACGAGCGTAACGATCCGCAGAGCGACGACGATGATAGGACGAATAGATATCTGCTTCCGGTTCCGATGGCGGTGAGGCGTGCATGTGGATAGCTTCGGCGGTAATAGACAAGACGATTAGAATTTTCAGTCTTCCTCTGCGGACGCCTCCTCGTCTTCTTCCGCGATAGACTGGTCGACCAGCCTCGACGAGCGCTCCTTCTGGTAGTCGTATCCGACAAAGCTCATGACGCTGCAACGAACCCTCATCAACACCCGCCAGTAAACGCACATCGGAACGAACAAAGACGCACTAAATGGTGCCATCCGCACATCCCACGACGACCTCCTCGTGGCTCAGCTGCATCGACATCGGGTTCTTCTCCGGGGTCGCGAGGCCCTGGAACTTCGCGGGCAGCTGCCCCTTCAGGCCCTTCACGCCAACAGCGGACACGCTGTCCTCGTGCGCGAGCGCCGACCACGCGCCCGTTACGGGCAGGATGTCTGTGTCGAAGTCCACACCAGGCGACGGCGTGCGCGGGCCGTCTGACTGCGGCGAGTCGCTGTCTTCGTCGCTCGCCTCCTTCGCCACCTCCTCCTTGTCGCGGTGTTGCGACATGTAGAGCTGTACGACTGGCGTGAGAGACGTACGGTACGTCATGAAGAAGGAAAAAAAAAACTTACCGTACGTGCGGCGCCCGCACGCGTACTGAACCGCGTAGCAGTGACAACCCGTTTCTTCCTCGGGTCCACCGCCCCAACAGCCACGTCCGGCGTATCGACGACCGCAACGAGCTTCGGCGGCGCAGTGAGCACAGCCGCCCGCCCGAACCTCCCCGCGAACGGCGAGTCCCTGAACGCGGAGACGGGCGTGCCCGTGCGCGGCGACCCCACCAGCGACGTGGGCGTCATCGGGCCGCTCGAGATGTTGAGCGAGAGGCGGCTCTTCGGGCCGGAGAGCGAGGAGGCGGGGCTCTTGCTCGCGGAACTCGCGAGAGACTGCCGTCTTTGGGGCGTGGACAGCGACGAGGCGGAGCGCGAGAGGGAGGAGATGGTGCGCGGGCGGGCGAGAGCGCCGGGGCTCAGCGCGCCGGGCGTCAGTGGGGTGGAGGGGCGTGGTGAGTCCAGCGCGGTGAGTGAACCGGCGGTCGCGGGCGTTGCCTCGTCCTCTTCTGTCCATTGCAAGTGGAGGATGACGGACTTCGTCGCGCACTGTAGAGACATTTAGTTGCAGTCGAACGGCGCGTAAGACTGCCACGCACGGTCATCTGGGTTCCCTTCGCAGCGAACCATCTGCAATAGCGTTAGCAGAGACCGGGGCAATACATCGCGAAACTAATTACTGCAGCATGTTGTCCGGAGCGCGGCCAACCTGCAAGAGCTTCGCGTTGATGACCGGATCCCCAGCACCAAGCTCGCTCAGCTTGAACTGCGAGACCATCTCCCTCCGCTCTAAAAACCCCACCATTCAGCATCTCACATCCCGCACCTGCTCAAGCCACGTTCCGAAGCAAAAACTCACTGATCGAGAACACGCGCACGATGCCGTCGATCGTCACGCTCACCACGCGCTCGCCCTCCTCCTCGCGGCTGCTGCCGATGATCTGCACGCCGATGTTCACCGTCGTCTGCTGCCCGAAGCGCACGATCTTCGTGCCCGCGCGCCAGTCCCAGCACACGAGCGCCTTGTCCGCGCCCGCGGAGACGAGGTTCTTCGACGAGAGCGCGACCGCGCGGATCCCGTTCAGGTGCCCTGCGAGCTGCTGCAGCGGCGTGAAGGTGAGGGACGAGAAGAGGTGGACGCGGCTGGAGGGAGGAGGTGTGAGAGAGGAGAAGGTTGGAGTGAAGTGGGGATACGCACCCGACGTCGTGGAAGCCGACGACGAAGACCTCTGACGGACGCGGTCGTATGTCAAGGGGAGCATGGATGAACGATGGTAGAGCCACGCACCTTCCTCTGCGAGGAAGTCGACACAGCTGACTGGCTTCTTGACTTGGAGGCACTTCTTCATCTCTCCTGTTTCGACGTCCCAGAAACGGATAGTCTCGTCGTAGGAGCCACTGATGAGCCGCTTGCCTGCACAGCGAAATTTGCATGAGTGACTGGTTAGAGTCGGAGGATTATAGGTGCGTACCGCGTAGGAGCAACGTCGTGCAGTAGTTGGTGTGCCCATTGAGGAAGCGGATACTCTGAGGCAGAGCATGTCGGAAGTTGGCTTCGCGGTGGTGTAATGAGCGGTATAGAGGTTCCCTGTACAGAACCCATTAAAAGGGCCAATTGTAGACGCAAATCTTGCCAGACGTACCATCCCTCCGGCTTCGCTGGGGGCTTGAGAGGTAGCGGGTCCATAGCAGTGATCCTCAAGCAGTGATACCTCCAAATGGAGGGTGCATGCACGACCTCCTGCCACTTCTTGGAGACAGTCTCCACGCCAAGAAGTTCCTTCACGCTGAGGAACCTGAAGATCTTGAGTGCGAGGTCTGGCGCGAGATTCCCGACGATGTCGAAGGTCGACTTCGCGTATTTCTCGAGCAGGAGAATCTGCAGGCGAATGTCACCCGGCATGCAAGAGTCCAGGATGATGGAAATCCTGGGCGGACACCTTTGTGAGCACAGTAGCGCAATGGACGAAGCAGAGCACCCACAGTCGCATGCGGTCGTCGCGGCTCAGGCCTCGAACAACTCGCCTAACTTCAAGCTCGTTGAAGCCGCCGCCACCATCGCCCCTGAGCACGGTAGCTAGGTCGACCTCGCCACCAATACCATCGTCTTCACTTCCGCGATACCCACTCCAGTACCCCTTTGGCTTCTTGCCTCCGCAGACACAGTACCCATCCCCGTCGAGGTCGACAATAGCGCCTCCGTTCTCCTGCTGGCGCTCACGCTCACGAAGCATACGGACTTCAGCTTGGAGTGCGTGGAGTTGCGCAGCAGAAGACGCCTGTGCACGCTCGAGCAGCCGTTTATAGTGCAGCAGCTTGCGCATGTGCAGACTATGCACACCGTCCAGGGCGCCTTGCATCTGGGGCGCGGGGTCAATACACATTTACGGACGACACATGTGGACGCACGTCTTCGTCGACTTCGCCGTCGTTTACATCCGTAATCATCTCCAAGGTCATGTCGTCGCCGTCGCCATCCCAGAACGGCTCATCCTCGGTAGTCAGGCGAATCGAAGGCGAGTCAATGGTGAAGCTATCGAGCGACCGCGACGCGTTCCGTGCAGCGGTCCCTGCGACCGAGGGACTCTTGCCGTTCTTGGCGGTCCTGCCCGGAGTGCTCGCCTTCCCGGGCGTGACCTTGGGGGAAGGCTTCGAGGTAGGGGTCCGTTGCGGCTTCGCCGGAGAGGACTTGGGCGTGGTAGTGGCCTGTCTCGGCAAGTCACCCGGTGAAGGCGGGTTCTTGTTCGCGGCCGGGCTCGGCGACTTGGAGGAAGGGCTGGTTGGAAATGAAAGCTTCGGCGTGGACATGACACGCGCCCGCGGCGTGACGGGCACGCTCTTGTTCACCTGCGTGTCCGACTCGGACGTGTAGAGCGAGACGGCGACCGAACGCGAGCTGCGCCGCGAGGGCGCAACGGAAGGGGCGCTGGGCCGCTTCGCGGCGGAGAGGGAGTTGTGACGCGACGGTGTGGTGGTGGACTTACTGAGGGCGGAGGAGATGCTCGTAGTGGACTTGCTGGGGTCAAGGAACGACGTGGGTGGGATGGGAAGGGAGATGCGACGCGACGGTGGGTTCGCCGAGCTCAGCCTTCTCGCCAGGCTCGGGCGCTGGGGCTGCGACGCCGGCGGGATGGGGGTCGCATTCGGCGAGCGAGGGCCTGAGTCGGCCGTCTTGGGCGAGCTGTTCGCGCTCTTCCTGTCGGGCACGATGGTGGTGACCCCGCTGACGTTGCTGGCGAGCGAGTACGCGCGAGGCTTGACGATGCCGGTCGACGCCGAGCCGGCCGCCGTCGAGCGCGTCGTTGTGCGCGAGTATCGGGTGGGGGTCTCGGAAGGGGCTGCGCTGCGTGGGGGAGGCATGGTGGGGACCGGACGAGAGCGCGAGCTCGTCGTGGTCGGCAGTGAGCAGCTCAACCTTGGAAGCTCACGCCCATAGCGCGTTCTTCTCGGTTAATGGGCGCTTGTTGCAACACACCGCGCCCATCCCGATCTACGCGATCGTACTTTTGTGCCCCGCGACCATGACGACCACATCCGACGTCCAGCAACCTCACTCGCACATAACCACGAGGATCGCAGGAGGATATATTGGTGGTGCTTAGACTGAGCCAGGCCATGGCCCTTCAGCCAGACGCACTAAGTTAAAATAATAATAGCAGCTAGTAGTAGACAACACAAGTCCGATGAGGTACACATGTACAACGACCGAGTCGACATCCTGCCAGGATGTCCGGACGGTCTGGGACGACCAACGAATCAAATTTGCGAAGACCTATCACGCGTCCAGTCAGTCTCCAAAACAGCCTATACACCCGTACGTGAGACTTGACGCACCCGCACATCGTCCCGAGGAAGAGGACGCCCTCAGACGGGCAGGGAGAAGCTCTTCCTGTCGTAAGACATGCTTTCCTCCCGGCCAGGCTCGGGGATGTAGCGCTCCCTCTCTGCCGTGACATTGACCTTGATCGTAGGTGTCTTCGGCCGCTAAGAGGAACAATCATCTCAGTCGGCCGCAAGCGAAAAGGGCCGGCGTACTCACACTCACGTATGGCGCGTTCCACCGCTCTGCCTGCGCAAGACGGTTCACCTGCGCGATCGCATTGAAGCTCGTGTTCTCAGAGTTCGCAAAGACTTCGAGCCGCCCGTTGGCCATGAGCTGCCTCGAGTTCAGGCTGTGATAAACGTCGTCAGAACCGTGCCAGGTTTAGCGGACCATCGATGAGTGGTACTCACATAGCGAGAAGGGTGTTCGCGTAAACTGCATCACCCTTAATGTAAGTCGAGCCCTAAGCTTAAGATGGGGAGACTACGCACGTCGAGCGGTAATGATGTTGACTGCCGCATAGATGAACGCTTGCCTCCAGACTTGCGCCTGTATACGAGTCAGATCAGCGGAGCCTTCCCATAACTAAACAGCGCTCTACGCGTACCAATATCAAGGCGAGCAGGTTGAAGATACTGCAAATGGTACCAATAGCCGAATGGTCAGAAAGCAATTCGGCGGAAAACACAGCAGCGGGTAAGACACATACGCCGTAAGCAGTCCTGCAAAAACGTCAGCAACGCTCGACAAAGCGCTATCAAAAATCACGTACCACTCTTAACCACGTATGTCGCGAAGAAGTCGTCAAAGGAGAAGCTCCTGTCGGTAGCTATGAGGGGACGTATCAGGAATAAAATCAGGCCTAACGAACCGCTGGCGTTGCTGATAGCCCTGCTGCCAGAGCGTCACAATGAGCGTGGCGGCGAGCAGTGCGTCGGCGCCGGCGGCAACCGCTTCGGTTGCCGTGAGGATTCCCTAGAACACCAAAGGGTGGCCGACGGTCAGTTCAGACATTTCCCCTCGTGTATAGATGGGCCACGTACCAGGGTCTCGTGCGCGTACTCGAGAAGGTTCCTGATAATGAAGCTAAATGACGATACTCAGCGAACAGGATGTTGTCGTATGGGGTAAGGCGCTAACCCCTTCGTGGTCAGGACTAAGGGTGATCGTGAGTCCTTTGATCACATACCCACAGCATGTTCACTCACTGATCGCAAGAGCTGAATTCCAGAAAACAAGCAGATGAGAACGCGTTCTCCACGCATACCCGGTTTGAACTTACTCAGTTCCGCGACGAGAAGGACGGCCTAGTGGCATATTCAGCGGTCGTTCTGACGGCACGAAGATGGAGGCACTTACGACGATCCCGACAGCCCATTTAGAGCGAGGCCCGGCTGTAGCGTAGACGTTCAACTCGGTCCGTAGGAGGGGCTACCACGGTACTTACTCAAGAACACCCGTCGAGCCAGGAAGCTAGACATCAACCGTAAGCACGGGGGATTTTAGCGAGTAATGAAGGGGTCGGCTTACGCTTTCGACAGGCACGCGGTGAATGCCGTCAGCGCCGGGGTGAGCTACAGCACGGTGCACGGAATGTGAGGAAGAAATTAGCGGTCATAGGAACAGCTACTGACTTGCAAGGTCCTGCGTAAAAATCCACTGTGAGCGTATGAAGCCGCACGTAAGGCGAATGGCTTACCAGACGCCGTTCAAAAGTACTAGCGGCATAAAGAAGCTGGTGACCAGATAGTAATAACTGACGCGGTTCGTAAGCCTATGTGCGGCGGAACTAGACCCTCGATCCCACTTACCAGACGTGGAATGTCACGATAACATGGAACGTCTCAAGTGTCCTATAACCAGCGTCAGCGGGTGCCGATATCGGAGGGAGCGGGCGTTTCTAACATAACACTTGCTACCTGAAGCGCAGATACGCCAAAAGTTCAGTATTGTGGTATAGGTAGCAGCAGGCGTATCCGGCACTCACAAGAACCCTAATTGAAAGAACGTCGACGGGGAACAACCGGATGTACCGGAAGAGTTGGTGCAAGCTGAGGCCAAACAATCTGCGTCGCCGTTCACCGTGAGCATCGAACGACATCCACAACTTGAATCCTGAGCGCAGAGCAGTGCTCACATTAATCCAAGAAACGTCCCCACGAGAAGAGCGCCATAGGTATCGTCCAAGCTCAGGTCGAGACTGAGAGAAAGGGAAGGAATCGACATGGCCGCAGGAGCGCTCTGTGAGCCGGGAGCGAACCCCCGCCTGCGCCCGCGGGCACGCTGTTATACGCCCGAGCTTCAGGCCTCATGCAGCGCATCACAGTTCCTTGCAGCTGATGACAGGGGATCGACAGCGACTGTTAGTACCTGTCGGGCCGCGCGTGCATGATCCGGCGGAGATGCGCTCGGACGAACGCAAGCTATGTTTAGGAGGGAATGTGCGTGGACGTGCACCTGGCCGTGTGAGAAGCAGCGCGTATGCCCTGAACAAGGCCGAGGAGAACTGATGCCAGTCCAGGAACGTCGCCTGAAACATGCAGTGCGGACCGGAGGTTTGGCCAACAAAGGGAACACTGGCCTGGATGGGATGATGGTCAAGCGCCACTGGCCAAAACTCGTCAGGATCAGCAAGCATCAGGAGGAACGTGCTGATGGCGCCGAAGATCTGCTTGCTGCACAGATGCCTCCGAGTCGGTTACTTTACAGAAGAGGCTGTGCAGCCCAAGAAGCTGCACGCCTCGTTTGAGGAGGCCATCGGGGAGTCAGGATGTGCGCGTTTGGTTCTGAGTGAGAGCGTGTAGGAGCATGATGAACACCAGGTCCTATAGAAGACACTCGGACTCACCATTGATTCAGCGCCATGCACCTTCTCATACTTGAGAGGTCAGATCGTAGAGATAGTACACCATGAGGCTACTGACATTGCGGCATCATTCCGCAGACGACTGATCTTCGAATGTCAGACGCCGAAGCTGGCGTCGGGGTACCATCAAACTTGATAGCGGTGGCACTTCCGGGAATGTTCGTAAGCTTTGCAATGGCCGCACGGATGGAACAATAGTGCCTTCGTGAGCATCCCGGAACGCCGCCCGGGAACAGTTCGTGTGAGTTCGTGTGTGAGCTGAGAGTCTCGGTCGGCTCGCCGCTCGTGCGATTGCACTGCGTTCATCAGCAAGGAGAACGGCATCGAGAACACACACACCGGATGTAGTTGCTCGCCGATTGTATAAGATGACGATGATGCAACAGCTTGGAACAGAGTACAACTTTGCTGCCGTTGGCCCGCTACTCCTCATCCGACAGGGGAGACAGACTCGACAATGACCTCGTACCTCCGAGTCTGGTCTACCGGTTAGAGCCCGCAGGGTTCCGCCTTTTCGCGTTCGCAAGTGTCGCCAACGCGACGTCGTCGCTTGTCTCGTCGCTCACCGTGCCGTCTCCCGCTGCGACCCGTCGACGCTTCTGGCGACCGCTCTTGCGGATGTTTCGCCTGGCAGCCTCCTCTACGTACTCCTTGTTGGCATGAACGAGCTCCCCGTAGAATTCTGTGTTGAATGCCACACACTGCAGGCGAACGCAGGGCACGCGCTCAGCGCCCGACTCGAAGTCCGCTAGCGTTTGCTGCACCGTCTTCGGCTTATCGGACTTGTCCCTATTCACGGCAAGGTCGCTGTATACCATCTTCATCTACCGCAGTGGTCAGCACTCGAGGCAGAAGCTCTAGAAGGGAGACTCACCTGCATGGGGACCGACGCCCACTCATCGGACGTGAGCGACTCTACGCGTAGTACGTGGTAGAAGCCGTAGTACGCGAAGAATTTGCCGGTGCCGACGAAGACATGGCGGTACTCCCCCTTCACAAACAGTCCGCTGTCTTTACCGAAGCCAAACTGGAGGTAACCGTGTTTGCCAGGGCGCGCAGGGAAAGATAGGTGTTGCTCCATGCGGGGGCAGAGGTACTCGCGAATGCCATGCTTCCGCGCGAGCTCTGTCGCGCTTGCTGTGCATCTGATAGGATTGGCGTCAGTTTGGACCATATGGATACATTGAGCAATCTTTGTACCTTCCGATGATGTTCGGGACGTAGCCACCGAGGATGGAAGCGAGTGCCGTCTTCGTGAAGACCTTGGTGACATCTCCGGGTGGTGGAACAGAAGCTAGAACTTGTGGTATGCCAACTAATTCTTGCATCCGGCTCGGGAGAGTTGAGGTAGCGACGAGAGCGAGGTTTAAACCATTACAGTCTTTGTGAGTGGTTTGTGCCTCGCGCAAGGCCACAATCTGTCACAGATTCGCACCGCTAGGCGCATTGCGCAAGTGTATCAGGAGAACGACTAACCTCGTCGGCCTGTTCACGGATTTTGGCTTCCAAGTCTTCTACCTTACGTGCAGCGCTATAAAGCTATACTCGAGATGTTGAGGTCACGATTCGTAGTCGTCGCTAAGTATTCCTACCAATTCGGTGTCAATCTCCCGTTCCTTCGCCGCAGCCTGGCGCAAGCTGTCCACGTCCAGGGCGTTTCGGAAAACAACGTTGTCCAATGCGGCCGTCCGGGCGTTGCAGCTCTCCAAGGTGCCTGAGAGCTGGAGGCAACGAAGGGGTCAAAGTCGTTTCAACATGCGACGCTGACGGTGAACCGTAATACCTTGGTGTTCGCTTCACCCAGCTCTGCCTCCAACGCTTGTACTCTGGTCTTAAGTTGCATGTTTTCTTCCACGAGGGTGTCGTCTAGGGGAGTGCCACCTAAATTCAGAGACTTCCGCAAGCGCACCCTCTAAACGCATCTGAGCCTGTGCATCGCGTAGCGACGAACTTAGGATGAGCTTACCTCTGCCGTCATACGTTCACGCTCTTGGGCTCTAAAGAGGCCAAACGCTCTATACGACTCTTTCATCCTAGACAACTCCGCAACGAGCTTGTTCCGCTCGAGTTCCAGAAGAAACTTCTCCTCGCTGTTCATGACCAGCTGCCGCGCCGCCTTCGTGGACACTACGAGCTGTTCTTGATGTGTGCCGATTATCTTCCTACATTCCCCCCTGAGTCGCACGATCTCGTCGTCTCTCGCCTGTACCTGCAAAGCGGAAGCATCAACCCAGATTATAGAACCCATGCAAAACATAGTCCGAAGCATACCTTCAAATCGCAGTTGAGATGCGCAGTATGCGCTTGATTGAGCTCCGTGTCGAGCTTACGCGCGAGGTCCTGGGCGGCCAACTCTGCACTCTTCGCGTCCCTCCTGAGACGCACGTTGTCCTCCTGCAGCACGCTCAGAGACTGTTCGAGCAGCACGACTTGCGTTTGCGCCGCTTCATCGCCCGCCTTTCCTTGCTGCACTTCGTCTTGAAGCTCACGCACCGCTTCCTGCAGTTGGACGACCGTTTCCCGCACGGACCTCACCGCTGTTGCTAGCTTCTCCTTTTCGTGCGTTGTCGCAAGTAGCTTCGCTTCAGCGGCTGTGCGCTGTGCGTACAGGTGAGTATTGCAAATAAAGCGCGGGAGAGGGCAGACCGCAACATACCGCCTGCCGAAGGGGTGCGATTTCGGCACGTTGTGTAGCATGCGAATACACGACATATCGAAAATATTCAAAGAGCGACGAGCTGAATAAAGGCTTGCACATGGACAGCTGCATGTTGATGTCTCAGTGATCACATCAGCCCTTCCACTGGTCGACTCACATAGTCGGAAGGGTCGTCAAATTCGGTGGCTGCAGACACGTTGTCGCGAAGAACGGCCGATATATCTTCGATGACGTCCAACGCAAACGCCTCGCTAACAGTAGTAAGCTGAGAGGCCGACATCAGGGTGGGCCGCGTCAATTGGTAACGGAGTACTACGTACCTCGGGGAGATCGGCTGTCGCCAGTTGCACTTGGGCGAGATCATCGACAGCAGCGTTGATGCGCCTTGCTTGTTTCGTCAAGAAGTCGGGGTCGGTGGTGATGTGCTGGAGCGTTACACGGGTTAGGCACGCGTATTCGTTAGTCGCCGCAGGGCAGCTCAGCGAGCTCGATTCCCCGTACTCTTTCCGCCTCGCGTCTCACGCAACTAACATTCATGAAAGAGACCTAGGCCTCCTGAGGACAATAAAACGAGCGGGTCCCTGACCTTGGTGCGGCGTTCACAACGCGCATGCAAGACAACGCTATCTCCAACTACATCCTCCAGCACGGAAATCAGATCCAGGGTAAATTTGGGGTGAATGAACACGTTCTGTTGCACCAGGTCAGCTTCGATACGAGCGTTTCTCAGTCAATGGGGGAGGCGCCCGAGCGCGCACTTACCTTGAGCTGTAGCGCCTTATCGCTAGCCAACTTTACATGAGCCGCTACGGCATACCGAGACCCCTGTACCTGGGCATACACAACGCTTGGGTCCATATTGTGATGCGTAGAAAGAGGATGGAGGCCGGAGTGGGGTGAGAGCCCTGCGCAACGTCGACGCGATTGGCGGGCGCATCGAACTCAGGGTCACGGAGGCGGCGCGCCCATGGCCCTGGGTGATAGCGACGCTAAAAACCTGGCCTTGTCAGGGCACTGAAATGTTGGAGCAGCGTCAGGCGTTTTAGAACCCTGAAGGGATGTTTCTGTTTCCTCAAAATTTTGACCTCGGCATGCATCACGCGAGCCAATACATGCATAGCGTCGGCTGCAGATTGGACATAGGTACATTAGCCTCCTATGGTGTGGAAGGTCGTCCACCTATAACAGATCCGTCAGTACACGCTGCTATGGAATATGAAAGAAGTACGTACGATTCATCGCATGAGGACCTATTGACATGCTTAACCAGATTCGCGCCCCCGGCTACCGGTTCTCGCTCGATAAGTGATTGGCATTCGCATGGGACGAACTGAGAAGCTAACCAAGGTGCACGATAGTAGCTAGATCGCGTGAGGGGGCACATAAAGCCACAGTAAAGGTATAAAAGGTCACCTATGACCCTACAACGTACGCAGGCATGCGGAGACGACACCACGAACAGCCCCAAGGACGCCGATGCAGATTTCCGGCAAGATAGAGCTTCACGACGTTGAATGCACACCACCAATAGACCTCAGAAGTCGCGTCGTCAACGAGGAAAACAAGCGGTATTGTGCCGTGAAGGACACGCCGCTTAGAGCAGCCGCGCCTCGTGTTCGAGACGATCTTTGACCTGCAACACAATGAGCCGCGCACACGAGCACTCACCACATCGCATATACCCGTATACCCCCAGTTCCGCCTCCCGTAGCCGACGACTTCACGCTGACGACATCGGACCATGACCGACACGATGCACAAACCGATTTTCTTCTCCGCGGCGTATGGCGAGGCCTTCGAGCGGGCGCGTCGGCAGTCCGAAGAGCGCGCAGAGCAAGAGCGGCGAGCCCTCTTCTGGAAGCGGGGATTCCACATAGACGGCAACCACGCAAGCTGGGGATACTACTTGGAAGCGTCGAGCACAGCGGCCTCGAGCACGATCGACAACGAGGACGAGAGCGACGAGGAAGGCGGGGACGATGAGCGGCCACAGGAGGATCAGCGCGAAGGGAGAGCCGGGGAGAGCGGCGCGGGTAGCCGGGCTCGCGCGCCTTCCCCAGATTCTCCCACAGGGTCGGCGCAGGTGATGCTGTCGCACGGTGCGTCGTCCGTTCAACAACTCTGCTCTTGCGCTCACACAGCCAGCAGCGAGACGACTAACCCAGACAATAACAAGGAGGATAACGATGGCTGTCAAGACTCGCGCTTTGGTATCGCTCTGGTGCGTAGTTCTGCTCTGGGCCGTCTCCCGATGGCGAGCGTGTCGCGAAGTTAGGTACCAAGTCGACGACGCGCTGATCGCTCCCCGCACACTCTAGGTTCGCACTAACCGTCCCGGTCATATTCTGGGACGCGGGATACTGTTTCGCCCGGTAAGTGCTCTCAAAACATCCGCTCATGGCAGTGAGCGGTATATTCATCGTGCCCCGTATCTCCCCGCGGGAAACAATGCAGGCCTAGGTCCTTCGCCGGTGGAGACCTGCACTGGCTATGGAAACCGTATGCCCTCTACCAGGAGGTCGACTACGTATGTGCTCCCTCCAAACTCTATCAACGAGAATACCGCCTCACCCGTGAACCAAAACCTAGGTCTACGGCGTGGAAGCCTACAAGCGCGGGGATGGCTTCACGAATGCCCAATGTGCGCACGCACCCTATTCCTAGCGCATCCGCGGCGCTGCCGTAACGTCATGAGAACTAACCCAATCCGTCCCGGCCGTGCAGCGGCCCTGAACATCGTGGAGAACTTCATGAACATCGCCTACCTCTACCTCGCGCACGTCGCCGGCTCCCCGGCCGCGCCGCTCGTCGGCTTCGCGAGTGCCGTCATGACGCTCTCGAAGACGGTCCTCTACTGGCTCCAGGAGTACTACTGCGGCGGTTGTGCGGTCGGCCACAACGACCTCAAGACGCTGATCGTCTACTGGATCATCCCCAACGGGTGCGTGGGCCGTCATCCCGATCGTAATTTCGCCGACATGTTCGCTGACGAGAGCGTTTCATAAATGTTGCGGGTCTCCTACATAGGCTCTGGCTCATCGTCCCGAGCATCATCATCTACCAGCTGACCCAGGACATCGTCGGCGCGCTCCGCGTCTCCGACAGGGCCGCGGTGAAGACGGCCTCTGGCAAGCGGCAGTAGTCACCTCACCCCGCCTCGCGGCGCGGCGACCACGATCAGCCCTGTCGTATGGATGTGCACGACAGACAGCGCTGCCCGCTTCGCACCCCGCACACAAATTCAGGATCAGCACTTCCGCTAATGTATCGGTCGAATCTCTCACGGATGTATCTTGGACATACGCCGCCTGCTGTGGCGGTGGGAACTGAATATACCACGGCGTTGTGTGTACGCGCACCCCCATAGGCTGCACCGAGGCTGAGCGTGTAAATCCCGAGAAGGCGAGTGGGGCGACCGGGCCTGAAGCCTGCGCATGCGCGAACATACCAGGGCCCGGAACAATCTCGGGCGCTGCAAGGTGATAGTATCCCAGTCTAGTGCAGGAAAACCATCGCGCCCCAGTATAAGCGAGGCGTCCGCACGGCACTCCGGGTGCAGTGTCCGTACTGAGCCTGAGGGGCGAGTGAGATCCGCGGAACAGTGGGGATACCTACTGCAGCTCAGCATCCTCGCGGGCAAGGCGGAACCTACGTCCGCCGACGGTCCTCCGCGTTTTGCATATACACAACCTGGCACCGACGTTGTCGCAACCGACGGAGAGTTCGCGTCCATAAGCAGTGTGCGCGCATGTACGTAGTCGCAAGCTCACGTCTAGTGCCAACCTACCCCACTCCACCAGCAGGCCGGGAATAGGACGTGACCGAGCGTATTATGCCCGCCCAATAGCTATAAGCCTCCCGGGTACCAGTACACGCCCACCGGTGTCAAACCTACCGCCGTGCTGCCCTTTGCCGACACCTACAACGCCCGAACGAGTTCTGCCGTCTACGTTTACGGCCTCGATGATATCGCAGGCCATAGAGCGGCGGACGCCCGCTCGATACGGCTAGCACGCGCAGCAATAACCTACGCGTCGCGGGACGCGTCCCACGCACCGCGACGCGCAGAGGGACAGGCGTCATGTGCCACAGCGCCCGGCGTACATGGCAGGGCAGATCGCCTCCAACGGGGCCCTGCCCTGCACAGTGCACAGTGCACGCGCGCACGGGACACGGCGCGTCGGGCCCTGTATATGCGTGCCTCTGCCCCGGATTTTGCACGGTCTAGCGGGGGCATTCAATATGCGCACCGCTCCCGCGGCCAGAGCAGGTTGCCAACGTTCAGGATCGAGGATCGATGCGGCCGGTGCAGAGAACACACCCGGGCGGGCGGAGCTTCGCCGCCTGCCACAGCTTTCCCCGTTCCAGATGCCTTCCGAGGGCGAAGCGCGAGCGCGAACTCGCAGAAGGGCCCAGCGACGACTCGACGACGACCGCGCAGGCGAGGCCAGACGTCCTCCGGGCCCACGGGCCAGCGAGCCTTGCCCTACGCCCACCGCGCGCGCGCAACTGCGCCCGGCGGGGGCGTGTATGCGCTGCGCCTTCGCAGGGGCTGCCATACTCGGCCGCTCATAAAATAGCCGTGGCTTCGCGAGATAGGGTTTTGGAATTGGCAGGACGCACCGAGAACGTCGCGCCCGGGCGAGCGGATACAGCTGCGTGCGTGTAGATGGAATACGCCTGCGTGCCAGTTGCCAGAGTGTTTTCCCACCGGCGCTGCCTGTTGCGCAATGCCGCCGCGACAGGACGCCGTGTTCGCCGGCGGTGGCTGACGCTGACGGTGTCGCTGCAAAACAGTTACAGTGCGATGGGGGCCCTCGCCGACGCCGTCGGTCGCCAGGTATTTCATTGCAAAGGACGTTCCCATCGGCCTCGTTCCCGTCTGAATCCTTCGACCAGCGAGGGCGTCAGAATTCTGTTTGACGGCCGTGACGCCCGACAAGCATTGGCTGTTGCGTGGTTCGCCCGAGCGAGAGCGGGCTTCGCGAGCGTGAGTACCGCGAGCGTCGAGCGTCGAGCGTCGTCGAAGGGGAGATAGCACTAGCCCGAGGGGGCCTGCCTCGAGCACAACGCCGGAATGCGAGATTGCCTATTTGTAGCGGGCCTTATCTCGCGCACGCTCGGGGAGGGGGACCCTGGAGGTGCTTGGCTGATCGCGCCGTTCGGAGGACAGGATCGGGTTCCGTGGTGCGTGGCTTGTGCTTGTGCTGGATGCAGTGTCGCGGCCAATGTCGCTGGACCCTGTCCTAAGTTGTCCCGCTCGCGAGAGAGCACTAGTCGATAGTCCCAGGCCCGATGGAGTGGAGGCTGTCGCGCAAGATTCGTCCGCGCAACATCCACTGCACACCCAGACGAGACTGAGAGCGAGTCACCTAGCGTGTCCTGCATGACGCACAACGCGCACGTTTGCCGCTGCGTCCCGACCGCCCTGCCCGCTGCCCAATGTCGCGCAGGGGCGTGCGCATTACGATCGTCGGCGCAATCACGCGCGCCAGCGCGAAGCACCGCGGCGGGCGCAGAAGCAGCACCGCGCTGGAACACCGCACCGAGCTCCTGAAGGCCTGCGTCAGCAACGGGCGTCCGTGGAAAATGATCACGCTCCAGAACGCACCTCATCTAATTAACGCAGGGCTGCCCGCGGCTCGCGTCCGGGATCAGAGCAGAAAAATCTTCGCCATGTCGTCGGCGAACACACCATGGGAGCGCCCGGGCGCCCGTGCAGCCCACTGGGATCGCCGCGGAACGCACGACGCACACATTGCAGGCGGCCGGGGGGCACGCGAATGCGGCCGGCAGTCCGTTCTCAGCCACGATGCGCCGTAGGCTCCCTGCGCGCGGGCTCCCCGCACCATAACGCGCACCTCCCCAGGCAAGAAGAGCAAGCGAGGCGCGCTTGCTCCTCGAGAAGCACCGGGACCGGGGAGGACATCCGTAGGCGGACGCGCCTTATGCGGGTGATCGTCCGCGCGATGGCGCACGCGAAGCCGCAAGGGTGCATCGGGCCTCGAGTGCGCGCACCACGATGCATCGGGCACAGGCCATCTGCAGCCATCACTGGCCTGTCCCGGATCGCAGGCACGGTGCACGCGCGTCCTGTGGCAGAACATCGCGGGCTTTGCATAGATTGCGCGCAGATTGAGGTCGGGGGTGACTGTGGCCACGACGCGGCCGGTGATACCGCACCAGTGCGCCAGGCACCTCGAAGATTGCCAGTTGGCGACGGCCCACCAGCAGGCCCTCGCAATCATGGAAAGGGACGGCGCGGACGCGTCTTCACGTAAAAAGGTGGTCAGCGCGCGAGGGCGGGGACATCGACCTGCACAGTGACGCACGTATGTTTTGATGGACGCGAACAGCGATAGGGGCACGATAGGATTGCGCGCCGCTGTCCCGACGGCGACGAGCACTAGACCGCAGATATTCGGGGCCACTGGACGCGGGAGGCTGCAGTCGCTGCTGCTGCCGTTACGCTGCTGCCTGCAGACACCCACGTGAATGCCGCATCCGTGCGCGCGGGGAACAGTCGGAAATAGCCTGCCTACTTCCGCGGGGTTGCCTGAGGTGGGGTACGGTGGGATGGGTGTTTTCGCAGGTCTGGCATTCAGGCTTCCCGGCGCGCTTGACTCCTAAAGGCACCGAGGCGACCTGGAACCCGGAAGCTCGACGTTTGACTCCTGCGACTCCGAGCTTGAGAGCACGAAGCGCGAACCCGCGCGACGTCATCGCGTCCTACGCGGCCAGATAACGCGTGCGTCGACGTCGTGCCCTGGGTCCTGGGACAACGCAAGGCCCATCCGGGAATGCACGCCTGCCCGCGCGGCGACCGCGAATAGTTCGAAGGAGGCCCGGCACAGAACAGGCGACGCCGTAGCCGCGTCCGAGTGCCTGCGCGCCCGCCCGAAAAGGCGTAATGGCCCGCGCTCGAGGAGGCTCGGGCGTCGGGGTGGCGAAGGCGGGCAGGCGCCTTCGTCCACGGTTCGGTTCGACGCTTCCTCGAGCTCGCCGCCGCCGCCGCAGCACCACGGCTCCGGAGCATGGGGGAGGAGATAAGCATGGCCGCTCGGGCAGCCTGATGTCGATGACTGGCCGTGTCGGTGCACCGTGTCCCCGCGTCGGAGTCCAATGGTATCGGTGTGTCGCACGGGCGCGGTCGAGAGCGCTGGCGGTGACACTGGTGACTGAGATGCGAGATCGAGGGTGCCCGCCGCACGCGCGACGACGCGACGCAATTGTGCGCGATATTCAATTGCGATCAGTCCAGGCTCGCCGTCCGCAACAAACGCGGGCGTCTCCTGTGAGATTCGGGGTGCCGCCGCGCGCAGATGTCTGCTGCTTGTCGCTTGTTGTTTGTTGCTTGGTGAGCACGGGCCTGACTCCTGAGTCCTGAACGCGTGAACGGCCGGGTGCGGTCGCAGGAGGTGTTGTTGACCGAGTCCCGGCGCGCAGCGCGCTGATCCTGACAGCGGGGGGCGGAACTGAGGGCGGTGATGAAAGTGAGCAGAGACTAGCGCAGGGTCGCGGCGGGTGTACTGTAGGAGACATACCTGAGACGGCAACCGGTGTCCAGGAGCGGTGGCAGGGGCGCGTCTGGGGCGTCGCGCTAGTGACCGTCGCCACCACACGTGCCCGCCCCGGCGGAGGTCGCTCGCTCGATCATCGCCGCGGAGGTATCCATGCTTAGCAGCATTGCGGCGCGGCGCGTCGCGTTGCGTTGCGAGCACGGGAGCATGCTCGCAGTCCGAGAATGCACCGTGTCACTGGTGACCGCGCGACACTCGACGTCTGGCACGACTGCAGGATGAGGGAGAAATGGTGACAGTATGCACCGATCGACGTATGTATTCGACAACAACTAGCCGCGCGCACCCAAGACCGTAACGATAGAGCGAGTAGTAGTGACACAGGATGCTAGTGATTAGAGAAACCGAAGGGCCCGGAGAGATGCGAAATGTATGTGCGGGTGGATAGACTATGCATGGGGACTGAGAGAGAGATGTGCAGGGAGAGTGACGAGGATATCGATGCCATGAGGGAATAAGAGTAGGAGAGAGGAGAACGTCTAGTGATGCAAAGCGAGGACAGAGTGCGTGCGGATAGCTTTTATGCCGTGGGCATGACAGCGAGCAGTGGTAGGTACTGCAAAGTCCCGGGAAGAGAGGAGAGAAGTCTATGGTGGGGGTGTCGCTTAGACTTGCAGTTTTGATTTTGCCTAGAGGGCAAGGATGAGCTCGAGCGCAGGGGGTCGCGTCGACGGGGATACTCACGGGTTTCCGCATCATGAGTGGTGGTGACGCTGAGGATGGGGAGTATTGCACTGGTGTTGACTGGAGGTCGAAGGACGCGGTCAGCGTCGTGATCACGCTCAGACAGAGTTCAAACGGTACGCACTGGGGAACCAGGGTACATGGAGGTCATACCGCCCGAGGCAGCAGATTTGGAAAGCGCTTTTTGCAACTGTTACGATACAAAATTTACTACGTGTTGGAGAGGAAGCAGAGGAAAGCGAGCTACCTTTGCTTGGCTCTCTGCATTTCGCGTCGCGAGCATGGAGTGGTGCAGGGAGAGGCCGTCGATGCTCTTTGCCTGGGGCAGCGAGGAGAGCGAGCATGCGAGGGAGGGGAGGGCGACGAGCTGGGATGGGGGGATAGATTGGGTTGAGGATGCCGAGGAGTCGGACTTTTGCGCTTGGGACGGCATGGCAGCGTGGTGTGAGCGGCTAGTGGAGCCGAGAGGGTGGGGCGCGAGAGTGGGCGAGCGTGCAGAAGGCCGCAGAGGACGAGAGGAGGACGCGCGGGATGGCGGTGGCTGGGCGAGGAGGATGGCGGAGGTGTCCGGGTCGCAGCGACGCGTCTGGTTGGATCGAGGGGGGATGTCGAGAGATGGGAGGTGTGCTTTATAGGCGGGCAGGCCTGGGCTCTGGATGGCCAGAGTGCGATGACCTATTTCGGCTTGCATCTCACGAACGCCTCTGCAATTGGCACATCGCGCTGCGTGCCATCGCCAATCTCCCTCGCTTCGCGCGTCCCCCTCCCGCATCGCACGGAGCAATCAGCCGCCCAAAAACTATTTTCGCGTAGCGGACTCGGATCGGAGTATTAGCGGAGTCGCCCACACCTCCCCGTTCTGGCATAGCGCGACAACATATCCTCGGTTCGCATACCGCCGAAAGCTCGCAGATAAGACGGTGGGTGTAGCGTCGGACGCAGCCACCCAATTGGCCGACCCGGCCACGCTGCACAAGCTCTTGTGCGACTTTGATCGCCAAACTGCCATCGCCCGAGCTTTCCGTCAAACCGTCTCCAGCTAATGCTGCCCTGCGGCCCTTGTCTAGCTCACCCACCGTGTGCGCTGTCGCCGAACCTACTACCACGCTGCACGCCATCCTCGCGCGCGCAGGCACTCATCTGACCGCCGTCCGATGACCCTCCAGCCCTCTCCCACAATCCGCATACCACTGCCTAGCCTAGCCTCTCTCTGCCTTGCGGCAGCTCAGAGCGCGGGCGTAGACGACATGCTGCGCCGCACCCCGCAAGCGCAAGCCTCGACGCGTCTACGCAGCGTAGCACGCAATGGGGGGCTTCACCTGACCGCTCTGTTAATCGGACAGCTTCCTGCCTTGAATCATTCCATCCCCGCATCGTGGCCGACCATGCCCATTCAGGCTCCTCGTCCGTACCCGAGCGCACACCCCGCGAGGCGACCCGCATTCTCATTCTCTCGATCATAGGACCCCCGGCGCTCCGCCGCTCAATGCAATGTCCTTGCCCTCCCCGGCCGGTCTCGCATCCAGTCCACGTTCATGGGAATCCCCCACCGTCACCGATCCTGCACGCCCTCCAATCTCTGCCCGAACCCCCCTCGCGCTTCCCCAATCGCCCCCGGCGTCCCCCCGCGCCCGTGCCCGCGCGGGGCAGCCCGCCAGCCCGTCCTGCAGGTCGCGTCAGACTGCACCCCGCTGCCCGCGATCGTCCCACACACTCTTCAGCCCCCGGGCCTTCTCTGGCTATGGGGTGCGTTCCACCGCCGGCCAGGCTCTGCTTGCACAAGCGTCCACTCCGCGAAGGCGCGTTCCTTGCCCTTTTGCTGCTCGCCACCTCTGTCATGCGTGGCTGCACCCCCTTCGCCAGGGTCCACCCAATCTTGCGCCACAGAACGCGTCTACGCGGCGAGCGGGAGCCCCGGAGGGGGCGATCTCGCGCGGAAGCCCGGGCGTGGGCGTGGGCGCACCCACCGCGTCCCTTCCCGGCTTTCCAGCGCGCCCGTCGAGGCTATTGAACGTCAGTTTTACGCGTGCGCCTTCCCTTCTCGCGCGTCGCGCGCCAAGCGCGCCCCCGTCCCTCGATTTTCCTCCGCCAGATCTCAGTTGACAGCCCGGGTTCCCATATCCGCGCTTCGCAGACGCGTCCAGGCTGCTGCCTCGCGTCGCGTCGTGCGCTGTCTGTCATTCAGCCGGTGAACCAGTCAACGCGAGATCTGCCTGTGCATCATACGCGCCACGCTGCCCACGGTTGCACCGTTCGTGCGCACTGCGCGTCATCGTCATCACCGCGCCCGCGCCCCCCGATCTCCCCAGTCGTGCGCGTGCCTGCGACGCTGATGCCGATGCGTGCCCACGCTGATTAGGTTGCCCGGCCGGTCCCGCTACTTCCCGAGCCGCTCCCACTAATTTCCCCCTGACACTGCACCTCCAGGTTCCCGGAGGCAGATGGTGGTGGTACGGTGCGCCCCCACGCGCGAGCCTGGCCACTGCAACGACGAACGATACATCGATACCTAGCGATGGCGCAAGCTCTCGCGAACGGTGGCCCACGAGCGCATCTCACGCGCCGCTGGGGTCCGCTGTGCTTACCTCACGCGCGCGGGTCTGCTGACGGCCCACGTCGTCGCTCGCGTACGGCATCTCGACGACTGACACACCTCCTGCGTTCTTGCCAGTTGCCACTTGTTCGCCGGGCGCGTCTGGCGCCCGCCGCAGCGCGAACCACCGCTGCCGCGAGCTTGTGCCGCTTCGCAGCTATCCCGCCTTAAGCAGGTGCGTTCTCGTCGAGCAGGACGCAGCGCGCGCGATAGCGCGTACGCAGGAAGGCCGACCGCACCCGCTGCCGCCGCCGGCAGCAGCGCCCCGCGAAGGCGGGTGCACTTCGGTCGCGTCGCCAACGTCGGATCCCACTGTGCACGCGCGCAGGAGTCGTCGCGGAGCTTGCACTTCGACCTCCTTCGACGCGAGGACGCGAATAACGCGCCGCCCTGGCCAGTCTTCGCGCTCGCGCGTCGCAGGATTCGGGATCCCACCGTCCCAGGAGGGACGGCCAGGGCACATGGCACATGGCGTCGGCCTCCTGAAAACAGGGCAGGCCGTCTCGCGTAGCGGTCGCCGGCGTGGTTCGTTGCTACACGCTTCAACGTTCCCTGGGACTCCCTGACGCGCTGATGGCCCCGACGCCCCCTCGCTTGGACCCACTGCACCTTTCTGGTAAGCTAGCGTTAACGGTTGCGCCCCGCGGCACACGCCGACGGCTGACCAATGCTGCTTATTGGGCAGCTTTTCGCAGCGAGGCAGTTGGCCGTCGCCATATCGGGTGCACTTGGCTTTAGAGCCACAGTGGCAGCGGCCGGCGCCTGTGGGTACGTGAGCACGAAGATCTGGCTAACTTATGAGTACAGTATTAGTGAACGCTAACGGCGCGGCCGTCCTGGTGACTGCAAGGTTGCTCACGGCGTCGCAGCGTGGGCCTCACAGGGTCTCATCTCGCGCTGCGGGGGTGGTCAGTCGACAGATGTCTTCCCCAACCTCCGCGGGGCGCGAGATATGATGCCCTTCTGTCAAGTGCGCGCTCCGATACGGCTGGGGTCTGACCAAGGTTTGCGGTGATGGGTGGGACGAACGATATACACAGGTTTCGATTTGACTTCTCGCTCATACGTCAGGGCACGTTCTACGCTCTATTCCAGATTCATGCGGCCGTTGCGTCCTGCCTGTACGATAGCGCGCCGCGTGGTTGGAGCTGCAAGGTTAGGTCGCGGGCAATACATCATACCACTTGCAGGCGCGATACGGCGGGTGGACGTGCATGCGGAACGCGTCGCGCTTGCGCGGGTGCGTGTCAATCACTCCACGGCCTGGACGCCGTCGTAGGCCGGGAGTCTGTTGCACGCCTCCGCCCAGTCGATAGTGCCGTTCACGAGCTCGATGACGGTCGCGATCACCTCGTCCACCTGGCCAATGAGCTGCCCGGTGGTGTCGCGTTCCCTAAAGCGGACGAGCCAATCAGCGCACGGCCAATGAGAGCGCGGGAAAGGAAGCAGCCCGCCACCGCGGCCACAGTCCACAGTCGTCCGTCGGTGTCAACTGTAGCTGCGACGCACGCCGCCGGGTTCTCGATGATTGCGATGCTCACCGGAGCGTCATCGTGCCCTTTTGCACGGCTGTAAATGTCGCGATGACGAGGAGACGTCAGCTCTGCGGCGCAAAGGTTCGGTGGCGGAGGCCCAAAGGAGGTAGACGTACAAGCAAAGTCGAGCGTGAGGCCATAGGGCGTGCCCAGCTCGTCGTTGCGCGCGTAGCGCTTCCCGATGGACGTATTTGAGTCGTCCACGCGCGAGAAGACGCCGGCCTTGCGCAGCTTCGCCGCTGGGAACGCAGGGGCGGGGCGTCAGCACGGGGCGTGGCACGGCAGGTGACCCGCGCTGAAACAGGACGAGCACTCACAGACCTCCCGCACGAGCGGGTCGAACTCTGGCTTTGCGCTCAGGGGGACGATCAGAACCTTCGTGGGCGCGACGACGGCCGGCAGGGACAGGACCTAGACGTGGGCCGCAGCGAGAATGAAAAGGGCGCGCGCAGGGGCGGGGTCAGTACATCGGGGGCCATGAGCTCATCCGGCTGCTGGACACGCACCCCGCGGTCGACGTCCTGCTCTCGGCTCCAGAAGGAGTGTTCAAGCAGCGCGTAGAGGATGCGGCCGAGACCAAAGGACGGCTCGATGACGTTCGGTGTAAACTCGCGGACTGAATGGGCAGGCGGTCAGATGACGGTGCATCCCGCGGCGAGCGTGCGCGCGCGACTCACTCGACTGCTTGAATGTCTTCTTCTCGATGGTCAGAAGGTCAGGGGTCAGCTTGAATTCCCTGCCGTCGGAGGAAGTAACGGTCGTCGCCCTGCGGAACGGACGGGTCGTGTGAGCCCGGCGCGCGTAAAATGGCTGTCAACCCCGCGTAGCAGCTCGTTCCTTACCCCTGCGCAAGCTCACCCTGGAGCTTAGCCAGCACCGCTTCGTCAAGGCCGCCAATGATCGTCTGGATGGCGGCCGAGTCCTTGCCAAACGTCTTCCCGAACGTCTTCTTGTTGAACTCCGCGGTCAGCTTCTCGGTCACGATCGGTTCCTTCAGGGCCTGGCGCACGACGAGCGGGTGCCCGGTCTTGGCGGAGTGCACGGACAGGTCGTACGCCGCGCGGTCGGCGCAGCCCACACACTCCGTCCACCCGTACGAGTTCTGGATCTCGGCGTCCCAGCAGTCAGTCGCGTAGTGCGCCATCTCGTTCCCCATGTGCTGGCGGAAGCGGAGGCGTGCGGGGTTAATGCCGATCTTGATCAGGAACTGGTGGATGCGGGCGACAAAGTAGCCCAGGGTCTCGTTCGCCACGATGCCCTTGTCCACGGCATCCCCAATCGTCATGCGCGTGACCTTGGCGCTGCCAGCCTCCTGGGTGTGGCGATCGAGAAGGTCCAGCTCGACGTCGCGCACCTCGGAGAAGCGGTCGTGGCGCTTGTCCTCGGGGTCGACGAAGTGCTCGATCTCGGCCATCGTGAACTCACGCACGCGGAGCAGCCCAGCCCGCGGGGAGATTTCATTACGGAACGAGCGGCCAATCTGCGCGGAGGCGAACGGAATCCGGCCGTTGTTGAACTCTAGCAGGCGGGAGAAGTTCAGGAAGTGGCCCTGGGCCGTCTCCGGGCGGAGGAAACCAGGGTGCTGCCCGGTGGGACCGATGCTGCTGGCGAACATGAGGTTGAACTGCTGCGGCTCGGAGACCTCGTTGCCGGAGTCGGGGTTCCGGATGTCGTACTTCCTGCAGAGCTCGCCAAGCTCGGGGCCCGAGTAGTTGTCCAACTGGGAATATTGGCCGGAGATCAGAGACGAGAAGCAGTCGCAGGAGAACACGCCTAGCTCTAGACCCACCTGCGCGAGAATAGTCTCGTACTCCGCCACTACCTCATCCGCCAATTTGACGGCAGTGGGCTTCGCCTTGTCCTTCTTTTTCTTCTTCTTATCGTCCTCCTTCGGGGGCGCCCCTGCCAACCCGCGAGCTTCCTTGTCACCGGCCAGGCGCGCCTCAAGGACGTTCCCCACCAGGTGGTCGGCCCGCAGGACTTCGCCGGTCTTCAAATCCTTGACCATCCAATCCGCGAAGCGCGCTACGTGACCAGACGTCTCGAAGACGGGCGCGGGGGTCATGATGGTGGTGTCAACCTCGAGCATGTGCTCCTCGACGATGAAGTGTTTGCGCCATTCGGCGATGATGTTGCTCTGGAGCGAGGAGCCCGGCGGGCCGTAATCGTACAGACCCGCAATGCCTGTAATGGGATGCATCAGTAACCCGCAATAAAGCCTATCAGGATTCTACGAGAGTGATAACTTCAGTTAGACGCAAACAGGAAGAGCCCCTTCGGAGCGCGCAGCATGCGATCCGTCTCCGGCTTCTATCCGCAACGCGTGTCACGCCCATCGAAGTGAGACCCGAGAGACCCGACAGTCACATTCAAGGAAGTTCTGCCGCTGTGTGCTACACCTTCCGTGTGCGCCTGAGAGACCTAGACTGCGAAGTCCGGGCAGCGAGGAGCACAACTGGAGCACACGACGGCCCAGCAACGAAGCGTAAGAGAACCTGGCTCTGCAGCGGGGGGCGTGAACTGTAAAGCTTCACGCGCGCACCCCTTTACGCGATCCGCCCAGTCTGAAGCTATCGCAAGAATGCGGCCCGGCAACGCGGCGAAACATCGCTGCATCCCTGTTGAGCAAGGTCCACAGTAAGCGGCCATTACGTCGCCGCTAAGCTGCAGCGCGCCTCGCTGCGTAAAGACTTTATCTCCAGGCGTAGCAAAGGTGGATGTATGCGGTATAACTCTTGGTGCCAGGTGCTCAGCATGTGATGGAGGCGTACAACGTGCCCCTCAAGGGTTCGCAGACGCGTCGCGGGCTTTTGGGTCCGTGGTCGGAATTAATACAGGCTGGCGGCGACCGCGCAGACTAGTATCCTCTGACTCCCCAGCGCGCTCACTCACTGGCACACAAGGACTGGTTTACCAGCGTGGCACCCGCCGATGCGACGATGAGAGGTAGAAGAAGCCCCTAGCAACCAGCGGAGTCCTCCCGAGACCGTATGGCTAAGGGAGCGTGAAGACGGAGTTGTCGCCATCGTCAAGTAGGGCGGGAACCAGACTGGTAGAGTACCGCGCGCGAGTTAGTGCGCTATTCAAGCGCGCCTCAGGTGAAGATAATAACGCGAGCCTCCGCCACCGACGCGTCCGATTTACAAAGGCAGCAACGGTCGGCCGCTATTCTCGCTTGTGAGCGAGCGCATGCAACGGGGATTCCTTGCTCAGCGTGTCGGACGAGTGGGTATCGGATGAATCCTCAGTCATGAGTAACGACGGCGAGGTGCTCGGCTTGGTGGACCACGAATGAGGTGAATGCGCCTCGCTCTGACGAGCACAACGAGCACGGGGTTCGCTGGTTGTACGCCAATGTTCCGTTCGAGTGTGAAGCATCTGCTACGAGCCCTTGGATGAGACTACGAACGCATGTCGCCCTTGCTCACCAGTGAACTTAGATGCGGGGCAACTGCAGCGACATCCTGATCCACCGGCGCACAAGAGTGACCATCTTGCGCCCTCGCCTCATCTCTCCAGCCGTCGCAGGAACGGGAGGAACGCGGACGTGGATGGGTATGATATGATCGGGCACTTACCGCCATAGATCTCGAAGGCAGGCGCGTAGAAGAATCTGCGGTTAAGCAGCGCCTCGAAACGGGTCTTGTCGAAGGCGTGGGCGGTCTTGTTGACCTGGATGTTGGCCATGTCAAGGATCCTAGTGTGTTTCCAGCGAGCGAAGGTGCGCAGAGGAGGAGTAAAAGTACAAGAACGAGAGAGGATCCGCCACATTCACACCAAAAGTCCCAAAGTCCAGTGACTCCAGCTGATCAGGATAAACGCGACGTGTGACTGCTTTTTACAGTGTGACCTTATGTGACCTGCCGCGTCCCCTCGAGCCGGGCCGCTCTTTTCCGCTCGCAGTCGGGCAATCAAAACTGTTCGAAAGATTCCGCGAGCTGCTGCGCTCTCGGCAGGCCGCATCGTAAATCGTCCTACCGGCGGCGATCTCATCATAACAACGCTAGAATGGTTGGAAATAACAACTGTAAGAACATCAGCTTATCTCAGTTTGCTCCATCTGTATCACCCTGGACACCGGTTTTACAGGCGAGGTCCAAGCGAGGACCGCACATCTAGGCCCTGGCTTGGCAATGCAGAACCCCTTGTCTCCGCCGCCTCGTCGCACCTGCATCCTCCTTTCTCTCTGACCTCTTTCTTCTTCTTTTCTTGCTCGTTCTAGCAGCGGCCAAAATGGAGCACTCGTACATGTACTCCGCCGACCCCTTCTCGTCTGGCCGCAGTCGCAGCCTCTTCTCTCGCCTGGTCAGCGCAATCCTCGCTACAGCCGTCATCCGATGCTGGCCGCTCCTGCTTTTCTTCTCTGCCTGGGCAACCGCCGTCTCGGTGATCAGCCATACCGTTTACAATCTGACTATTGCGCCAACCCTGCTCACTGTGTAAGTCCTCAGCTCCCCGCTCTTGCTGTTTTTACTGGGATCTGTTACGCACACGACCGGTCGACTCGGTGGGAAGGATACGTCGTCTTGGAGCTCTCTTCATCCCACCATCCGGATCCTGTCTGGCGTTCTGGACCGCCGCTTTCCTCGCATGTCTCGCATGGGACATCGGAGGACTCATGGGGTTGCGGTGACGACTTCTCCCTCACCCTCACCCCTCACTATACACGGCATGCCGTGGATGGCTCACCCAAAATAGCGGGAGTGGAACTGCGCTCCGATGGGTCGGAGTTCCACCTGCACTCGTCATCCCACTTCCACTTCTACTCCAATGGGCCGTACGGCCCGAATGAGGCGGGAGCGCAGAGGACAGCGACTGTGGACGCCTTCAGCCTGCACTGCGAAGGCGAAGTCGAGGACAGCGGTAGCCGCGGCGTGCGTGGCCAGCGAGCGCATAGATGAACAAGCTATCCCCGCTCCGCCACAAGCGGGTGAAGCGCATTCGCGAAGGGCATGGCTTAGAGGGCCACTTCCGCCTATACTGTACTCACGCTTCCACGTCCACTGGGCCAGTTCCGGTGTTTTGCCTTCAATCAGTTACATGCCTTCTGACTGTCTTTCGCATATACTGACTAACTTCCCCTCAGCATCGGTACAGTACTTGGTTTCGTCATCTCATACCGGACGACAGCAAGTTTCGAGAGGTACAACGAGGGTCGGCGTCTCTGGTCACAGATCATCCTGGGTAGCCGTACATTGGCCCGCACAATTTGGTTCCATGTCCCCGGTACGTTCAACCTACCCCATACAACCTGTCTCGCATGCCAATCTTCCGTATGCAGAAACCATGCCAGCCGCAAGCACCGACCCGTCCACGCCCGAACAGCGCAAGGCGCGGGTGCTCATCGAGAAGAAGACAGTTATCAACCTCATTGAGGCCTTTGGTGTCGCCGTCAAGCACTACCTGCGCGGTGAGGAGGGCGTGTACTACGTCGACCTCTTCCACCTCGTCAAGTTCCTGCCCTCGTACGCGCTCCCGGCTGGACTGCCATCCCTCGTCGATGTCACCTCCGCGGACGGTCTCTCAACGCACTCGCCGCTCCGCCACCGCGGGGACAGCACCGCGGCGGACCTCACGTCGCTGCGCGAGGAGGTCGCGTCCCTGGAGGCCGTACCCGCGTCACCGACCGCGCCCACCTCGCCGACGAGCCAGCTGCCGTTCCCCGCGACCGCAACGTCCCCCCGGAAAGTGAGCCACGTGAAAGTGGACTTGCCGCCCAGGGTGTCGATGAATGGACGCGGCCAGGCAGGGCGGTCGTATGAGCGGGAGAAGCAGGGAGACAAGGGCTCGACGTACTCGGGGATCTCGGGCGTGCAAGATGAGAACTTCTTGCTGCCTGCGCGCATGCCGCCGAAGTACCACCTCTGGGACTTGTTCCCATTCTCTCTTCTGGTGCACGTCTTGACGAAGAGGGGGCGGGATGTCAAGGTTCGCTTACCTGGTACATCGGTGTTTGAATGTACGTTGATTGTTGCGGAACAGGGCAAGAAGGCAGCTCGGATCCGCGCCAAGCTCCGGAGCAAGACCGTCACGCACAACCTTCCGCTGGAGATCTCGCTGTACCTGGTAAGTGCCGCGAAGCGATGTCTTGTTTGCTGCCATTGCTGACGCACGTTACAGAGTTCATACATTGCGGCGCTCCAGGATCGTGGCGCAGTTCCTCCTCCGACAGCCAGTAAGCTAATTTCACTTCCCTGGTCAAGCACACTAGGCTAAATGGCCTTACAGCGAACCTTCTGAACGCGCTGAACCAGCTGGTAGACGCCTTGACGGGCCTAGAGCGTATCCTGACGACCCCGATTCCCTTCTCGTGAGTGAACACGACGCAGGTCCTAGTCTGCCTACTTAACCTCGTGTCGTATAGTTATCGGGTCCAGCTATGGAGCGTCACGGTTCTGTACTGCTTGCTTCTGGTATGCTTAGTCGTCCCTCAAATTCCGTGCATAGACTGACGCACCCCTCTCCAGCCCTTCCAGATCTGGGCCACGCTCAAGTGGCTTACCATCCCCGCGACATGCCTTGCAGTACGTCACCCAATCTCCTCGCTTCCGCGCGGGACCGCCTGCTCATCGCGCCGCGCGCCCCTCCGATAGAGTTTCATCTTCTTCGGGTTCCTGGTCGCTGGCGAGGAGATCGAGAGTAAGCACCGCCAATCTGGCTTTCATTTGATCGAGTGCTCATTTCCCGTCGTGCTTGCGCCTGCGCCGTGCCTGCAGATCCGTTTGGTGAGCATGCCCTTCTTATGTCCGTTTAGCTTGTGAGACGGAGGCTGACAGCCACCCGCGCGATCTAGGCTACGACAAGAACGATCTGGTACGCATCGAGCATCCTCATCCCTGCACAGCGGTACCATGCTTGTTTGCTCACTTTACGTCCCGTCACTCTGCAGAACCTGGACCACTTCACGCACAACATCATCCGTGAGTCATCGGTGGACCGCGTATGCGCGCGTGTGTTCTCGTGCTGACGAGTGTGTGTGCGTGTGTGCAGGGAGCGAGCTGCGGGCGATCACGGCGCTGCCGGCGCCGCACGTCGAGAGCTGGGCGTTCTCGCAGTTCAACGACCAGATCTTCAGCAGCGAGGAGCGCGTCGCGCCCGAGGAGTGGATGCAGCGCGGGCTCGGGCGCATCCAGGCCGCGCTCGCGACCATCTGAGCTTCTCGTTCCTGGCGTTTTCACCTTGCGGTCTTCTACAGCACTAGGTTATACTTCTCTTGATTTCCTGACGACCAACACGACTCGGCCTGCTACGCAGCCATGGACTAAAATCATCTGCGTTCCACTCGCGGCGCCTCAGGGTGACTCCACGGACGGTCTCTGTTCCTCATCACTCCTCTCCCCCTGCTGCCCCCCTATACATCTGCACCCACTACAGCTCGACACGGCCTGGATAGAGTACATACTATAGATTTGACTGGCATGGATCCGGACTTCCCCTCGTTCCCGCACATACGTACCGCGTACATATTAGACACCCGCATTCGTTTTCGTATCTATACCGGCATCCGTGCATCTCCCGTGCTAATATACATCCACCGCTGTGTCTGTTGTCCTCTCTACTACATGGCCACGTTTAGCTGCTGGCGTGCGACGATGCTGCTAAGACGAGGAGGGTGTCGCGCCGTCGCGGAGTGTGACGCGGCCATGTGATCGCGATAATGAACTCCGGGATTAATGAAGCAGGCGCCCGCCGGGGATGAGTTGTGTTCCGAGCGCATTGTCTTCTCTTCTCTAACCACAACCTCCATCGGCCTCCACAATCTCGTAGCTGGTATGTGCCCGGGATTATATGTCTTATGTGCTATGAAACACAGGAGATCCTCCGTATCATGGCGTCTATGAGCCGCTGCCGCAGCGCCAACCCCCCGCACCACCCCAGCTCAGTCTAAGCCTTTGTCGTTGCGCTGGAGTTGTGTGCCGCACTTTGCTACTCTGCGTACTTGGTATCACCTCTTCTGCATATCTTTCTACATGGGACTACGCGTCAATGTTGGTCCACCCACTTGGTGAGCCTCCATTGAGCTTTCGGAGCCTGAGGTGCTCATACTGATCGGTGTGGCTAGTTGGTCCGTATACAGTAGCCTCGAATGGGGTGAGCCCCGTTCACTTGCACCAATAACAATACAAAGAACACCGCCTGCAGTTAGGGATGGTGTCATAATATTCTACGAGTACTGATGAGTTGGGCTAGATACAAACAGAACTGCTAGCAGCTCGCCACGGGCCCATGCTTGGTGTACTTGTGGCTGTGGCTCTCTCGACTACATTCCCCAAACAAGGACCCCTCTTAGGATGCTCTGTGACTTGGTCATCTTGACTCCATTGCTACGCGGGAGCTGTGCTTTGACATTGTCCTCTGGAATGGTCTGCCGACGGTCGGTCCTACATGGGTGTATTTGTTGCACTGCATGGCCCAATAACGCGGGTCGGCTCCGCGCGCTTCCGGTCCAAGGCTCGCTTTCCGGGCATCCTACTGGCTACTGGCAGCTCTCGGGAAATCTACTATGCGCGCCGTAGCTCGGGAATGAATCGCAGTGTAGCAGGTACGACATCACTATCCGCGCAGGAGCCTGGCGGGCGGAATGGCTGAGGCTGCGGAGCACAGACTCGATCCCGCGCGGTCGAACGGCACGTGCTAGCCGACTCAAGTACGGCACGCTAAGCGCCGAGCGTTTGGGGTCGAGTCGGGGGACGGAACGGGCTGCGTTTCCTTCTTTACATCCGCACGCCCACCACGCTCTCTCACATCCTCCTCTCTCTTGCCCATAATCCTCGATATTTATGACCCAATCTGTCACAGAATCCTCCATCTCGCCCTCTCCGTTCAGCCCGTTCTCTACGTACTCGGTCGCCAGCGGGGTCACCTCTGATGGTCAGATCACCCGCTCTCCACCGTTTCTGTCCGCTGAATACTCTGGCTACAGATGCACCAGACCTCGGGGCGTTCACCACGGTCTTCCGCGCGCTGAACAACTTCAACCCGCGGGTACAGCCCAACGGGCCGAATGTGAACGTCCGCGGCGCGACCCCAACCTCGTCCTTCGCCCTCTCCCAGTCCGACGACTCCGATCCCGTCCAGGGCCCATCCGGATGGGCTTCCAGACGGGTCACATCCTATCTCACTGCATCGCTTCCCGGCAGCCCGGTGCGTGGCCGCTCAGTGCACCCAAGCGAATCCGATGCAACAGCCTCCGACTACGACGACGGCACGGAGCTCGAGGTCCCCATAGAGGACGAGAACACCATGGATCGTCCTTCCCTGGGATACCTCGACCAAACCCTGACCTATCTCGCCGCGGAGAGGGAGAAGCTCGCTGCAAGGAGGGAGCTGCGCGGGAATAACTCGACAACATCCGACAGTGCGTCGCCCCTGGCCGTGCCCACTCCCCGCCGCAAGCGTCGACGCAAGCGCAACCGCTCTGCGCAGGATACCCAACGGAGTACGGTTGTGGAGAGCGCGCAGACAGAGACAATAGCGGGCGAAGCTGATGGTGTCGACACGGCGAGCGCTGATAACGAAGAAGACAGCTCCTCCTCGGTAGACGCCTCCTCGTCCTCGCCCGTTTACAAGACCACCCCCGCTACACCCGCAATATTGAGGCAAGAGAAGCAGAAGCAACGCGCCGTCGCGGACCACAACCCGCGCCTACACCACAGCAAGTCTACCCCCACTCTCAAACCGAACCCGAGCCTCCATGTTATGACGAAGTCCTTTGATGCCCGCACGATCCAGTTACGCACACTAGCCCACAAGCTACGACTATTGTTCCCCTCCGAGGCGCAGGACCTCGCCGCTATCCTATCACGCGACTTCACCTCCGCATTAACTTATGCCGATCCGCGCGGGCCCGTACCGCAGTCCCAGGATACTCTCATCCATGTATTCATCGATCAGTGCGTGCCATCTTTCATCTCCTACTTCACAGCCCCCACTCATCTTTCCTGGTGCACAGCTCTAATATCCTCATCGGTTTCGTCTCCTACGTCAAGAAGCACCTGCAACACATGCTTCGCAAGTTCAAGCAGGCTCACCTATCGCACGCGGCGCTTGCGCTCGTCCTAGAACGTGGCCGCCCCGTCACACGGCGTGTTCTCGTCACATCCTCCCCCCTATACCAGCCCATGCACTCCGCTGAGGAGCTCGGGTATGAGGTCCGCATTTACGCCCGCGTCCCCGACACCGGCGACGGGGCGGACCGACAGCGGCAGCCACACCATGCCCGGACTGACAGCGCCGGCGCAAACATCCCCGCCACGCCTGCGCGCACCCGCGGGCGCACCACGACGCACACACGCGGGCACAGCCACAAGCTGTCCGCATCTGGCGCCTCCACCAAAGGCAACGGAAACGGAAACGGGACCGCAACGTCGACGGATTCGGACAGCGCGAACGCGACGCGGGTGCGATACCGCGAGCAGGGCGTGGACGAGCTCCTACAGCTGAAGCTGCACCAAGCGATCGCGGCGGTCGACGTGGCGCCGGCGGGTGGTACGATCGTGCTCGCGACGGGAGACGGGAACGTGGGGCAGTTCAACGAGGACGGGTTCCTCGGGTGCGTGCGCACGGCCTTGAAGAAAGGCTGGTGCGTCGAGCTGTACGCGTGGGAGGGCGGCCTGAGCCGCGCGTGGCAGCGCGAGTTCGGCGAGTCCGAGGGCTTCCGGATCTTCATGCTCGACAAGTACGCCGCGGATTTGCTGGAGATACCCGAGGGTATGGCGGGGTAGGGGAAGTTGGAGTGGGGTGGGGTGGTGGCGGGAGCACCGGCGTTATGCTTTGAGCCGGCAGTGCCCCGCCTAGGTCGAGTGGGCGAGTGGAAGGGGAGAAGTGAGCGGCCGACGAAGAGAGGCCCACGGCTGCAGCGCGCAGCTCGACAGGACGCAGTGGCCCTTGTCCTGGTATGTAAGATACGGTTCGATGACGACCATCGCAGTGCGGCCATACGCATTCGCATACGCCTGTTTACCCCTCCATGTTTCCTGTCGATGTGTATGTACCTGTACGTTCCTCCGGGCGTAGTATTAGTTTGTGTAGTCCACCAGCATGTGTATTGAAGTTCGGGTAGAAGCATATCACATCGGTGTGTGTGTGTATTACAGCGGGGTATCGTTTGCGTGTCTCGGGCAGGTCCGTTGGGCATCAGGGGTGTTTGTGTATGTAAGGCGTCGTGGGTGCCGCGCCCGCCTCCTGTACGACCGGCATACTGAATATTGAACCCTCTTCGACTTCTACCTGAGACTACATGACACAGGCGGTCTGCGAGCGACAAACTACAACCGAGCTACACGCCACCAACGTCTTGAGCGCTCTCCCATGTCACTTCTATGATAATGGTGAGAGTGAGCGAGCGGTCCAGGACTGACATATTGATCCTGCGCGCAACAGATGGGTCCGACAAGACTCCCAAATGACAGCGACACAGATACCGACTCGTTGAGAGGGAAGCATGATGAGAGCATACAATGGATACACAGACTAGTCCGTCATAGACACAGACAATTGCGAGCATGATAATAAAGCGTACACATCCCTCCCCATCTCTCAGCCCCAACAACTACGCGCCACCTAATCCGCTCCTTCTCGAAGCTCAGTTTGCTGAGCGCGCGCACGACGCGTGTCTTGAGACTTGTGTGTGAATGGAAAACAATAGGACAGGACAAAGGATCCACGGGACGAACGGACAATAGCGAGCCGCTGTCGTCGTCGGCTCGCTCGCTCGCCCGGCGCCGTGCGTATCTTCGTTCGTTCGTTCGTTCGCACGGTGTGCACGATGTCGGCATGGGCGACACCGCGCACCCGCGCATTCAGAGGGGCTCGGACCAGAAACAACAGAGGAGAAGACGCAACAGAAGCAATAAAGAACCGGACCAGATGCAGAACACCGAGCCCGGCGGATCCGGGACCTGGACTGGGACATGGAATTGCGGCGGCCCGCCGCCTGAACCTGAAGCTGCTCGTATACGGGCGCTGGGGCGTCGCAGGAGGGCGCGACGCCAGAGTCGCCGAGAAAAACCGATCCGATACCGTCGTCGCCGTCGTTCGGGGCCGTCGTCGTCCGCTGCGCACGCGCACGACCCCTCGGGCACCGCTGGCGAGGCCTGGGGGCACGCACAGCGCACCCTCCCGGTCCAGGGTAGGACCGGGCTGCCACCACCACCACGGTGTCCCGCGGGGCATCATCGTACATCAGAACACCGCTCTCGTTCTCGCTCGCGCTCCCGGAATCCGCGCCGTGTGTCCTCTACCCCGGCCCAGTGCCCACGGTCCACAGCCACGCACTATCGCCGCTACTGCCCCCGACACTGACACACGACGCGCCTCGAGGCGGCCTAGTAATCCATGGGCACGCTCCCGCTGCCGCTGGCCTGGTGCTGCTGCGGGTACTGCTGCTGCTGGGGGCCCTCCTGGAAGCCGTCGCCGGAGATCTGCCCGATCTTCATGAACGCGTCGTAGAGGGCGGGCACGACGAACGGCTGGCGGAGCTCGCGCCGCACGTCCTCGACCTCTGAACGGCGGGCGCGCTCCGCACGCAGGGTTGCGTCTGCGAGCTTGCGTGCCTCAGACTCGCGGGCGAGCTCCTGGCGCAGGCCTAGGCCGGGGAAGGGAATGGGGGGAAACGGTGGCGCCATCGTGAGCGGGGTAGAGCGGGGAGGGCCGAGTGCAGTTCGATCGTCAGGGCATGCGCATGAGAACGATCGAGTGCGCGGCGGGAGGGTTGCAGAGATGCAATGCATGAACGCACGTCAGGCATGCAGGTGCACGGATGAGGGAGGGGACATGGAAGATGGGAGGTTACAATTGGCACTCTGGGGAATAAGTGAGAGGCGAGCACGCACCGTGAATTTCAGCCTCAAGCTCGCGCATCTTCAGCAGATCCGCGCCGTTGCTGGGCGGCCCGCCAGCCATACTCGGGGGCGTTGCGTCCTCGGGCCCAAGGGGGATCTGTTGGCCTGCAGCGCGCAGGTCCGCGGCGACGTTACGCCCCCGCGCTTGCAGGGCAGTGATCTCCCGCCGGATGTCCCACAGCTCGCGCAGCGTAGGCACGCGCGGTGTGGTGGTGGCGGGGCGCGCGAGGCTCGCCCCTGCAGAAGCGCTAGCGCTCGCTGCAGCGTGGGCAGGAACGCTGCTAGAGGGGCCAGGCGCCGCGAATGTAGGAGTCGGGGGCGGAAGGCTAGAGCTGGAAGCTATGGAGGGCAGACCCATGTTGCTGCTAGCCGGGTGGTACTGGCTCTGTGGCGGAGGGTTGTTCTGTAGGAATGCATGCGCAGTAGTGCTCCTCACGCCCGCTTTCTCGAGCAGCGCCTGCAGATTGGGGATCTGCGGCTGCGAAGGCGGGCTCGACAGCGGCTGTCGCAACAGCATGGACAGCTGGTCTGAGGACGTAGGCTCGGCTTTGACTGGAACGGGCTGCAGGTGGCGAAAAATGAGAATCTTCGACCGATGAAGGTAGCAAGAGATACATACTTGGGCAGCGGATGTAGGCGTCGCCTTCTGCAAAAGCGACTGGAAAGCAGAGGACTGGCTCAGTTGCAGCAGGGTCTGCTGCGTGGCGTCGGGCCCGCCCATGCTCTCGTCGCTACCAGCGAGAGGAGAGCGTGGATGGATCAGTTTATGATCGCCATAGTCCATGGAGTGGCCCGATGGGCCAGGATAGTCGGATGCCATTCTCTGTGCAAGGGGATTGGCGGCGTGGCGTGCTTGCGAGATGGAGGTTGGATACTTGGGCGCCTTGCCGTATGGCTGTTCTTGCTTATATGTGGAAGTCTGATACGGTTGCGGGTTCTGAAATTCGGGCTTATTGTTGAATGTCTTCGGCTTGTACGGCTTCTGGGACAGGTTGGTGGTGTGCATCACGCCACTAGAGAGCGAGCGTCAGAGGGAGAACCTGACAACTGACCTTTCCAGGCGGGCAGGCCGACGTACTCTTCGTTCAGAGAAATGTATCGTCTTGCGGGGGGTCAGACTCGCTGTACTGTATGACGGTAGAGCGGGGGCTTACATGGACCTGTCGACTAAGAAAGCAGCCTCGGACTTGGCCTTCGCGAACGCATTCTGTATCATACGGTGTGTGTCCTGACCATACTCGTCAGCGTGCTGAGCGTTGTTGCGGGCCGGATGCATGGATGACTCACACTATCCCGGTCGACATAGTAGACGCATAACATGAAGCCTGACTT
This sequence comes from Trametes villosa, assembly GCA_002964805.2. Lineage (NCBI taxonomy): Eukaryota > Fungi > Basidiomycota > Agaricomycetes > Polyporales > Polyporaceae > Trametes > Trametes villosa. The sequence continues at coordinate 213,303 of PUDQ02000024.1, read as the reverse complement.
TTCTATTGGCTTCTGCTCTTGAGGAATGGGAAAGCCGAAGGAGGAGAGATCATCGATGAGGCCCTTGGTGTACTCTGCGGCGAGTTCGTCTCGTAGGAGCATGCGGGCGCGATCGCCGATGTACTGTACACGGACGACGAGCTTCATGCTCCGTGTAAGATGGATGGGCCGGCAACGGGGGGAGGTTGTGTAGAAGAGCGAGCGTGGGGGCGATAGCAGGAGATGGTCGTGGTGGAAGAGGAAGACAAGAGAGGAATTAAAGCCGGCCGAGGCCAGAGGCGCCCGCGTGCCCGTTTTGGAAAAAAACAATGTCGACGGCGGGGCGCTCGATCGCCGATCGATCGTGTGACCCTGCATCATGTGCCCGTGACACAGCCACCGCGCGCGACGCGTCTTGGGCGCTTCCTGCTCCCTCTTGCTGCTTTGTCTCGCACTGCGATGGCCGAGCTCTCCCCCGCCCTGCGCGACGCCCTCGCCGCGTCGGCAGAGTATGACCTTGTGGTCTCTCACCTGTCTGCTCTTCTCCTCTCTACTCCCCCGTCCTTTATCTTCGTCCACGATCCTGAGAATGCTCGCCTTACTTCCGCCGTCGTCGCCTCCGCTCTCGACAGTCTCGCTTCCCGATCCGACTCTGGAGTGGCCCTCTCTTACGCCTGTGTGAACGCGATAGCATGCTTCTCGTCTAGAATCCTGTTTGATACGGCTCTGAACTCACTTGCCGGGTGGACACCTGACTGGGACCAGGGAGCGCTGAATTGGCCTGGATCTGCCGACGGAAGGCGCTACAATGAGAACTTCGACGCGTTCGTACACGGTATACAGGAGATACACGCGCAGACGGCCTCCGCGGCCTCCAGGGTGAATGGAACAGGAAAAGTCAAGGGGAAGGCACCGGAGTACACACCACCCACGCGCAGAATGGTCCTCGTAGTCGAGCGAGCGGAGCGCCTCAGAGATAACTTGCCGGATCTGCTCGTGCCTCTGACCAGACTTTCTGAGCTGGTGAGTGATATCTCTCATAGGAACTCCTAGGGTGTATGCACACACTATGGAATGCCGCTGTTGAAACCAGCGATGGCAAGATCTGAACGGCGCACTCTCCTGTTAGACACAGGTGGACATCACCACGATCCTCATCTCCGAGAACCAGTGGCAGGACATCCGCCCGCCTCTCCGCGCAGCGCCGGAGCCACACTACATCGACGTGCCTTTCCTCTCTAAGCAAGGTCAGTGCCATTACTGTGAGGGCTGTCCGACATGTAATAACAGAGGGGGATTGCTTAGCCACCCTCGACATCCTCGCATCCTCTTTCCCCACACCATCCCCCAACGAGCCCAGCTCCAGCGCAGCCGCACGCGCATACGATCCCGCCCTTCGACCTCTCTACGCGCACTTCGTCGCAACGCTCTACAGTGCATGCGGCCCCTTTACGCACGACCCTGCCGAGCTCGCCTACATCGCCGCCGCGCGCTGGCCCGGATTCGTGCAGCCTATCCTGGATGCCCATCTGCACGACCTGGGGGTGGAGGGGGAGCCGCCTCGCCTCGACGACACGCTTCCGCTTGCTCCCCCGAGTGAGGACGTCCGCCTCCGTCTCACCCGCCTCTTCTCCTCCACGCTCACCAGCGCGCTCGACGCGCTCCACCCACGACTCACCCACGCCTCGCACTGGGCGCACACACACGCCCCGCCGCCCGACCTCCTCTCCGTCCACCCAGCACACGCCGCACAGGCGCTCCACGCGCACACCACCGCGCTCGCCGCACAAGGGGACGTTGGGGCGGGGCTAGAGGCGCTGCCGCGGATGGCGAAGTTCGTGCTCGTCGCCGCGTTCCTGGCCAGCACGAACCCCGCGCGGAGCGACCTGCGCATGTTCGGGCGCGGGCTCGACGAGCGCACCAAGCGGCGGCGGCGCAAGGTCGGCACGCCGCGCAAGCCGAAGCCGGGCACGACGGGGACCGCCGTGAAGGTGCGTATCCCCATATATGCGGTCTTTCCTACCAGATTCTGAGAGCTGAGTGTTGCGGGTTCCCCCTTATAAATCGCGACACGGTATAGATCCCCCAACGGCTGCTGGGCCCGACGACGTTCCCGCTCGACCGGCTCGTCGCGATCCTCGGCGTGCTGCTCGAGGAGAACGACGCGGAGGCGCGGCCGCCCGCGCCGCAGTACACGCTGCCGGGCGAGTACACGGAGACGGAGATCTCGCGCGTCGCGCTGTACGCGCAGGTCGCGGAGCTGACGAGCATGCGGCTGCTCGTGCGCACGTCGCCTGCGGACCGGCTGGACGGGACGCCGGCGTTCAAGTGCGGGGTCGGGTACGAGCTCGCGGTGAGGCTCGCGAGGGAGCTCGGGATCGTGCTGAACGACTTGATGTACGAGCCGCTGTAGTCAGGCGGGTGCTAGTGAGCCAGGTTTATCCCTCGCAGTTGTTGAGCCGACTGACACAAACAGCATATATACACTACACTACAGCATACAGGACAGCACTTCATATATCTTACTCGCCCCGCCATGGAACAGTGATGTTGCTGACTCACAGGCAGCAGTCCCACGACCGTCAGATGAGGTCGACACCCATGTACCCGCACACGCCGAACGCGACAGCCGTGGCAAGCGCGACGACCGCGACACGGTGCACGACCGCGCGCACGGTCTGCTGCCGCGCCCCCGCTGCGCCCGCCACGTCGATCGCCGCGACGTCCGCCGCCGTCAGCTCTGCACCCACATCGTCAGCACTTCATTCTCACTCAAAACCCAACCCAACAAAAAGCAGGTAGGCATCAAAAACGACGCACCGATGTCCCCGGCAGCGAGGTAGCCCTCCAGGCGCTCCTTCTTCGTGCTCGAGGTGACGACGACGACGCCCTTGCTCTTCGCCCACGCGAGGAGGACCTGTTCGGGCTTGACGCTGAGGCGCGCGGCGATCGCGCCGACGGGCTTGTCGACGGGCCCGCCGGGCTGGTGCGTGAGCGGGATGAGCACGCTGTACGCCTCGCTCACGATCCCGTGCGCGTTCCCGAACTCGATCGTCGGCAGCTGCGTCGCGTGCACGTACGGGTGCAGCAGGATCTGCCAAAGCGCGCGTTAGTCTCTTGTCCATGGCGGAGTGTGGGGGTGGGAGGAGGGGGGTTGGGTGGGGGATGAGGACGGCGCACCTGGTTCGCGACGGGCTTGACTTTGGCGGAGTTGAGGAGGATCTGGAGCTCGGGCACGCCGAAGTTGCTCACGCCGATGCTCCTGCGGGCGAAGGGCGGTCAGCTCTCTTCTCTCTGATGTGAAGACGGAGGGAGGGGGGCGCACTTCACGAGGCCGTCCTTCTTGAGCTTCTCCATCTTCGCCCACGCGGTGGGGATGTCCGGCGTCGCGAGGCGCGGGTGGTGGATCAGGTACAGGTCGACATAGTCCACGCCGAGCTGCGCGCCGTGCCGTTCAGCCTCCTCGTGCGAGCAGCCCCACACATGAAAGGCACTGGCACTGGGGACTCACGAATTTGAGGCTGTTCTGGATGGACGTCTCGATGTCGAGCCCGTCGCGCCCGGAGAACTTGGTGGTGATGTAGATGTCCTTGCGGGGAAGGCCGCTCTCGCGGATCGCCTTGCCCGCCTCCTCCTCGTTCCTGTACGCCTGCGCGGTGTCTGCACGACGGCCTCGCGTCAGCTCCGAGGGCGAAGTTGGAGGGGAGCTGCGACTGACCAATGTGGGAGAAGCCGACCGAAATGGCCTGGTCGACGTAGTCTGTCGCCTGCGCTCCACCACCCAAAGTCCACGTCCCGAACGCAACACTGGGGATGCTGGCCCCTGCATTTGCAACCCTTGTATGAGAGGTGCATGCGCAGCGGACGCGTGAGGCACATACCATCGTTCAACTTGATGAGCTCCCAAGGCATGACGGACGACTGCGACGAATGGGCGTGGTGGTGGTGGGAGATGAAGAGGAGTCCGCACTCGCGCACGGGCACAGGAACAGGTGTGGGCTAGGTTGGGGTATATATTTGGGGTGAGAACGTCGATGCATGGCGCAATCATTCACGCTATAGATCGCGGCAATACGGGATTCACGAACGGACGTGCGCGCATCCTTATCTCACGCGCCCATATGGCCCATGCCGTCTCGGCAGACGCGCCCTACGACACGGTCAGGTGACTCGCAACTGCGCGTCCTCCCCAGGGCGTCGAGAGACGCGTTTCGGCAAACGCGCTCATCATGCGCCTTTGAATAGACTCGAGCACATGGGGCGTGACATTGTCCACCGTACCGAGCATGGACTTGCGGTGCCTCTTGGTAGCTGCTGGAGTTCGGGCCTGAGCGCTTGAGCGATGGTGATTCGTCGTCCCTTTACTACTGAGCCTCTTCTCTGAGATGGAAAAGGGGGTGTGAATACTGACGATGAATGAGATAGAGGAGTGCCTGGTAGTATGTACCAGTGCCACAGAACCCTCAAGCATGTCGGACGATACCTGGAGTGCAGTCAGAGTATTGAGTGAGTGAGTGAGTGAGTGAGTGAGTGAGTGAGTGTATACTATTCGACCGCCTGCTTGATATCTTCCCACGACACCGCGCATCAGCCCAGGATATCCCGCCAGGATAGCGCCCGGATAGGCCAAGTATCCCGGGAATCTCGTGAGGATATCCTGCCACAATATTCTCAGAACATCCCTAGGATAGGGCGTTTCCTAGGACGATATCCTGGGCATATGCCCTACATACTGTGCTGTACATAACGTCAGGATATATTTGAGTAGCCCAAGCCATTCCCCGCCGGCCCGCGATCGTATTGCTGCTTCGTAGCCCGCGCACGGCACCTCGCACACGCAGTCGCAGCCCAGTAAACGAGGACGGTGATCATAACTTATAAGTACAAACAAGTGGCGCACTCCCACCGATACCCTACCAGACAGTACTAGTAGTGAAGTCGCCTCTATGGCCACGCAACGCGAATGTAGGCGACGAGTCGGGTAGGGTGTCTCCCATTAGAGCACCCCATCACGACTAGAGCTATAAATGGTGTTGTTAACGTCCGGCGAACATCCATAGAAAGAGAACATACCGGCTGCGGCGAGCTCCATTGGGGGGAGCTGCGTGAGCTGCGTGCGCACTGACTTGAGCCGCACTCCATCCACTCTCTTGCCCGACGCCTACGGTGATGTACGACGACGACGCGGAACCGGTGTCATTCGCGACGAGGAGAAAACGTGCACTAGAGGACGAAGATTAGCCGGACACGCCGCACGCCAAGAGGGCCAGAGAAACAGACCGACTTGTCTCTGTGAAAGCGAACGTGCGGGAGTACGAAGCTCGAGGGGCCAAAGGCAAAGAACGGGCGAGCGGGGTACCTAGGGATAAGTGGGAAACGGGCCTTAGAAGTGCTCATAATGATAGAGGACCAGAACATTCGGGCGCACCGATGTATGCTGATCAGCCTTCCCATCTTTGCCCATGCCCGCTTAGCACGCGCACACCCCGCATTCAGAGGTCCGCAGAGATCATTGATCCGTTCGGAGACCAACAGGCCTCCTTGGGGGCATTTCGGACTGCAGCGGGTTCTCAAAGGTGAGCACTGGTGCACGAATACATAAAATGAAAGAGGCTGACGAAGAGCCGACGTACCAGACTGCCATTCCATATGCCACACCTCCTCAACCCTCCTCAGCCGTCGCGGCAGTCCACGCTAATCAGAAGATTGACGGCAGTTGAAGGAGCTGGCACCGCTGCGGTGCCGGGACGATCTGAGCTACCACCCGCGCTGATGAGGAGACGGCGGGGAGATGCTGCTGGACTAGAGACGCCTACCAGGTCGTCTGCTAATGCCTCGGACCGGAGCACATCGCGGGCCCATATAACTTGCCAACTTACCAGACCGGACACAGCGGCACAGGCTTGGGGACCCGCAGAACGAAACGAGTTGGAATGCGAGTCTGAGCCTTTATCCAGTTCGTCCTCGAGCTCGTTCGCTTGGGGAGAATAGTCCATGCTAGATGTGGCAGACGCAGCGCCATCCAAGTCAAGAACATAGTGGTCGTCGAGTTCTCGAGGCTGAGGCTCTTGCGGATCAAGTACGGTGTCGGGTGAACGAGAGCAGCGAGTATATGCGTCGGGTTCGGCCTGCACCGGTGCACCAGAGGTTCTCAGGGCATGCCCAGCGCCGTAGAGGAGAGTCTCAGCCCGTTCCTCAGACCAATCCTTCAGAGAAAATCGGAGATCCTCTTGTTGTTCTTCAAGCAGATGTTCACGAATCGCCTTAGTTGTCTGCGGCGGCGCTCGGGGATCCGCGAGGCAACGTCGGCACAAACACTTCTTGTAACCTTTCACAGCACATCAGCCCAATATATCCCGCCAGGATAGTCAGAGGGGTAAATGAGATATGCGGGCGATATTCTGAGGATGTACGCCCCGGCCCTATCCTGTAGATATCAAGGGCCCGGATATTTGAGATATTCCCGATATAGTAGGTACGCGCTCCCGTGATGCATCCCGCCCTCCTGCCGCCTCCTCATCGACATCCCTTGCCTCCCGCCGCCCTCCTCGTCCCTTGCCTCCCGCCGCCATTCTCCTACGAGCCTCCAGCCTGCCATACCCCCTCAGCGACAGCGGCATTGGCGCAAGAACAAAGGTTACAAGAAGTGTTTGTGCCGACGTTGCCTCGCGGATCCCCGAGCGCCGCCGCAGACAACTAAGGCGATTCGTGAACATCTGCTTGAAGAACAACAAGAGGATCTCCGATTTTCTCTGAAGGATTGGTCTGAGGAACGGGCTGAGACTCTCCTCTACGGCGCTGGGCATGCCCTGAGAACCTCTGGTGCACCGGTGCAGGCCGAACCCGACGCATATACTCGCTGCTCTCGTTCACCCGACACCGTACTTGATCCGCAAGAGCCTCAGCCTCGAGAACTCGACGACCACTATGTTCTTGACTTGGATGGCGCTGCGTCTGCCACATCTAGCATGGACTATTCTCCCCAAGCGAACGAGCTCGAGGACGAACTGGATAAAGGCTCAGACTCGCATTCCAACTCGTTTCGTTCTGCGGGTCCCCAAGCCTGTGCCGCTGTGTCCGGTCTGGTAAGTTGGCAAGTTATATGGGCCCGCGATGTGCTCCGGTCCGAGGCATTAGCAGACGACCTGGTAGGCGTCTCTAGTCCAGCAGCATCTCCCCGCCGTCTCCTCATCAGCGCGGGTGGTAGCTCAGATCGTCCCGGCACCGCAGCGGTGCCAGCTCCTTCAACTGCCGTCAATCTTCTGATTAGCGTGGACTGCCGCGACGGCTGAGGAGGGTTGAGGAGGTGTGGCATATGGAATGGCAGTCTGGTACGTCGGCTCTTCGTCAGCCTCTTTCATTTTATGTATTCGTGCACCAGTGCTCACCTTTGAGAACCCGCTGCAGTCCGAAATGCCCCCAAGGAGGCCTGTTGGTCTCCGAACGGATCAATGATCTCTGCGGACCTCTGAATGCGGGGTGTGCGCGTGCTAAGCGGGCATGGGCAAAGATGGGAAGGCTGATCAGCATACATCGGTGCGCCCGAATGTTCTGGTCCTCTATCATTATGAGCACTTCTAAGGCCCGTTTCCCACTTATCCCTAGGTACCCCGCTCGCCCGTTCTTTGCCTTTGGCCCCTCGAGCTTCGTACTCCCGCACGTTCGCTTTCACAGAGACAAGTCGGTCTGTTTCTCTGGCCCTCTTGGCGTGCGGCGTGTCCGGCTAATCTTCGTCCTCTAGTGCACGTTTTCTCCTCGTCGCGAATGACACCGGTTCCGCGTCGTCGTCGTACATCACCGTAGGCGTCGGGCAAGAGAGTGGATGGAGTGCGGCTCAAGTCAGTGCGCACGCAGCTCACGCAGCTCCCCCCAATGGAGCTCGCCGCAGCCGGTATGTTCTCTTTCTATGGATGTTCGCCGGACGTTAACAACACCATTTATAGCTCTAGTCGTGATGGGGTGCTCTAATGGGAGACACCCTACCCGACTCGTCGCCTACATTCGCGTTGCGTGGCCATAGAGGCGACTTCACTACTAGTACTGTCTGGTAGGGTATCGGTGGGAGTGCGCCACTTGTTTGTACTTATAAGTTATGATCACCGTCCTCGTTTACTGGGCTGCGACTGCGTGTGCGAGGTGCCGTGCGCGGGCTACGAAGCAGCAATACGATCGCGGGCCGGCGGGGAATGGCTTGGGCTACTCAAATATATCCTGACGTTATGTACAGCACAGTATGTAGGGCATATGCCCAGGATATCGTCCTAGGAAACGCCCTATCCTAGGGATGTTCTGAGAATATTGTGGCAGGATATCCTCACGAGATTCCCGGGATACTTGGCCTATCCGGGCGCTATCCTGGCGGGATATCCTGGGCTGATGCGCGGTGTTTGTTCTTGCGCCAATGCCGCTGTCGCTGAGGGGGTATGGCAGGCTGGAGGCTCGTAGGAGAATGGCGGCGGGAGGCAAGGGACGAGGAGGGCGGCGGGAGGCAAGGGATGTCGATGAGGAGGCGGCGGGAGGGCGGGATGCATCACGGGAGCGCGTACCTACTATATCGGGAATATCTCAAATATCCGGGCCCTTGATATCTACAGGATAGGGCCGGGGCGTACATCCTCAGAATATCGCCCGCATATCTCATTTACCCCTCTGACTATCCTGGCGGGATATATTGGGCTGATGTGCTGTGCGAGTTCGTGTTCTCTACCACCATGACGCCGCGCGACCCTGACCAGCTACGCTTTGGACGGAGCCGTACGTACGCTTCCTAACGGTTTCTCCCCCCTACTAGCATCACCGGTCTGAAAAGGTTGTAATTGGACAGGCTTATGGTCAGGCGCGAAGCCCAGATGCCATGCGCACCGAAGGCTTCGACGCCTCACGGCCGTCACACGCTATTACGGCCAAAACGCCGTCCTCAAGCGTCCTCTAAGTCCGTGAACTCAATTCAGGCCAGCCCGCGCAGGGGTGCGGGCCACGATTCTGGGGAAAATTCCCTCCTCCCTGCCCTCCTCTCACCGACTTCCTCGCCTCGGCGACGCTCCTGGTTTGAAATACCGCCCGGTAGACCGAACGGTAAGCAATCTGTTTGCTATTGCCCGAGACCCCAAGCTGAAGGTTTCTTCTAGGCTAAAGAGCTACACGACCAGAGAGAATGGACATCAACGACGTCTCCTCCAATACGGAGACTCTGAGGATCGTCGTCGAGGCGAATCTTCGTTCGCTGGGCCAGGGGAACAGCGAACTTCAGGTACGCCCGCGTGCCCCACTCGGGACTCTGGAGACCCTAAGGTGGGGCTACATACTCACGACTCGCTCCCTCCAGGATGTGTTCATACACCGCGACCTCGTGTTAGACCAAGTCGCCGCTTTGGCTGCGGTCGTCGAAGATAGCATCAAACTGCATGCACAATGCGGCAAATCGGACGCTACCAGTACCCGGGAGGCGAGTCACAATCCACCCTCACAAATCCGCAATATTGGTTGCGCTCAGTAAGTTGGCGGCTGACCTGGCTTGATAGTTCGCTCTGCTGCAGCCGGCGTTCCTCCGCGAACTGTCCAGCCACACACATACCGTTGCCCGAGACATGCAGTCGCTGAACGCAGCGGCGGCTGGCGGCGGCAAGGCAAGATAGCATTCCGATACCCTCGATGGTTCATGCTGACCCAGAGCCACGGGGCCATGGCGCTCAGCTTCGCCTGCAGATGTTCAGCGACACATTCATCTTGAGCCTCACGAGAAGCATGTATCGACCCGCGGCCGACAACATAGACCTGTGCGCCGCCCCTGACAACGAGTTCGACCTCCGTTCGGTATGTTGCGTCTTAAAACCGCCGCGCTCGCCTCGCTCGCATTAATCCCACCCTACAGCTAAACGTCATGAAACCCAACTTTGTCAAGATGCTCATGCACTGGTTCCTGAAAGTTGTCGAGTCACACGCCGCACAGAAGAGGGAGGTGACCGCATACATCGATGCAGTGCGTTCGCGTCCCCTCTCCGAGCCGTAGATTGTCACATACTAATGCCTAATGCAACGTCGCGTCTCCTTCCAGCGGAACGCTGCAGAGACTGCGCTGGAGGACCAGCGCAACGAGGCGGCAGCAGCGAAAGCCGCTTCGGCGGCAAGAGTCGCAGAGCTCGAGGCCTCCGTCGCCAGCCTCGAGCAGCAGAACTTTCAGCTGGACGGGGCGCTCAAAGCCGCGCACCTCGTCGCGGGCACCCTCGGAGACGAGAAGCGGCAGCTCGAGGAGCGCTTCACCGCGTCCGAGAACTCCGCCCGCACCGCCGTCGCCACGGCTCACGCTGCCATCGCCAGCTTACGCGCGGCAAACCAGGAGTGTGGGGCCAAGGTGCGAGTGACTTTGACCGCAGGCCCGGGGCTCGTTACACGATAGACTCACGCTGGGGTTGCGACAGATCGTCGAACAGCAGGCGGAGATCGCCAAGCGGGGCGCATGGCTCGCCGAACGGGACGCCAGACTTGCGGAACTGGAGGCAAGGGTCGCTCAACAGGACGCGGAGCTGGCTGCACGCAATACGGAGCTCGCGAAGTACAAAGACCTCGCTGAGGCGCGCGAGCGGGAGCTGGCCGAGGTCACCCAGCGTGTGCCGACGGAGACAACAGGGCAGGAGGGTAAGGGGCGCCCGAGGGTGACACTGAGATACGTTCCCCAGGTCAAAGTACCAGTCCCGTCCCGTGGCGGGAATCGTTCGGAGGGCAGCGTGTCTAGAGCCCCGGCTATCCCGCCGAGGGTCTTGCGCTCGGGAGGAGCGTTGCAAGCGCATGTAAGTGCGAGTGGCGATGAAGAGACGAGCGGGGAAGAGGACGAGGAGGATGAGGAGGAAGAAGAAGACGACAAGAACGAAGTCGATCAGGAGATGAAGGACCCCGCGGAGGTCCTTGAAGCCGAGTTGGAGGAGACGAAAGCAAAGGTAGTCTCCACAGCACGACTTTAGTGCCCTCTGAGTGTTCATTCTAGTCATTTCTCAGCTCCAAGCTGCTTTGAAGAAGGCCGCGCGCCTGGAAGTCGAGCTGGTCTTAGCTCGAGGCAGCCCGTCTGCGGTAAGCCCTAGCCAATCCCTTTCACAATCGAGCCCTCCACGACTCACTAGGGGTCTGTGTATGCATCCTAGGCCTCATCGACGTCAGCAGTACCTGCAGCACCCCAGATCCCCGCCTGGCTCGTCTCGTCAGCGATCTACTTCGCTTTCCTATGCCCTACCACCACTCACGCCCACCCCAGCGCAAACCTAGCGGCGCTCGGCCTGCTCGCGTCGCCCAATCGCGCCAAGGAGCTCGCGCAACTACCGCAGGTGAAGGTCGACCTCCCGCCGCACCAGAGCGGCATGCACGGCGCCTTCACGCGCACCTCCATCCATGCCTGCCTCGGAGGCTCCTTCGGTGGAACCGTTGTCAGGTGCGCCGCGTCCGCCTCTCTCCCTCACTGACCTTGACTTACGACTGACACTCCTCGCCTGCCGCCAGGTGCACGGACAGCGCGACGGCGCGCGCGAACGCGCAGGGCATCAGCTCCTTCCTCTGCCTGCGCATGGAACTGAACCCGTGGCTGCCGGCGGGGCCCGGGCGGCACGGTTACGTGCAGACGTGGTTCGACAAGAGCTTCGAGCTCCTCCGCGACGGTGAGAGCCAGCACGTCTTCGTCGGCGCGGAGAGGTGGTTCGGGTACTGCGGGCTGTACCGCGTATGGCGCGCGGACGACCTCACCGTGGACGAGTGGAACATGCTCTCGCTGCCGGTGAGCGCTCCTCTCCACGTTGCACCCTCGGTACCGGGGTGTGCGCAAAGTGAGCAGATGGTGGCTGATAGACGGGCTGCGCAGGTGAAGGTCAGCTACGCGGAGCTCACGCTGAAGAACTTGAAGAAGAACCCGAAGCGGTCGGGCGAGGTGCTCTCCGTGCGGGACGTCTTCGACCGCTACGAGGCTGGCGCGCTCAGGCTGCCGTGCGTGCGGCTGGAATGTGTTGGCTTCGACATGCAGTTCTACCAGGGGCTTGTCGCCGAGAACGATGCGCACCAGCGAATCTCCATCGCGAAGGTCGAGGGAAGCGTCAAGCGCCGTCGGGTCGAGAGGGAGGATGCGCAAGAGGACGATGGAGACACTTGATGGGCATTTGAGAGTCGCTGGTTCTTCGATACACGCGAGGTGCTCGTCGCGGACTGTATTTGTGGTGGCTATCTTGCTCGACTGTGTCTTATGACGTTTTGACTGTATCTGTAACATGAAGCCCTTTCAGGGTGGTAGTAGTGACAGTCTTTCGTCTTTTGCGCCTATCCAACACTATAGTGAGTACAACCCTGCAAGCATCTCCCTATCCCGGTACCGCGATGCACCTGGCATCTGATCAGAAAGCAGCTCGAGCTAGCAAGCCCCGCCCTTGCTGCTGTTATGGTATTCAGTGAGATACCTGTAGACGTCCCGAAGTGCTGCGCACAAGTCGTCGATCTGGAGGCTATAGTTAGACCCCCAATGTATGCCGAGGAATATGTCTCTGTGCGTGTTTAGGAACTAATCAAGAGGTAGATTGAGACTAGCAAGCAGCAGGGTAGGGTACATTAGGAAAAACCAAGTATCATCACCGCACCGTAGGGCCGGGATGTGAATATCATCGCAGGGTGTCGCCCCTAGTAGTCCTTGCCAGGCTGGTATTTGCCGTAGGAACCGCTGAATTTGAACTCGCCGCTGTCCGACCAGCGCACAGTGACCTCGCTGCTCGTGATGTACAGCGTGTCGTACCTAGCGTAACCGGATGCCGCATACATTCGAGTCAATATCGCGTCCAGACGGCCTGAAGAAACATCTATGCGCGCACCTCACGGAGCCCTGGACGGGGCCGACCAGCTTCTGGAACTCGTCCGTGCTGAACTTCTTCATCTTGAACTTCGGGGGTCCACCAAGGCCCATGAGCGCGCCGAACACCTCCGCGTCCGGGCAGATCCCGTCGTAGGACCACTTCGCCGAGCCCGTCTTGCACGACGGCTTCCACTGCAAAGCGCGTGAACGTCGAGCGCCGAGATGGATATGTAAGGGGCGCGGGTACCGTCATCTGCTTCTTGATCCCGCTCTGCGCAGCGCGCCGCACCTTGTCTGCGGCAATTTCGAGCTCCTCCTGCGTCCTCGCCGGCTTCGCCGCCGCGACCGCCTTGCTGCTGCCCGCACCCGCACCGGCGAGCTGCTCCTCGAGCGAGCGCGCGTACTTGGCGAGCTCGACGAGCGACTTGCGCACGACGTCCTCGCTGCCCGAGATCGGATACGACTTGGGGTTCGCGAGGATGGAGTTGACGAGGGCGACGGTCGCGGCGTGGGCGGCGCTGCCGCCGCGCGCCTTCTTGGTCGCGGGCGCGGGCGCGTAGTCGCCGTCGTCGTTCTTGCGCTTCGAGCCGGATGCTTGGGAGGACATTGTGTGGGTCGATCGGGAGCGCCGAGGGCAAGGAGGACGAGGAGGACGAAACAAAGGGCGGAGTGGCGACCAGGGGGAGGTGGAGGCGGAGGAGGCCGTTCTTGGCAGGGGGTATCGCGTCTGGTCACGAAACGCGTCGCGTCGCGTCACTTTCGTCGACTACGAAGACCCCGTCACGTCGGTCCAGCCAGCGTCCAGCCCTTTAGATCAGAACAGCAGAGTACCACCGCCTACTACTGGTTCCTAGTTCTCATATTACTTAGCTTGAGCTTGAAAGCCTACGCGGTAGCATACACAAGCTGCCACTTGGCCATCGCTCGGTATGAATCCAGAAACAATCCTCGTTCACGTCAAGAGCATCCGCTCGTTAGCTGCCTCAAATTCGAGCGTTGCCGCGGCACGGGAGGGACAGTCCCTTGGGGTCAGTGCCACTCTTTTCCCTTTCCGCTTCAAGTACATGTACCGACTGAACCTTCGATACTGCTAGCCTGTCTTTATTGACCCGCTATTCAGTCGAGACCAAGCCGCCGCTCTAGAGGATGTAGTCAGCGATAGCGTCGCGCTACACGCTCAAGTTGGTGATGCACACCAGGTAGCAGTCTCCTCAAGCATCCATGAGCCATACCGTGACAGTCGGCTGACGACGTCTTCGTATAGTTCGCCATACTCGACCCTGGGTTCGTACACAAGCAAGCCAATAGCTTGCATGCCTCCATCCAAGATATGCAGCTCCTGCAGCAACAGGAGAGTGACAACCCCGTTCGTCCGGCTCCCTTATCCGGAATACACAAAGCTGAAGCTAACAATAATGATAACATGCCATAGCTGCAGACCATGTCCGGTCGATTCGCGCTGGACGTCATCGAGAGTTTCACAGCTGCGCTCAGCGACAACGTCGCCGCCGCCAGCAAGGCACCCGGCGGGGATCCCAGCGCGGTGGGTGCACATGCCGCCCTGCATACACCTCGTCCTCTCGCTCACCCATGCTGGTCGGAGGGCAGCTCAAGATGACAAGCCCCGAATTTATCGTGCGCCTCGCAGACTGCCTCCATCGCGCTGTCGCCTCACACGTCAAATGCAACGCCGAGCTGGCTGCATGCGTCGTAGAGGTAATACTTCCCGTGATCGTCCGCGCTTCGTGAAGGAGCACTTACACCTCCGCAGCGGAACGACGCCGCCGCCGCGCTCACCGCCGCCCACGAGTCCGCACTCACGCTAGAGCAAGCACGCGACGCGGCAGAGCACTCGGCCGCGGACCTGAGGCGCACCGTCGCAGCGCTGCAAGACGAGAACGCGGCCCTCAAGGCCGAAGTACAGGGAGGGAGCATGCTCGCGGCCAAGCTCGAGCGCGAGATGACCAGCCTGCAGTCTGCCCACAATGAATGTGGCTTGAAGGTCTGTCTTTCTCGGGCAGAGTGGCAGCCCCAGCTGGAGCCGTACGACCGACTCATATCTCGGGCATCCAGATTGGAGCGCAGGACGCGGAGATATCGCAGCTCAAGGTTGTGCTGAAGGACGCCCTGTCCGCGCCGCGTGAAGCTATAGGGCACACCGAAAATGCGCAAACACCCGGGCCAGTGCAGGCTGGGGCACCAGCGCCGCCGCAGGCCGAGACGGCGAATGCGGTACGCGTCACCGCACCTCCGTCGTCACGTCCATGGCTGACGAACCCCACAGGGCAGTAGTGCAGGACATTCTGCTGCTCAAGATGCCGACGTAACCATGGGAGAAACGGACCCCGGTTCGGCAGCCCAGGCACTGCTCCAGGCTCAACTGCATCACGCTAGAGCGAAGGTGAGTAGGCCGGCGTCTGTAGCACTACGCACGCTCTGACGATCGCTATGCTTGGAAACTCCCGGCAGCTCCGGCGTTGTCAGGAGGAGAACGCATCACTCATCGCGAAGCTCAAGGAAGCAAACGCACGCCTAGTCGCCCCAAGCCAGCCATCCGCGGTAAGCACCTCAACGCCTCAACGCACACGTAGTAAATGCGCTCTGCGATTTACACGCACTCGCCCGTCCAGAAACGGCCGGCAGCCGCCAACACACGTCGGGCGCCGCAGGACAACCGTAACGGGACTCGAGCAGGGGCGCAGCGCGGACAAGCTAGCCAGTCCAATCCGCCCAGCCTCGCGTCTCCCCCAAACAGCCAAAGCACTGTCCGGACGATCCAGCAGGTCCCATTCTTCCGAACCTGGGAACCCCCATTGCCTCAGGCTCCGCGAGCGAGCCCGGCGCGCGGAGGGCTTATCAAGCGGGGGTCCGCATGGGCTCCGCCCCCGGGATTCTTTATGTAGATACAGTCATTCGAGCGGGCACGGTATTCACAGGCTGGGAAGCTCATTGGACTCTGCGTCTTCCTCCACCGGTGTCAGGCCCTCTAGACCGATACATCATTAATGACTGCGTACACATTGTATAACTAGGATAGGACCGGGTAGCACGAAACCTGAACGTTGAACTAGCACATACAGTAACAAACATACTAATACACAGTAGAACGAAGTATCTGCTTCAAGTTGCGGCTGGTTTGTGAAGTCCTTAGTCCTTCGACTGGAGCTTGCCGTACGATCCGCTGAACTTGAACTCGCCAGTGCCGGTCCAGCGTACGGTGACGTCGGGACTCGTGATGTACAACGTCGCGTACCTATCGCACAGTGCAGGTGAGCATATGAGAATATAGTAGATCATCTAGAGGCGCACCTCACGGAGCGGTCGAGCTCCCCAATAAGCTCTTGAAACGCGTCGGCCTTGAACCTTTTCATCTTGAACGTGGGCGGTCCTCCAAGCCCCAAGAGCACACCGAATACCTCTGGGTCGGGGCAGATACCGTCGTAACACCACTTGGCCCGTCCGGTCTTACAAGTGGGTTTCCACTGAATATATGCGCGTGAGAAGGCAATACGGGTGCATATATGCGGTGTACATACCCCCATTTGCTTGATAATTCCCTTCTGGGCGGCATGTCGGATCCTTTCGGCCTCTGCCTCGAGTTGTTCCTTGGACTTCGGGGTCCTCGCGACCGCTGCGGAGGTAGCAGCGTTCTTGGAGGGCACGGGTGGGGCGCCGCTCGCGGGCTTCTGCTGTTCACAGGCGCGTGCGTACATTGCGAGGTCCACCAGAGCGTGTCGGACCGCCTCGTCGTTGCTGGGGATGGGGAAGGACTTGGGGTTGGCGACAATGGTGTTGACGAGTACTTTCACAGCAGCATGGCCACCATCCTGGCGAGCCTTCTTGTTAGGCGCAGAGTTGGGCGTGTTTTCGTCAGCGATCTTGCGCTTCAGAGTATCGACAGGTGTGAGGACCATCTTGTGGGGAATGGAGGGCATTGAAGACAGACGGGCGCGTCGAGTGCGCCGAGCTTATATCGCAACCCAGTGCTCCACCTCATGGCAGCTCTCTTCACTCGCCACAGACCCTTCACGCTGAGCACGTCCGACCTCCGGACGTCGACGTCCAGGACGAGACGCGTATCGTCACAGGCGAGACGCGTCGCGTCACAGAAGCCCGCCCCGCGATAAGATAAGATGCGCCGCGATTCGGATGGATGGAGCGACGAGATCGCGCCGGGATCGACCCAGAGGGCGAGTCCTCACGCAATATTAGGCCAATCGATCCCGCTCCGTCCCCTCACTCCTCTCTCCTGTACACCCACCCAACAGCCCCCGACTCTCCCACACACACAGCCAGCCAGAATGGGTCGTCAGTTCTTCGTCGGCGGCAACTTCAAGCTCAACCCCGTCACCCGCGAGCAGAAGAAGGCGCTGCTCAAGGTCCTCAACGAGGCCGACATCGACACCAACGTCGGTGCGTAGTAGCTAGGAATCAACGGTAGAGGCGATGTACTGAAGGAAGTTTTGCAGAGGTCGTCATCGCGCCGCCCGCTCTGTACCTGATCCCCGTCAAGGAGAGCATCCGCAAGGAGATCAAGGTCGCCGCGCAGAACGCTTACTTCAAGGCCTCTGGTGCCTTCACCGGTGAGATCAGGCACGTACCTCCCTCCAAGCGGATGTTTCTTGCTATACTAAACGCATACATCCTCTAGCCCCGCCCAGCTCGTCGATGCCGGTATCCCCTACGTGATCCTCGGTACGCAGCCCCTGCTCTCTCCTTTCCCCGTCTATCCCCACTAACCCCGCCCGTCCTCCCCAGGCCACTCCGAGCGCCGCACGCTCTTCCACGAGTCCTCGCAGCTCGTCGCCGACAAGACGCGCGCCGCGCTCGACGCGGGCCTCAGCGTGATCCTCTGCGTCGGCGAGACGCTCGCCGAGCGCGAGGCGGACGCGACCAAGGCCGTCGTCGAGGCGCAGCTCCAGCCCGTCGTCGCCGCGCTCTCCCCGGCCGACTGGGCGCGCGTCGTGATCGCGTACGAGCCCGTGTGGGCGATCGGGACCGGCAAGGTCGCGAGCGCCGCGCAGGCGCAGCAGGCGCACGCGGACATCCGCGCGTTCCTCGCGTCGGCCGTCTCGAAGGAGGTCGCGGAGGGCACGCGCATTATTTATGGCGGCTCGGTGACGGCGGCGAACTCGAAGGAGCTCGGTGCGTGGCTTTTCTCGCTGAGTTTGTGTTTGAGGAGGGTAGGAGCTGATGTGTGTGTTGTTTGCAGGCGGCCAGAAGGACGTCGACGGCTTCCTCGTTGGCGGCGCGTCGCTCAAGCCCGAGTTCGTCGACATCATCAACACGAAGCGGGCATAGAGGCCCAGCCTCACAGTGTCTCCCCGTGGATTAGCCCCTCCATCACGGGAGGCTCCAGCCATCGCCATAGAAGAACCTTGAGATGTACGCGTAGGCAGAAGAAAAAATGTAATCTGTAATCTACTGCGAGTCTGCAGCCCGCGTGTGCGCTGCTTGGAGAAAACGCCATCCGCCAGACACTAGATATTGTGCGATCTCACTTTCGCAGCGCGGGTACAAGTACAAAAGCGTAGAGAATTTTGTGTACAGCGTCGAGAGTACTAGGGGATACCAGATATCGTAGGAACTGCAAGGTTGCTCCCCGGTCTGTCGCCTGGCATAGACCACTCGACCATCTCCCCATGGCGCACGTAGGGGTCTCGCCCAGTGTGGAGGACCGTTGTTGCTGCCGCGTTTGCCGTGAACTCAAGGGCCAAGGCAACCTCCGCGAGGACAACGGTGAATCTGCAGACACGCGAAAAAGGAGGGTACAGGGTAGGTATGTAGTACAGCAACAGGGAACACAGACTCCAGGAAGGGCTCCGGAGGCGGGGCCGGGGATATAGGGGGGGATACAGTACGAGTAGGAGTGTCCCGCAGGTACAACGGGGGCGTACCAGGAGCAGTACCACCAAGCCAATAATACAACATAAATACCCGGGCGCAACGGCGGCCCCGGGCGCCCTCCCGGCCAACAGCAGGCCGTGAACCGCAAACATGGGAGGGGGTAGGGATGTGGGATAGGGAGGGGAGGGGAGTGGGGATCACGAGAACGTCCGGAAGTGCTTCCTCGTCGGGCTCTGCGCGCGCATCGCACGCAGCTCACGCAGCTCGACGTCGCTCAGCACCGTCGCGCCCCCGTGCACGACCGAGAACGTCGTCAGCCCGTGCCCGTCGTCGTCGTCGTCGTACCCGGTGTACGTCGCGCGGGAGAGCGAGAGGAGCGCGGCGGGCGCGCGCGCAGGCAGCGTCGCCGGCGCGTTCTCCGCGCGGATGTACCCGCGCACGTTGAGGCAGAGGCGGTTGGAGAGCACGACGGAGAGCGCGAGCGCGAAGCCGATCGGGATCTCGACCTCCGAGTCCGGCCGGGTGAGGAAGAGGATCGCGTTCACGAGGTACGTCGCGAAGAGGCTGCCGCGTGCGTCAGCGATCCGCACGCGCAGGGCGAGGGAGGGGGAGACTGGGAAGGGGAGACGCACATGACGAAGTAGAAGAGCGAGTCGCGGACGAGGATCTCGAGGATGCGCCGCCCGCTCTGGAACACGGTCGCGCCGGGCGTGTACGCGCGGAACCCGCGGAAGAGCGCGAGCCCGCACAGCACGCTCTCGGACACGAGCATCGGGATCCAGAACGCGTAGAAGTGCGCGGGCAGCCCGCTCGGGATGCACACCGTCGACTGCGTGTGCGGCAGCGTCAGCGCGACCGCTGCGGGGGCCAGAGGTGTCGAGGTGAGCTTGGTGCGGGGATGGGAAAGGGGAGGGGACGTACAGCGGATGGCGGAGAGCGCGGCGCCCATGATGTACGCGCAGCTTGCGGCGGCCCCGAGGCATACGAGGGACATGCACACCAGCACGCGCTTGTCGCGGAAGTAGAGGGCGTAGAGCCGCAACTGGAGGATGACTGCAGGGAGGGGACAGCTTAGGCGTGGATCGGAGTGTGCACGGGAAGGACTCACGTTCGGTGATGACGAAGGCGAAAACACCTGTCCATCCTTGCCACCTGAACCACGCCAGGCAGCTAGCGGGAAGCGTTGTGAGATGCAGTAGTGAGAGATGCGCGGGCTAACGTACAACTGCAAGATCAGGTGCAGTGAGCACGGTGCAGAGCATAGATGCAAAGGGGGTACTTACGGAGTCTGTGAGGCGGTTGGTGTTAAATAGGGCTGTACTGAAGGTTAGCACGATTCTACGGACAGGATACCGGTAGGTCTGACCATAGTTGTTGAAGCTAAGCGTCGTGCAGCGTCAGTGCCGTACGCATGATGGAAAGCGCAAGGGAACTCACATGACTGTGACTAGGGCATAATATCGGTTCTGGGTACCCTTGGTAAGGACGGGCTCGCTCGATGTGGCCGGAGGTACTCACAATTAGGAACAAAGCCTTTCCTAGTGACCATCTTGTACGCTGTTATGCGGAAGCCGCGTGAGCGGGACCTTGCTGCATTCAGGAGCAAGTAGGCATACCCAGATGAGATTGACCTAGTCAACATCCCGTCAGCCGTGTTAGGAACCCGCGGCATGACGCAGCCAGCCACTCACCTCTTGATCAAACGTGATGACTTTGAGGGGGCAAAAGTCAAACAATGTTGAGGCGCGTCCCGCAGGCGCATATACAGGCGCACACGACTTACGGTGATCAAAGATGATGATGATGGTGCTGGCCACTGCGCATCTGTCAGAGAAGCTGTTCGCTTTAGAGTGTGAAGCTTGCTACGCACGCTCCGCATACCGCGTCTTCTGGATGGTGGGGAGGGCTTCGAGGAGGAGCGCCTCGTCGAAGTAGCTGGACATCATGGGCCCCTAGCGAGTACTACCGGTGGGGTGTCGTGAACAGTCGTCAGAACCAGCCGCAGCGAGGAGGCAGCAAGAGAGGGGACGCAGCAGAGAGTTAACGTTGGCAAGGCGCGCCACAGACTGCGAGCGAGTCGGCGAGCCCGGGCTGGGGTGGGCACTGGCAGGGCAGGGCAGCCCCAAGGGCTAAGCTGTAAGGGGTGTGGCGGGCTTAGCGTGCTGGGCTGACAGGAGCGTCGAATTCTCGGCCGGAAGGAAGTTTTAGCAGGCTGACAGGTCGTATGCACTCGGTCTCATTGCCGCCTCTGCGCTGACCGCCGACCGCTGACCAGATAGGAACCAGGGCAGGAGGCTGACCGTGGCGGAGGGGTGGAATCGGCGGAGCAAACCCGCCACCGAGAGCCAGCGGGGTCCTCTATATGCACGAGCATCCATGATCCCCCGGTCTGCTGCTGCGCGTGCAATTGGGTGCGCAGGGCGTTCTGAAGCCCCGGAGCCGGAGGGGGACGGTGTACAGCCCCGGATGGTTGCACTCAAATTCTGGAGTAGGGCGAGGCCGGGTCGGTGGACAGGTCGGTGTGTGGGGCCCTGGGGAAAGGAAGCGTGCGTCACTCCGGTGCGGAGGTCGATCGGCCGCTCCCGCAGACGATCGCTCGGGTCCTCTTCGCCTCGCCGCCCATCCCGGAGCAGGCTCCTCCGCCGGCCAACGTCAGCCTCGCGTCGCCCGTCCTGCACGTCCTGTCATCTTCGTCTCTCTATAGCTGTGCGATGCGTAGATGCTGCTGAGGCTGCACAACACGGAAAGAAGACAGAAGACGTGCGGGCGGATATCAGTATCCCCGTCGGCGTTACCAGTGCGGTGGCTGTAAGAACGTCTTCCGTGGATATCCCACATCGCTGCAGATATCGATAACACCGGGAATCGAGAAAGCGAAGGCGACCCCAATTGTTTTGAGCAAAGCCCTATGAATCGCGATGTTCGGGAGGCGCAAGGGTTCGAGAATTACGGCCAAGCCCCCCAGACAGATGGGAGAAAATGAGAGTCGTTCGAACGCGCCACCATCATATTCCTGTCGGCCTTACTCACAGCGTCTTGTAAAGTCATCCGTGAGTGAGAGTTACTTGGTCTCGTACCCCGAGGTGTAGACTCGCACCCCACCACCGCAGAAAACACCATCTGTGAGCGAGAGTTACTGTGTTTTCTGCGGTGGTGGGGTGCGAGTCTACACCGTTCGGGGTACGAGAATAGAGTTACTCTGGAGTCCGGACCATGCTGGCCATCTCAACCTCGAGCAGAATCGAATAGCTGCCGTGAATCCGGGCGTATACAAATCGCACAACCATCGATGTTCTCATGTGCACACCCGCGATATTCCAATGATAGAACTTCGAAGACCCTGGGCATCTACGCAGCGCGCGCCGAAGTTGTTGCATGAGCGGACGGCCTCCGGTAAGGGCACACTTCCTCCGGTCGCGATCCGACGACACCGCAGGTACAGTACGAAGATCAGCAATACACCGGGATCCTCCGAGTCCGACTTCGAGGACATCATCGCACACCGCACCCAGAGAGCCTCAAGGCGTCTATACATCACCAGCGTACGTACAGGCAACCGCTCTCGCCCGAGCTGGTGACCTCGAGCAAGCACTAGTACAACGCTACAAAATCTTTTTGCGCCCGTCCGCGGGCGCGTTTGATGCATACTTGTACAACAATCTTCAGTCTTCAGCTTCTCCCGCACCCACCCCGTGTGCGTGTACGAGCTCAGTTTGCCTCCACGAACGCCCGGTGGATGACCACCCGCCCCTCCGCCTCGACCGCAACCTCCTGGCCCGCGCCCACGAAGAACACCTCCCCCTGCCCCACCTCCAGCCTCTCCCCCTCCTGCCCGTCCTCCCCCTCGCCGCCCCACGTCACCGCGCCGCGCCCCTCCGTCACGATCGCGATGCTCGGGCCGTCGACCGCGCGGTGCTGCTCGCGTCCGCCTGCGCCGAGCTCCGTGCGCACGACCGCGAACTCGGGGATCGGCGGGTCGTACAGCGTGCTGTGCGAGGAGGGGGCGTCGGGGGAGGAGGCGAAGGCGCGCGGCTGGACGAGGTGCTTCTCGGCGGGCGAGGAGTTGTAGGTGAGCCCGGCGACGAGGTTGGGCACGTCGCGCAGCTTGGGCGTGAGCCCCGCGCGGATGACGTTGTCCGAGGTCGCCATGCATTCGACGATGTCTTCAGACGAGTGCAATTAACGATTCAGCATACACATAGAATAGGAAGAGTGCACTTTGGACGTACCTCCGGCAACGTACGCGTGCGGCTCGCCCGCCGCGAGGAAGATCGCCTCGCCAGGCTTGAGCGTAAGGTGGTTGAGCACGAACGCGCAGAACACCCCAATATCGCCCGGAAACTGGCTATGCAGGCGCACAACGAGCTCCTGCACGTCCCTCTCCGCGCCCTGCACCCCCTCCCCGCCCTCATAACGGTGCACAAGCTTCTCGAGCTGCGGCTGGAAGAGCGCCGCGTCCGCGGTCATGACCGCGGAGAACACGTCCTTGAGCGCCGCCTTCGCTTCGGGGCCGGTCGGGTCCGCCGAGGAAGACGCGATGGACTGGAATTGCGCGGTGATGGTCTGGGGGACGAGCGCGGCGAACTCGGGCACGGAGGAGAGGTAGGTGGCGATGCGGGGGAGCGGCAGGAAGCCGCACAGCGCCTGGAACGGCGTGAGCGCGAGCGCCATCTCCGGCTTGTGGTTGGCATCTGCACGCGCGTCCGTACATGAGTATCCGCGAACGACGTAGGAAGAGGTGTGCGAAGGGGCAGGGGAGCAAGGGGGCATACACGCACCCTTGTACACGTCTGGCCGCTCCGCGTGCAGCCTCTCCGCCATCGCCTTGTCCGGGTGCGTCTGGATGCTGAGCGCCTTCCCGATCGCGAGCACCTTGAAGAGGAAGGGCAGGTTGCCGTCCGCCGCGCCCGCGGCGCGGAACCGCTCGACGACGCGCGCGCCCATCAGCGCCGGGCGCGCGGCGAGCCGGTCGGAGAGCTTTGAGCCGTCGAGGAGGCGCGAGGGCGAGGTGTGGTGCGTGCCCATCCATAGCTGAGGGCAGGGCACGTCTGCGTCGTCAGCGCGTGATTTCGGGGACGGTAGGAAAGTGGGGAGGATGGGGAGGAGGAGAGGGGGAAGACTTACTTCGGCATAGGGCGTGTTCTCGTCGAGCGCGAAGCCGGGGAGCTTGCACGCCGCGGCGTACTGCGCGACCTTGGAGGAGAGGCCGATCTTGCCCCAGTCGTACTGCTGCGTGGTGGGCAGGAGCTTGAAGACGGTGGCCATGGCGGGTGGTGCGCGTGTGCTGTGCGATGCTCGGGGCTTGGTGTGCGGGGTAGGCGACTGCTAGTAATCGATTGCGTACGGAGACGAGTGCGGGTTAGGGACGAGAGGAGTTGCAGGCCGGATGTCGGAGGATCTGCGCTCGCGAGTGTGTGTTATGCGTACGAACGTGCGATGAATAGCGAGACGGCGTTATGTGGTGGCAAGCCAGCGGAACAGAAGAGAATGACGGTGGACTCTGCGGAGGATGGGCATGGCTGCAGCTGGGGAAGCGATGTCTATCGATCTGGCGATCTGCACGTACCCAATCGAGATCTGCTTCATATCGTCAATGCAAATTCAATGCAGTGCAGCGCGGTGACCCTTGTCCAGGAACCCTCT
Source organism: Trametes villosa (assembly GCA_002964805.2). Lineage (NCBI taxonomy): Eukaryota > Fungi > Basidiomycota > Agaricomycetes > Polyporales > Polyporaceae > Trametes > Trametes villosa. The sequence goes on along the minus strand of PUDQ02000024.1, from coordinate 189,020 downwards.
GGACAGGCGACCTTCTGGCTATATGGCCCCAGGTACTTTTTTTTGCTGGGTGTTCTGCCAAGGCCTACAAGGCGTATTTGATGCAATGTATTAGCATGAGTAGTCGGCACATCATGATGTGCATAGGGTAGGTGTGGCGGCATATGCACTTGTACTTGAAGCAGAATCAGAGAGGCGGAACGAAGACATCGGCATGAACAAATTCAGACATTATTGGAAACCATCGGCGGTGGACGAGAGCGAGATCTCCTGGTCCCCCCGTTCTCCAGAAACGATCCCATGCACGCATTTCCACTTCTTATCGAACGCCTTCCGCCCATCGCCGCGAAGCGACGCCCACCCGCAGTGCTCAACTTTGTGTATCCTCGGGAATAGCTTCTGCAAGAAGCCCGCCGCCCCCTGCCCGCTCCCAATCGGCGCGTCGAGCACCGTGAGCGAGCTCAGCCGGCACTGCGAAGGCTGCGGCAGCAGTCGCGCAGTGTCCTCTTCGGATGGGACTACCTCAGCATTCAGGTGCAGCTCGAGCGTGTGCAGGGTGAGGCACTGCCGCGCAAGCGGCGCGAGGGCAGCGAGCGAGGCGCATGGCACGTCTTCGGGGTGCGGCAGGAAGCCAACAATGGAGAGGAGCCCGAGGTCGCGCCAGGCGTTCGCTATGTCCTTGAGTGTTTCGGCCCGTGTGAAGAGCGCGTGGCTCTTGACGACGACGGTGTAGAGGTGGGGCGAAGCGTAGAGCGGCTGGAGAGCCTCGCCGACGTCCAACACCGGGACAGGATCGTCCTCGAACTCGGGGTGCTCGAGGTCGAGTTGTAGGGAGACTAATGAGCGGCCATACGGGGCGCGCGTGGCCGCGTCGAGGTGCTCCTTGACCACGTGCGTCTCCGGCTGGTAGAAGCACTGTATGAACAGATCGTACACCTTCGAGCTCCGCACGGAGCCGAGGAACGTCTTCGAGCTCGCGCCCATCTCCTCCAACATGAGCGACAGCGTCTCAAGCTCGCTAAACGGCCGCCCCTCGGGGGCGCAGCACACCGCCGACGCCGCGACCTTCGCCATCTCCTCGGGCAGGATGCGCATCTCGAGCAGCGCCAGCCGCGGGACCTGCGCGAGCGCCTCCACGCAGTCCACCGACACGTACGCACCGCTCTTGAAGTCCGTCAGCTCCGGTAGCCCGCGGATGAGCCGCACGAGTGCGTCGCTAAGCAGGCCCGTGAACTCGGGCGCATCAGGGTCGACGTCGTCGCTGTAGATCGAGAGCTCCTCGAGGTGCGGACACGTCGAGCCCGCATGCTCGAGGAGCGCTATCGTGTCCGGTGGCGCGAAGTCGGGCGGCGTGAACTCGAGCCGCCGCAGCGAGGGCGTGATGAATAGGTGGATATAGGAGAAGTACGGCTGGCGCAGGTCGTGCCAGTCGAGGAAGCGGAGGCGCGGGAGGAGCGGCTGCCCGGCGGGACGGTAGAGGGAGAGCGCCTCGAGCGCAAGGGGCGAAACGTCCTCTCGGTCATTCCAGAAAAGATGCCGGACGTGTTGGGCGTAGTGGCGGAAGCGTGTCCACTCGAGCTTGTCGGGCTTCATGATTTGCTAGAATGGAGTTAATTAGACGGCGTGTGGCGGACGTGGCTAAATGTCACGGACGCACCAGGACTTTTCCTCTCCTCGTGTGCGGAACCTCCATCCACGTATCGGCCGGGAACAGTCGCAACAGCGGGACCAAGCTAGTTTGGAACTTCCAGAGAGTGGGTATGGTCGCTTCGTTAAACGTCTTGCAAACCTGAGCGAGCGAAGCGAGAGAGCCTTTGCTATGCGATCGGTTGAGCAAGTCGGTTACGATCTGGAAGAGCTCGCCGACAAGTAAGCAGCGGTACACGGCAGAGTGTGGCATGCGGTTCATGACTGTTGTCCTATCGGACACGCCACGGTTAGGATCAGCACCCATTGAACAGTAGGACGTAGTGAAATAACCCACCTGTGCTGGGTGTTTGAGGAGGAGTTACGGGGAGAGAGATGCTAGTGCAAAGGCAGACAAAAAGACACTCTTCCACAAAAGAGAAACGGGTACCTATATACACTCCCCATACATGCGCTTGGACGTCCCCGGTGGCGCGTTCAATGTGGCTTGCGCGCAGCGTTGACACCGCCGGGAAAAGCACCCGAAGACACTGTTCAGATCACTAGTGGCTACTCGACCGCTTTGTCCGACTACAGCGTGCAACAAGTGGTGTGGCGCAATGTTACCTCCTGCCACTTGGTTAGCGCTTGGATGTGGCGATTTACCCAATGTTCGACACTAAGCAGCACACGAGGAGCTACAAAATTATCCCGGCACGATCTCTGTAGGGTGATTCAAGAAAGGCATGCGCAATAGTAGTAGATGGTGGTTCGTGGAGAAGGTGGTACGTAGACGCCCATATGGCAGCTGCTACGCGACGACTCCGTTTTCCCTCCAACCGCGCATAAACATCACGATCGTGAAAGGATTTATGTTGAGATTAACGCGATAAATAAGTATGAAGAGCTGGCGCATAGGCGTATATACATATGTATACATAATCCGGTTGCATGAGAGGTGTGGTGGCATATGTACTTGCACTTGTACAGGTTCTTGTGGCCGAAGAGAGACGAGATGAGGGCAGCGACATAGGCATGACATACTACTGAGAAGCATCTGAGTCCGCGGACGAGACCGACACCGGCTTGCGCGCCCCCTTTCCGGAGACCAACCCACTCACGACCTTCCACCTCTCGTCAAACGCCTTCCGCTCATCCGCACGAAACACGACCCACCCCTTGTGCTCGACCTTGTGCAGCCGCGGGAACAGCTTCTGCAAGAACCCCGCCACGCCCTCTCCGCTCCCAATCGGCGCATCGAGCACCGCGAGCGAGTGCAGCCGGCACTCGCTCGGCTGCGGCAGCAGTCGCGCAGTGTCCTCCTCAGATGGGACCGCCTCGGCGTTCAGGTGTAGCTCGAGCGTGTGCAGGGTGCGGCACTGCTGCGCAAGCGGGGCGAGAGCGGCGAGCGTGATAGAGGGAACACCCCTCGGGGGCGGCGCGTAGCTGATGAGCGAGAGGAGCTGGATGCCGCGCCAGGCGTTCGCCATGTCCTTGAGCGCCTCGGGCCGCGCGTAGAGCGCCCAGCTCTTGACGACGACGGTGTAGAGGTCGGGGCAAGCGAAGAGCGGCTGGAGCGCCTCGCCGGCGTCCAGGAACGGGTGGGGGGTGCCGTCGAACCTGGGGTGCTCGAGCTCGAGCTGCACGGAAATGAGGGAGCGGCCGTACGGGGCGCGCGCGGCTGCGTCGAAGTGCTGCTTGACCATGTGCGTCTCCGCCAAGAGGTGGGACTGGATGAACAGCTCGCACACCCCGGAGCTCTGCACGGCGCCCAGGAAGGTCTTCGAGCTCGGGGTCAGCTCCTCTAGCATAAGCGACAGCGTCTCGAGTGACTCAAACGGCCGTTCATCGGGCGAGCGGCACACCGCGGACGCGGCGACCTTGTCCATCTCCTCCGGCAGGATGCGCATCTCCAGCAGCGTCAGCCGCGGGAGCTTCGCGAGCTCCTCTACGCACGCCGCCGACACGTACGCGCCGCTAGTAAACTCCGTCAGCTCCGGCAGGCCGCGGATGAACCGCGCGAACGCGTCGCCGAGCACGCCCGTGAACTCCGGCGCGTCCGGGTTCACGTCCTCGGTGTAGATCACGAGCTCCTCGAGGTGCGGGCACATCCTGCCCGCGTGCTCGAGCAGCGCGAGCGTGTCGGGCACCGCGAAGTCCGAGGGCGTGAGCTCCAGCCGCCGGAGAGAGGGCGCGAGGAGGTGGTGGACGAAGGAGAAACAGGGCCGGCGCGGCTCGTGCCAGGCGAGCTCGCGCAGGCGCGGGAGGAGCGGCTGCCCGCCGGCGGGGCGGTAGACGGAGAGCGCCTCGAGCGCGAGCGGCGAGACGTCCTGCCTGTCGTCCCAGAAGAGGTCCCGGACGTGTTGGGCGTAGTGGTGGAACCGGGTCCAGTCGAGTTTGTCGGGCTTCATGATTTGCTGTATGCAGCAGATCAATAAATGTTGCGCACGTAAGAGATAACGCTAGACGTACCAGGACATTTCCTTCACCCGTGCGCGGAACCTCAACCCACGTGTCGGCAGGAAATAGTCGCAACAACGGGACCAGACTCTTCTGATATCCCCAGAGAGCAGGTATCGTCGCTTCATGCAACGTCTTACATGTCTGAGCGAGCGACGCCAGCGAGCCCTTGTGGTGCGATCGGCGGAGCGAATCGGTTATGTTCTGGAAGATTTCGCTGACAAGTAGGCAGCGGTGCACAGCAGAGTGTGATACACGGTTCATTGTCGCTGGCTATCAGACGCGCCAAAATTATGATCAGCATTTGCTCGACAATCGAACATGGCCCACTGACGTACCTCGCTTGGTGCTGGAAGAGATGTTGCGAGGGAGGTATCCTAGCGCCGACTTCCGACAAAAGGATACCGTTCCACAAAAGCGAAGCGGGCCACTTATATGCGCTCCGCATCCATACGCTTGGACGTCCCGAGTGGCCCGTCCAATGCGGCGAGCGCACAGCATTGACACTTGAAGGCCAAAGCGAGGCGAATCAGGCTCAGCGCACAGGTGGCTACCCCGGCCGCTTGGTCCGACCACAGCGTGCGCCCGGTAGTGTGGCCCAATGTTCCTGCTGGTGGTTAGCACTTGGATGTGGCGATTGACCCAATACTCAGAGGCAAGCTGCAGACGCAGTGACCCGACTGCACATCACTGAGTGGTCTATGCGTCAGTAAGGTCTATGCGCTGGACGCTGTATCTCTCCCACTTACCATAAAGCGTGTTAGGACAGTATGCTTGGCATGGACCTGTCGTCAGTAATTCTCAGTACAATAGGCAATGTCGTTAATACGCTACAATAATAGTCTTGAGGTAATTCAAGCACATTCACAGTCAGATCTCGGCGCGGGCACTAAGAGGCAAGTGTGCAGACCAGCTGGTGGTTCGTGAACAAGGTGCATCAGCTTAGACGCCCAAATTGCGAGGGCGTCATGCGAGCGCTTGCCCGGTGACAGCATACTTGTACACAACGACCACCTTCAACTTCAAGTTCTACGGAGTGTCATAAACTCGACAATTGCACGTAGCCTTGCGACTGCTACTTGGAATTCTCGGACTATCCTGATTCCACGAGATTTCGCTGGGCGAGAGCAAACCTGGCGTTGAACATCACGCAGTATGAGACGCTGAGAGGAATTAAGCTAGATTGTGCTCTCCACCACTCGTATGGATACAAACGACATCTCTCGGTTGTAACAGGGGCGTTAATACATGCCAATCGTACTGACATTATCGTCGTCGATAGATCGTGGTATGGTGATTAGCGCGGTGCTAATGAAGAGGGAAGAGCCGTTCAGGGTCTCTTCACAAGGGTATGTCGACCTCAATCATCTGCACGTTTTCCAGTCAGTGACATCTCGTAGCCACAACTTCCATGCAGAAAGCTTACCTGTTAATGGGCAGACCTTATACGTCAACCTGCTCGATGTTCGCCTCCTTCTCCTTCATGCTGGGTGCAGGTTCCGCCCGGCTCGCAGCGACCGGAGCCGGGGTTGTAGCGGCCGAGACGTGACGTGCGCGGCGGGCGGCGGCAAAGGACAACGCGCTCGAGATCGCGGCGAAGAGGAACGTGATCCATGGCAGAATGACGGCAAGCCTCACTAGTAGCATCCGATGCCAGGTGAGCACTGCGTCATAGGAGAGAGCCGAATAAGCACCACCGGGACTCACAGTAGTCGATGTTCCGGTATACAGAGGTCACACCGAGCTGCTGCTCGACGGTCTTGATGGTGTCGGGCTGCAGCTCGAAGGTGCCGATAAACGCGGTCACCTTTGCCTCGCGATTCGCGACGAAGTCCGACATTGCGACGAGCGAGGCAAAGAGCCAGACGGTGAGGAAGGAGAGGAGGAACGCCTCTGGGCGGAGTAGGCGCGTCGATAGTGAGATGCCGCTCTTCGCCGAGCGGGTGAAGAGGAGGGAGAGGAAGGACAGGAGGGAGACGACCGCGAGCGCCGCGCAGACGGCGGTCACGACGCAGCCGACCTTGAAGACGTCCCCGGTGTCGATGTTGACGGTCGCGCCCAGCGGCGCTGCCTTCTTGACTTGGTCCTTTTGGTCGTTAGACTTCACGAGGGCGTTAATGCCCGTCGCGAACCCGATCACGCCGAACGCGAAGGTGAGGAAGAGCGCGGCGAGGCGCGCAGCCTTGTAGGGGGCGTTTGCTGCGATCATGGCGGGGCGGCGGCAGGGGGCGTAGGCGGCAGCAAGGGTGACGGGGCGGATTCGGAGCAAAGGACGCGTCCGGGGCCCGCGCAGGGTGCGCGCGGATTATAAGGCGGGGCGGGGAGCATGGTGGGATTTGCGTTCGAGAAAAACGGACGACAGCTGACGCTGCGACATATCCTGCCTGCCTTTCTCGGCCTGTCCTTGCCCGCTTTCGGACGGCCCTCCACCCCGCGGCGCTCGCCCCGATCGCTGCTGCGCCACTGCCCTCCCCCCCAAGCCCTCCCATGACCTCCTGCGCCCGTAGACGCGACTTTGCCCCCTTTCGCCCCCTTCCTCCGTCTTCTCTCCGCCTGCACAGTCCTGTCAACGTCTCCCACTCTCGCTGCGCGGACCCAGTACGCCACCTGGCGTCTGGAAATTTGCAGCGCTGTCGCACGACCGCATGCTGCCGCCAAACCCGTTGGGGACGCTCTATACTAATAAGCCTCCCCTTTCGGATTACGCCGATCCGGAGTCCGCATGACCAGCTGCGACCCCGCACCCACGCTTAGCCTTCTCTGCCCCGCGCGCAGCCGTTTTTTGCCTGTGATTCTCGTCTCCACACCCAGCCGCACAGATCGCAACTCGTCCGAACGCTCCTCGACCATTACAGCGTCCTCGACAACGCGACAGCATCTGCCGTTCATTGAATGCTGAGTGCTGGGCACAGCCACCGCACCCCAAAGGGTTGCTGAAGGGTTTGCCCGCGGCCCGCCGATCGTGGTCGAGCGCGCTCGCCGCTCTGCGCGTCGCCGGCGAATAAGCGTGGGCGAATATGGACGGGGTCTCGATTTGCCGGTGAAGGTACGCGAGGACCCCTGACAATGGTAGGGGAACCCGAATCACGGTTTCCGGACATTTTCTCCAAATTCTGAAAGTCGACTTGCTCCAAATTGGCTGAAACGCACGAAAACGAGGTCAGAAAGCGTGGGAAAATTTTGTTTCCGGACAAAACCAGCCAAATTGGCCGTTTCGCCGGATGTAGGTTCCCCTACCATTGTCAGGGGTCCTGGTACGCGTCGCGCGTGTGCCGACGGAGACGCAGCGCGACGGAACGGCGATCAAGGTACGCTGGGAAGAACTCGCGCGGAGAGTGGCTTCGTTCATGCACGCCTTGGCTCCAGCCCCGCCCTGGACTCTGGCCAATCGGCGTCGCGAACATCGTGGGTCGCGATCGCGACTCGCTGCTGTGTCATTGTGAGAGATCGTACGAGACGCAGGAGGCGGGCGGCAGCAAGAGCTTCTGGCCGATAGAAGTCCGAGGAAGCGTGAAGTAAATGCAAGCACATATCGCAGCTACTAGTACAACACGGTCGAGACCAAAGCTCTAAAGCTTCTACGCCTTCCGCGCGAGGATGACCGCCAACGGCCACTCGATATCGATCCCGTCCTCGTCCTTCGGCACCTCCTTGCCCTCCGCGCGCGCGACCTCCTCCTTCAGCTTCCGCCAGAACCGCACCGCGATGTCGCCCTCGGGGCGCGCGAGGTCCTCCGGGTGCTTCTCGTGGAACGTGTGCAGCGGGCTCCACGTGCGGAAGTAGCCCAGCAGCTCCGCCCACGTCAGGTGCTTGCGCAGGATCACCGGGCGCGCGTCCGGGAGCTCGGGGTAGTGCTCGCCTGGTGCATTCGCGCACGTCAGCATCGCAGCGCCAACTTCGCACCTGAACATAGGGAGCGGGGGACGCACCGGTGAAGAAGACGCGCTGGAAGTCGCTGAACTTGCCGGGCAAGAGCTCGCGCGGGTCCGGGACGGCGACGAGGTGCTCATCCAGGATCGTCCGCCCCGGGCGCTCCCAGTACGTCCCGAGCGAGTTCGCGGGGTCGCTCCCCTGCGAATAGTCGTTGATGATGGGCGTCGCGGACGGGAAGCGCGACAGCCGGAACTCCGAGTAGCCCTATTGCAGCCAGGTGTTAGCGTCTTGTAGGTATGTGTTTCGGTGGCGCGGACGCGCAGCTTGGTGTGCGCAGATATACGGAACTTGGCAGTTTCGGAGTGACGTACCCATGCTGCGAATGTTCCGTTTGAACGCAGGACCCGCGCTGCTTCCGGCCAGAACTTGTCCCACTTAAACCAATGGCATGCCTGCGCTGTATGCTAGCGTGAGCACCCCACCCAGCGTCAACCCCGCGCACGCGTCCATCACCCTACGGGAGGCGCTAAGGGATTATATAGAGAAGATGCAGACATACCTGCTACAATGAGATCGACGCTCTCGTCCTGCAGCGCAGAGAGGTCCTCTGCGGCGGACTGCACGAACTCGATCCGGTCGGACAGGTCGATTCCCGCGAGACGCGTCTTAACGCTCTCGCGCGCCTGCTCGATCATGCGCGCGCTCGGGTCTACGCCGACGATGCGTTGGAACGGCGTGAGCTCAACCGTGGCCTGGCCTATATTGCACCGTGTTCGAGGAGCAGGATAGTGGTGGAGTGGTATAGGCAATGAGTCGTGGACAGTGGCAGACGCGCCAGACACCAGACGTACCGGTACCGCAGCCGACGTCTACAGCCGTTCCCCATCGAGCGCCCTTGGCCTGTTCGTGGAATTGGAACACGAAGTTGTACAGCACCCTGGGGTATGTCGGGCGGCCTGCGCACCCCCGTCCGTCAATCGCAGTCACCCGCACGGGCAGGCGAAGACTCACTGCTCGCGTACTTCGCCGCATTGAAAGTCGTCTTGCCAAACGTTGCCATCCTGTCAGGCTGGGAGTATGTCTAGTAGCAGTATGAAGTAGGAAGCCGGCGTTATATAGCTGTGGGACTGCAGTCGCGCTGGTGAATGGCGAACGCTCCCGTCGCGTTCACACTCTTATATACCCGCCCCGCGCTCAAGCTTCTATCCCCGTGCCAACAATAGGCGACTCTCAGAGCAGCCGGCGGGGTGTGGAGGCCAGTCGGATGTTGGGCAGGCCTGGTCGGACGTCGAGGCCGAGCAGAGGAGGATGCGGGGCAGACGTCCGACCCCGAGAAGGACGCGATCATCACTTTCCCCGCTCCGACTCGGCTATACTGCTGGGCGTCTATCTAATCGGCGCGGTTCTGCAACGCTATGATATCAACTTCCAGTTGGGTTCGTAGGATTGCACTGAGTCAGACTAGTCAAAGCTGGGGTGTCCGTAGTAGTCACGAATGTATGTACCGTCGTTCTATACAGAGGTTCCTGATAAAGTATCTATGATACGAGTATATAGATAGGTTATATGCGGTAGGATCGGGCTCGAGCCTGGGGAAAGGCTGAGCCAGGGCGTCAAGAAAACATATCTGAAGCAAGACTCCGAGTTGAGAGAAACGGGCTGGGGCAAGAAGAACGGGCGCATCAGGCCGCCTCCTCCCCGAAGGCGGCCTCTCCGAGCGCGGTGCCGCTCCCGGTGACTCTGCGCACCAGCTCTGCCTCCGCCGCCTCTGCTCCTCCCTCCGTCCCTGTCTGTGTCCCCGCTTCCCCCGTTCCTGCCTCGGACTCGCCGTCCTGCGATGGCGCCGCGAACTCGACCGACCCCCAGTCCTCGTCGTCGAGGTCCGGGAAAGAGTGGATCGGGCCCCCCACGGCGGCAAGGAACGCCGGGAGCTCGGGCGATCCGTCCCGAGGCTCGGCGCCGCTGTTGAGGTCGATATCGAGGGAGGAGATAGACGCGTTGGTGAGCCGGACGTTAGTCTCGTTCAGGGCGAGGAGGAAGCGACTGTTCAGGATGGAAGAGATGCTGTGTACGAGGGTGGTGGTCGCAGTAGCAGTCAGTGTGAGCTGCATAGGCCAGAAAGAAGTGCCTACGGGTCGATAAATATGACGATATAGGCCGAAGTATTACCCGGTTGAATAGTGATCTATCACACGGACGCGTAATTGGCCAATCTGATCAAGAGTGTAGTAAGCCGGGAACATACCAAGAGTATGACTAGTACCATGTCCACGACATTCATCGAAACCAGCGCGCTGCACACGAACCGGTCAACACGGGAAGCACAACGTTGAGAGGGAGTATCACAGACCAGAAGTAAACAGTTCCTGTGGAATAGACGGGTTTGTGCAGATCAGCATCCAGGCTGGAGGTACAGGAGAGCTATATCGAACTCACCGTTTTGCCACATGATCTGCTCGAGGGAAGGCCGCCGTGTCGTCCTGTTCTTGAATACGTTCGCTGCGTGTGCCTGGTACCAAGTGACAGCGACGGCCAGCGACTCTGCGAGGATGAGACAGCTCCGAGAGGCGACAGACACTGTTTGGACAGGTCGGCAACCCTAGGCTCTTGCTCGCTACAGGCTCTCTAGCACTCACATCTGCTCCGTGGCGGGTCAGCACTATTCAGACATTGTCCTATAGTAGGGAGAGCTTACCCTGTGTTCAGGCCCGCGCTGACCAAGTCCAATTCTCCACAGCCATACGGCGCGGGCAGGTTGATAGGTCGAGTCCAGTGATAGTTAGTCTACAGCCATATCGCTCAGCCGAAATGGAGCGAATGATAGGATAAGAGGCTCACCAAGTTGATGGCGAAGGGCGCCAGACTCAGCACGAGGGCAACCCCACCCAACACCCTGTTTTTCCTTGAGAGTGCGTAGGTTCGCAGTGTGGTAAACACTGGCATGGGCCATTAGTAGCAAGTTTGGTGGTTCCGAGTGTCCTACTCACTTGCAGGTCCAAGCAAACTCAGGTACAACACAGTTTCGGTGACCCAACCGAGTGTGGTACAGCTTCATGCGGGGGTGGTATCAGAGGGCATGTGGGAAGGAACCAACAACGGATGCGAATATCTACCTCTGAGCGAGCGCTTCAGTAGTCTAGTATGGCTAGGAGAGGGCAAAGCACGCTTACAGTGTCCGACATCAGGGCAAACGTCCCAAGGTTCAGGATATTATCCAGCAGGATCATGTATCGGTTCAATGCGTAGAGTACGCGCGAAGCCCAGCTCTTGGAAGATCGCCATACGTATCGGTATTCTTGGCCCGAAGTGAGGATCACGTCGTACGCGAGCAGCGCTATCGCAATAGAGCACATATGTTTCCTGTTCGAGGTGCACCGTGAGCGTGCATAAGACGGTACATACCGGTAACTGCGGTATAGCAGGTGATCTGTGCCGTTTTCCTGCGTGGAGATATAGGTCAGCTGCACTTCACTATGAACGGCACCGAAATGACAGCGTACACAGACGCAACGTCGATGAGTTCTTGCGCGATGGCCGCAGTGCTCGAGGACGACATGGTTCGGCACACCAGTCCGTGGCTCTACTCAGGACAGAGTATGAGGTGAACCGCTGGGGACATGATAGCTCAAACCGCTCGCTTTTGAGTCAAACCTGCCTCCGATTGGTACACCGGTAGATCTTGGAGAAGCGCGTCAAGTTGAGGCATCGGCGCACCGCGACAATGCACGTCCGCCCGAAGGGAATGCGACAGGCGCACTAACATGGCGCGGACGCAATGAAAACGCTCTGCAAGGTCACGCCCGCGAGGGACATCATGGTTGGCGAACATTGGGAGGATGCCGTCGCAAAGGTTGCGATGTCGCAGCTCAACTCAGTCAGACTTGCAGCGACGCTTGACGTCCGCCGGGAGCTTGTCTCGCGGGATCCTAAGATAGACGAGGTTCAGTTGAGGAATGGTCAGCGCGCACTTACGATCACACTCGCGAAGAAGGCGCACCCACCGGCTGCTTCTGCCTCCAGCGCTGTCGGGACTTCTAGTCGGGAGCCAGAGAATCCCGGAGGGCTTCCACCCCGCGTGCCTTGCGAGTCGCCGCCCGATCGCGTTTCTGCGGAACTCGAGTGCAGCCTCTAGGAGGGATCCGGCACCCGTGATAGAAGAGCTGTGATAGAAGAGTAGTCCACATAAAAGATGGATATCATCCGTCCGCACGATGATCATCGACCACGCATACAAGCATTTCCCGACCCCCGAGAGGGCATGCCAGAGGCCGTCAAGTCCGCCCGGCTACAGCGTGCCAGGCGACTCCCACGCAAGGGGTGCGCACGGTCCCAACTGAGATATTCAATCCGATCAACCATACGTTGACCTCCAACGGTTGAGAGCACGTACCGTTTACTCTGGATTGCAGCCTGCCGCTGCCGTTAGCAAATCATCAGGTCCCTTCGGAAGCGTCCACGCTGCGCATTTCTTGTGCTGTTCGACAAACTCAAGGTCACGAAATCAAGGAGTGAGCGATATTCAGCACAGGTACGGGTTTGTACGGCGAAGGTTGAGTGTGGGATCGTCCGCTCACTCCGCCTTCTCACACGCATATACCCGCTGGTATATCAGGGCAGAAAGGCTTCTGTCAACGTTTTGTCGAGAGTTAGATCTCAGCACAGCAAGCCGTCGGGTGTTTCACAAGATAGTTTAGTTGAACGGCGACGTCGTCGTGGTCGAGGGCAAGCATCCGCCTCCGCGAAGGACGCGAATCATCTATTATGATCTAATCGCCCTCCGGGGCCGCCCTGATTGGCCTATCCGGCGCCTATCTAATCAGCGCCTCCCCCAACCCGCCGATGCCGGAAAGCCAGGGCGCGCCCGTGGCGGGATGATCAAAGTCGTCTGCCGATGGCCAGCTGCCCCGCCTCGTTGCACGCCGTGCCTGCTTCTCCCTGCCTGCAGGCGGTCGGTCCAGCCTGCTGCTCTCATACGCCCCCCACCTGCACCACACCACACGCGGCCGGGCCTATCTCAGTCTGCCTCGAGCTCTTACCGCCGGCCTTCTTTTACACCCGCTGCGCTTCTTCTCTCGCGCCTCGCTTGGATTTTCGTCGCTCTCTGGACTCGGACGTGCTCCCTGGAGCTGAGGAACTCTCTGGAAACTCTCTTACTCTGTTCTCTGGGATATTTTGGGATACCCTCTCAGCGCACACCGACCATCCGGATATCCAGACTCTCATAGAACCCACTCCGAGCCGTGTCAGCGCAGCTCGCAGCCTCGCACATAGACCCCGGCTTGGAGCGCATGCATACACCTCGCCTCCGCCTGACGACATCTCATCTTGAACGACCTCTACGCACCACGAGCTAGCTCGCACCCAGAAAGCCTCGCGATCGCGCGCACACCCACAGATCTACACACACACCCCGTGCGTGCTTCTTTTCAACCGCGTTTCGCCTGCGCTTCCCGTCTCACCTCCCTCTCTGCTCTTTGTGTCCCTCCGACCTCCATTCCTGCACGAACGGCTCCAGACGGACGCACTTACGACTTTTTGACGCTGCATGAAACACCTCCGCCGGAACCGCTCGACGTCCGTCTCGACCCCCTCCGCATCCTCGCCCCCGCCCGCCGTATCCTCGCCGACCTCCCTCGCGCCCACGCCCGTATCCGTAGCGAGGGCGGCCGCGGACCGAACTCGCGGATCGCAAGACACCCCTCTGTACGCCCGCTTCACGAGCGCGCGCCGCGGCCAGGACGGGTCCGCGCCTACGCTCAAGCCGCTTGTCTCGGGGCCGCTCGTGCTCGGGCCTAAGAAACCTGCACAAGCTCCGGTCCCGGTACCAGCATCCGTGCCAGCGCCGATCGCGCCTCCGTTGCAGCAGCAGAAGAGCTCGGACAGCCGGAAGGAGCGGGAGAGGGAGCGGGAGCGGGAGCGGGAGCGGGAGCGGGAGCGGGAGCGGGAGAAGGAGCGGAGGCGAGATGGCGAGAAAGCAGGCCCTAGCGGAGCGCAGAGGCACGAAGAGGCACAGGCACAGCAGGCGAAGGGAGGGGGACGTGAGGAGGAGGCCAGAGACGCGCGGCGGAAAGATGGAGAGGATGGCGGCGGCGGCGTGGACAAGCAGCAGGTGCGCCGCATGCCGAGCGACGGCACTGCGCTCTCCGCAGGGAGCGGCGGCGCAGGACGGCACGGGACGCGCGTGGACGGCGAGCGCGTCTTGCTCCCCGCGCGGAAGGTGACACAGAAGAGGGCGGGCACCGCCCAGGACGAGGAGAAGGAGAAGGTGGCGGAGAGGAGCGCGAAGAGCAGCGAAGGCGCAGATTCACCGTCAGACATCAGCGAGCGCGTGCTGCTGCCCGCGCGGAAAGTGGCGCAGCAAAGGACGGGCGCAAGCAGTCCCAGCGTGCAAGACGAGAAGAGGCGGGCGGACTCGCCCTCGACTTCCAGTTCCAGGAGAGACGTCGGTGACGAGGCCCGCGCCGTCGGCGAACGCGTGCTTCTGCCCGCGCGGAAGGTGACGCGCAAGAGGGTCCCCGTCGACGCCCTCGAAGGCGCAGCAAGTTCGTCTTCCTCCTCGAGCGCCCGGCCAACGGCGGCCGCGCCCGCGCTCGCACCCGGCTCGTCGTCGTCATCCTCGTCGGCCCGGCCCACTGAACTATCGAAGGCGCGGCCGGGTGCTGTCGAACGTGCGCGCATTCACGCAAGCTCTGGCTCACCTCAGCCTGTCGCATTTCCGGCGGGTTCGCTATCTTCGTCTTCGTCTTCTCCTGGTGCCGCATCCCCCGGGGTTTCCGCGGCGGCGGCGCGGGTCGCGGTCGTGGTCGTCGACTCGGAGGGCGGCGAAGACCAGTTCTCGACGCCGAAACGTGCGCGCATGCACACGCTCGCGACGACAACGGTGCGCCCGCCAACGAGCCCGAGCCCGGTTACCTCGGAGCGGCATCAAGGAGAGTCGTCGGTGGCGAAGTCAAAGTCAAAGTCAAAGTCGACAGAAGCGCCGAACCGCGCCGAGGCACAAATTCAGAATGAAAATGAAGCTGAAGGTGCCGCCTCCGCCGCCGTTCCTGCCGCGCCGCCGAGGGCCCCCGCGCCGAGCACGAATAGTGACCCGAGTCTGACATCACAACCCTCGACCTCGACGAGCGCGACGGCAGCGAGCGGCGCGCCGCCTCGGCGGAGGAAGTACTCGCTGCGCGCCGCGTTCGGGCTGCCCGACCCGCCCCCACGCAATGCCACCGGTACCGACTCCGAGCCAAGTGCGAACGCAGGGAACAATCCGAGTACGAGTGCGAGCCATACGAAGGTGAGTCGACAGGTTTTGCTTGGGTGCATGGGGCGGGGTAGAAATAGCAGGCCGGGGCGTGCCTGTCGCGTCGGGCATTACGTCTGCGGAGGTGCAGGTTGTTTAATGAGGCCGCGGTGCCGGGGCGCGGCCGGGGGCGTGCATGACGTCTTGATCGCCCGGCCCCGTGCAGCGGAAATAAAGGGGCCTGCAGGCTCGCGCGCGGTCGCGGCTGCAGACAGCCCAAGCCCAGTCTACGAAACCTTGCCCGTCGCACTCTCGCACGGCGGCGGAGCACGCGGCGACGGACATACCGCGGCAGGCAGCGGCGCACGTTTCGGGCGGTCACGTGGGCGCGTCGCGAAGAGAAGCAGAACGCGCGCGATCGCCATTTAAGCTCGCCCCCTTCCCATCTCCGCGTCCCCCCTTCCCACTGGCCTCGCCCCCTTTGCGCGTCCTTGTATTTAGCCCGGCCCTTGTGCTGACCGCGCGTGGCGACTACAGCCCCCGACTACCTCCTCCTCGTCTTCGTCTCGCCCGCATCCTCTTTCGTCTGTCTCGTCACCACCACCACCACCGCCAGACGGCCTCGCACAGGAGCCTCCAGCGCCGCAACCGCGCGCGCAAGTAGCCGAGCCGGGCAGCGAAGCACGCCAGGTGAGTGTTCGTGCCTTGTGCGGCGCGTCCGGCGACGCGCCGTAGTCGGCTCCGGTGCGTTCGATCGCTGACGGTGACGCGTCCAGGGCGTCCTCCATTCCTCGCTCTCCCCCTCGCTCTCCCCCTCCCCTTCCCCTTCCCCCTCGCCTGCTCCGCGCGACCAGCGCCTCGGCCGCGCGCCTGCCCCTGAGTCGCTGCTGCAGCTGCAGTCGCTCCATCTCAGCGGCTTCAACTTCCCCCTCGACGCGCTCCTCGCGGCCGACCGCGAGTCTGCGTTCGTCGACGCCAGCACCGACGCCCCGCCCCCTGTCCCATCCCTCCCTGCGGCGGTGATTGACGTGCACCCGCCGAGCCCGGAACTATCACCAGCCCGCGTGAGTGACATCCCAGCAGAGCCTGAGCAGCCTTCTGCATCTTCCTCGTCCAATCCGCCTGTCCCGCCTGCCGGTCACGCCGAACGCGCCGCGAAGCAGATTGCATCGTCTTCTCCCGTTCAGCACGAGTCAAAACCCGTCGAGAGGCAGAAGTCGCCCGTTGCTGTCACCTTCGATATCCCCGCACGCCCCGCGCCGATCCCGTTGCAGCCCCCTCCGCCCTCCCAGCAGCCCCGGCAGCACCAGCACCAGCACAGTCGACAGCCATCACAGCGAAGAGCGGCGCCGAAGGCAACGCCGCCTACGGTGACAGCTACAGAGAGTGGGCAGAAGCTCGACAAGTACATTCCCCGCACGATTGATCTCGATCACAGCCTGGTGCCCCCCGAATCGGACACCCGCTATCCTGTCACGCGCAGACGCTCGCCGACGAGCACCTCTGCGCCTAAACCGGCGTCCTCTAAACCCAAAAGGCCGGCCCCCTCCCCCGCCGCCAGTACCCCGGACATGCCCCGCCAGATGTCGCCCCCGCGCGCGGACTACCCGCCCACCCAGCGCGGCCCCGTCCAGGGCCGCCCGCTCATCTTCGCCGCCATGGCCGCCGCCGAGGCCGAGGCGGAGATCATCGACCCCAAGGCGTGGATGGCCGTCGCCACCCTCGAGCCCACGCACACGCCCGATATGCACCTCCCCAGCCCGGAACGCCCTGCGCTCGCCGAGCACAGCGACGGCTCGAGCCAGTTCGTGAACGGCTACCCGACGCCCCGCTCGACGTCCCCCAAGTCCCTCGAGCCGCGGGAGCGGGAGCGGGAGCGGGAGCGGGATGGCGCGGGGAAGCAGGCCCAGGACACGTCCGGGGTGGATCGGAGCGTCGCCGTGGATTCCATGCATGCGGGCGAGGTGGCTGCGCGCCGCCCTTCTCCCCCGCACTCGCATAGCCCGCCTTCCGTGCCTGCGGGCCTCCCTACCCCCACGGAGCCGGAGCCACGCCCGCGGGCGAGGAAGCTCAGCAAGTCCCGGCCACGCCTCACGCGCGGCGCCCCCGACGCTTCGCAGCAGGCCCCCCAGTCACAGAAACCGCAGGCGCAAGCTCAAGCTCAGGTCAAGCCGAGCACGCTCGGAGCGAAGCCGCCCACGCCCGTCGAGGACCCGCCCCCGCCTCCGCGCACGCACGCGCCCTCGTCGCGGCAGCCTTCGCAGCCCCAGCCGCACGCCCACCCCGCTTCCGCGCATGGAGGCGCGGTGGTGCACGCGCCCGCGCCAGTGTCCGCCGCGGCGGACGCGCTCGGCTCGCCCATTCAGCTGAGGGCGGAGAAGGCGCTGCCCGAGCGCCGGAGCGCAGAGGCTATACGCTCGCCCCCGCCGCGGGTCATCTCGTCCGAGTCCCCCGTCCCCCGCCGCCCCGTGAAGATGCTCACCGAGCGCCAGATGGAGAAGCTGAGCGCGACGAAGGGCTTTGCGCACGGCCCGGGCACGACGACCTCGGGCTCGCCTGGCGGGTTTGCGCCTGCGCCTGCGCCGGTTGCGAAGAGGAGGCATGAGCAGCCTGTGTCGGTGAGTAGCCCTCCCCAACAGGCCAGGTCACTCCCTAGGCAGCATGCTGCTGCGCCGGAAGAGACGAGGACACCTAGGACTCGATCGAGCGAAGACCCTTCATCAGTTGCCAGCCCTCCCCAGGTCAGATCCCCACTGCCGCAGTCTCCTCCCCACAGACCCGTCTCCCCGGAAGAATACGCTAATGCCCGTACGCGGCGACGGGGACAGGCTCTGGAGAAGTCCCGCCCGGAAGGAATCGAGAGCGTCGCACCAGCTGTCGACCCCACCCCAGACCCCGCACTCGACGCGCTAGCACAAGACGACGAATCTGCCGCGGAGCCCGAGGAACCGAAGGAACCGACGTACTACCCGATCGATAAACACGTCGCGGACCCCGCCCTGCTTGAGCAACTAGTCGGGTACCTCTCGTTCAGCGAGTGGCTCGCGCTGTCCAGCACGAGCAAGGCGATCCGTACGCGGCTGCATGACGACCGCGAGCTCACCGAACTCGTGCTCGAGCGGTACTTGCGCACGGTCGGCTACGCGCGCTGGGCGTTCGCGGAGCCAGAGCCCCTCTCGCTTACTCTCACGGTACGTTCACCTGTTTATACATCTGGCTGACATGGGTGGACTGACGCGCGCCTCTTCATCGTACAGGACCTGAACGCATACATGTACGGAGTCTCGCTCCCCGCACACCTCTTCGCGCGCCACGCCGAGACGTACCTCCAGGCCGAGAACCGCGACCGCAACCGCAGGCTGCGCGCGCTCGTCAGCTCCCTACAGGCCGCGTGCCGCTCCTACACCCGCGTCGTCCTGCGCCTGCGCGCCCAAGCCGAGGCGGAGGCGCGCGCCCACGCGTCCGCCGCCGCATCGCCGACGAGCCCACAGAGCGCACGTCGCGGCCTCCCGTCCGTGAAGTCCACCACGTCGATCAACAACGTGCCCGCCGCTGCCGCGAAGAAGAGCTTCTCGCGGAGCTCGAGCCGCGCGCCGTCGCCCACGTCGTCCTGGGGCCCTTCGTACGGCCACGGCCGCGCGCCGTCGCTCCCCGGGGCGGCGTCGATCAGTGGACATGGCGCGGGGAGTGCGATCTTCCACTCGCCCTTGTTCCGCCTGCGACGCGCGCCGCTGCTGCAGGTGTTCGTGCCGTCCCCGGACGGGGAGTGGCTGTCGGACGCGAGTGTGCTCGAGTGCGAGAAGGAGCTGAAGCGCGCGGGCGTCGTGAACCTGCTGCGCCCGGGCGACGTGGTGTGGGACACCGCGGTCGGGGATGAAGGGAACCTCGGGCGGATGGTCTGGGACGGAGGGTATCTCATCGTGCGTTTCACGTTTCATCGTTCGTTCCGCTACGGAGCGCCTTACGCGCTCCGCTCCCGCGCCACTCGCCAGACATCGTGCTTACCAGAATGGGTTTGGTTTGGCAGGACCTGGACTACACGTACTCGCGCGCGGGCGACCTGCCGCGGTACCTGCCGACGCTCGCGTTCCCGCCGTCGTACTTCCACCGCGTCGTGCGCACGATGGGGAACGGGAACCCGGTCTGCCACATCGACGTCGCGCCGTGGGGCGAGGAGATCGCCGCGAACCTGCAGCTGCTCCAGGACCGCATGAAGGCCGAGACGTGCGTCTTTCCCTTCCCCCCCCCCCTCCCCCCCTCTCACCCCACACCCCTACCCCCCACCCCCTCAGCGCTTCTCCTGACAAGTTCTGACTATATTTCCCTTTGACTGCAGGCCTCAAGGCGGCCACCACATGGTCGTGCGCTGGGTGCACCGCTCGTCGTTCACGATCCGCCCCGCGGCGGGCGGGCAGCCGCCCCGGCTCGCCGTCCCGCGCGACGTCGGGCCCGGCCCCGGCCCCGGCGGCGCGTGGTTTGCGGACCCGGGCTGGTTCGGCACCGTCGTCGTCGAGGCCGAGGGCACGAACGAGGGCCTCGCGGACCTCCAGGCGCGCTGCCGCGGCGCGTTCCCGCCGCGCGCGGGTGGCGCGCCGTTGAGCCCGGAACGTGCCGCGCGCGCGGAGGCGCAGCGGAGTGTGTTTAGGATCCTGCGGGAGAAAAGGTGCGTGGCTCGCGGGAGCGTGTTTGAGTGTGGAGCTGGGACTGACGCGCAGTCAATGTAGCCGGCCTGGAGAGATATGGATCAGAACAGTGACTGAGAAGGAGCGGCTTCTGCCGCCGTAGCCGCCAGCTTGGCCTCGTGTCGCGCGTGGCCCACACTTCTGAACCACAAAGACGTTCGAAGAACACGCTCCCCGCCATGCTGTGTGGTTGTAGTGGCATATCTCGTGTTGTGACCTGTGCACGTCCTCGTGCTCCCCTTGTTCTCGAGCCGCGCCTTGCGCGCCTGTGGGCGCCTCGCCCCGGCGCTCTGCCTCGTTTAAGTTATCCTGGTATTTCTCGTGCTGTGTGAGCGTCCATGTCTGTACTGTAGAATATGCGTGTGTGTAATGAAATCTCCGGTGCCGGATCTGTGAAACACGAAGGTGGCGACGCCTCCGTGCGCTGATAGGCTTGGCCAGTGGATCGCGGATTCGCACCGCTACTGCGTCGTGCAAGTGTCGTTCTAGAACCGGTGTTGTCTGTGTGGTTGGGCTTCGCGGGTGGACGGATTTCGATGCGCCCCTGGAGGCGAGCGCCCCCGCCGCGGGCGGCAGTCAAGCTTTGGTGTGCATCAACGACTGTATCGGATCTCATGGATTTCATACAAGGGAGACACATAGACTGGTAGCGAAACTGAATCCCCCCCACCCGCGTGATCCTCCCCCCTCCCCCGCTCTCGGCTATCTCTCCGGCGTCCTTCGCAATCCCCACCGGCAACTCCCTTCCTAACACGGCTCACTCCCCAGCGACGTACTGCGACCTCCTTCTTCGGCTAACGCTCTAGCGGGATCTTATTCTCATCCGGCAGCGACTCCGGCAACGAAGGCGTTCATCCCGTCGAGCATCTGGAGCATCTGCGGCAGCAAGGCCGCGGCGACAAGCTGGAGGCAGAACTCGAGCTGGCGGGTGCGGAGAACCATGTCATCCACCTGCATGCCCGAAGCGACGTCTACAGCGCAGCCCAGCGTTGATTAGTATTCTGTGTGCCCGCTCAAAAAAATCAGAGGAGCGACTGACTGGTGACATTGAGGGGCATGGTGTCCAAGTCATCGTCCGCTTCGGTGTACATGACCTCGGCGCAGGTGACGCGAACGATGCTGCAGTGCAAAAAGTTCGTCAGTGTACGCCTGTAGACCCCGGCATGTGGGGCGGCCAGCAGCGGGAGGGCTTACGTGGGGTTTCCCTGGAGCCTGTCTGGGATGCGGTTGAGCTGGACGGGGGTGCCGGCGCGCAACTGCCCGTTGCCGTTGCCGACGAGGGCCGCGGCGCTCCCGTCGAGCGCAACCCAGGCAAAGCCCTGGCCGTCGAGGACCAAGGCCTCCTTGCCAACCCCAGCACCGTCACGGATGAAGAGGATGCGGACGACTGGCTTGGCGGTGCGGATGGCATCGTCCGTGGCGTCGCGGAGGCGGGCGCAGGCGTTGGCGGTGAGCTGGATGGGCATGTCGATGTCGGTGGATAGCAGATACAACTGGTGGTGTTGTGTGCTCCTCCCACACTTTTTCGCAGATGATTTATACCTCCTGGGACTTGGAGGAGGCGTCTCTGAGCGTGCACCACTGCCCGACATCCGTCCCCATTCCAGGCATGCTTGGAAGGGCGCTGACGGGTGGTTGAGGCGGCAGATGGGGCAGAGGAGCGTGCCATAACGCGGCGCCAGCTGGGAGGCGCGGACAATGCGTTGCGGGCGCCCGAGGAGAAGGGCGTTGGCACACAGCAGGCGCTGTGTCTCCGCCCTCCCGCCAGCTGAGTTGGAGAAGGTGGACGCACTGGTGCTGTCAGGGCGTTCCGGACCCAGGACACGTTTCACGCCGGATCACGGATTGACGTGTTCAGCCCCGAAAGCAGCCTGGAGCGGGGTTCCGCTGGGGCGTTCCGAACTCCCCGGTGTTCAGGAAATTCTGTGCAGTATTTCGGAGGGCACGGGGAGGGTTCATGTCTGTGTGCGGTGGTCATGAGTGGGTACAAAGGCGCAGCGCGCGCCGTTCCAGACTCACCTCGCCATTTGCGCCCGGGCGCTGCGCGCTCTGTGCGGTTTGACAGTCGGTCGCCGTTGAAAGTCGATGGACGTCCGTGCAGCATGGCGCACCGCCAGGCGCACGACGCTGGGGCGCGTTTGGGCGCGAGTCCCGCATGCCGGATAACTCAGGGTCCTCCGCGGCGCGCTTTGTGGTGTCGTCTCCATGACCATAGCAGAGGCCTGGAGGCTCATCCCTGTCACACCCTGCGGTCTTCAGTGTAAGATGCCTGTCGCTCACAACTACGGGAGGGCACTTGCAAATTGGGAGTGCTTGTGTTGTTCATGCGGACCCTTTTGGCGGAGTCTCGAGCTTGAAAGGCGTGCGGACAGCGCCCTTTAATGCTGGGTGGACTGGTTAGCGGAGTGGCGTCGGCGTCATCAGTCGCCCCAAGATACGCCCCCGAACGCGAGCGGGGGTGCTCGCTCATTTCGTGCGGGGTCGAAGCCTGCCTCGCCTACTGGCAAGGGCGTCTCGGCGGCCCATAGCGTACTCCCGGTACTAGACTGCGGTCGGCGCTGGTCCTTCAAGGAAATTCTGCCGCAGAAGACACAAAGCGCTGCGAGTAGGGGCGGAGATAACGTTGTCGTCGTGTGGGCACCCTGTAGACGGGGACGACGAGCTCCCGAGGGCCGAACGAGTCGGACGTTCTGGTGGCAGGTGGTTGAATGTATTGGCGACCACTGAGATCTGGAGCGAGCTATGGAAGGCTCAGAACACGTTCATCTGCAGCCTTCGCAAGCTCTGCAGCACGAGTGTACGACGCACGTACGTACTCGTTCGAGAGAAACGCGATTGCCATCCCCGGCGGGGGGCTGTCCCTATCCGCTGGCGGACATCGGGAAAACTGTGAAGGTGCCGACTTCAGTGTCCGCAAAGTTGGCATCCGTATTGACTGACCAGCGAGCATGCAAGGTATCCTGGAAAACCCGGTGATAACAGTACGAGCACGAGCGTGGCGAATTCAAGCGCGTCGGGCCGTCGGGCGACGATGATGGCGGGATTGAGCTGAGCTGAGGTCGCTTACACCGCTTTGTGGGTCCAACGAGCGCCCGATGGTTATTCGGCTTGCCCGTTCAAGTTCGTGAACACAACCTTCATGAACCCATCTCCGCCTCAGGGACGTGCGTAGCCCCGAGCCAGAGTACGGCTCTCATCTCATCTCTAGCATTCCATGTCAGTTAGGGCTTTGATTCACGCCAAGTCGTTCAATGCGAAGTACAAGGGGTCGATGATATTCCGGATTCTGTTTTGATTGACGTAGTACTTGCACCTAGAGAGGGGGCTCGATTGCCGACGATGGTATGCGCGAGAAACTGACCGCGTGCTTTGCGTTCCATTCATGCCACTGCCGTTGCAATCCTACACAGCCAGGCATTCCTGCTCAGCGTGCCTGCACACGATCCGATCCTGCGGTGGGGATCTCGAGATCCAGGGGCGCTGTCGCAAAAATACATAGGTGCCATTGTCAAAGCGAGATTGTGCGAGTTGTGTACAGTTTGATGTCAAATCTTCATCCAGGAGAGAGCAGCCACGACCAGGACCAGCAGCACCGTCCGCCCCGCGCATCGATTAGTAGCCGACGCTGATGAGGTAATCGGCGAGGCTCTCCACGACGGGTGTCGCTTCCGCCGCCTGAATAGGCGCGACGTACTCTGCGACAAGCACGGCCTGCTTCGTCTTCACGAGGATCACGCCGTCAGCCTGACAGGGACAGGGCGCGGGGGCGCGGTCAGCACTACGGCGTTGCGAGAGAGACTGGGGGGATGGGTACGCACCGCTTTCTTGCCGTAGATACTGCGTGTGTCCGCCCGGAGCGTGAAGAACTTCTGGCCAGCAGCGCGGATGCCGCTGGCCTGGATCGCGTCAGGCTTGTCGAACCCGGTCACGATCGCCTTCTGCTCCTCTGCGGAGAGCTATCGTCTAATTAGCGGAGTGAGCGCGATGAGACTGGGGGAGTGCGTACAGTGTAGCCCGGCGACGCTGCCCATACACCTCCAGCGAGGCCGATGATGGCAGCCTTGGAGACCTTGCCCGTTCCGATCAGGTTGGTGTCGACGTACGCTGTGCAGGTGTGGCGGCACGCGAGGAGAGACAATCCAGATGAGAACATGTCCGAACTACCTGTGCACGGCGCGAGCCTCACCTTGCCAGGACATTGTAGGGAACTAGAGAGTAGCGAGAGATCTAGGGAGAACGGAGGGCGAGCAGGGAGTCGAGAGATGAGGACGGATTGGGCGCGGACTGGACAAGTAACTGAGCGTTATGATCCTCCGTAGCCAATCGCGCGGAGATCGCCGCCAGATAACAATCCGTTATAAGGCGCCATTGCGATACTTATCGGCCAGAGTAAGACTTCAGACAAATCATCAAAGCTGACATACAAGCCGGAGCCTGTAGCAGGCGGTGAAAGTAGAGGGAGAGAGATGGCCGACAGCGTGTGGCAGCAGCCTGAGCCGGCAGCAAGGTGCGCATCACCACGCGTATAGGCGCCCTTAGCCGGAGGCGCATGCAAGAATCCCAGGAATTCGGCAAAGTAGTCACCAGGTATGGACGTCATAACAAACACTACAGTATGACCACCGCAAGGCAGCGGAATTACATGAGGACGTAATTTATGCACGAAATGTGGAACTGCCACTTGAATCAGAAACCCACGAGCGCGTTCGCTTGCGGCGCCAGGAGCGTGAAGGTCTGCGCGTTCGCCGACGGCACCTTCGTGAAGATGTCCAGCACGCTCGTCGCGTTCTTCACGTCCTGCAGCCCGCACCGCTCGACGAAGTCACCCGCGACCGCACCTCGCCTCCGTACATGCTCCACGAAGCCTTCCAATGGGCAGGACGCCCCCGGGCCACTGGCACACCCTGGCACGGGCACCACCGCATCGTTGATCTGTCCAGCCGAAACGCGAACATAAGCCTCCGCTCGGAACACAGACGTGCGCCCGGGCGCGACGTGTGAGACACAGAAAACATGCTCACCCTTATCCGTACGAACTTCTGCGCACGGGCGCTTGTACCAGGCGCCGCGACGACCTGCCCGGCGCTGTGGTGCACGGCAGAGGATCGCGCTTGCGGGTCGCAGGAGAGCCGCTCCAGCGCAACGTGCCCGAGGAAGGACACAAGGTAGGAGGAGCGGAACGTGCGACGCGCGTCTACACGCGTCGGCGAGAGCGGGTAGACGCCGTGCGCGTCGGACGTGTTCCAAATGCCTAGCGCGGCGACCACAGGTGGGAGGTTATTGTCGTGCTGGATGACGGGCGTGAGCGTCGGGGTGGACGGAAGGCGTTCGCGAGACGGATCACCGTGAAGCTCATGACTAGCGGAGGCGGAACAAATGCGCGCTCCGACAGAGTTGCATTTGCGCTGTCGCTCGCGCTCGCGTTCCGGGGAGATGCCAGCAGGTCGGTGACAGCTTGGAGCCAGGGGTATCCCACAGTAGCCGCAAAAGGGTTGCCTGGCCCGGATCTGTCATAGGGGAGGGAGGCATGCTCAGAGTTTGCTCCGAGCGGTGTTCCGCGCCGCGGCGCCAGACGCACCCGTAGTAGTAGTTGAGGTCATGCGCATACTCGTAGTCCTTCCACTCGTCCTCTAAGCAAATTGTCGCATCAGAGCTGCGGGGCGAGCGCGGGGCTAGACATGCCGTACCTTCAAAGATGTCGCAGAAGCGGGTGTCGCCATTGACTTCCGCCTGGAAGCCGCACAGGTCTTGCATTACCCCGACGTCGCTCGCATTCAACGCAAGGCCGTCTAGATAACGATTGATCCGGGCAGCGATCCTGCCCTGGTACGAGGCGCGGAATGTGGACGCCTTAGCGGAGGTGTCGCCTCCCTTGTATGCCGGACAGCCGCTCGACGGCGTCAGCGAATCCGCGAAGGTGTAGTTGACCGAATCCGGCATCGACACGACGATGCCCCGGTTTTCGGTTGGCGCCGTGAGGTAGTTTCCCTGCGAGAGATAACCCTGGAGGAAATAGGCGGCCGTGTCCACGACGCGCTGCTGTCCAGCCGCCCTGCGAGAAGTGAGGCGTCAGCGCTGTTCCCTGCGGCGCTACAGCGGCGCTTTAGCGCGATGCCACTGCTCACCAGATAGTGAAGTTATTGCCGCCGGGCGTAAAGCGGTAGCGCTTCCTGAGGTCCACCCCGAGACTGAACGCCTCGCCCGCGCCCGTGGACGACAGGTAGAGCGGCTCGTGCGGCGCGTCGTCTACGGGCGGCACCCAGGAGGGGAGAAACGCCAACGGGCCGCGAGCGGTGTAGGTAGCGTTCTGGAGTTTAGCGAAGAGCGCCTGCCAACCGGCGAACGAGCCAGGCTCGGGGAACCGTCTGGGTGTCAAGCAGGGTCAGCAGGTGGCAGCGCGGCGCCGGGATGAATGAGACGCACGAGCCATGCCGAACGATGTATGCCGCCTGCTCCACGATACATTGCGCGGGTGTGGACGACGGGACGTCGAACTGCGCGGGGGCGTCGAAGTAGGGCGAGGCTGGGCCGGAGTGGTGCAGGGGGTCGAAGCGCCCGTAGCACACGACTGCCAGAGCGGCGAGAACGAGGTTGAGCGTCAGCGCAGCCATCTTGACCCGACGCGGAGGAGTGAGAGCGTGTTGCCTACCTTATAAGAGCGTCGGGGAGGGCGCGGCGCGGGCCTGAGCGTCGCTTGAACTGTCCGCGGGTCATGCACGTTCGTCCCCTGGGTTCGCGTTCAGCGCGGTCAGGCACGGCCCGCAGGACGAAGCAGCGGGGGTCCCGCGACGTTCTGAAGAAGCGCACTACTACTGGCCGTAGTAGCCGGAGACCGACCGCCGGACCGCGTACCGATCGTCGGCATATCCTTCGCGACAACATTTCATCGTTTGGCAAGAACGCGATGTTGTGCCAGTCGCCCAGCGCTTACCCTGCACGTTCGTAGTCCAACATCCCACAGGGGTTCTCCTAGGAACGAGACGCTGTCAGGGTGAGCTCTTTCTCCTTAGGAAAGTACGCGTTCACGTACCTAGCAGCTGTTGTCCGATCCCGGGTCAATGATTTGCGGCTGCGGGGGACACACGCACCTATGTATCGTACAGCTCACTGGCCCTTCGGAGCAGCTGTCGTGGTAAGCTGAGAGTACAATATCGGGGTATAGATATAGCAGGATCCTAGAGTACAAGATACCATGTTGCAACCGAAAGCGTCGAATAGTAGGGAGCGTGCCGGGGAGGCCGTCTAGTCGGGTAGCTCCCATCCGTACATTTTTCCTGTGTCCTCTCCGTGATACAGAGATTCCCTGGGCGGAGATTGTCAGTATGTGTGAGGACGTCACAGCATCTATACACCCTTACCCAACGAATCTCAGAGCGGTGACACACGGAGCAGAATTCCTGAAGCGTCCCTCCGTCTTGACCTTCAGCGTCTTGAGCGTTACGAATTCCCATCGGGCCTTCTCCCCTGCGGGCGTAGAGTCTGTGTTCCATGTCCTTAGAGTGATAGTTCCATCCGGCCCGGCAGTAGCCATGAGATCGGTGTGTGCGTAGTCCCGTTCGAGGAAGGCAAGTGAAGTAACAGGCGGGTATAGTGGTGAGGGAGCAAGATCGGTGAGATCCAGACTCGCGATGGGCCGAGCGTTGATGGTATGTAGCCACAACCGTTGTCGTGAGCAGGTTGCAATATACCCCTAAGAGCAACCGTCAGCCGCAGAGCAAGGAACGAGATACAGTGGAACGTACTGTGCTCTCATTGACAGCAACCAGGTGGACCTCGTACGCCTCCCCGGAGCCGTGCCAGATTGAGCGCGTATATACGCCGCGGTTGAGGTCCCACAGGGCTGCGCTCCCGTCCTTGGATCCGCTCACGATCAACGACCATGCTCTCGACGCCGTCACAGCGGACACTGATGCAGTGTGGCCACGCATCTGATGCGTCAACTGCAGGGTCATCGGCTGGTCGCGGCTCTGGCTGTTTCGCGTGACGTGCCACAGGCGGACCATGTTGTCCGTCGATCCGGTGACGAGCGTGTCGGCGTCGGCGAACGTGGCGCACGAGCAGAAAGCAGATTCCACGACTTGCGAGACCTGGACATGGGAGG
Organism: Trametes villosa; assembly: GCA_002964805.2. NCBI lineage: Eukaryota > Fungi > Basidiomycota > Agaricomycetes > Polyporales > Polyporaceae > Trametes > Trametes villosa. Next base: position 161,068 of record PUDQ02000024.1, on the reverse strand, counting down.
TGAGTACCTCTTTCGCGCCGGTTGTCCGGGTATCTCACCTTGCGATCCACGACAACCTTCAGGGCGCCAATTGAGCCAGCGCTACTATCCCACATCACCGTCTCATGAGGGCGAGACGGGACGCATCGCATGCCGTCCCCGCAGGGCACTACTTGCTGTCCAATCAGGTCGAGCACAAGGTCACGAACCGGCTGGTCCTGTCCCAATTCTGAGCGGACACCGCTTCAGCATCGTGTTCAAAATTTGCTGATTTGATAAGCGCACCTTTCAGCGGCCGCGAGGTCTGAGTCAGGAGGTGGTAGTCTTCGGCAACTCCGTATATGATGCCCAGAGGGAGTGCCGAGTTTCCGTGCATGTTACGCAGGGGATGTGGTGCAGCGAAGATCTTGCGAGGAGTCTGTCCGACTGCGGAATGACGGGTCCTCAATACGCAGCTCGTAGGACGATATCCAGAACGGCTCACAGTTGTGGATGATGCCCACAGTCGCCTCACGCTCAAGATCGTCAGTGATCGCATCGAGGTCTAATACACGTCGTGAGGACCATATCTGAGCACACTGTAACAAGACGACGTACCGATAGCGCCCTCGTAACTCAATGGATGGAAGACGTTGTACGACTCCGGATCAGCTTGCTTGTAGCCCCAAATGAGATCGATCCATTGCGGCAAATGCTCGCTGACATAGTCGCTTTCGAGTGCCTAGACATAGAATGAGCAGGACTAAGACACGGGAATCCAAGAGCACCCTACCTTCCGGTTCAGGACGATGAAGAGAAGAGGGTCCTGCTTCGCCCACGGTGGTAGCTTGACATCGTGGATTTTCTCCCCGGTACCCTGCTGGACACCGAAGTCGAGGTTGGCGGAGTTCTCCAAGAATCTGAGGGATTAGGGGTTAGACTAGTTCATTTGAATATTTACTAGGCATACTCGGGAGCAGTGTAGAACTCCGGAATCAGCTCGCGAACATCACCGCGAATGTCTTGAGACGCTGAGGTGTAGGCTCTCTTCATGTCACTGTAAAGGCGTTCGTAAGCCTCAGATCGACATCTGGGGTTTACGACTTACATGAACAACCGATCGGGCAGGTCCCAGTCGCCTCCCTGTCCCAGAGTGATCGTCAGTAGAGCCGAAGGCACACCAAGGTAGCATATGCATCACCTGCAAGGTCTTGAACATATGCGTGAAGGGCTCCAAGCGAATCATGAAGTGGCAAACGATCATCGAAGAACTGAAGTGTGTCCCGTAATGGAAAGGCTTCTCCTCGACACTCATCAAGTTCTCGTAACGCGAGCGAGCAGCTTCTTGCCGTGCAGGGGTAAGCGCACCCATGGGCAAGCTCAAGCTGATGGGTGGTGAGGAGTATGAACTGCGCTGGCTAAACTTTTAGACGTACTCTCGGAATGTGGCAGGCGAAGACAAGTCAAGCGCGGGCGAGCTGTAGTCGCTCAGTACCCAAGCTGTGGGTTATCAGTCATGGAGACATACAAGAAAGGGCTTGCACTTACGGAACACAGGGTACTGTGTAGCGTCACTGGGTGTCCGCCCCGAGACTTGATTGAGTATGCTAAGGTACGTGAACTTCAAGGAAGTCAGACCTTTCCACACTGGCGCGATAATACGATCCAACGCACGTTCGAAATCTCTCGCGACTGCCACTTCCTCTGCGCAATAGAGAGCTCGTCTTGACTGAACCCTGACAGCATCTTCGCACTGAACGCCGCTGACAGCTTTGAGCTCAGACGGCCCACAAACGGTGACTTCATCGCGCCTGGAGTCGTCGGATCTGGTCCCATTCGGCCGATGATATGGGACAGTCGATTGGTGATCGCCTGCCGCTGTTTGCGATCGACAAACACGACGAGGAGGGACCTGCTGTCTCGGAAGTAGATCTCGAGTCTTCACACGAATGTATGAGCAACGCGACGCCTCGCCGCGAAGATGCTAGGTGCACTCACGCGACATCACGGAACAGGAATGTGCGGTCGCTGCAGCTCATGATTTGATCGTGCGGCCTATGGTCGTTGTCAGTCAGGGTAGAGCTATTAGCTCATAGGCAAGATCCTTACCACCGCTGGGCTCGTTGATGACTGTCAAGATCAATGATGCTACCGGGGACGAAAAACAATTTCCGCGGGGCATCGTGGGCGTCGATAACCTCGCCGTCGTCGTTCTCTACCAAACCATCCAGTAGGTAGAGATGAGACTTCCCGAAGATCAGGAGTCCAGCTGTTGTAAGGTCAGTCATTATTCGGTTTCATTAGCGTGTGGCGCTTACGAGACGAATCGACTCCGGAAATCCTCGCTACCGTCTTCACGGCTTCGATGACATCTCCGGGTTCGAGCTCATGCCTAACGCGGCGGTGCTTGTCGTCCACGATCTCTTCCCCAAGCTGGTCTGCAAGTGCAAGGAAGCTGAGCGTCGCACCTACATGTTAACTGCGAAATAGCTCACCATCGACGTCAGTGGACGACAGCTCGTACGATTCGGACCAGGGAGGTACTTCGATCTGCATGATAGAACGCGTATCGACATCCAGCTCCTGCACGTCACCAATTCCCTGATTAGGATCGACCTTTGAGCTCGGTAGCTTATCATCATCGGGCTCCAGTCGTTTCCTGCAAAGCGTCAACACCGGCAAAGGAATCGCCACGCTGTATGCACGGACCTGACTCGGTAAGGCCCTTCGGTCTCGTCGAGACGCCAGAGGGGAGTGGAATCCGGCTGAGCCCACAGCCCACGCTCGGTTGTCAGTACTGTCGACCATTCTGTCAGCGAGGCTACTTGTCTGTGGTGCTCGCGTCTAGATGTAATATCAGCACATGTGCCGGCACACGAGCATATGCAGGCACTTACAGATCCAACACAGTCTTGCGCAGTCTCTTCTTCTCAGTGGCCACGACTGACTGGCGCCATTCACGGATGCGGATGACGGACCGCTTCACAGCGCTCTCCCCGAGTTGCATGCTGAGACGCACCGACGCCATTCGCCGTCGGCGAGACTTGGTACCGACTACCGCGCCCGGATCGATGCTCGTCTCCTGCGACGCGCGAGGGTTGAGAACAGCCTCGGCGGCTTGCAGGACTTCCATGATCTGTAACAAGATGAAGCCGAGCACTATCTCTGTGAGACTCGAGCTCACCTCCTGTTTCTGCGAGACCGCAACCGCGTTGTCGAGCGCAATGCTAAGGCCTAGGTGGGACAACTTCTCGAGGACGCGCACGGTGCCCTGGTCGATCTCCGTCGCATGCGTGACGGACGTCGCAAACATCTTGTATGCGTCGATGAACGCTTGTGTGACTGCGTGCGACCTGAAGACTTCGCGGAAAGTCGGGCTAGCGGAATGCGTGTCAATGAGCGCCTCTAATAGATGCTCAACCGTCGACGTAGATGTCGCGCGAACTGAGTAGACGGGTGAACTACTTGGTTAGAGAACATGAAAGTATGGCAACTGATGCGTACCTTGAGGGTCCTCGGCAACGCGACTGGAGTCCAACGCCATCTTGAGGCTAGAGAAGATCGCTGGGACTATGTACGGGCATACAACGGCAGGAATAATCTCCCTCTTATCCCGACTTCGTCCAAGGAGCACGTCGAACGCCGCATCCTGCACTTGTGGGTCCCACCCGTACGGTAGGATCAGCTTCAACACGTTCCACCCGCTCACGAGCTCGAACTTCCGGTTAAACGACGTAGACATTCCCAGAGCGATCGAGATGAGCCGGAGTACAAGCGTCGCCGTGATGGGTGCCGGGCGGTCGCCGAGGAGCAGGAGGCAGATGCGAGTGAGCGGCAACGCAGCAGTGAACTTGTTGAACATGGTCGGGTTGTCAAGGATCGCCACGAGCATCTTGAAGACCTGCTCTGCCTTGTACTGGGCATGTTGGTGATCTATTCGCGACATCATAGAGCGAGGCGAGCTATTGCCGTTGGCGGAACTCGCTGTAAAACGGTGAGCACCATGGGCACGGATAACTGAGAATGATACGTACTATCGTGTAGATTCGCAGCAAGGTAAGAGACAATAGGTCTGATAGCCTCGTCGATGGAGAAATTCGCCTCTGCGACGACGCGGAGTGTGTCCAGCAAGAAAGGCAACATGTCCTGGGCATACCAGTCTGTCTGGAGTACGAAGAGGAGTTTGCGGACCACTCCCATCTTGGCCAGGCGCTGCTTGCTGTTGAACCGCTTGTGCCTGCTAGTGTCCAAGAGAGTCACGAAGTGCTCGAGGTGCACTAGCTGGATCTCATGACGGGTACGAGACCAGAGCTGGAAATCGAGAGCGATAGCGCGGTATGCGACGGTGTTTACGATTGTTGAGTGGCTGTGGGATGTTCAGAGGTTGCTTAAGGGCCATGTATGCGCGGCGACTCACTCGGGTGACTTGAAGTTCATACCAAGAAACTCGAAGAGGGTCTCAAAGCCGGTCATGTTGATGAGCTGACACTTCTTGCGTAGGATGTCCGCCAAGATGTCGTAACCGCCTGTACAAAGGATAAGCCTCAGTCGTTCATATCAACCAGCCTTCGCTTACGCAGGCGTTCCATGTCCTCTGAGTTCTGCCAGCCATTGCGCAAGCCGTCAGTCAAGACGCCGAGAGCACGAGACACCTCATGGGGATTCTGGATAATATGAGCAAGCGCATCGCTCCAAGACGTTGAAGCCAACCTACGCTCGCGAGTTGCACAAGGCGCAACGACACTGCTGCACCACCGATCTCCCACATGGCGAGGTCCAAGCCATTACATCGCGCAACGAACACGTCCCCATCCATCGTCGCGTCGTTCAGGTCGCCCGTGCTCTTATCCTCGAACCTGGTGGTTGCGGGCGCCACAGAGAATATGATGCTAGACTCGCTGATACCCACGCCATTCTTGAACGAGTGAATCAGGTTCTTCACATCGGCCGCTGCCCCGCGCTGTTCTGCTCGGCCGTAGAGATGGATGTTCAGCGCTGTCGCGGCCTCGTACGTCAGGAAACGTATCAGGTCCGCGGCTTGGAAACGTGCGACGTAGCGCGGGCCCAGGTCGTGAATGAAGCGCGGTAGCTCATCCGCTGTACATGCGTCAGTATCATTCGGGCGAGTAACTCGCTTGTGCCCACTTACGTAGGGGGAAAGATAGGAGGTAGGCGGAAGCAAGGCACCAATTGAGGCATGCGCCGGTAGAGCTGTCGCCGATAGTGTAGGGACGGTCATTACCGTTCGCATCACCTCTTGGGTATGCCCAATTCACAGAATCTGCCAGAGCACCGTCGATGAAGAGTCCTGCAAAACATTACATGAGAAAGAGCCGCATACAAGCGGACGACAGGACGCACGGATCGTTGGCTTGGAGTTGCGGTGAGGGTAATGCACCACCGTGAGGTGCGTCCAACGACCCCTCGCGAGGTGCGCCTTGAGAACTGTAGGCTCCTTGTTCCCAGTGCTCCCGCAATTCAGCGAGCCGTCCGGGCGGAGTTTCAACGAGAAGAGCGTGCGGTCGCCACCAGAGATCGAGAATATGTTGTGCTCCTTATCCCGAGGGACCTGCTCTATCCAAAGCCACACCTACGCATAATTCGTCACCAGGAAGCCCAAGTTATGCCTCAAGTTGCCTACCATGAATGTGAATCCGGTGGAGGGCAGTGCCCTTGAGGCCGTCTTGGTGACGCGCACCGCAGCGGGAGACTCCAAGGAAAAGTGTTCCGGCCACTTCACCTTCATTCCCGCACGGAGGACCTCCAGGACATCCGGGTCCAGCGTCTCGTTCTTGCGTATTGCGCGTTGGAACATGAGCCTCGCATCCTCCGTCCGGACGTTGTGGTCCAGTAGTCGCCGAAGGAGCTTCTGCACAACCTGCCGCTCGTTCTTGGGTAGCACCGTCGGAGAACATAGCCGTACAAACAGCGTCCTCTCCAAGCCAAGGCTACTCAACACGCACTGGTTCCTGTGTTTGTGCAAGGTGAGCCGTTCCAGCAGTTTGATTCCCATGTACCGCAGCAGAGCGTTGTCCTGCCTGGGTCGTGTGACCGCATCGTAGAGCACGCGGAGGGCTTCGGGGACATGGATGAGCCCGAGCTGAGGGGAGAACTCTGAGAACTTGCGGTCCACGGCTGCGTAGTCGGCCCCAGTAATGTGCAAGAAGAACCGGTTCCATGCGAAGTTGTGTAGGGCGAGGCAGGTTAGGAAGCTGACGGTCTGCTTGACTGTCCGGGGATCAGACACGAGAGCAAGGGTGGCTTGCGCGAAGGATTCGAGCCCGACCGCGGTCTGCGCTGCGTGTTAGCGCGTTTCACGCGCATATATGCACCGCGGCACGCACCCTGAAGTATTCCGCATTCTCGTTGTGCTTGTGCAGGGCCTCCGAGAGAATGACGAAGACCAGACGCGTCGCTTCAAGCAGTTCTGAGCTCGCGGCCTCCTCCCGCGTCTCCTTGGAGAACGTTGGGTGTATGGTAGAGAGCACGCTCATGAGCACAAGGAAGCCGTCCATCTCCCTGAATACGTCCTTCGTGCACGCATCCTGGAGCATTATCTTGTGGATTTCGGACAGAACCTACACCAAAGTCATGTCATGACATGAGCTGCGGGTTGTGACGGACGTACCTCTATTCGTTCTGCCAAGCTGTCCGCCGTCTTCAGCCTCTCCGTAGCGTTCCGCATAAGTTCAACAAGGACATCCCGCGCAAAGTCCTCCGGGTCCAGCTCATCAGACTCCTCGGGTGCCTCTTGGCTATGGCGCGGCGAGAGAGGGGACGGAAGCGAGAACCGGGCACTGAGCGGAGTAAACAGTGTCCGAAACATGTCGTGAGCAAGAGTCTGAGGAAGCTACCAGAGTCCCAGAATTCAGAAAGTCGTGAGCATTGCTGTCGAGGTTGAAGGAGAGGTTAGGCGGGTAGTTGATCGTCCTCACTTCAGCCACCGGCGCATGTCCATCACATCTACGCGATTCCGGCGGCGTCCCTGATACTCAACATGCACTACCTAGGCATTGCGACAATTAAGTATCGTCTGTGCTGGCCCGAAGCAACGTAGCTAGACATGATGAGTTGCGTGTACATTGAGGGATGCCTAGCAGCGGGAACTGGCAGCGTGAATGCCGACTGGGCCCGTGCTCAAGGTCGCCATGTACAGAGGCGCCAACATCTCTCTCTTGCACCCTCACCTCGACTTGTTTTGTCTCACCACTGGCTGGTTTCTCTGCAACAATCTCGCTCACCATACATCTGGCTGGCTGGTTCTTTGGCAACAATCTCGCTCACCATACATCTGGCTGACCTTGTGGCTCTTATTCTATAACGGCTAATTCTAGAAGAGGGATGCTTCGTCATCTGGTCCTATCGGCTCTGCTCTGCACTAACTGGGTCTCTGCTGGGATCTATGGGACCTATCCTATCGGTGATACTGTTCTCAGCGCTGGTCGGGTGGCTACCGTTCAGTGGACAAATGACCACAATCTCCCCTCGCTCGCGGAAATGGGCCCCGTAGACATAGACCTATACGTTGGGGAGGTGAGATATCATCTATCAACCACCACAGCACGTTATGTTGAGTCATGACTTATTCCCAGAGCTTCGTGACAACCCTGGCGGAACAAGTCGACCCGGCGAGTCGTTCAGTCGACGTCTGGATATCACCGTCATTGAGGCACAACGGCTCAGACTAGTGAGTTCAACAATACATATATGCGGCTCGGCCCATGCTCACGCTCAGCAGCCATATGCGTTTCATCTGCCAGCATCCGAAAGTCACTGTCTACACCGCCGACTTTACCATCACTGATATGGCGAACATCTACCCCCTTGATGGCCTGACGATTGATGAACACAACGAAGACGCGCCGACCGTCACCTACATCACTCCTGCGCTCACACTAGTGCTCCCGGACGCAACCATCGTGTCTATGCTGAAGCCCACCTTCGTCACCATCCGCCCCTCGGCGACCGCACCCCCACTGTCGATAGAAGAGGACGACTGGCCGACCGGTCCCCAGGCGGACGCCGCGGTAGCGGCTCTTGGCAAGCGTCCGACTCTGGACATGGAGCTCTTCAAGTTCCGGCTCGTCTTCGTCTTCTGGCCGGTCTTGGTCGGTATAACTATGGCTCTGTGAGGGGGTCGCATACAGGCTGCTCTGATTGGCTGGTTCCATTCTGGCTCCGTGATGACCGTGTACTTACCTCTAGATGTGTTTGACGTGTAGCTTTGTCGTGTCTGTGTCTATGTAAACATATCCTTATACCCAGGGCAGCCGTGAAAGGCCTTGAATACGTCCACCAGAACGGAATAACCGAACGGTGATTCGTTGGATCCGAGAGAGTTGAGTACTTCGGATTGATATAGGCGCCCGTCGGTGCAGTGCGCCGATGCTAAGTGCATGCCAAAAGCGGACTCCGCTCGTCATCACCCTCCACGTCGCCGAGCTCGACCTCACCCTCTCCTTCCTTCCTTTCCACCACCACGAGCGACGTCTAGCAGGCCTCTTCAACGATGCACAGGCTCGCTCGTCTCCCTCGCGTCGTGCAGGCCATGCACGGCGCCCGCTTCCGCTACGGAGTTCAACCTCTGGTGCGCTCCTACGCGACCGCGACCACCGCGAAGCCGCCGTCGCCCAACGATCCCTTCGCGAACGGGACAAACGCGTACTACGTCGAGGAGATGTACAGGCTGTGGAGGCAGGATCCCAAGTCTGTGCACGCGTCCTGGGACGTGTACTTCTCCGGCATGGACAAGGGCCTCTCCAGCCCGCAGGCGTTCCAGCCTCCGCCTAGTCTGGTGCCTACGCCTACCGACGGCGCACCGGCACTGCACACGAACGGCGGTGCGGAGTTGGACGACCACTTGAAGGTGAGTTTTACGCTTTGGGGTACCCGTCCGTGTAACATCTCGCTACACGTGAATGACACGCAACGTTACGGCGGCGTATGTCACTCTTGTGTTTGAGCGTGCCTTCATGATTGCGTCCACTTTGCATTGCGAAACTCGCATTGCATGCTGAAGACTCGCGATCTGTAGTGAAGGCCCGTTCAGAGACACAGCACGGCCGACCTTGGGGCCCGATGCAATCACGTTGTAGCACGGCGTCATGCGGGACCATGTCCCTGGTCGGATATGTCCATCGAGTTGTTCTGACATGCAATGCAGGTTCAACTGCTCGTCCGCGCGTACCAAGTGCGCGGCCACCACGTTGCTGACCTCGACCCGCTCGGCATCATGGACCCCGACCTTAACCCCGAACACCCCCCTGAACTCGAGCTGAGCCGGTATGGCTTCTCCGAGCGCGACCTCGAGAAGCAGATCACCCTCGGCCCTGGTATCCTCCCCCACTTCGCGACGGAGGACAGGAAAACGATGTCCCTTGGCGAGATCATCAAGCTCTGCAAACGCATCTACTGTGAGTACCAGTATCCATCTGACTTTCCTTGCGCCCTGACGCGCGTGACAGGCGGGGCAATCGGTATCCAGTACGTGCACATCCCCGACAAGGAGCAGTGCGACTGGATCCGGGAACGCGTCGAGATCCCGAAGCCGTGGAACTACACCGTCGACGAGAAGCGGATGGTTCTCGACCGTCTCATCTGGTCCGAGTCGTTCGAGAAGTTCATTGCGAGCAAGTACCCGAACGAGAAGCGCTTCGGTCTCGAGGGCTGCGAGTCGCTCATCCCCGGTATGAAGGCGCTCATCGACCGCTCCGTCGAGCACGGCGTCAAGCACATCACGCTCGGCATGCCGCATCGTGGCCGTCTCAACGTGCTCGCGAACGTCATCCGGAAACCCCTCGAGGCTATCCTGAACGAGTTCTCTGGCACTGCTGAGGACGACGATTTCCCTGCCGGTGACGTCAAGTACCATCTCGGCGCCAACTACGTGCGCCCTACGCCGTCAGGCAAGAAGGTCGCGCTGTCGCTGGTAGCCAACCCCTCGCATCTGGAAGCCGAGGACCCCGTCGTGCTCGGCAAGACTCGCGCGCTCCAGCACTTTGAGCAGGACGAGCAGAGCCACCACACTGCGATGGGCGTTCTCCTCCACGGTGATGCGGCGTTTGCCGGCCAGGGTGTCGTCTACGAGACGATGGGCTTCCACAACCTGCCCAACTACGGTACTGGCGGAACGATCCACCTGATTGTGAACAACCAAATTGGCTTCACCACGGACCCGCGTTTCGCGCGCTCGACGCCCTACCCCTCCGACATCGCGAAGGCGATCGACGCGCCCATCTTCCACGTCAACGGCGACAACGTCGAGGCGGTCAACTTCGTGTGCCAGCTCGCGGCTGACTGGCGCGCGAAGTGGAAGAAGGACGTCGTCGTCGACATCGTCTGCTACCGGCGCTACGGGCACAACGAGACGGACCAGCCGAGCTTCACGCAGCCGCGCATGTACAAGGCTATCGAGAAGCAGCCCACGACGCTCCAGAAGTACACGAAGTTCCTTGTCGGCCGTGAGACGTTCACCGAGAAGGATATCGAGGAGCACAAGAAGTGGGTGTGGGCCACGCTCGAGCAGGCTGCCGGTGGTGCCAAGGACTACGTTCCTTCCAGCAAGGAGTGGCTGTCCGCCTCGTGGCCTGGCTTCCCCTCGCCCAAGGAGCTCGCTGAGAAGGCTCTCCCCACCCGTGCTACCGGGGCCTCCGAGGACACCCTCAAGCGCATTGGCAAGGCGATCTCCACCTTCCCGGAGGGCTTCAAGCCCCACCGCAACCTCGCGCGTATCCTCACCAACCGTGGGAAGACCGTGGAGGAGGGCTCGAACATTGACTGGGCGACCGCCGAGGCCTTGGCGTTCGGTACGCTCGCACTTGAGAACACCCACGTACGTGTCTCCGGCCAGGACGTGGAGCGTGGTACCTTCTCGCAGCGCCACGCGGTCATCCACGACCAGGAGAACGAGCAGCAGTACGTGCCGCTGAACAGCCTCGGTAGCAACCAGGCGCGCTTCGTCGTCTGCAACTCGTCGCTGTCGGAGTTCGGCACCCTTGGTTTCGAGCTTGGCTACTCGCTCGTCTCGCCGAGCGCGCTCACGATCTGGGAGGCGCAATTCGGCGACTTCGCGAACAACGCGCAGTGCATCATCGACCAGTTCATCGCGTCCGGCGAGCGCAAGTGGCTGCAGCGCACGGGTCTCGTCGTCAACCTGCCCCACGGCTTCGACGGCCAGGGTCCGGAGCACTCGAGTGGTCGTATTGAGCGCTTCCTGCAGCTGTGCGACGACCACCCGCACGTCTACCCGACCCCGGAGAAGATCGAGCGTCAGCACCAGGACTGCAACATGCAGGTCGTATACCCCACGTATGCCAACCCCTTTATATATGCGCATACATGGTACTAATCATTTGTCTATAGGACACCCGCTAACTACGTACGTTGTTACTGAGGACTGTGATGGAATCATTTGCTAACCTTACTTTACAGTTCCATGTGCTCCGCCGCCAGATCCACCGCGACTTCCGCAAGCCGGTTCGTACATCTTCTTGGAGTTGCGTGATTCCTCGAGGCTGACCGGCTGTCCACCTGCAGTTGATCATCTTCTTCTCGAAGTCCCTGCTCCGCCACCCGAAGGCTCGCTCGGACCTGTCTGAGATGACCGGCGACTCCCAGTTCCAGCGCTACATCCCAGATTCTCATCCCGAGAACTTGGTCGAGCCTGAGAAGATCCGCCGCCACATTCTCTGCTCGGGTTCGTACTCGACTCCGGTGATCGACGGGGTTCCCATACTGATGTGGCGTTTTGAAATACAGGTCAAGTCTACCACACTCTTCTCCAGGAGCGCGAGGACAAGGGCATCAACGACGTGGTGATCAGCAGGGTGGAACAGGTCTCGCCGTTCCCCTACGACCTCGTACGTACTCCCGCCGCACTGTGGCTGGCCGATAACTGACATTCGTCCTGCAGGTCACCCCGCACCTCGACAAGTACCCGAACGCGGACTTGCTGTGGTGCCAGGAGGAGCCCCTGAACAACGGTTCCTGGACGTACGTCGGCCCGCGGATCATGACCGCCGCGAACGAGACGCAGCACCACAAGGGCAAGTACCCGCTCTACGCGGGCCGCGCGCCGACGAGCTCCGTCGCCACCGGCAGCAAGGCGATCCACAAGAAGCAGATCGAGAAGTTCCTCGCGGCCGCGTTCGGGCAGTAAACTCGCCCTGCATCGCTGTTCGTGTGCCCCTCCCCCCGCTCTTGGCTTCCGGTTGCTGTCCTGTTCGTTTGCATTGCCCGCTGTGGCCCCCACATACATGTATAACCCGCTACATAATACTTATTCACGAGCTCTAGCTAGTATCTATCCGCACAGATCATGGTGACGGTCAGTGCGATGACAGCGCGCGCTATGTGCTGCGCCGAGGGGGTGTAGGCGCAATGTACATATATGGTTGACCGTGCTCACTGCCGATCCAGGATTTTCACATCGCGAGTGCCTGTGCGGTGGTGATATCACCGATATCTTGTGCCACAGGTGTGCAATTCGCAGTACCGGCGACCCACGGCCGATGCGCACGAATGTTAACTAGAACGTTAACTAGCAACGGCGGCGTCTACTTGAGCATATCGGGAAGCAGACGAATAACGGAAGGAGAGTGACCGCCGAGGCTGTGCACCGTAGGCCTTAGCTTCCCCACCACCATCCACTTTGCAAAGATGTTTAATGGTCTATCTGAGCAGGCCCGGGACACAGCGATAGTCTTACCAGATGCTCCCGGTAATTATATCTCCGGCGTTGGGCGTATGGGCGTTCACCGACGCGTCGTGCCCGCCGGCTTGCACTAGGAACGCCGGTCTGTCAACGCATGAGGTGAGTGCTCGTCTCGGAGATGGCGGTGGTGCTTGAGAGCGCGACTGACCGAGCCCTCGCACGGCGGTACACGTCTGCCATGTCCTTCGACGGCATCGGTGGCGCCCTGCAGATCGCGGTGGGTCTCACAGCGTGCAAGCAGCGGGCGCGTCCGACGGGATCGCACGAAAGGTGGGTCGGAGGCGAGCCCATCGAACGGTCGCTGCGGGCTGCTTCGAGACTTGGGGAGATGACGACTAACCGCCCATGGTACGCGTACATCCGAGCGTGGACTTCTGCCGTGGTCGGCGGAGGGTCTGCGGCGCGAGGGTATATAAGGGAGCGAGGAGAGATAGATGGGAGCAATAACCCCCCAACCTCATCCCACTCAACAGCCCTGCTTACCGTCTCATCGTGATGTCTGCCTCGAGCGCCACTACCCTGCCCGTCCTAGTGGTACGTATATTTTTGCAGCAGCGCAGTACTCAACCTTGATCCCCCGTACTAACAGCGTCCTTTGCGCGCAGGTGGGCGCTGGGCCTGCTGGCCTTGTGGCGGCCCTCTCTCTCGTCCAGAACGGCGTCCCTGTCCGGGTCGTGGAGAAACTGCCGGCATTCCACACGGCCTCCCGAGGCACCGGAGCGCACGTACGTCGTCCCGCTGTCTTCGTTAACCGCGCAGCGTACTAACGCCGGCGCGCGCACAGTCGCGGTCGCTCGAGGTGTATCACTTCCTCGGCGCCCTGGAGGACATCCGGCGCGTCATCCGGCCTATCATCCCGATGCAGTCATACAAACTCCCTGGGGGAACAGAGGTGCTGCGCTCGTGGAAGATCTGGGAGCCCATTGAGCCCTCTCCGGACAGGCCGATTGTGAGTGGGGACGCGGAATGATACTCCTATGCTGCTAACCAATGTCCCATAGACCAACGCGTCGGGTGCTTCTATCGGGCAGTTCGTGCTGGAGGGCATCTTGCGGGACCACCTCACCAAGCGTGGGGTTCAGATCGAACTCGCGACGGAGTTGGTTTCCCTCGAGCAAGACGCAGAGGGCGTCACTGCAACGCTCAAGCGCTCCGCCGGTACCGACAAGGAGAGCACCGAGACTTCCCGCGTAGCATATGTGATCGGCGCCGATGGCGCCCGAGGTATGCGGACTGCAGTTTAATATGCAAGACAGTAGCGCTGATGTTTTCTTCCGGCTAGGTCCCACGAGAAAGCTGATTGGTGCCACATTCGAAGGGCAGACGAAAGACCTGGATGGGCAGGTTTGGGCCGACGTGTACATCGAGGGCTTGTCTACTAAGGCGAGTTGACGTACGCTCAAACATTGACTCAGTAGCTGAACGCTCGCCCGTTAGTTTTGGCATCTGTGGTCCGAGCCCGAGAGGTTCACGTACGTGCACCTATGATTTTGTTTTGCAGCGGTCGGGCTAACAGCCAATTGCGCAGTGTATCAATACGCCCCACCCACCGTGAGGGCGAGTTTCATGTCGGCCTCGTCGGCATTGGCTGGGATCCTGTCGACTTGACGGATCACCAGAAGTTCATCGACTTTATCCATGAGAACACCGGACGTCGTGAGTTGAAGTTTAACGAGTTCACCTCGATGAGCTACTGGAAGTGAGTAAATGTTCCCTATGCTACCCACCCTCCCGATCTTATAAGTTTGCAGACCGAAGATGCGGATGGTCAACAAGTTCTCGTCTGGGCGGGCGTTCCTGGTGGGAGGTATGTCTTCATAGTGGCTGCACCGCCCGGCGCTATAATAATGCATCATATAGACGCTGCCCATGTCCACTCCCCGACTGGAGGGCAGGGGCTGAACACCAGCATCCAAGACTCTGTAAGCTTCCCCCCACGCCTACTCTGAGACATGCCGTGTCTGGTCTACTCACACTCTGTCTGATAGTTCAACCTTGCCTGGAAGATCGCTCTTGTATACAAGGGTCTCGCCTCGCCCGAGCTGCTTGAGAGCTTCGAGGTCGAACGGCTTCCGGTCGTCGCTCTGATGCTCGCCCATACTAGCGGGCTCTACACGCACGTCGTCGCGAGCAAGGATGCAGATGCCAAGGAGCAGAGCGGCTGGCTCGAGTGGCGGAACAGGGCCTTGCATCAGATGGACATCAACTACCGCTGGAGCCCCATCGTGCTCGATGCGCGGGGAAACGGAGACGACGTGGCGGCGCTGAAGGCGAAGGCGTACGAAGGATACCCCGGCGAAGACGTCCACGCCGGCGACCGCGCCCCTGGCGCGCCTAAGCTCATTGACGCCTCGGGCAAGGAGACCTCGCTTCACGACATCTTCAAGCCCACCCTGCACACGGTCCTCATCTTCTCACCGGAGACGGAGGAGACGGATGGTCAGGCCGAGGCGGTGCTGAAGACCGTGCAGCCGCTTCCAGAGGGCACCTCCCAGCTGGTTGTCCTCGCTCGCCACGGAGTCCCGAAGGCACGCAACGGCGCGAACTCGTACCACGACAGCGAAGGCTATGCGTATGGTGCGTACCACGTTGAGGAGGAGAAGTTGACTGTTGTGGTCGTGCGGCCCGATGCCTATGTGGGCGCGTTCGTATACGACGCCGCCAACCTCCACACGTATTTCTCGCGTATCTTCCGTAGTGCTTGAATGTATGTCCCCCGTGTAGCTCTCAGGGTTGTTCAGCAATAGTTGTAGGGACAGTACGCGATGTATGATACCAGCCGCCGTGGTCTGTGATAGTCGTAGCAGAAGTTGAAGGATGACAGCGGTAGCCTAACTGTAATAAGCTTTCCTCGCCTGAGCGGAACGCTGACGGGCGCTTCTCCTCTTACGTCTGGACACCTCCTTCCACTTTCTTCCTCACACGTCTACTTGACTGTACGGCACCTTTCTAGACTTGTGAGCCCGCTGTATTGCACCGGCTCGGTCCTGCGAATCTAGGGCTGTCAGCCACATCACAGCATCAACCACGAGCAGGCAGTGTTGATGTTCAGCGAGTCCGAGCCTGTGATAAGTTGCTGGAGATAGTACAGATCCATCTTGACATCGGTGCGTATTGCAGCATCGCTCATTCATACACATCTTTGGCACTGCTGATGATCTTATACTTGGCGGTCTGCAGCGTGGAGGCTGACGGCATTGGTTCGTAAAAGCTGATCGTCGCCACATTCAACGATCGCAGTGCGCCGCACGCGTGCCGTACGTTTTCCCCGCGGTCAGCCGCTGAACTACCCTTGCAGTCGGTCTCCGTCTCTGTATTCTAGCTCTTGCAGGCTCTCTGGATAGTTCTTCCTTACCTGGCCAGCATGTCTATACGCTCGGATGCCGGCAGCAGCTCGCTCTGGACCGAAAGCACGGCGCCTAGCCTCCAATTTGAGGCCGCCGCAGACGCCACAGCCGCCTTCAGCTCAAGCCTGGACTTTGCTCGCTTCCGGCATGGGACGCATTTGGACGACGGAAAGCCAGCGCCATTCAATGGAACTCAGGATACTGCTAGGTTCTTGCCGCTTGCTCTGGGAACTAGTGCTGCTTCCACCCGTGATCCCCGTGGCTCGTCTCTGCTCATGGCAACACCGTCCTTCCTCTCTATGCAGGCGAAATCTACAAACGCCCCCCTCCCCAAGGCGTCATCCACCCTCCTTTTCGAATCACGCTCATTACTACCTGGCTCATCCTTACTCTCCGACACTCCCTCATTTCTCGGCCTGAAGTCAATAGGCTCCCATCCTAAGGGCAGCGCTCCCACGGCTCCCTCCGAACACACGCGCCGCGAGCCCAGGTCCTCATCAGACTCTACACGCAGCACTGCTACCAATCGCAACGTGACCGTGCAGCGCCTTGCCCTGGATCTCCCGCTCTCCCGCAGCAGCTCCCTTTCCGTCTTTCTACACGCGTTAGAGGACGCGGCCCCTGGGTGGTATCAATCTCTGATGGACAGCGCTACCTCCCAAGAGGCCGACCCGTCCCTGATCGACACTACGTCCTCGCCACCCTCTGGACGCCATCAAGGCAGCCACTTGAGCGTCCCCTTTCCCTCTTCTTCCCTCGGTCTTCCTCTTGACATGCTAGACACTCTGGATGCGCTAGAAGCCCTCGTGACTGAAGTGCGGCGGCTACCACATCCACGGGCAAAGCCGAAGCAATGCGAGGAGATCGACGACGAAGCCGCCTTCTTCGAATCGGGGAGGCAGAGAGAGTCGACGGCGAGGCCTTCCAGGATGCAGCTCGTGTCGCCTCCCTTGACACCCACCGAGAACGCCTTTGAGCAGGGCGGTCACCCATCTTCCCCACGGCTCACATCTCCTCCGAGGCGGACACGGAGAGAGACCATTAGCTCGCTCCGAGATCAGGAGACTCCCCGAGCATCCCTATCCTCCGCGCGTGCGCCCGATAGCTCGGCACCGTCTTCGTCGACACCGAGCCGAGTAGCAGTGTCCAACATCGCCAACCATCCGAAGTTGACCCGGACACTCGGCTTGAGCTCGATACCCACTCCTAGCCGGCTCCCCACGCCCACAACTCCCCGGCGCCGCACACTGAGCACACAACCTCCCCCCTCCCCGCCGATGATGCCGTCGGACACCCCCGCCTTCCCCCTCACGCTGAACAAGAAGGCGTCGTCGAAGAGCCTCAAAGCGGCGGCCAAAACGCCAAAGGCGCTGAAGTCCATCTTCCGCCCGCGTGCGTCGGCGCCGCCCGTCCCGCCGCTCGCGTTCGCCGCGCCAGACTACGACGAGGCGGAGAGCCCTGCGCGCAAGCCGCCGCTCGTCTACCGCTTCTCCGAGGCGGGCCCACTGCGGCGGGAGGACCGGCGGATCGAGGGGATGCGGCGGCATTTCAGCTCGGACGCTGCGCCGCGGTACGCTGCCGCCGGCGCGGACTCGTTCTTGGTTCTGTGACAGGCCCCTGCGGCCGGGGACGCGTGTATTTGTACGTAATGGGTCCTGCCGCACACACACTGTCGGACATTTCTAAATCGCATCGGGAGGGCTGTGACCTCGAGATCGCCTCGGATTGCCTCGAAATCACCCTCGAGACGCCTCGCGTAACCCTCGCATCACCCGCCAGAGGCCTCGGGATGGAGAATTCGCCCCGAATTGCCCTTCCGAGGCCTCGCGAGGCATCTAGAGGATTTGTCCCGCCGCTCGAGGCGGTCCAGATGCGATTTAGAAATGTCCGACAACATGCTAGCTACTAGCGCGCCCCGGGTCGATGTGCTTCACACTTGTTTTGAATTGGGGCCCGGGGGCTGTACGATCGGAGCAGTGCCACATGCGCGCGGTATGTACGAGTATGATGGACCAGGGACGACGTCCTAATTTCGGGGGCTTTTCGGGTATATGTACTACATACGCGCTATACATACATAATACAATACACTCTGTACGACTCGCACGAGAGGCTTCGCCCTGCATGCATTGTATCGATTCGATTCGGGGGAGCAAAGGAGTGGTATAGGAAACGGGGTGGGAATAGTTTTATCATTAAGTTAGGGAGGGTTTACCGCCAGCTGCCGGTGAGGGTCTGGGTGCCGGAGGAGGGCGTGGTGCCCTGGCGGTTGGGGTCGGACTCCCAGACGACCTGGAAGATGGAAGTAATTAGCAAGGAGAGCGGCGGGGTGAGAGATGCTAGACTTACGCTGCCGTCGGTCTCCTTGCGGATGAACTTGTACTGGAAGGTCGTGCCGGCGGGGATGTTCACCGACACGGACCACGTGGGGTACGAAGCAGAGGAGAGCGCGATCTGCGGAGAAGGAACGGTGGAGTATATGAGCGGGGTGTATAGAAGGCGGCGGTGCACATGCTGCTTACCGCGCTGGCCGGGGCCCAGCTACCGAGCTGCGGGATGCTACCGACGACGAAGATGTTCTGCGCGAAGAGGGCGATCAGCACCGCACATTTCGAGGGGCCGGAGAGCGCGTGGAAGAAAGACGTACCTCGCCGAACGTGGTGGTGGCCGTCTCGGAGAAGGTGACGCTGACGGTGCCGCTGGCCGGGGGGGTGGTGCCTCCGCCTCCGCCGGGGTTGGAGGGCGCAGTGCCGGAGCTGGTCTGGCCGGTGTGCACGGCGATCGCGCTGCGGGCGGGGACGGTCGCGGTCAGCTTGCCGCCAGAGACCGCGAGGGTGGTGCCGGTGCAGCTGCTGCCGGAGCTCTTTCCGCTGATGACATCGCAGTACGTGCCGTCGGGGAGCGAGGTGGTGAAGGTGGACGACCAGGCGCTGTCCGCGTTGTTGATCGCGACGAAGCCGAGCGAGCCGCGGCCGAACGCGATCTGCTGCGACTGGGGCGCCTGCCAGTTGTTGAGCGCGGCGGAGCCGACGTTGTTGCGGAAGCCGACCATGCCCGCGATCGCGGTCCAGCGGTGCTGGCAGAGCCAGCCGTTCGCGCCGCCGCTCGTGGAGCAGGTGCCGACGTTGTTGTTGGGCGCGCCCTGGTCGTTGTTCGTGAAGCCCTCGTACGAGGAGAGGATGGTGGGGGTGCCGTAGGGGTGCGCGAGCGAGAAGATCGTCGCGGTCACGTAGGTGTTCGAGGGCGAGTTGTTGTTCAGCGACGCGCCGTTCTACACGTGAGGGTCACTTGTCAGCCAAATGGGTGCCAATAGAGACGAGTGGTAGCTACTTACACGCTCGGTGTCGTGGTTGACGACGAACACGTTCGCACCCGAGCCGGACACCCAGCCGCGGTTGTCCAGGTTCTGGAGGTTGGAGATGCCGGAGCTCAAGAAAGCATCCTTGAGCGCGGAGGTGTAGCGGAACCTGCGGAAACCCGGTCAGCTCGACTCCATGGGGCGGGCCTAGGCACATCGACGTACTCCTGAACGTCGCCGTTGCCGGTGTACTGGTTGGGCGTGATGGGCTCGCCGCCGCCGAAGATGACCTCCTGAGAGATGTAGACCGAACGGCTCAGGCGGGACAGGATGTTGGCGATGTCGCCGACAGGCATGTCTGAAGACAATCATGTGAGCCGCATGCCCGGGCACAGCAGGGAAGGTATTTACGCTTGGCAGCATCGAGACGCAGGCCATCGGCGCCAAGAGAGAGGAGGTCGTTGCCGTACTGGGCCAGGCGGCCGCGCACGTACTCCGTGTCGGTGGCGAGGCTGTTAAGGTTGTGTCAGCCACATGCACGGTAAACCCGGAGCCCCGCGAGATGGACGCACTCAGCGAGGTTGACGAGCTCGCAGGTCTGGACCTCGACGGCGTTGTTGTAGTTGACAATGTCATCTCCGGGCTCGAGACCGCAGTGGTGGAAGTCCTGGTTCTGGTAGATGCCGGGGTAGTTGTAGTGCGAGAAGGACGAGCCGGCGGTACCGGTGCCGGAGTCGACGCCCGCCATGTGGTTCCAGATGGTGTCTGCGAGGCGCCGCAGGAAGCCGGTGAGATGCTGCCACATGGTGGAGGAGCGGGCGGAGAAGCTCACCGACGATCACCTTCACGCCCGCGGCGTGGCAGGTCGTGATCATGTTCGCGAACTGGGAGCGGTTGCCGCGTTTGCCAGTGAGCGTGTACGAGACCGGCTGGTAGTCGGTCCACCACTGGGCGCCCTGAATGGTCTCCTGGGGCGGGCTCACTGTGACGGTCATCACAGCGCGTCAGCATCGTGCAAGGCGAGTGAGACAGCGAGAAACCTGCCTTGCACGAAGCCGTAGCCGGCGGGGCCGATGAAGTTGGTGCACTCGGAAGCGACGCTGTCCCAGTTCCACTCGAACATCTGGATGATAACGCTCTTGCTGCCGGACGGGGCGCGAGCATGCACCGAGGTGGCGTTCGCGCCCGCATCGAAGGGGGCGGGACGCGCCTCGACGGCGGTGGTGCAGAACACCCCGAGGGTGGCGAGCGCGGCGAGCTTGAACCAGTTGGACATGTCTGCGGAGTGCGTAGACGAGACGGGGGCCGGGGAGAGACGACGACTGTCTGAGGAGGCTGGCGTCGAGGCTGACTTTTTATAGAGTTCCGAGGCCGTGCAGATATGGACGGGCTCTTCCAGTTTTGCTGTCGCCCGACAGAAATGGAAAATCACTGAGCCGCAGCGTCAGGATCAGGACGAAGTAGCTCGGACCCTGTCATATGGCGCGGCGGGAAGCGCTGCATGCGACACTCGGCACCGGACGCGCGAAGGACGAATTGCCGACATGCCCACACATTCGCAGGTGACGTCGGCGAAGCAGGGCTGCAAAGCCGGGGCGGCCCAATGGGAGCTGGCCGAAGGCCCCGTCGCGAGGGCGCCATCACCACCGAACCAGCCCCCCCGGGCGGGGAACATCAGCAGACCCGCGCGGGGTAGCGCGCATTGAACGTACATGCCTCTTTCGGCCCTCTGCAGCATATGCACCAGCACGCGCGCGCGATGCCCAGTAACTCCGCCTGCGGACGTTCTGCCCGACCTTCCTGCCCCGCGCAGCGCCCTTGCCTCGAAAATCGACGCGCTTCTCCCTTTCGGACGCGTGCGTCGTGGAGAACGCACCGCGTGGCGGCCGATCGCCCGTGCCGCATGTGCGACCCGTGGCAGGGCGGGGGAGGCGGGGCCCGCTTCAACCAATTGCAGGCCGCGATCACGATCGAGTTCCCGTCCAGCTTGGTTGCCGCCGGTCGGAGGTAGAGTTGCTTGCCATCTCCCTCGCACCGCCGGCAACCTCACCGTCGTCCGCGGCAACAGAACTGAAACCTCACGTTGATAGCAGCAGCGGTCAGAACTCCGTCTGAGGCGGCGGCGACTGATATGACGCTAACGATACGTATGGTGAAAAATTCGCAGCGGAATACGGGCCAAGGAAAGCTCACCTTCAAGTCTCAACGGACGACATGATCGACCTGATGCCCTGCCTGACAACATTCCGCAAAGAGGGCCGTCATCATCGCAGGCGTATCCAGGTCGCCGCAAGAACCAGTCAGCCCCCTCGTCCGGCGGCGCACGTTCCACGCACCTGGGCCTAGGGCGGCGGGTTCATTCAGGCCATTCACATGTTTGCCTCCGTCATGGATGGGCCAAGAGCGCGCGCTGTTCATCTTTGAAGCGGCGGGAGGCACGTATACGGTATGGGCGCCGACCACCGGCGCCGCCACCGCGCCTTGCTAGACCCCGCCTGACCGATGACATTGCCAGCTTCAGGTCGTGCCTCGGGCAGGTGGACGAGTATGACGCCGCCTACGCCGTTCCAGGGCCACTACGCCGAACATGGGCAGGTCCCGACATTAATCTTTGCTGGCCAGCCGCCACTGGACGCGTCGGGGGGCGGGCGGGCGATAACCGCGACGGAGGTTGACTACAAGGTCCGCAGGCCTCGAGGCTGGAGGCTAGCCAGCCCCCAATTCTGCCAGCCCCAAGGTCCGCCAGCCCCAAGGTCCGTAAACGTTCTATGTGTCGCTCTGATGCGGCCGACGTTCAAATGAAGACATTGGGGTAAAGATCACCGGGTTCATAGAGGTTCGTAGGCCCCTCATGCCGCCGTCTCGTTCGAGAGCCGAGGCACTTGTGCGGTTGGCTGCACAACCCCGTGTATTACGGAGCCTAACTTGTAGCCAAGGTATGGGGGAGACGGCCAAGCACCGGCCCTCCAGGTCTGGGGAGGGGTTCGGCTCACTCACCTTGGATCGCAACCCTCATCATGCGCGCCTGTACTTGGTTTAGGCTCGGCCTGAGAAATGCGCTCTTGATGATTATCGTCGCTTCTCAGGAAGCTCGGTAAGAGTAGAAGATTTTCGAGCGACGATGAGAGCAGCCTCTGCATGCGGTCGGCTGAGAGCTGCGTAGCTAGCATGGGAAGAGTCGTTGTGTCACTGTGAGCAGTACGCGATCCCTGTGACGTCAGATGACCTACCTGCTTTACGTTCCAGCGCTGTGCCGTCTTCGACGCTCGAAGCCTGTGCCTGTGGCCTCGTACCCCACGTCACGTACGCGCGCCGAAGTAGCTTTCCCCGCAACCCCGCAAACTCTGGTCGGAACGGTCGTGCGCCTCAGGGGCTACCGAGGCGTTTGGCGGTGTTTGAGCGGCGCATATATTCACATGGTACGAGGAGCGGGGTGTTGCCACTGTGGGGAAAATGTTCTTAGTTTGCCACGGCATGCAAAGTACACGTCCGAAAAGCGTGATCCCTGTTGCTGTCTCGCACGTTCCCACCATGCGTGCATGCCAGCCTATGGCTGTACAGCTGTTTTGTTTGCGTGCTCGGAGGTCGGTCGTGCCGAGGAAAACTAAGGCAGCGCTCCGATGGTAATTCGTGCTTGCTCATGTCGGCCGGCGGTCCGTGCCTAAAATTGGCGACGGGTGGGGCATATGCTCGCGAGATGTTGGGGAAGCTGCGGCCGTTCATGAAACAATCGACGGCGATCTGAATGCCTCCGAGCAAAAGCCACCGGGGCTGCTGCTTCCGGATATTCAAGTCTGTTTTCACCGCTCGAATCCTCGAAAGAGGGCGGGATCAGGGAACGCGCTGCGGCGGAGAGCGTAGATGAGCACTGGCGAATCGGCTACGGCCTCCTAACTCACCTTGCCCTGGTCTCCCCGTTCGCTCACCGCGGGCACACGTGAGTTCCACTGTCCACGCCTGATCCTCAAATGATCATATGCCAGGGGATATGGAGGTACCGCATGTTGGCGTCCTTCATCGACTGAGTCGTCGATCACTCTTGCCCACGAACCGCGATCGGTGTCTGCATGTGGGTCACTGAATGGTGGGGAGATTTGAACGGCGGCTTTACAGCCAGTAGGAAAGGGGTCACGAAGATCTCATGAGTTG
Organism: Trametes villosa; assembly: GCA_002964805.2. Lineage (NCBI taxonomy): Eukaryota > Fungi > Basidiomycota > Agaricomycetes > Polyporales > Polyporaceae > Trametes > Trametes villosa. The sequence continues at coordinate 137,604 of PUDQ02000024.1, read as the reverse complement.
GCATAGGAGTGGGTCGTGCTCGTAGTCGCATGCGTTGGGGAGAGTGTAAGTTATGTAGTTAAACGGTTGAAGCTGAAGAGACGAAGGTTGTGAGCGCCCATTCGGCGAGGTGGGATTACGTAAGCTACGCGTCGCCTGTGGAAAGTTTATGGGCGCTTCGTCTACTGAACGTTCACTCCTCCGACTCCTCCACTCCGAGTCTGTACTCGTGTTTCGCACTCATTCTTGCCTCACTAGCGGCTCGTGTTTGCTTCTAGTGCTGGGCGGATTCTCAGGGGTTATTGCCGAACTATCGGAACCCGACGCGCGCCGCCATTACTCGAGACTGAACTACTACTTTATACGCCCTCGATGGACTCTAACGACCTATTCTCTTTCCTCGATGACTCTGCGCAAGCATCTGGGGCCTCTAAGGATGCTGATGGCGACGTTCAAATGAAACTCGCGCCTGACTCTCAGGGCGCAAACGGTGCTGCGAGAAAACGCAAAGCAAGATCCCCTCCTCAACCGAAGGAACGTGACGCGACGCCAGAACAGCCTAATAACGACGCGGGCCCTTCTGAGCCCAAGAAGCCACGCCTTGCCTCTCCGAACCCGGTAGTGGTGGATGAGGTTGAGATCGAGGCAAAGCGCGAAGTCGCGGCGAGTGCTGGGTTGACTGGGGCTGTCGAAGCGGGTTCTCGTCTGGAGCTCCGGCATCAGGTGAAACTCCCTCGGTGTTTCTGACCCGACGCCAGCTAACTGTCTGGACGTAGGTACGACACCAAGTTGCCGTGCCCCCGGGGTACCCGTACATACCCATCGCCAACCATGTGCCCCCAGAAAAACCAGCACGCGAGTACAAGTTCATCCTCGACCCCTTCCAGCAAGTGTCAGTGCACGCCATCCAGCGGAACGAGAGCGTGCTCGTCTCCGCGCACACGAGCGCAGGAAAGACGGTGGTTGCAGAGTATGCCATCGCGCAATGCTTGCAGGCGAAGCAGCGAGTAATCTACACGAGTCCGATCAAGGCCAGTAAATAGAACTCCACTCGCAAAAGCAATAAATCATATTTTTCCTCTTCGAAAATACAGGCCCTGAGCAACCAGAAGTACCGTGAAATGCTCGCCGAGTTCGGGGACGTGGGCTTGATGACCGGAGACGTCACTATCAACCCCAGTGCAACATGTCTGGTCATGACAACCGAGGTACGTTCGTGTGGCGTACAGTCCCGAGCCGGACTGACGCGTTTATTTACAGATCCTGCGCTCAATGCTGTACCGCGGTTCCGAGATTATGCGCGAAGTCGCGTGGGTCATCTTCGACGAGATCCACTATATGCGCGACAAGGAGCGCGGTGTCGTCTGGGAGGAGACCATCATCTTGCTCCCACACACCGTGCGCTATGTCTTCCTCTCCGCCACCATTCCCAACGCGATGCAGTTCGCGGAGTGGATAGTCAAGTCGCACGAGCAGCCCTGTCACGTTGTCTACACCGACTTCCGGCCAACGCCGCTGCAGCATTACCTGTTCCCCGCCGGTGGCGAGGGGATTTACCTCGTAGTCAACGAGAAGGGCGAGTTCCGGGAGGACAACTTCACGAAGGCGATGGGCATGCTGCAAGATCGGATGGGAGAGGACCCGGCGGACCCGAAGTCAGGGAAGGGGCGGAAAGGCAAGACAAAGAAGGGCGGCCCCGAGAAGAAAGGTGAGTAGCTTGTCGTTTTCTTTCCATGCGCAGACCTCACGCATACATATCTTAGGCTCGTCGGACATCCAGAAGATTGTGAAGATGATCATGTTAAAGAACTACAACCCCGTCATCGTCTTCGCCTTCAGCAAGCGCGAGTGTGAGGCGCTCGCGCTGACCATGTCGAAGATGGAGTTCAACTCGACGGACGAGCAAGACCTTGTCGCGAGCATCTTCAACAACGCGATCGAGAACCTCGCGCCAGACGACCGCCAGCTCCCGCAGATCTCCAACCTCCTCCCCCTCCTCAAGCGCGGCATCGGCATCCATCACGGCGGCCTGCTCCCCATCCTCAAGGAGGTCATCGAGATCCTCTTCCAGGAGGGCCTCATCAAGGTCCTCTTCGCGACTGAGACGTTCTCGATCGGCCTGAACATGCCCGCGAAGACGGTCGTCTTCACCGCGGCGCGCAAGTTCGACGGCCGCGACTTCCGCAACCTCTCCTCGGGCGAGTACATCCAGATGTCCGGGCGCGCGGGCCGTCGTGGGCTCGACGACCGCGGTGTGGTGATCATGATGTGCGACGAGAAGCTCGAGCCTGCGTCCGCGAAAGAGATGATCAAGGGCGAGGCGGACAGGCTCGACTCGGCGTTCCATCTTGGCTACAACATGATTCTGAACCTCATGAAGGTCGAGGGTATCAGCCCCGAGTTCATGCTCGAGCGCTGCTTCTACCAGTTCCAGAACAGCGCCCAGGTGCCTGTCATCGAGCGCGGTGAGTACCTCTTACACAGACCCGGCAACATGCCACTGACGGCGCCTGATTTTTCTAGAGCTCAAGCAGGAGGAAGAAGAGAAGGATGCGATTGTGGTGCCAGATGAGGAGCTCGTCGCGAGCTACTACGACTTCCGACAGCAGCTCGACCAGATGGCCGCCGACTTCCGGGAGGTCATCACGCACCCCAACTACAGCCTACCGTTCCTCCAGCCCGGCCGCCTCGTCAAGGTCAAGCACCAGAAGCTCGACTTTGGTTGGGGCGTCATCGTCAACTACCAAAAGCGATTACCTCCCAAGGTACGTGAGTCCCTCGTGTGCAACAGAGATCGGCGCTTACGAGCATTCCGTAGAACCGGCCTGGTCCGAAGCCCGAGGACGTACCCGCACACGAGCAGTATATCGTCGACGTGCTACTTTATTGTGCGAAGGGCTCGACGCTGCCCAAGGACCGCAACACCACCACCCCAACGCCTGGTGGTGTCCAGCCATGTCTGACTGGACGGGGTGGCGAGCCGCTCGTCGTCCCCGTCCTGCTTTCCACGATCGACTCCGTCAGTCGACTGCGCATATTCATGCCGAAAGACCTGCGGCCTCTGCAGCAGCGGGAGACGACATGGAAGGCTGTCATGGAGGTGCAGAGCCGGTTCCCCACAGGCATTCCTCTCCTCGACCCTATCACCGACATGAAGATCACCGACGCAAAGTTCAAGGAGCTCGTGCAGGTAAACATACACGTCCCCGTGCTTCTGCTGCCGTCGCTAACGGGAGTACCAGAAAATCGACACCATGGAGAAGAAGATGTTCTCGAGCCCGCTCCACAGCGACCCGCGGCTGCCCGAGCTCTACACGCTCTACTCAAAGAAGCAGGAGCACCAGACGCGCATCCGCGAGCTCAAGAAGCGCGTGCAGGCGACGAACGACGTGCTGCAGATGGAGGAGCTCAAGTGCCGCAAGCGCGTCCTCCGCCGTCTCGGGTTCACGAACACGTCGGACATCGTCGACATGAAGGGTCGTGTGGCGTGCGAGATTAGCACGGGCGACGAGCTGCTTCTTACGGAGCTCATCTTCAACGGTGTCTTCAACACGCTCAGCCCGGAGCAGTGCGCCGGTCTGCTGAGCTGTTTCGTATTCACGGAGAAGGTAAGAGATGTTGATCTTCGCAGTTGTAAATACGCTAACGCGCATCCCTGCAGAGTGAGCAGGTGACGAAGCTGAAGGAGGAGCTCGCAGCGCCTCTCCGCGTCATGCAGGAGATCGCGAGGCGCATCGCGAAGGTGTCGAAGGAGTCCAAGCTGCCCGTCAACGAAGACGAGTACGTGCAGTCCTTCAAGGTCGAGCTTATGGACGCCGTCGTTCAGTGGTGCCGAGGGGCGTCGTTCTCGGAGATCTGCAAGGTAGGACGCTTTGCTGTCGTTTTGCGCCCACTTGCTGATGCTGACCATCTGTCATCTGCAGCTCACGGATCAGTTCGAGGGCAGCCTTATCCGTGTGTTCCGGCGCCTGCAGGAGCTCATCCGCCAGATGGCGCAGGCGGCGAAGGTCATCGGCAACAGCGAGCTGCAGGAGAAGTTTGAGAAGGCGTCGGAGATGCTGGAGCGTCCCAACTCTGTCATCTTCTGCTCCTCTCTGTACCTGTAGATGCCTCGCTATGCACATTCTGCGGCAACTCGCTGCACACACACGTTCGGTTGATTCGTGTATGCCTTGGGGTAATTGATTTGACGCGTGTGTAATATTTACAGGCAGGGAAACAACATAACGGGGAGTTCGTTCTATGTGAAATGTCCATGTGGTTGGCGCTGCCAACGTGACAGCGTGCTTAGCAGCTGCCGTTGTCTGCCCAAACGCCGGCTACGGAACGCGCGGATGTCAGATACGGTCAGAGGCAAGTAGCCATGTGGTGCTCACCTGGGCCGCCGGGGTTGTCGTTGTACGACCACCACTTCGCAGTCCAGAGGTGTCCGTCTAGAAGGGAGGGATCAACACATGAATGGCGCAGAAAGGCGAAGAGAACTTACTGTAAGTGGCCTTGTTGCCTCCGGTGTACGTTGTCTGTGAGGAATCTCGGTGACTGACAAGGATATAATAAACGACGAAACTCACAGTAGAGCTCCAAGGAGACACGCCAGCGCAAGGGCCAGTGCCGCGGGTAGGGGTAGTGGCGGCGCTGGACGAAGTTGACGACCGGGAGGTCGCGGACGAGCTGCGAGTAGACGTGGATGAGCGGCGGGTCGACGATGTCGTCGAGGAGCGACGAGTGGAAGTGGAGGACCTCTGCGTAGTCGACGAGCGGCTAGTGGGCGTGGATGAGGTACGGGTGGAGGAAGTACGGGTGGACGACGTAGAGGAGCGGCCCGAGGTTGTCGAGCTCTGGGATGTGGAAGAGCGGGTGGACGAGGTTGAGGAGCGGGTAGAAGAGGTAGACGAGCGGGTGGACGAGGATGAAGAGCTGCTAGAGGAAGAGCCTCCGGTCGACTGGCCCATGTTGCTGCGGACGTTGTCCCACTTGCTGTTCGGGAAGCTGCGGAAAACATGAGTATCCCTCTCACGAAAGGACAACATTGAACTCACTTGATATGGTTCTAGCCACGGACGGCGCATGAGAAATTTAGCCGAGTAGTACGAGGCAGTAAGACTTACCTGCGTCAGATCCAGGTTTCCGAACACCTCGGCCGTGGTAGAGACGAGGGAGTCGGAACCCTTCTTGTCGGTCGACAGCTGAGCGCACCAAAAGTCAAATTCACGTTCAAGGGAGGGGGGGGGTTGTCGAGCGGAACATACCTCCCAGAACATGGCCCCGGCAAGCCCCTTGTCGCGGACGTACTGAGCCTTGATGGAGGCGATGTGGGGGGTGTCGTAAGAGACCAGCTCGCGCTTGGACGAGTCATACGAGTAGCTTGTGACGTCCGTCAGGTTCTCGTATACCTGAAGATCCGTCAGAGACCCCGCAATCATCGGGAGCAAGCGTAATACCGTACCTGGGCGCCGGCAAGGGGGAGAGCCTTGTACGAGTAGACACCGCCCTCGATCGAGCCCGGGCCAATCTGTTGAAGGGTGAGGAGTGAGCACAGATGTAACGAGACCATAGAGGCGAGTTACTCACCCCATTGTACGGCGCGCCGATGCCGTTGGTGTTCTCGAACGCGCGGCCGTAGAGGGGGATGCCCATGTTGATCTTACCAGCAGTTGCGCCGTTGGCGATGTACCACTTGACGGCCTTATCCGTCGAAACCTTGGTGCGCTCGCCGTAGTACAGGTTGGCTAGAGCCGCAGTCAGATGCAGGCCAATGTTCACCGATACGTCTGCATACCTTGGTTATCGGTCTGTGCGTGAAGGTCAGCGACTCGTATACTTCAGAGGGAGACGTGATGGCTTACCCAGTCCAACCAAGACCCGGCATAGTCGTACGCCTAGGAAGGGATGAGTCTCATCGCAACGGCGAGACAACGTGAGCGCTCACCATCAGGTTCCAGTACGTGAGCGCGTCGTCCATAGTCGATACACGCAAGTGCTCATAGTTGTCAGATCCTGCTGGAACAGCGGCCTAAGGCAGAAGCGGACGACATGAGCTGGCGTGTGGTGGGAAGATGCATAGAGACTCACCGTCAGCTCATACGGGGTGCTATCGCCCTTCTGCTGCTGCAGGGTATCCAAAGCGGTTCGCAACGAGGTAAGCAGTGATGCGAAGCCGGTGGCCAAAGCATCGGACGAGGGGTATTCGAAGTCGATGTCGATGCCGTCGAACCCGTAGTTCTCGATCATGCTGACGGCGGTCTTGACGAATGTAGCGCGCTTGTTCGCGTCGGTCACGAAGTTGAAGTGACCGGCCTGCGAATACGTCCAGCCTCCGACGGACAGTAGGACTTTGAGATTCCTGGAGTGGCGTAAGGAATAAGAAAGGTCTTCGAGGTTAACAGACGTACCTGTTCTTGAGTTTCAGAAGGTAGAGCTATCGAGAACAAGAACGTATGAGTTCAACAGCTCTGCTTCGCTCGAGAACGAGCGAACGTCCTGACCTGCTTGAGACAGCCGTAGAGGTTGTTGCCGACATCGTTCCACGAGTCGCCAGGGTAGTGTTTCTAAGATACGAATCGTGTGAGTTCACGCATTTGATAATCAGGGATCACCGACCACTCACCTGCTCATCCGCCCAAGAGTCCGTGAGGAAGATGGAGCCCGTATCAGCGGAGACGTCGGCGAACGAGTACAAGATGTGCGTCAAGTCGCTCGGATCGATATCCGTAGGCTCTGCGAAGCGTTAGAGCGTAGCCCACTTGGCTAGTCAGGCCGATGGACTTACGGAAGTTGGCTCCGTAGATGCCCCTGCGATGCGACGTAGGTGAGGATGGTGATGTTTTTGAGGGAGCTGGGGTGCAACATACCAGTTGGTGAAGTAAGCGGCCTGCACCTTGGAACCAGGCGTGGCGCGCTTGTGGACGACGTGAGGGTTGACCTTGCGCTGAGTGTCGACGCTGTGGGGATGGTTCTTGAAGGCCGGCGGGCGGCGCATGACCTCGGTCGCATTGACGAAGACGATCGCGGCCAAGGTCACGGCCGCGAGAAGGTAGGCGCGACGCAGGACAGAAGACAGAGCCATGTTGGGCAGGACGAGAGTCGCGCCGTTGGGAGAAGTCGAAGACAACTCGCATCCCAAGTCTTATGTACCCTTCGAGCGGGTGGTGGAGGAAACTTGGCTGACGTCCCGTAGCATGCTCGAGGTGCGGGTAATTCAGAGGCGAAGGAAGAACATCCGCAATGCCACTGGAATGCTAAGACAGGCGAATCTTACCGCGCACTTCCGCAGCCGTAGAGCACTTGGGGATGCGGCGAGCTGCATTCTACGACTGTCGTAGACGCGGCATCCACTGGCCAGCACGGTGTCCCGCGCAACGCAGCGCTCCACGAGGATTGAAGGTCCTTCGCAACAGCGATTTAGCGCGTCATCGTGCATAAAGGGTTATTGCACCGAAGCGTAGGGGTTCGCTCTGGCACTCCGTTGTGACATGCTACCCTGCTGGGCAAAACATGAGCAATGCAGCAGCATCATGATCATCGCGACTTACAATCCCGTCGCAATAGCGTCTTACAGGCGCCCCCGGCTGCTTCCGCTGTTGTGGACCCGTGTGTATGCCAGGCACGGTGTAAAATGGAGCGTTCTTTGTTGCCTACCGCTACTTACGCGAGACCAGCCTGCGGCGAGATTGGCGGCGTCGCGGAAGCGGATGCAAGGTGTGAAGCGCCCAAGTTCACACCACCGATGCCTAGGCGCCCTGAGCTAGGCAACGGGCGCAGTCTGGCACTGTGCGGGTACCTTGCACTTCTGCTATTCTCGTCATAGCCCGTTCATTCTAGGGGAAATCAGACGTTTGGGGTAGTTGATTTCATGATTGCCAATATTTACACACAACCGCATGTTACCCTGTGCCTGTATGCGGACCTCGCCGCGTGATTCCCAGTCCGAGTGGAGGTCGTGATGTCGTGAACATGCGTCATTTAGCATGCGCCGTTGTCCGTCCAAACGCCCGCTACAGATGCAGTGTGAGAAGACAGTCTACGGGTATGGCACTTAGAATACGCACCCGCACCGCCGGGGGTATCGCCCTGAGTCCACCACTTCGCGGTCCAGAGGTGGCTCTCTGTTCCAAAGTCAGACCTAGGTTGACGTTGCCCAAAGTAGTGAGGGACTTACGGTAGGACGCCTGCTGTCCGCCAGTGAAGACGGTCTATACGCAAAGTTAGCCATGTACTCGAGGGCCAGAGAGGATAACACTTACCCCGGAAGACCAGGCCGGGACAGAGGCGCACTTCCCAGAGCCACCGGTGGGTGTCGAGCCTGCGCTCGTCGTGGTCGGAGTGCCTACAGGCTTAGTCGAGCTAGGGGAGCTCGGGGCAGAGCTCGAAGACGAGCCCATGTTGTTGCGGATGTTGTCCCATTTGCTGTTGGGGAAGCTGCCAGACGCGTTAGCATGAGAGTGCGAACCGTCGACAGGGAGACTCACTTGATGTGGTTCTGAGCAGGAGAGCTGGTCAGTATTGCATCGTGCGCCACGATTCCCATAAACGTACCTGGGTCTGGTCAAGGCTACCGTAGACGCCAGCCGTAGTCCCGACCAGGGAATCCGAGCCGACCTTGTCGGTAGAGAGCTGAACGAGACAAGTCCGTCAGCGCCCTCTGCGTAGCCGAATTCACCTCGAGATACTCACATCCCAGAACATAGATCCAGCCAGACCGTTGCTCTGGACGTATTGCGCCTTGATGGTGGCAATGTGGGGGGTATCGTAGGAGACAAGCTCGCCCTTCGAGGAGTCGAAGGAGTAGCTCGACACGTCCGTCAGGTTCTCGAACACCTGTACGCGTATGAGCACAAACGCATTGATATCAGGTAGAGCCTGTCTGACCTTGGCACCGGCAAGGGGCAGAGCCGTGTACGAGTAGATCCCGGCCTCGGTGGTACCAGGGCCGATCTGTAAGTTATAGTTAGTCCTGCGCGGACCAAGTGTCGACAGGCCGGGTCACTTACGCCGTTGTACGCTGCGCCAATGCCAGTCGTAGCCTCGAAGGCACGGCCGTAGAGGGGGATACCCATGTTGATCTTGTTGGCGGACGCGCCGTTCGCGATGTACCACTTAACAGCCTTGTCGGTGGAGACGTTCGTGCGCACACCGCCGTACAGGTTGGCTAAGGAGATCTGTGAGTATCCCGGCTACTTGGAAAGGCATACATTCAGATGTACCTTGGTTGTCAGTCTAAAAGACGCAATCAGCCACGTTGTTCTATCCAAGAAAACATTCTGTCACCCACGAAGTTCAACCAGGAGCCAGCGTAGTCGTAAGCCTGGTGTTCCATCAGCTTATGTGCCTCCTTTACAAGCACCCCAGCTCACCATGAGGTTCCAGTAGCTGAGCGCAGCGTTCATCGCCGGCACCCTAAGGAACGCATAGTTGTCCGAGCCCGCCGGGACAGCCGCCTACAACACGCACCCCAATCAGCACGGATGCAGACGCAGACGCGCGCCGGCACTCACCGTCAGCTGATACGGGACGGCGTCGCCCTTCTGCTTCTGGAGGTTGTCGAACGCGGCCCGGAGCGAGGTGAGCAGGCTCGCGAAGCCGGACGCGAGCGGGTCCGAGGTCGGGTACTCGAAGTCGATGTCGATGCCGTCGAAGCCGTAGTTCTCGATCATGCTCAGCGCGCTGGTCACAAACGTCGCGCGCTTCGTCGCGTCCGTGACGAAGTTGAAGTGTCCGGACTGCGAGTACGTCCAGCCGCCGATGGAGAGGAGGACCTTGAGGTTCCGGTTCTTGAGCTTCAAGAGATACATCTGCGGGAGGCATGTGAGCCTTTGGCGCTAGATCGTGATAGAAGGTGATGGTTGATTGCACCTGCTTGAGGCATCCGTAAAGGTTGTTGCCAGTGTCATCCCAGGAGTCGCCAGCGAAATGTTTCTGCAACGGAACATTCAGCTCCCGTCCGATACGACACGATTGCACCCCTTACCTGCTCATCGGCGTACGAGTCCGTAAGAGATATGCTGCCAGTATCCGGGGAAACGTCGGCGAACGCATATACGATGTGCGTCAAAGTAGAGGGGATGATGTCCGTCGGCTCTACAGCGTAACTCGTGTCAGAGAGACGCAGGGAGGAAGCCAGCCACTGCCGCCCACTCACGGAAGTTGGCGCCATAAATACCCCTACCCCGCGCTCGTCATCAGAACACGAACGCAGTGCGGGGATAGGCACAAAGCAGCTCACCAGTTGGTGAAGTACGCAGCCTGAACCTTGGATCCGGCGCGCTTGTGGATGACCTGGGGCTTCACTTCGCTCATCTCGAACTTGCGCGGAGCGTCCTTGAACGCATCAGGGCGTTGCATGACCTGGGTCGCATCAACGACAACCAGGGCGGCGAGAACCGCAGCGGCGAGGAGGAAGGCACGCTTGAAGGTAGCGGTGAGAGCCATGGTAGGAGCTCAGATGAGGGGTAGGGTGGAAGACGCTCTCTGTGAGGCGGTCGAAGGGTCCACTCGTCCAAGATGCCTAAGCCTTTTGTACGTCCCCCGCCCTGTATTCTCGGATGCCGTTCCGTGGCCTGTTCCGAAGCCGAGGGCCTCAGGCTGCCATGACCACACCCAAGACCGCCCAAACGAGGCGCAGCGCGCGGGATCTGAGCGTGCAGATACGCCCCATGCGGTCGAGGCGGACTTCGAGATGTCATGGGCTTCGCCGAGTCCGCGAAAGGCAGGCCCCCGTATGCAAGCGCTGCGGCGGCACGACGCCCTACTGGCCAGATGTTTGAATGGCCGGCTGCAGAGGGCTGCGACATGAGCTTCATCAGGCTATCGGCCCATCTGGTGCACTCACCTCGATATCGTATTTCCCGGGGGCAGGCACATTGCGCGGGTCACCTGCAGAGTCTAAACACAAGCCCGCCGCGTGTACACTCTTCACGCAGCAGCACAGGTCGTCCAGGTTACTGGGCGTAGGCCGTTGGAGTAGTGGGAGGCTCTCTAACTTTGTCTGCCCCGGGCCCTCGAGGCGAGACCGCGGGTGCGGGAAAACGATAGTACAAGCGAGCAGGTTTCCCAAGAAGGCTCTGCTATCAGGAAAACCGCGAAAGAAGCAGCGGGTCCGTGGCCCTGTGCGCTATGATAGGGTTTTGTTCAAAGTCAGCGCGTTCCTCGAGGGCGAGCTGGAGGTCATAAGCTTACAAGAATGATCAACTGATACGGAGACCATGCGGTGTGCAGTTGCAGAGCATCAAGCCCGGCAGCGACGCTGGTATGAGCATTGAGCCGCCCCGAGGAGGCACCATGCGTGCCTCGCCAGATCTTGGACGTCCCCGCGACTTGCCCGCGCGGCCGCGACAGACGACATCTTGTCTATGCAGCGGGGGCCCGTGGTCGCGTGCAGCGGGCGGCAGAGGCACGCTGTTGGGAGTTTTGTTCGAGTCCACCACATGAGAAATGGTCACCGGGCTTATCACACATGATAAGAAAGATGCCAGGAGAAGCAAGAGGCGCGGCTGCAGCGTTGAACTTTGTCCGAGGTCATGGCGGAGCCGTTACGGCAAGCTTCGGGACAAGCGTCGAGCGTCCCGCCGCATACATGCGGATCCCGTCGAGCGCCGCGCATTCGACCATATGCGTGCGGCTGTTGCCCGCAGAGGTGTGGGGCTGGACATACGTCCGACGTGAGAGGCCGCGAGCTGTGCATATGTTCGAGGCATGTGGAGGCGAGCTTAAGCCTGGCGAGGTGGTGGTACACTTCCAAGTTGTTGACAGCACCGCCGCCGCCACCAGATCGTCGTGTATGCGCACATGCCCCACCATGCAGCGACAACCACTCCGGCCCTCCCCAGCCTGCTCTCGGATGGCACACATGAAAGTAGTAGAGCGGTCTGGATTGCCTAGACAGGTCCCCGCTGCAGGTGCCAAGCGAACGGCACATCCACCCAACAATCCGCGCATAGTCGCAGCATAGGAGAGCATCAAATCGCGAGGAGCCGAGGGTCCGACTAAGTAGGCCATACAAAGTCCTGCAATTAGTAGGATATCGGTTTTGAGGTAGTAATGAAGGCGATTTGGAGGATATGGTGTTGAGGCGAGCATGTGGAAACGATAGGGTTATGGCAGATGTGATTATATACTCAGAGGCGATGCAGACGAGCGAGGCAGTAAGCGGTGACATAGGAAATGCAGCAAACGGGACAGAACGACAACAGTATACGAGCGTGGTGGGGTAGTGCTAAGACGCGACGACGACGGCGACGAGGGTTGGGGGTGGGTGGATGGATGGTGGGGAATAGGGGGTAGAGAGAAACCGGGGGAGTGGTGAAGGGGTAACGAAGAGTCGAGGCTCGGCGGGCGCGGGGAGGACGATGTGGGAATGGGAAAGTATCGGCGGAATATAGGGGTGGGGATCGATATAGTCCGTGGCTTGACATCGTAGGACACTTCTTGTCCATGTGCTCCGCGCGGCGGCATAGGGCGGAACAGTGTGGTTTCCTTCAGAGAGCGCTGTTCGGAGATGGTGTACATTGTCACCATTGTGGCAGGCTGGTAGCGGGTCTGGGTCAGCCACATGCTGCAACGCTGTATTCATAGGTCGCTGACGTAGGCTCTACGCAAGGGGATAGACGTACCTGATTCTTTTGCGCTTCCCGCTCGAATCCAATCCAATCCACGCCCGAGACCTTAACCATCGTCTCCTTCGAACACTATACGTCGACGTACATCAGCACTGGCTCGCCCACGCCGTCGATCTCGGGTATGACGCATTTCAAGTCGAACGCCTTTGCTAGCACGATCTTGAAGATCTTCTGCACATTGATTGAGGCTGACGTCGAGCAGAATATTAGGGACGCGTGCATCGCCTTTGCAAAGCGTTTCGCCTGGAGTAGCAGTTAGTCGGCGGCACTATTATTTCCGAGAACTCGAAACGAACCTGCTTAGTGATCTCTTCCTGCTCGTCTCTAGGGAATGTCGAGAAGGTGTCGAACTTGGTACCGATCAGGAAGGGTATTGCAGTCTAGGTGACGTAAAAGCAAGATTAGCTAGGGTTCGGTGCGCAGCAGGAGTGGCGGCGGGAGCACGGGGGTCATGGTATCTCGTGCCAGAGATAGATGAAGCGGGAGCGGACGCCATACACGTCGTTATAGGCCCATCCTGCTGCACAACATACCGATCGCTACCGGAGTACGCCCGGTAGAACATCCCAGCATTGCCAGTCTAAGAATGTCGCGAGCTCTGCCCTCGGCATATAATGGGATTGCCTATGTGCGGCGGCCTTGTGACCACTCCATGACAGTCCGAAATGCCTCGGGAAGGCTGTCAGGCGTAGATGGTAAGGCGAGTCTGCTAACAACTAGGGCGTGGTACTTGCGACAATTGACCTGGAGAACGCATATAGACGATGCACCTGTGATTTGTCGCATGCACCACGCCCCCATCGTTGGTAGATTACGCCGTCTAGCCTGCTCATGATAGCCTTGCTGAGGCATGCCAGACGGTTATGAGCGGGCAATGAGGTAGGCGTCCATCGTGGTTGGACCGGGGGAGATGGGGGAGGTCGCGACAGTCCCATAGGGACTCGGATCCAAAGGAGGACATACCTTGTTGAAACCCCTCGCTTGCCGATACCACTCCTTCACCGAGTTCAACGTCGACTTCCGCGATAGATCAAACATGAAGAGGATCGCAACGGCGTCATTGCACACTAGTGGCAACATGTTCACGAACTCCCGCTGCCCGCCAAGATCCCACAGCGAGAAAGTGATGGATGTTCGTCGCACGGTGATGGTCTTCTCCATGAAGTTGACGCCTGGCGGCGATTACGGAGGCGTGAGCACGGGGGAGGCAGGGCTGCGATGCGCAGGGATGGGTACGAACCTAGCGTCTGGATGTAGTCCTCATCAAAGTGCCCCTCGACGTATTTCACCATGAGACTCGTCTTCCCTATTTGCGAGTCCCCCAGCATGCCGACCTTGATCACGACACTGGAAATCGAGGTTGTCTAGCGCGATGCGCAAGGGAGCTCAGGGTTTGAACGCGCGTACCTGTTCTGCTCATTACTCTCAAGGCTCGGCCGTCCTGTGCTGGGGCCTGCGTTTGAGGGTGTGGGGGAGGATGACGAGGCGGTCGCCGACATGTGCCAGAAGCGGAGAGGAGGGAGAGAAAGAAAGAAAGAAGTAGGAAACCGAGTGCTCCGAGTACTTAGGCGAGGATAAGCAACGGAGGTTGGTTCAGAACTGTGAAGGAAAGGAAAGGAAGGACGCGTTCTGAGTCACTCTAGGTGCTGGAGGACGTGTAGAGGGGGTGCTATCGGGCCCACCCCAAGCAAAGACGGGAGACCTGTTCGGGGATGGACGCCAGCCAGGCAGAACAGCGCAGCGCAAGTGCAGGCAGGATGGAAACCGACGAGACGCCTGTTCCCGCCCGCAGGCGCCCGCTTTCTAACCCATCCACAAGCGATCCCCTCAACTCGTCGGACAATGATCACTCTCCTCGCCTTGATACGCGTGTGGGCTCGTGGCACGGTTGCAGGATCTCTCTGAATCTCGCACAGATACGCCATTCCTCGATTCCTAATTACAGCAAACCTACACTCGCCACGATACAACTACGGAATATTTCCAGAGTTTGGTAAGGCATACGTGTTTCATCGCATCAATTCGACCTTGGGGATGAGGCAGTCCAGGTTTATTGCTGCGAGATACTTATGCAAGGAATGCAGACTGTAGGTTGGTCTATCCGTACACTGACTATTTAGCGCCCATGGCGGATGGTCCGTAGCTGTTGTTCTGTGTTTGTCTCTATTAGGATCGGAAGCTCTTGCCAAACATCTGTCGGTCTCTTCCTTGGCGACGACATCCGACCTACCGGCATTGCGTGGCGCAGCTGATACCTAGTTCCTGTTCCTGTGCAGCCTTGATCACGCACTATGCCTGCTGAGCATATCTTCTTCCTTCAATGTCCCCGCATCTTCGCTAGTTCTACTTATAGTGTCACACACAGACTGCTACCGTGGTGCCATGTCAGCTATCTCTGCAACCCTCGGAGAAATACGACGATGTCGCGCAGGTACGCAACCAGCTGTTTGGAAACAGTGCATGCCGGCCACCGAACCAACGCAAAATTGGATGCGCGCTATCAGGCGCAATTGCATCACAACTGCGGGGGTGGGTACGGGACCGCAGCCCCGCACGATCGCCCTCATGTGTGTATGCGCAGGTCCCCCGCTCCGACCCCTTCTCAACGTCTTCGATCCGTCGGAATGACGCGTACCAGTCCTCCGATAGCCCAAGACCGCTCCGGGCAGATGATCGGCGCATCCTCGGTCACCTAACAGAGCGCATTCCATTGGTCATCTTCCCTCCAAGCCCAGTGATGATGGGAGTTGCAGTACTGGTACGCCGGTTACGACACGCCTGCGGACGCCGGCCATATCGTCCCAGAAACCGCTCAGGCCCCCTTGCAAATCCTCGGGGTTTTAGCAGCGTTCATGCCCGTCTGGTACAGCGGGTCCACGGTCACGAGCAATTACGCCCATCCGAATTCTCCCCGTCGCGTGCGCTGGCATGTGTTCGTTGTTGCCTTTCGCCATGTCACTCGCACTGCAACAGCCTTCACGCGGTCGGTGCCTACGAATAGCGCACACGGTCTGTGCCAAATGGGCGTTTGCCTCATATCGGCTCCTTGAATGCTCGGCTCTTCCTCGCAATACCAAAGTCCTGGGCAACCGGGGGCGCGTATAAAGAGCAAATTATTCCTCTTGAACGGCGAGCTCGACACTACGACCGCCCGCCATGAAGTTCAAGAGCCTCGTGTTGTCCTTGCTGCCGTTGGTCGGCTCTGGTACGTTTCCGGCTCATGGGGAATCCGGTGCAGACGCTGACGAGCTCATTGGGGATGTCCACAGTCTACTCCCAGGTTGCCGCACCCTACCAGGATGCCGGCAATGGCTTTGTCTTCGACGGTGTCACCGACCCCGTGCACGGCGTGACCTATGGAATCGTCCTGCCCCAGGCCTCGACCAGCTCGGAGTTCATCGGTGAGATCGTTGCGCCCAAGGACGCGCAATGGATCGGGTTGGCTCTCGGAGGCGCTATGATCGGCAACTTGCTTCTCATGGCTTGGCCGAACGGGAACAAGATCGTGTCGTCCCCTCGCTACGCGACGTGAGTGCTCCTGCGGTTATGCATAAGTATGGTTTAAGCTCAACGCGCGCGCATCGTACAGCGGGTACACTCTGCCGGCGGTGTACGAGGGCCCGACGATCACCACGCTTCCGTCGAGTACGGTCAACTCAACGCACTGGAAGTTCGTGTTCCGCTGCCAGAACTGCACCTGTATGTCCCCCTTCGTGTACGCGCGAATGTCAACTGATATCGTCTTGTGCAGCCTGGGACGGCGGGAGCATTGATCCCTCCGGAACTGGCGTCTTCGCGTGGGCGTACTCGAACGTCGCGGTGGCCGACCCCTCCGACCCCAACAGCAGCTTCGCTGAGCACACTGACTGTAAGTCTGTCCCTTTATTTCGAGCGATATGGTTGCTAAGTGCACAATCTAGTCGGTTTCTACGGCATCAACTTCCCCGACGCTCAGAGCTCGAACTACCAGAACTACCTCAAGGGCAACGCGGGCACGCCCCCTCCCACATCCGTCCCTAGTGGCCCGTCTAGCACTACCACCACCACTGGTCCTACGGCTTCTGTAAGCTCTATCTTCATGTTGCCTATCCATCTACTGATCGATCACAGGCTACACCGTTTGACTACATCGTCGTCGGCGCGGGCCCCGGTGGTCTCGTCACTGCTGACCGCTTGTCCGAGGCGGGCAAGAAGGTTCTCCTTCTCGAGCGTGGTGGCCCTTCGACCGCGGAGACCGGCGGCACGTACGATGCTCCGTGGACTAAGTCTGCTAACGTGAGTTACAACGCGCATACATCGACGTATGTCAACAGCCTGAACGATTCCTCATGCAGCTCACAAAATTCGACGTCCCGGGATTGTTCGAGACGCTCTTCACCGACACTGCCCCCTTCTGGTGGTGCAAGGGTAAGTCTCAGCGGACCATGCGTCTTAACCCCTATACTGAAGAAGCCTGCTAGACACGAACTTCTTCGCGGGATGCCTTCTCGGTGGCGGTACCTCTGTTAACGGCGCTCTCTACTGGTACCCCACCGCCCGCGACTTCTCGCCCGCCAGCGGCTGGCCGAGCAGCTGGAGCAACCATCAGCCGTTCACGAACAAGCTGAAGCAGCGCCTCCCCAGCACGGACCACCCCTCCGCCGACGGCCAGCGCTACCTCGAGCAGTCCGCCCAGGTCGTGCAGCAGCTCCTCCAGGGCCAGGGCTACTCCCAGATCACGATCAACGACAACCCCGACTCGAAGGACCACGTCTTCGGCTACAGCGCGTTCGACTTCCTCAACGGGCAGCGCGCGGGCCCCGTCGCGACGTACTTCCAGACCGCGCTCGCGCGCAAGAACTTCGTGTACCGCGACAACGTGCTCGTCACACAGGTCATCCGCAACGGCTCGACGATCACCGGCGTGCGCACGAACGACCTCACGCTCGGGCCCAACGGCATCGTGCCCCTGAACCCGAACGGCCGCGTCGTCCTCTCTGGCGGCTCCTTCGGCACCCCGCGCATCCTGTTCCAGAGCGGCATCGGCCCGACGGACATGCTCCAGACTGTGCAGAGCAACCCGCAGGCTGCCGCGAACCTCCCCCCGCAGAACCAGTGGATCGACCTGCCCGTCGGGCAGGACGTGTCTGACAACCCGTCGATCAACGTGAGTCTTCCTCTGGTGGATGTATGCGCGGCGGAGGCTGACTTCGTATACAGTTGGTGTTCACCCACCCGAGCATCGACGCGTACGACAACTGGGCGACCGTCTGGTCCAACCCCAGGCAGGCGGATGCTCAGCAGTACCTGCAGAGCCGCTCCGGTGTTCTCGCGGGCGCATCCCCGAAGTACGTACTTGAGCCGTTCACGGATTGTGCATGTGGCTAACGTCGCGTGTTCAGGCTCAACTTCTGGAGGGCTTACAGCGGTAGCGACGGCATCACTCGCTACGTACGTTAGCTTTCGCCACTCTACCCGAGCATATATGGCTGACATTGGCTCCAGGCGCAAGGAACCGTCCGCCCTGGCGCAGCTTCCGTCAACACTTCCGTGGCGTACAACGCCAGCGAGATCTTCACGATCACCCTCTACCTGTGCGTACCCGAACAGTCGTCGTGCGGCGCTCGGAACTCACCTTGCACCTCTACAGGTCCAACGGTATCCAGTCGCGCGGCCGCATCGGTGTCGACGCCGCTCTCAACGCG
Organism: Trametes villosa; assembly: GCA_002964805.2. Classification (NCBI taxonomy): domain Eukaryota; kingdom Fungi; phylum Basidiomycota; class Agaricomycetes; order Polyporales; family Polyporaceae; genus Trametes; species Trametes villosa. Next base: position 119,327 of record PUDQ02000024.1, on the reverse strand, counting down.
AAGGCGCTCGTCAACCCCTGGCTCACGAACTCCGTCGACAAGACCGTTCTGCTCCAGGCGCTCCACGACGTCGTCTCGACAATGAAGAATGGTGGGTATTGTATCGTGTACTGCGCTGCACGCCACTCAAAACTGTTCGCTCTACAGTCCAAGGTTTGACGATGATCACTCCCGACAACACCATGACGCTCGAGCAATACGTCAACGCCTACGATCCCGTACGTTGCAACTGCGGTACCGCGGCAATCCGTGGCAGATGCTGATTCGTCCTTTATACAGGCGACCATGTGCTCAAACCACTGGGTCGGTGCCGCGAAGATGGGCACGAGCCCGTCCACCGCAGTTGTCGACGAGAACGCGAAGGTGTTCAACACTGACAACCTCGTGAGTTCCCCCGAACTGCCACCGACGACCTTTGCTGACATAAAGTATGCCAACAGTTCATTGTGGACGCGTCCATCATCCCATCGCTGCCAATAGGAAACCCGCAGGGTGTGCTGATGTCCGCGGCCGAACAGGCGGTGTCGAAGATCCTAGCGCTCGCCGGTGGGCCGTGAGGCGGGCAGCCCAAAAGTGTTTCAGATATTGGGCCACATTGGTGGCAAATATTGCTCTGTGCTGTACTTGTAATACGGAGACAAGGATATATTACGTCGCGCTTTTCTGGCTACTCTTCGTTCTGGCTGTACCGCAAGTGGTTCAGAACCCGGCACTGGCACCTGCTAGGCTCGTAAACCAGCCTCACGTGCGGGGATGGAAGGCAATCGTCCCTCCCGTAGGGGACTTACGGGGACCAGTGCAACGCGCGGTGTGGACTCGGTGGTGCACATCGTAGGTGTGCTTCTCCGTTTTTTCGTAGGCGAGGATACCGCGAGCCGCCTGGCTTCGGAACCGGGTCTGCTACCTACGCGCTCGTCACCCGGGCTTCCCTGGAGTGTAATAGGGCACTCGATTGGGCCCCTCCCGCCGCACAGCGTCGCAAGACTAAGCCACAAAGCACGTAATCGTATCGTTTGTAGTATAGCTTTGATTGACTGACACTCACCTGGATAATGGTGCAAGCTTCAGCTGGCAATCGCTCGGGTTGCGAAGACCTAAGACGATGTTCCGCACATATACAAGCCCGGCTTGAGGTTTATAGGCACCTGTGCGGTCAAGCTACTGTCAATCTAGACATAGGGAATGTGATCTGCTTGACCGTGGAACGTTGAACGGTAGCCGTCAAACTTACCCATGCTACTGCTTGTCAGGCTTCTGCGGCGATAGACCTCAGACTGCGGGTTATCAGCGCACCCTCAGGTGTGGCTTCATCTCACACATCCCACACAATTATCGGGCTGCGCAGGTGGTGTTGTCTTGCGCTCTACTCGTAACTGGGAGGCAACGCAAGACAAGGACGGTGTTAATTGTGGCGTGCGCGCTTGAGCCCGGGTCGGAGGAAACAAGGCTGTTCCTGAATGCGCTCGGACCGCCGTGCGGGGAGATTACGTTGCGCGTGAGAGAGCAAGAGGGTTTGGTGCCGAAAGCAAGCAGCTTCCATACAATGGAGTTCGGCGTTCGCATCTGCGCTGTTCATTTTGCGGGCACGCGGAGGGGGCATGTAGATCGGATGGACCGCGACGGCCGAGCGTAGGCTGCAAAATCACGATAGGGGCGCTGCGGGCTGCAGCACAGAGGCTGTGGTCCCGTCAGCCCAGTGGCGGGATAAAGGGACGCTTGGGAGCAGAGCGAGGAGGGAGGAGGGAGGAGGATTCTGGAGGATTGGCAAGAGTAGTAAGAGAGGAGCGGCAGCCGAAAGCGGCTGACGGCGCCAAACAGAGGAGTCGGAGCTCAGCCTGGGCGCGATCGTCCAGCTCAACCACTCTGCACTCTTTTCCACGACGCCCTCCTCCGCCTCGACGACGGCGACGCCGGACACAACAGCGACAACAACAACAATTATCATCGATGGATCCAGTCACAATAGGTGATCCCTCGCCCTCTGCCCGCCAGTCCATTTTGGGCTCCTTTCTGCGCGGGAGACCCCGCGGCACCTCCCAGTCTCACCCCTCTCCACCCCACGACGCCGTCACCAGAGACTCTCCACCTCCCGCCATCGCCCCCGTCGACCACACCGCGGGCCACCGCCGTCGTCCAGCAGCAGCCTCGACGAACCTCCAGCCGTCCATCTCCCAGTCCAACTCAACCCCCGGCTTCTCCCAGATGCTCCGCAGACGACGCTCTGCCGGCACCGTCGCCGCCGCCTCGTCGCACGCGCCCGCCGTCGCCGTCGCACGCACCGTGACGGGCCCCGCGGCGTCGACGTCCGCGCCAGCCGCGAGCAGCGGGCCAGCGCACCGCATCCGCCTCGTTCCCCACCTCGACTCGCGCCGGTCGCTCCGGTTCGACCCCATCTCGCGCGATGTGCGCGAGGGCGACGCCCCGCTCCGTATAGGCCGCTTCACGGACCGCTCGGGGCTGGGGCTCGCGGCGGCGAACGCGATGGGCTCGAACAAGCTGGCGTTCAAGAGCAAGGTCGTCTCCCGGGCGCATGCCGAGATCTGGGTCGAAGCCGGGGGCAGATTCTTTATCAGGGACACCAAGTCGAGCAGCGGAACGTTCCTCAACCACGTCCGCTTGTCGCCCGCGAACAACGAGTCGCGCCCGCACGAGCTCAAGGATGGTGATCTCCTCCAGCTCGGTGTTGACTACCAAGGCGGAACCGAGGACATCTACAAGTGTGTGAAGATCAAGGTTGAAGTTGGAAGGGAGTGGCAAAACCACTCGAACCCCTTCAAGTAGGCCCATTCCTCCCAATTTACTAATAAGCTTCCGACATGTTCTTATGGTGTCTGCAGTGCCAACGCCCTCAAGCAGCTCAAGGCGATTGCAATTCCCCAACCATCCGCAGCTTCTGGAAAGAAGGTGGCCGCCAAATCGACGCTTCCTGACTGCTGTATCTGTACGTTTCTCTATGATCTCCGCCGGGTGATTCAAGCCATCTCACACAACTTGCAGGTCTGTTCGGTGTGACGATCCACCAGGCACTCTTCATCGCGCCATGCTCGCACGCGTTCCACTACAAGTGCATCCGCCCCCTCCTGGAGACACATCACCCCGCCTTCTCTTGCCCGCTCTGCAGGACATTTGCCGACCTGGAGGAAGACGTTGAAGTCGAGATCGACCCAGAGCTCGATGCGCAGTCCATCGTGGATGCTTCCGTGGCGATCGCAGCAGTTGCGGTAGCAGCAACTGCTGTTGGCGACCGGCCGAATACTGATGACGGGAGTAGTCGGGAGCGCGAGAGAGATCGTGACGTCGGTGCGGAGACCGAGGTAGAGATCGACACGGGGGCCAGCCGTCTTGGCTCCAGCGTCCGTGGTCGCCGTGCCCCTGCCCCTGGAGGCGCGGGCGCGAACCCATCTCGCATACCGGCGGCCGTCGTGGCGGAGGACGTGGACGCCGAGATGGAGGACATGGTCATCCTGCCGCCGCTGCCGGAGAGCAACTCCGCGCTGGCCGTGGAGCAGGAGTACCTGGACGGCGACCGGATGGTCGACATCAGGGCAAACTCGGACTCTCCCGTCCCGGGACCGGCTCGTTCGAACGGGCGGGGGACGCCTGGCGGATACTCGGAGGGCGAGTTTGACGGCGAGGAGGGCACGAGCGACGGTAGTGGACACGCCATTGGGCCCGCCGGCTCCATGCCCGGCAAGCGCAAGCGGTGACAGCCTCCTCTACATACCCTCCCTACCTGTGCGCGCTGCTAGGTGACTGTGGTCGGCGCGCATTTGCCGCCACGGACACGGACAATCTAGTTGGCTCCCCTTATACCTTCCCTTCCCGTCGCGACTCCTCCCCTGGCCTCTCTCCCACCATTTTACCCCTTCTCCCGTCTGGCACGCATGAGTGTACATCCCTCCCCGTTGTATCTGGATCATCGTAGAATTGTTTTGTGCTCTGATGATAGCCTGTCCCTCCGTGTGGTTCCTGCAGCCCATATGCCTCCTCCCTTACGACCGAGCGCGAGCGTACACTACATATTTGTATCAATATAATATTCTCGGTAACCCCTCGCCTCTGGACTCTGCGTGTCTCGTTCCTAGTCTTTCGCTGTCGGCCGCAGGTAGCTCGTTGTCGGACGAGAGGACGGGGAGTGCGGGGATGGCGCGCACGGTGACGACAGGCAGCGTTCGAGATCTGGGCGGCCGCGGAAGGCGGGCGAAATTGGGGGCGCGTGATTGGATCGGGGGAATGCGGCCGAAGAGGCCGGGGTAGCTGGCGCGCCCGGATGCAACCCTCCCCCTCACTCAATCTCGTGCGCCGTCCCTTCCGCCTCCGCCCTCGTCCTCGCCCTCGCCCCCTCTCTCCCCGTCCACCACCTCACCATGCAGTCTCTTGTCGCCGCGCGCACCAACGCCTTCCGGCACTCCGCGCGGGGCTTCGCGTCCTCGGCGGCGCGCGCGCAGGCCGCGCCCGTCCAGAAGCCCGTCTTGAACAAGGAGTTCAAGATCTACCGCTGGGTATGTGCATTGAGTTTGGCTCGTCCTGTGCGGCACGGGAGGCTGAAGGCGTTTGTGTGCTGTGGTAGAACCCGGATGAGCCGTCGAAGAAGCCGACGCTGCAGACGTACCAGATCGACTTGAACCAGTGCGGCCCCATGGTGAGCCCGTTCTGCCTCCTCCGTTCTCGCCCGACTGACCGTCGCGCGTCCGTCCCTGCGCCCGTGCGTAGATTCTCGACGCGCTCATCAAGATCAAGAACGAGATCGACCCGACGCTGACCTTCCGCCGGTCATGCCGCGAGGGCATCTGCGGCTCGTGCGCCATGAACATCAACGGCCAGAACACGCTGGCATGTCTCTGCAGGATCGACCGCACGCCCAAGGATACCAAGATCTACCCCCTCCCCCACAGTGAGTGCCGCACGCATGTGAATTCGTTTCCCGGATCTCACCGTTCGCGCAGTGTACATCGTCAAGGACCTCGTGCCCGACCTGACCCAGTTCTACAAGCAGTACAAGTCCATCGAGCCCTACCTCCAGAACGACAACCCCCCGGCGGAGGGCGAGCACTTGCAGTCGCCAGAGGACCGTAGGAAGCTTGACGGGTGAGTACCATGCTCTCCAGGCTCAGATGTAGCGTACTCTGCGCATATATGCGCGAGGTTCGCTACGTCATACCCGGGAAATCACGTTCTTCCCGAATTTGAGCTGACCTCTTTGCATCCTAGCATGTACGAGTGCATCCTGTGCGCGTGCTGCTCGACATCTTGCCCCAGTTACTGGTGGAACCAGGACGAGTACCTGGGCCCCGCGACCCTCATGGCCGCGTACCGCTGGATGGCGGATTCCCGAGTAAGTGCCGACGATGCCTTCCTTATAGCACCCGGCTAAATGCGCTCGTTCGTTGCAGGACACGTACAAGGCGCACCGCAAGGAGAAGATGCAGAACGAGATGAGTCTCTACCGCTGCCACACCATCTTCAACTGCGCGCGCACCTGCCCGAAGGGCCTGAACCCCGCCGCTGCCATCGCCAAGATGAAGCTCGAGCTTGCCGCGGAGTAAACATGGCAGCTGCTTGTTTAGGGTGAGTTTGGCCACTCGTCACCTTGTGACAGCAGCTTATGTCAATTGCATAGCATGGACCACATCCCGACGCCGTCTGTGTGGGTCGTCGTGAGGTCGCGAGGATTGGACCGTCCGGAGGGTACCTACAAGGTCGTACACTAGTCCCTCGTTGTGACATTTTTAGTATCATCAGTATTCACTATTTGAAGCTACGGGTTGTGGAGTCAAGGGCCAACGCGGTTGCTCCCGTGAAGCTGCAGCCTGCCTTGAAAAGTCCTTGGATAACACGTGTGGGGAAACAGGCGATCCTGGGGTAACAGCCAATGGCTGCCGTGCTATGTGAAAATCAGTAGGCGCCCACGGGCCCGACGAGGACCGTCTGTCGATCCTTCCACCGCGAGCTTCATATTGATTTGTCTTTATCGTTGACGACTGACCTCTGGCAGAGCCACGACATAACCCTCGAACGGCATTCTGCACCTCGTGTGAGTCGCAACGTTCATTGTCTATACAGTACCTTCAATACACATTCGACAGGAGCGTCCGAGCATGCGCAAGGCTTGATTTTACACCGCAGCCATGCGAACGAATCCCACATACTGGTGTCGACTGCATGCGCGGAAGAACTTTGGAGACACACCGCCGCCTCTATAGTCCTTCTACTCTCACCTCGTACCGCTCGAGCATTCGTCTGCATCGCGCTATCTGCCCGGTATCGCTTCATCCTTGCAGTACTTTGTGCCATGTTCCCACCCGCACCCGGGCCGTCGATTCAACGTGCGCATTAGGGCCCCACGACCTATCCAAGACACTAGCTCGAACTCAATTGCAGAAGGGCGTCCCATTCATTCCCTCCCGGCCATGCGCGACTTAGGGCCTGGTCTCGGGCCAGATAGGAAGGCGATCGCGCAGGTCCCCCTGGTGCCGTCCCAACAGCGCCCCCGTGCGGGGGTGGTTGCGGTATGTCGCGACTTGGCGCGATTCCTCAGCGGGGACCCTGCGCGAACGTGACCCCGCGAAGCCAGTTTGGCTTCGTTCGTGCGGCGTCGCAGTCGTCAGATGGACAGGACACGGGGCCTCGCGCCCCGCGCCGGCCAGTCTGGGTGCCCGACTTTTCCCTGTGACAATCAAGGTCTGCGGCCTTCTTCGTGATCCTGGCGTTCTGTCGCGACGTCTCTGCGGGCGGACGCGTTCGGCGCGGCGCGGGTGGTGTTCTCGTGGAACGGCTGGGAATCTTTAGGGTGCTGTACGCCATGCTCCGTCTCTTCCTCCCGCCAAAAATAAGTGCGAAGTAGCCGCTGACGCCCTATCTTGCAGGACATCTGCGCCGGTTTGGGCCGCTGCGCCAGGCCTGGCAGCTCGCGCTGCAGCGCGATGCTCCTAACTTCAGCGATCATGAGGCGGCCTCAGATCGCTATCGCGTTTCCAATTGCGCGCGGCAAGGGTCGGGCGAGGAGATTGCATCGCTCCGCAGCGCACGTCACCCGCCAGAGGCTAGCAACATTGGCACGTCCGTAGCACGAGAAGCCCGAGCACTCGGGGCCCTGGCCAGCGGTGGTGCGCCGTTACAAACCCCTGAGCGGTGAGAGGGTGCTTACACACGTCACGTGCACGCCTGCCGGGGATCGTAGGCGTCCTGTGTCTATTACTCAATGCGAGCCTCCCGCCGCGTTCACACAGAACATCCACTGGCTCCGTGACCTGCTGACATGGCTCGATGCAGCTGGAGTTAGGATTAGGCCGCCGGGCGCGGGGGCGGCCCCCGTACAAATACTCGGCCTCCCATTCGCACATCCCTCCCTCGAGCTGTTTCCAGCCCTCACCGTCCCTCTCTCCACTACCTCCGCCGAAAGTGCAGCCATGCCGTCCCAGAAGGTCTTCAAGTCGCAGGACAACGCCGTCTACACGACGTCGACGGGCGCGCCCGTCGCCGAGCCGTACGCTGCTGAGCGCATCGGCCACATTGGCCCCCTGCTGCTTCAGGGTACGTCGATCGTCATCGTTCCTGGCGAGGCAAGCGATATTGACTGTTCCGCGCAGACTTCCACCACATCGATCTCCTCGCCCACTTCGATCGCGAGCGTATCCCTGGTGCGTATCTCCAGCCCCCGATTAGCGTGTACCGCCACTGACGTTGGTGTGGTGTGCAGAGCGTGTCGTGCACGCCAAGGGCGCTGGTGCTCACGGCTACTTCGAGGTCACCCACGACATCACCGACCTGACATGCGCGGCGCTGTTCAAGAGCGTCGGCACGAAGGCGCCGGTCACCATGCGGTTCTCGACCGTCGGTGGCGAGTCTGGATCCGCAGACACCGCTCGCGACCCTCGTGGTAAGTCCACTACCATGCTCGTCGCGCTGCACGGTACTCATGTGCGAGCGCAGGCTTTGCGATCAAGATCAAGACGGAGGAGGGCAACCTCGACTGGGTGTTCAACAACACCCCGGTGTTCTTCATCCGCGACCCCGCGAAGTTCCCGCACTTCATCCACACCCAAAAGCGCGACCCGCAGACGCACCTCAAGGATGCTGACATGTTCTGGGTACGCTTTTCCTTCACAGTTCAACCACGGACGTCTACTTACACGCGCTCTGCAGGACTACCTCTCTCAAAACCCCGAGTCGATCCACCAGATCATGATTCTCTTCTCGGACCGCGGCACCCCCGACGGCTACCACCACCAGCACGGCTACTCCGGCCACACGTTCAAGTTCGTCAACTCGGACGGGAAGTTCCACTACGTCCAGGTCCACGTCCGCAAGGACGGCGGCTTCAAGACGCTCACGGACGCGCAGGCGACGAAGCTCGCGGGTGAGAACCCCGAGTACGGTCTCCAGACCCTCTTCCAGGACATCGAGAAGGGCGACTTCCCCTCGTGGACCGTCTACGTCGTAAGTGTCCCTCGGTCGTTGGGATCCCCGAGACATCGATGCTCATTGAATTTGCAGCAAACGATGACCCCCGAGCAGGCGGAGAAGTTCCGCTACAACATCCTCGACCTGACGAAGGTCTGGCCGCACGCCGAGTTCCCGCTCCGCCCCGTCGGCAAGATCGTGCTCGACAAGCCCGTCGACAACTACTTCGCCGAGATCGAGCAGGCCGCGTTCTCGCCGTCGCACCTCGTCCCCGGTATCGAGGCCTCCGCGGACCCCGTCCTGCAGTCGCGCCTCTTCTCGTACCCGGACACGCACCGGCACCGTCTCGGCGTGAACTACGGCCAGCTGCCGGTGAACGCGCCGCTCGCGCCCGTCGCGAACTTCCAGCGCGACGGCGCGATGGCGTTCAACAACCAGGGCTCGCGGCCGAACTATCAGAGCAGCATCGTGCCCCTCCGCTACAAGCCGAAGGCGTACCAGAACATTGCGCACGAGAAGTGGCTCGGCCACGCGCAGGCGCACCTCAGCGAGATCACTGAGCGTACGTGTCGTATATTTCGCCGTAGCGGGTTCTTCCACTGACGTTGGACCCTCGTGTAGTCGACTTTGAGCAGCCCCGTGCGCTCTGGCAGAAGGTGTTCAGTGACACCGACCGCGACCACTACGTCAGCAACGTCGCTGGTCACCTTGGTGGTGCGAAGAGCGCCGAGGTCAAGGCGAGGCAGCGTACGTGTACCCCCAGACTGCATCATGTTCGTGTTGCTGACGTGCCGCTTTACAGTGTCCGTGTACGCTGCTGTCGACCAGACCCTCTCCGACCGCATTGCGGACGCGATCGGCGCGCCCCACGTGAAGCCCCTCCAGGTGAAGCCTGCGGCTGAGGCCATCCGCTACAAGGTGTCCGCCAACTGAGCAATCCCGCGTTGTAAGAGGGCTATGGGGCGACCGCGGACAATTGTGTGTCATGAGTATCTAGCAGATCATCTTGTGTTGTACCAGTAGAAGGAACGAATATCAGTGTACCAGTTGTATCACTATCCTGAGCCACTGATCGACCGATGCTAGTGCGTTTCCTTTACAGCTGAGAACATCGCTTGAGTTTTTCGGGATGCGATGGTACGTCGGGCAAAGGAGTTCTAACCTGCGTGAAGCTGCTGCCTCGACGACTTCATATAGCATTCCAGGCAAGTTCCATGTTTACTCCGCTGAGAACATACCGCCCGGCGTGAGCGCTTAAACGATCAGTGTCGCCGTGCGCTGCATCCCGGACACTCTTGCATGGAGAATTCACAGTCGTCATAACAGACGTCTTATAAGCGTCTTCCGAACATGAACAGCATAGCTTGTACGGGAGGATAGCTCGGGATAGGCGATGGCTTTCCGAGTCCACCCTTTGCGGGCGTGCCATAGGCGTCTACGAAGAGAAGGTGCCCAGCGCTTGTGGGAGATAAACTGTACAGGACCACCGGAAACAGCCGGCCGGAAACCTTGTGCTAGTGTAGTCTATCGAACGCGGCGGCACCAGCAACTCCAGCAAGTCCTCAAGCAAAATGTCGAAACGCGGTACGTCCCCGTCCTACAGAGACTGCAGAATCCATGCCCTTACGATGAGCTGACGCCGTCTTGCGCTTTCCTAGGTTCGTACTCGTCTTCTCGGGCTCATTTGCGTGCGGCATGGTCCTGACCTAGCGGCCTCTCTTTTCCTGCGGTGGATTGAACAGGTGCGGGTGCCTCTGGCAACAAGTTCCGGATGACCATGGGTCTCCCCACGGGCGCCGTCCTCAACTGCGCCGACAACAGCGGCGCCAAGTCCCTGTTCGTTATCGAGGCGTACGGCACCGGCTCCCACCTTAACCGTCTCCCCGATGCTGGTGTTGGCGACATGGTTGTCGCGTCCGTCAAGAAGGGAAAGCCTGAGCTGAGGAAGAAGAGTGAGTCTTACATTCTGCGAGCCTAGGTTGGGAGGATATACGTGGTCGAGCGCAAGACACCACCAAACCTGCGGCGAAGGCCCCGAGCGGTAGCTGACGAGTTTTGCCTTGCCGCACTTAGCGATGCCCGCTGTCGTTGTCCGCCAGCGCAAGGCATGGCGCCGGCGAGATGGCGTCTTCCTCTACTTCGAGGTGCGTACAGTTGCCCATCGTATATTTGACCCTGTGCTTAGACCTGGTCGCATGTAGGACAACGCTGGCGTTATCGTCAACCCTAAGGGTGAGATGAAGGGCTCTGCCATCACTGGCCCCGTCGCAAAAGAATGCGTGAGTGAACTTGCGCTGATGGGTTTTCACGCTTTTTCTGACGCTGTCCATCTAGGCGGATCTGTGGCCGCGTATCGCATCGAACGCAGGTACCGTCGTCTAAGCCCGTCCCACTGTTGTCGTATGCATGTATTTCTTATGGTTATGACCGCCACCACGCTATCGGTTCTTCATGATCATGACCAATGCTCCTGCGGCGTGCGATTGAACATAACCCAAACTGCGAGCGACGCGAACATCCGTCAATGTGTACTACGAGTGTCGCCACTGAGCAATGGTTGCATGTTCGTAACGCGTATGTTTCACCGGGGCGATATATGGCATGAGTGTGATCGACGTCTTGACTGAGCTCTGTATGCTGGATGTCGACTTCGAAGGTGGCGACACGCTCTCAGTGTGGGCTAGGGTTTACCTTCACTCCCGTACTCTGCGCAAGGAAGTTAGATGTTTTTTCTCTCCACAAGCCAGCTTCGGTGATTATAAGGCCACAAAGTATTGCTGTTGTCGAGGCTCGACGATTACGAAAGGTACGGGCCAGGGCTCGGAAAGTCGACATACACAACATCGGCTGAGCCTTGGGCGAGGGACACGCTCTACTCGATGCCTATGCGGACCGCGCGACACGTCGTGAAGCGTGCTACACCCGGAGGAACGTCGACGGCTGACAGACTCGAGGCGGAAGGTCCAAAAGGTCGGCCATGGTTAGCCTCTAGGAGGCTTGCATCCTTCAGCGTCGAGCGATAGGAAGCTGGGAGGTTGACATCCGCTGCGACCCCGAGCTGACGAGCCCGCAACCTGCCAGCCTCGGCGGCGCACGGAACCCAACGATTCGCGAAGCCAAACTGTCGCCTCCCGCAGCCAGCCCACATTGCTTTCGCGCCTGCTCGATCGCCAGTAGTTTGTTGCTGTCAGCCAACCATTGCGGCAGGGACCAGTAGCGAGATCGGCCCACAAAGGAGGCTGACACCTCCCGATCGATGATCCCTTGGGCTAGCACCGACTGGAGGCTGGTCTTGAGGTCAAGCTCCGCCGGACCACTAACGCAGCCTGGTGCACGGACCTAGCCTCATAACAGCATCCTGCCAGGGGAATCTAAACCTGCCGGCGTTCTGACCGTGTGGCACATGTGTGCAATGATGCTTGATACCAGGAAAGCCCAACGACTATGTGTACATCTACAACATCATGCATTAGCTGTCGGTCACGGATATGCAGCAGAATTACGACTTACGAACACCGTAACCCAGGAGAAACAACGAGAGCGCCAATCCTCCATCATCCACTACTCGTCTTTGGCTTGCTCTTCACGATACGTACACCCGAGAGCGCGGTCTTCCGCGGAGGCGGAGCGCGCGGCGATGATGGCGCGGGGGTCGACGACGTCGCATGTGGTGTGATGGCCGGCCTGATGGGCAGGATGGGCAGCGGCTGCGCTCGTGCCCTCTCGCGGGACGCAGCCGACGGAGGCGCAGTGTTTGTGGGCGCACGTCGTGATGCGGGCATGATGGGGCCCGCGACCGGCTTGGGCGGTAGCGAGGGGTGGCCGGGCAGGGACGCGCCCGCACCCGACCCCGAGCCCTCGGCGGCGGAGCTCTCGAGCTGGCGCAGCTTCGCCTCCATCCTCGCAATCTTCGCGTCGGTTCTGCGGCGCGCACATGGTGGTTCAGAGGGGGGCTGATGGCAAGGACACGGGCGCGTGGTACGTACGCATTCGATCGTCCCGCACCCGCGCTCTTCAGCAGGCTGAGCGTCGTCGGCTTCCCCACGTCGCTGACGGGCCGGCGGTACTTGGACCCGGCGGCCTGCGCGCCGGGCGCGTCGAGCGGCGCCTGGTTCGCGAACGTCACGACGAGCTTGCGGCCGCGGACGAGCCTGTCGTGGGCGTGTGCAAGCGCCTTCTCCGCATCCTAGGAGTAGCGGTGGTTCAAGGGTGAGTATGCGCTGACGGAGCGGCCGCGGTCCCCGGGTCTCGCTTCATGCGGAAACCAGATGTGCATGCGGTCGTGTGTGTGACCGGGGCGATGCCATGCAGAAAGAAACCCGGGGTGAGCGCGCGTGGCTACGGAAGGAGAAGGGGGACGTACGTCTCTATTCGCGTACTCGACGAAGGCGTAGCCGCGCGGCTTGCCCTTCAGGGGACCGGCCTTGTGGAAGAGATAGTCGAGCTTCGAGACCTTGCCGAATTTCGAGAATAATTGTAGTAATGCGTATCTGGTCGTTCGTGATGTCAACAGGGTTGAGCGCCGTGATACGATAGCACGCGGACATCCTGGGATATTGCACCGGGCAGAAACTCGTCAACAGGTATCGTCCTAAACGGGACGATTTGTCTGGGTTCACGACGGTGCCATATACGTGCGCACAATACGGAGACAACGTTCAACCCAAACATGGACTTTGGCTGAGCGGGCCTAGCGTGCTTGCCCACCCGCCTGCTAACCACGCTCTTCGGACGCACCGCTGTTTTCGTCCTCGTCCTCGCTGTGCGGGCTGGGGGCGTCCACCTTATGCCATGTCGCCCACGTCTGCGCGCGCGGTCCGCACCGCAAGTCATACATGCCCCTGCACCGCTCGCATTTGCGCCCACGGCCTCATTTGTGTGGGCGCCGCCCCGCGTCGCCCTCATGCATACACGCGCCGCAAGCATTGCGTACGGGCGTCGCGTCGTGTCCGTCCACGCACGTCCCCGCACGTCCCCGCACCGTTTTCCGCGCCCCCAACTTGTTCCGATAGTACCACCTATTGTGGGGGAAGTGAAAGTAGGATGGTAAGTGGAAGTGGAACTCCGAGCCGTCTTGGCGTAGTTCCACTACCACCGTTTTGCCCGGCGCATTAAGCACGCATATCTGTCGGATAAGGGACGTACTCGTCCACAGTCGGATGTAGGTTTCCGACGTATAAGCGATCCTTCAGTATTGTTCGTGGCTGCGCAGATGTCGATGAAGAGGAGGCCAGTGGCACCAGGACCTCGGAGGGCGCGGGGTAAGACAGATGTTCGTTCACTTCCGGCGGCGAGACGGCGCTGGTTTCCGCGGATTCTGCGGCCTCCGCGCCATGCAGTGCTGATGGTGAGCGTTCAGTAGGATGTTCCATGAGATGAAGCGAGGCGGTCAACTGGAGGAAGAGGTCGGCGGAAGAGAGACCGGGCGGCAGTTCCGCTCGAGATTGCCGCCACACCTGCGGGCGCTCGTTTGGGCGCCTGTGGGCGCGCGATAGCTCCCGCGAGGCGTCTTGACGCCCGCGCCCATCCTTCATCCCACCATCCTCGACAGTCGAAATCATTTCCTGCATCCCGCGAACCTCCGTGACGCACTCGCCGGTGCTACGGAGATTATGCACTCATTTAATCTCACGGGACGAGGTCATGCGTGGGGTCTAAACCTCCGGCACAGCAGGCGATGTCTGTCCGGTGATTCGATGGTGGTAATGTCATTCAATTTCCCAGAGACCGAAGCGACGCTGACGCCAATACCGCTCATCAGGCTACTGTATATTCTACCAAGACCTGGCGCTCCGCATGCGAAGGGGCTCGGCTCCTTCGCATGGGTGAGAGTAGGAGCGCCTGCCGTAAACCTGTCTCGAATGTCCCGACGCATGTACGGACGAGTCAATGGAAAACGCCATGTTTTTGGGGCACTCCCCGAACAGTCGAGCATTGCTCTCGAAGGCACCCTTCAACGCGACGCGCGTCCGTGGATGGCGCAAAGCGCTGCGTGCGCGATCCATCGTGCGATGAGATCACTTACGGCAGGTCGTTCCAAAGCCCTCTGATAATTAAGCCTCTTCCGCGCAGTCTATGGGAAGGCCCCGGAAGGATCTTGTCGAGGCACTGATAGCTGTCTTGGCTCTGGCAGGTCGCCTCAAGGCCTCCCGGCGGAGTCGCGCGCATCAAGCACCACAGGAAGGGATTCCCGTCCGCTAACACGACGTTGACCTGTCTAGCCATACGCAGCACGTCCCGCACGTCCCAATCTGCCTATGTGACTCACAGCGCGGCCGCATGCGGCGAGGAAGACGCACACTTGGGAACGGCATGGGATCAGCGCCCATCTCTAGCCAACGCCCGGCGTCGATTGTTGCCCACAGCGGAAGGAGAGAACAACGTTCCTGCGCGGCCTCCGGTCGGCGGCATCACCTAGGCGCCATTCACGCTCCGCTTGCCGCCCACCCACGCCTCCCCGCCATTGTTCTCGCCCGGCCGCGCGCAGGGCACTGGGAGCGCGAAGCACCCCTGCTTCGAAATTGTGGTCTTTCTTTCGACGATCTGACGGGCGCGGGGGCTTCGACGCGCAAACCTTCCGCTCCTCCTGCCCGCCCCTGACATATCGGGCGCCATCGTCGTTCGCAGGTCGGCGAGTGCGGGCGGATGTGCCGGAATGCCCTCGCGCGCGCGCACGCCAGGCTCCGCCCCCGCGGGCATTGTGCCCCCCACGCCTCCCAGTGCCCCCCGCCTGGTGATCGTCGGCAGCCGGAATCAGCCATCACGGGCAGCTGGGTGCATTGCATGTGCACACCGGCACGCGCCCTCCCCACGGTCGCCACCGGACGAATCCCCCTGTGCGCGCGGGAAGGCACACGGAGCGCGCGCACATCCGTGAACGCCGCAGTTATTGCTCAGCAGTCGCTGGTCGGTACGGTGCACAGAAGCGTGTACGCGCTTTTGAGCGCATGCGCTACTACGTCAGAGTCGGCGGAGCGATCCAGGCGGGGTTGGGGAGAGCAAGCAGAACGAGAATGGCACACGCGCCATCCGAGGGCGTCAGGAGAAGCAGGAGAAGCGGAGAGCGTTGAATAAGCAGAGATATAGCAAAGAGATACAGATACAACAGAAGAGAGCGAGACAGCGTTCTGGAGATCGAATGAGACGACGAGAGGGTACGGGGGAGAGCGGGGCGAGATGCAGCTGCAAAACAGGGGAGTATACGCGATAGCCAAACCGATGAAAGGGACGAAAATCAAACAATGCGATACAGGATGCAAGGAAACTGGGATGCGCACGACGACACCGACCGCTCCGAGACGAGACACAGCACGAGTCCAGACAACTTACACGACGTCATCCTCATCCCACCCCTCGCCCTCCGACGCGCGCTCTTGCGCATCGTCATCCTCTGGGTCCTGAGGGGCCTGGTCACCATCCTTGGTACCGGGGCAGGGCGCTAGTCTCTGGTGCCTTTGCACGGCATCTCTGCGAGAGAAAGTCTTCTTGCACCCGGGGCACGGAAGACGCCTCTTATGTGGATTTTCGTCACAAGTCTCTTCGTGCCTCCTGACGTCACCTGGCCGGGCGAAGGGACCGGACCCGCACCTCTTGAACGAGCAGCAATCTCGCTCGGGACCAGCCTGCGCCTTCGCCTTCTTCGACCTTGGTCTGGGAGCAGCGCCCCGGCCGGCCTTGCGCTTCCCCTTGGGCTTCGCAGGCTGGCATCCGCGGGGAGACGTCGTCTCAGCGCTGAAATCGCCGGACTCGTCGTCATCGTCCTCGCCGCAGTCCATGTACTCGCTCCCCGCGTCGTCGTCATCCTCGGCGTCGTCGAGGTCTGCGACGCGGGAAGCTGGCGGGAGAGCAGTGGTGCGGGAGCTGCTCGCCCTGGGAACAGCAGGGAGCGGGATGGGCGCGAGGGCCGCCCGGGCGGCGCGCGCGGGGAGTGCGCGCATAGGGCGCCCAGAGGCCGTGAAGAAGGGCTCGGGGGCGCATGGCGCGGCGGGCATCTTCGCGCGCGCGCGCGTGACCATGCGCCCCGGTAGAGGCGTCAGTCCTGTCGGCGCGGAGGCCTCAGGCTTCGCGCGGCGAGAGGGGCGGCGCGGAGGCGCGGGCATGGGGCCAGAGGATGTGGCTCCAGAGCTCCGCGTCGTCGCGCCTTGCGGGATGTGGTCATACCACTTGCTGCCAGCGAGTGCGGCGTCCTCGAGACCTATGCAGGCGTTTTCGGGCGTCGGCGTCGGCGTCGGCGAGGGGGGCTCAGCGGCTTCGATGGAGGCCGCCCTGAAAGGCAGAGCCGCGCCCCCAGACACCGAGCTGCTGTCGTGACTGGGAGAGATGGAACGGTGGACCTCCGGGGTACCCGCCCTCCCCCCGGCGATGTCGGCGCCTGGAGACGCGCAGGACGGCGGCACGACCCCCAAGTCCGCAGGCTCCGGGGAGCCGCGCATGATGTGGGGATAGTAACCGCCGAAGACCGGATCGTCGTCCAGGAGGAGGCCATATTCCTGGATGCGGGGAGAGTGGAAGACCGAGAGGTCCGTCGAGAAAGGGGTGGAGAGCATGCCATCGAAGTCCATCATGCTGGATAGCGGCGATGGGGTGAAGTCGCTGCTTCTTCCCGACGACGACGATGGCGCGAGGAAGTCTGGTTCTGGGGATCCCCGAGACTTGCGGTCCTCGCGATTGAACCCGGCAGGCTGCGAATCCCTAGAGTCAGGACCAAGAACATACAGGCACGACCGAGGGCTTACCCAGTCGGCAAGCATGGGCGAGTTCATGAAGGCAGGGGCGAAGGATGCGTTCAGGCAGGCCAAAGGGGATCCCGTCGAAGCAGACGCGACCGTGACCGGCGGCAACATGGATTCTAGGGCGGAGGCGGGTGGTGCGTGGTCCAGTACGGCGCGAATGTGGAGGAGGTTCTCGGCGGCGCCTTTGAGATCTCTCCCCCCGACGACGAGAGCGTCGTCCTCGGCCTGCCATACAACACCTTCTGGTTAGCGCTTGATCGATAGACTGAGCAGGATATGAACACGAACCACAAACACGGCCTGACTCCAGCTGACGACGCCTGCGACGTCAGCCATCCGCTCAACCCTTTCCAGGCGGGGAGCGCGGTCATGGGCTTCTAGATAAGCGGACCTAATGCGAGGGTAAATCACCCATCGGCAACTCAAAGGAAGCTTAGAGCTTACGGGATAGACTGTCGGAGCGCGCGGAAGACGGGTGTTTGCGTGCTGATCAACACCGCCGGCATCATCGATACGAACGGTGCCTCGAAGGGAGGCAAGATGGTGCCCTGCTGGTAGCGTTGGTAGCGCTGCCCATCCACAGTGCGAAGGTAGATGGTGTTGACCTCCGGGGAGAGGGTCGCGAGCTGCGCGAGGAGTTCGCCGACGGGAGGCTCGGAGGAAGCCATTGCGGCAGAGGGGGGATAATGTTTTGGGTGGCGAGAAGAGGCCGGGCGGTTTATATCATCTTCCTTGTGGGTCCACCGCCGCCCATGAAGTGCCGGGGGCCTCAAGGAATACGTCCTTCCTGCTCTCCTGGGGACGTTCCCGGGCCCGGCAGCGCTGTACGTCGGACCGGCAAGCTGTACAAGAAGATGAGATCGGCGCTTCAAGCGCCAGCTGCGACAAGAACAAAAATGGACTTATCCTACATTTACAATAGCATGCGCAGTTCCTGGGGTTGCAGGGACTCCCTCGTGCACTTGTCGGGACTTCAAAGCGTGGGGCGCGATGATCCACGCCATCCGAGGCATATCCCCTGCCTTCGACGCGTTTGGAAACGCTGTCCGGGGACATCTTCCGGGTCCGATGGAGAGTCGCGTGGGCCGCGCGAGGCGCAAGGGGAGGCGCGAGCAGCGTGGCGGGCTCTTGGGGCCCTCAGGACTGGTAAAGGCGACTGCACCCGACTGGGATGATTAGCGAAATGCAGAGAACTTGGCCCAAATCAGAAACAGCGACCGGTATTTCCATGGCCTTCCTTAGCAGGACGCGGGAAGCGAGGCGAGAGCAACCCTCTTTCCGAGGGACGGGCGACGAATACAAGGGCAAGATGGGCAGGGCGTGGGACGAGTGGCATCTGAGATCAAGGTCCGCCGGCGTCTCCTGGCGCGAATAAGCGCTCGGCGATCTGGGCAGCGTCCAGCGACGACACGGGTTATCATCGCGCGGTACGCTACGGAGCGCATGCTGGGAAGGCACAGCCGACATAGCCAGCCGATGACGCTATGAACCAGACGGGGCGACACGCTTTAGGACGTTCGTGGCCGATGCACTGGAAACGCCGCGACCTCGTGGGTTCAATGCTGCGAGCGTTTCCCCAGTCTCGTCGCGGGAGCTGAGGTGGAGAGTGTCGTCCGGCGCGTCCCAGTTGCTTTGGAAGTCGAGAGACCTGGTCACCAGTGATAGATGGTGAGCTTTTACCGGGGCATCAGATAGGTCAGTGAGGAGCTCTGCAGACTGTTCAGAGCGACGTACCACTGATAGCATGCTGGCCGCCCCCGCCTCTCCGGATATAGCTCGGGGACGTGTGACTTGATAACGACGATGCGCGTGTGCAATGCATGGGGCGAAATGGGCGGCATTGCACTCGTGACGGCCTGCTATAGGCTGGAGTCGGCGGGCATCTCACGGTCGGGCGCTTGGACCCACAAACACCTATACTTGCTCAATATGGTAACTAAGACCTAATATGGCAAGTGTACGGGCCGTCCGGGGAAAAGGTTTAGGCAAAGACCGGCCCAGCGCCAGCCGGTCGCGTGGCTTGGGCGCCAAATGCGGTCCAGGTGACCCGGCCCCCGTCTCGCCGCCCAGACTCCACCATCTGGTCTCGTCCTGCGAACCTCGACATCGTCCGCGTTTCGTGTGCACCGTCTTCGCAACTTCTCAAGACCCTGCATAATCATTGCAATCATCTCGGCGGCGTTGGAATCGCACATCGATACAGTGGAGCTGTACAGCGGCGGCGGGCCTGTGCGGCGGAACCCTCCCTCTTTGGACGGTCCGCCCATAAACGTCCCGAGCAGACTGCAGAAGACAGGTCCATGTTAAGTTCAATTTCTCGTTATTCATTATCTTGCGATCGCTGTGCGACGATCCGCTCATCCCGACAGGGCGCGGGGGAAGCGCTCCACTGTCTGGGAGATCGCGAGATAGTAGCCTTCTCCGCCCATCTCGAAGACCTCATTCCCAGAACATGGGGAACAGGAGTGCTCGCGCTCTCGCCTGCGACCTTATTGTGCGCTCACAATGGCTCGTAGCGATAGAAACGCCAGGGACCTCATGTTTTCTTCCCTCTACGGCGAACGCGACATACTACAATAGTGAGGCATTCGTGCGACTCCAATGCACATCCTTCTCACACCCGCAGTCGCGCCCAAGAACCATCGTTCGGGTTCTCGCTCGCCCCTAACTTTTACTTCAAGGTTCGCAATGCCACTTACAGCATGTCGTTTGTGTTCTCGTGGAACGCATATCGCGCGCGGCTTCTATCGCGGAAACTCTCGTGCCCTACTTTCCCATCTCGGGCCCACGATGATTCCGGGATCTTCCCGCTTATCGCCAGAGCGAGAGATGCATCCGATGGCGGGATTCCGCTGATCCTGCACAGGTCCCCGAGTGCGTTGGCCATCTTGCCAACCGGGAGCTGTGCCTCCAGCACCCCAGACGCGCTGCATTGGATGCCGGGTGGACGCGCACTATGTCCCGAGTCACACCTGAGGACAGCACCCTGTCCATGTCCGGCCGGGCGCCGGAGGAAGCAGAGCGCGACCACCTGCACCGTTTCCCAAAGAATAAATCTGGCACAAAGGACTGTATGGGATCTCGCTGGATCTTCGAAATTGTGGTTTGATTAAAGAGTGCGACTGTTGAAGAAGGGCCCCGTGAGGTCACGCTGATCGTTCGAAAGCAGCTAACGAATGGCCCGGCGCTCCGCTCGTGCACTCCGCCGCCAGTCCCCAATCTCACCTATCCAATTGTCGCGAGCACGGACGCCCCGACGCGGACTGCGCTTCCAGGGCGGCTGGCATTGCGTGTGTGCGCTTCGGGGGAAACGAACCCCTGCAAACGGTCACCCTCGCGCGGCATCACATTGCGTGCCGGACATACCGGATCGAGCGTGTAAGCCCCATGACGCACTCTCAAGTTCGCAGTGCGCAGCGAGACGTCCCCCGCTGGGTCTCGTTCGTCGGTATAACGCGTCGCCAAAAATGACGCGTGCGCGCGCAGACTCCTCGGACTTGGTACCTCGAAGAATGCGTTGTTTTTCATCCGATAGCTGATATCTGAAACGCGGGACCAGATCTACAATCACTCAGGGAGTGCCGGGGCCAGAAGCGGTCCTGCCTCGGACGAAGAACGTACTGGACAGCGCCCCCGCCGGAAAGGCGAACTCGGAAAGGACAATCGAACAGCTACGGGCTCCTTGCGTCGGCTGGCAACGCTGAGAAACGGCGCAACGTGGAAGCGGGCAGCGCAATTTACGCGCTTCAGGAATGTGGTTCGGCGCTGGCGCTGTGATTCTTGCGCGGTCGGAGTGCAGACCTGACCTCACAAGACAGGATGATATCACACGTTGGAAGAGCCCGTGCTGTAACCAGCAAGACCTCCGCGTGGCGACGCTCCTGTGAATTGAAAGAACAGAATAGAGCTGGGGCTCGGCATCTTTCTTGGGCACAGCCCGCTCTCACCGCCCCGTCCTCGAGGACGGTGAGTTGTCCTCGCAAACCGGATGTCCCAAAACGCTAAGGGATCTTCATCGCAAGGCCGTCCGGCGTGGGGAGCGTCCGGGCTCTGAACTTTGGCATTCTGAGATGCGCCGACGAACTAGCGTGCCTCCGAGGGGCGATGACTCCCGCCACGTCCCCTCAGCCCTGGAAACCGTATCATGAACTTTATCTCGCCACAGAGCTCTCTCAACGCTCACCGAGTGCCGCCGACAGCTTCACCTGGGTAGGACGCCACTACACGAGGCCTGTCGCCCCCCAGCAGCCGCTCCTAAGTCGCCACGACAGGCACGAGGGCTTCTTCTGGCCGGCAACCCGGATCGACTATGCCAGTCTGCTCGCCATATCCCCTAGTTGAGGAGAAACGTGTCCGCTGGCGTAGTAGGTCTACTACGTCAACCGTCTTGAGCAGAGGAGGGCACCCAGAGGGGCTGTATTCCCTTCGTCGAGTCAGCCGACGCACGCCGGCATGCCAGCGGCTGTTAGTGGGTGGAAAGAGGGCATTGGCGACTCACCGTTGAGTATCCCCATTTCCGCCTTCTCCCTTCCCCAGCGCTATGCGACAAAGGCTGGCGCAACGACGGCGCCCAGTATACAGTCCAAGGCACCGGGGAGTGTTCAGACCGAGTCGGCATAGCGAGAGCGAGCTGTAGCAACAGAAAACCAGTCCGCAATGTCGTATGCATCTGGCTGCCGTCGCCGGGGAGCCAACGCATCTGAGAACCCCCCTCTCGGACAGTATCGCCCACAGCCCCTACAGACTCAGAACCGCCGCCCAAGCCCCAGAGAGACAGGTGAACGCAGACTACGCATGTTCACGCAGTCTGCGATGCCCGGGGAGCTGCTGAGCGGGAGAGCGGGTGCGTGAGACAGGAGGGGTCGGTGTTGAACGTTGAACTCGCAAGTGCGGGACAACGCGGCGCCAGGTGGCCGCTGCCTGCAGTGGCCTCCTGGCCGCCGCGCCTCCGAGTCAAGAAGTGTACTGAAGGTCCATATGAGTCGAGTACTCATTTCCATGATAACTAGGGGAGACTAGAGGACGACGGCGCTTTCCAACGGCGGTGGGATGTGGCGAACAACGACAACCGGGGATCGTCGGCCACACCCCGAACGTTGTCGGCAACTCCCGCGGCGGCGGTTCGTAGCAGCATGGCGGCGCCGACCCCGACTCCGACCCGCACTCTCCAACCACATTCACTGATTGACTCGTCTCGCTACCACATCGTCATTGAGTCTTATTGCTAGAACTACATTTGACTTTGAGTACTTCTGCTTTTTACTACAATGCTACGGTTTTACGCTGCAACGAAAGTCGCCACCCAGATGTCCATCGTGCGGACGCTTTCTCCATTGTCCTTCAACAACTTGAACGCTCCCTGAACTGAATCCCTCGCGGCAAGGACCACCGACCTCTCCTTCTCGTCTGTCACCACCGTCTCGACCTCCTTCAGGAAGTCCCCAGACAACACCCACCCGACCTCCCACTTTCCGTCCAACATCCCCTCCGGAGCGCTCAAGATCGCCTCGTTTTGGACCGCGAAGCCTCCGGCAACAGCGGCGCCCCGAAGGCGGTCGGGCGACATGACGGTGCGCACGTTGCTCGTGGAGGTCGGCTTCCTGCACTCCAGCGATGCTTGGGCGAGCGTCGCCAGGACATGCGGGACGGCGCGATAGTCGGACGCGGTGAGCGAGTACTCGGAGATGCAGACGCGGTCGGCGCGGGAGAGGAGCGCGGCGAGGATGTCGGCGAAGACCTGGGGGTTCGCGAAATACCAGGTGCATTGCGCCATCACAGCGGTGGTGTAATGCTCCGTGGTGCTTGTGAGGAACTCGAGCGGGTCGGCCTGGGCGAAGGCGATGCGATTGCCTAGCGGCGAGGCTCGGAGGTGAGCCTGAGCTTGTCCTAGCGTGAACGGCGAGCCTATCGGAGGCGAGTCGTCAGTCGCGCATTCAGGCATAGATCCTCGATGCATACCATAGTCAAGACTCGCGGGATCGACCCCTGTGACAGATCCCGTCTCTCCTACCGCTGCGGCGAGCGCGAGCGTGCAGTCTCCCTGGCCGCACCCGATCTCAAGGATCTTCTCCCCCGGCTTGATGCCCCATGTCTTTGCGAGCTGCACCCGCTGCTCGATCTGAGATCGGACGATGTCGAGGTGCCCCGGCCCCGAGTGAGGGTATATCGCCGCGAGGGCGTCGAGCTCGTCCAGAGATGGTGGCTGAGACATGGTTCGAACGTTCTGCTCTCAGATCAAGGTTCGGTAAATATACCCCGGGGAGTGCAATGACTCCGTCGGGGCCGGTGACAGGAGTCAACTCGCCATTGCGTATGCAGTGGTGTTTTCGACTCCAATCCTCGCTGCGTCTCACGTCGGCCGAGGTCGAGTCGTAAGGCGATATACGAACATTGTCTGGCGCATGCGTGATCGTCGGTCGCGCAGCGCGGTCTCGTGATCGCGACGCGTGGTATCCGATTCCTTGCGAATCCAAACCAAATGTCATCGCGTTCTCTATTCGAGCCCTGTACTACCAGCCACAGAATCTATCTATCATTCTAGTTATCCTTGACGTATTTCAGCAGATACTCAGCCTCAGGAGGGACAGCGCCATTCCACAGTGCCTTGAACGACGCGTGCGTGAGGAAGCCGTGGTCTTCCCAGGAGAAGCCCGGGAAGACGACCTCGGTAATGAGGCATCCACATCGGTCCTGCGAAGCGTTCGCAGAAGCGGCGTCGACGTCCTCCTGGATAAGGCGGGACATCTTCCAGATGCCTGTCGGAACGAGGAGCTGCAGTACCTCGCCGGCGTGCACGTTCGGGCCTATCACCTACGTCAGTCAGGACGTGAGTGGGTAACCGGAGCACAGAGTTGCCTCATGGTTAGTCGAGCGCACCTTCTTCTCGATGGTGGGCGGACTCCCAGGCGTAATGAGCGTATACTCGGCTCGGCCTTGGTGCAGGACGTGCATCGTCTAGTCGAATATTGTCAACGTGGCCGTGACCTCGGACGGGCATGTATACTTACAGCCGACTTGTTCATGTGGAAGTAGCCATTCGGTGCGTCCGGGGTAAGCAGGTAGTGGATCGTGGTGGCGAGAGGCCGCGGGGCTCCGTCTGTAAGCGGGGCATAAGTCAGCCCGACTCGTTCTGTCCCGATCCCGATGAGAAGATTGACATACTCGCGAAAGGAGACGGAACCTGTTCCTTCTGACGGTCCGTCTCCGCGAAGTATCCTGTGCAGCGGAATATTGGACCTGGTGAGCTCGACGTTAAACGAGAGGGATAGTCATGCCTCGGACGTACCTCCTTCAGGGTGTTTGATAAGCTTCAGTTCCTGTATGAGCACCGGGTTTGGGATCGTGTACGAGTTGTACTGAGACGATGCGTTTGTAGACATCTCGCTAGGTGTTCTAGTAGCGATGCTAGTAGTGTTTGCTTCGCTGTCTGGGTAGAGGGGTCGAGCCGTGGTGGTAAGAGAGCAGAACGATCGTCCTATCTCCGAAGCTCGGCGGATCCGATAGGATAGCACCACTTTGGCAAGGGTATTGGCAAAGTAGTGCGATTATACCGCCGCGGTGCGCAGGCCGCCCGAAATGATGGTCCATAGACATATTTAACGATACAATTACAGGTGCGACATACGAGACTCCCTCGACGGTCTTCAACTCGCAACGTCTTCGTAAGACTATGTGAATAGCCATCACGGACTATGGACGCTAGTAATGCAACGCTCACCTTCAGAAGCATGTGGGCTGAGAACGGAAACCGCCGTACGAACCAAGTGGCGGTCGCCTTCGTACGCCAATTTGAGAAGCGCCTCGGCGATATCGAAGAGCCCGACGTCCCCGAAACCCTCCGACTCCATATGGCTTCCAGGTAGTATGGGCGCGCCGTCACCTTGTCCGCTCGAAGTTATGTCCACGCCACCGATGTACCAGAATATCAGCTTGACCCGACCAGGGGCGGTAGGTCGGATGGTGATCGCGAACGGCTCCGTGCCGTTCTCTGCTATTCTGACGATGTCTGGCTGGAACACAGTTCCGGATATAGCGGCGGATGGGGGAGCCCGCGTTGGGAGGCGAGGGACGGGGTGGAGATGGCACCGGTAACCGGTCTCTTCGATGACCTCCCGAATGGCGGCAGCGGCGAGGTCTTCGCCTTGGTCCTTCCGGCCTTTCGCGAGGAGCCATTCGTTTTTCGCCGTGTAATGCACAAGCAGCACCTTCTTAGGCAACCCGTCCTCGAACTGGAAGCAAATGGCGCCGGCTGACAAGACGAACTCCGACGAGGTGTACTGGACCTGTTCTCCGCGTTCTGGCGCAATATGCAGCATGATAGCATCGATAGACACAGGAATAGGCAGTGTTTGGCTTACTCCTCAACAGCTTCTTCACTGCGAAAGCGAGCGCGGGCAGCGCGATAACGGCCGTGGCAGCCACCACGGCGAGTGCGTACGGACGTCCTCCGCGCAAAGCTGAGCAGACACAATCGTTTCAGCATTGATGCTAACGATAGAGGAAGGTGGAACATACAATTTAGGGACTGCATCCTACGACAGGAAACGTCAGGTGCGCTGGTGAAGAGGCGCGGATGGCGCGACCCAACCGTTACTGAGTAGTACCTCTACCGTAGTGCTTTGGAAAGGCAACGAGTGTTTGCTAGATCATAAGAGCCCAGTACATCAAATACTGCTTATTAGTGCCTCATTGTGCCAGTATTTACCTTCCTCCAACCTCCGGCTCGGATAAGACGACGCAGGGGAGCAAACACTGGTGGTGGGAGGATGCAGGCCGCCTGCAGGCACTGGGCGCCTCTGGGCTTGTGCGGGTGCAGCCACATTGCACGTGACTTTGACACGCTACGCGAGGCGCGTCGCGACGTCGCGGCTCCCACGTTCTTGTTCACAGCCTCCACCAAGCCTCCCCTACTAGCCTGTCGTGGATCCAACGGACGATTACCCCCATTACTTGTCCCATCTGGGACTATTTTGAGAAGAGGAGGGTCAAGCATTATTTGGGCACGTATAGACCAGGTAGGTCTATTCCAGGCAGAACGGAGCCCGATTAACCACCGGCGACGGTACCTCCATGCTGACCAGCAGCATCTACCGCAGTCCACACTTCCTATCTTGAGTTTCGAGCCTCGAATATATGAGCTTGCTGCAGGCATACCTGCGTCTCCCCAGTAACCCCCAAGCGATCGGTCATCAACCGCTCTGTGGCCCTCAACGACCACACAAGAGCAATGCCCGGTAACCGCGCGAAGCCCGACTTCTACGCCGTTGCGAAAGGACGAAAACCGGGAATCTACATAGACTGGTCAGCAATGAGGTACTGCAGGTAAAATATAGCTGATATCTGCCGAATAGGACCGAATGCAAAGCGCAGATCCAGAACTACTACGGCGCCAAGTACAAGAAGTTCCCGACTCCCTTTGAAGCACAGTCCTGGATTGAAGGAAACGTCGGGAAAGATGTGGCTCACACAGCCTTGGACGATTTTCTTGAGACGAACCCGGAGTATCGAAGTGCCCCCGAAGTGTCCCCACAGACCATGCCCACAGCTCATACCACCGCACCAATAGTGCCTACACCGGTACAAGGATCTTCTACGACATCCTCGATAGGTGGTGGCTCCGCGGTCACGGTAGCCGCGAAGACAGCTCCAGCTCTTTCCGCCTCGATCGATCCTCCCCCGGATGGTCAGCCATGGGTGGTGTACAGCGACGGGTCTTCTCGAGGGAACGGCAAGGCAGGCGCCGTGGCCGGGGTCGGTGTCTGGTGGGGTAAAGACGACCCACGGTAAGATAAACCTCCCACCGCACCCCCGACGCCCACAATGGGTCCCATGCTAACCAATCTACCGATGTAGGAACATATGTGAAAGGTGCCCCGGCGATCAAACGAACAACCGCGCGGAGCTCATCGTGAGTTGCCGCATCGACTCAAAGCGGCACCTCTGCTGACGCCTGCGCTTCGCGGAGTACAGGCGATCATCCGCGTTCTGGAGACGGCACCTATAGACAAACGCCCACTCGTTATCAAGACCGACTCAGCCTATAGCATCAACGGTGCGCAGGCGTTCCGTGGAGCTTGTGGAGATCTGACGCTGCGACCCCTCAGCTCTGAGCATCTGGCTTCCTGGCTGGAAGAGCAGAGGGTGGAGGAAGGCCGACGGAAAACCGGTGCTCAACGTCCCCCTTATCAAGTACGCCGATACTCTGCTGCAACAACGTCGGGAGCATGCAAAGCAACCGGTATGTGAATCCTCTGTTATTCCATCGTTGAGTATTCTCACCTTCCTTGCGCACATAGGTGGAGCTCGTGAAAGTCCTCGGGCACTCCGGAGATGAAGGGAACGACGGAGCAGACCGCCTGGCGAATCTGGGCGCTACGAAGTCTATCGTGCCAGATCGCGACTGGGAGGATCTCATAAGGCAAGCGCGAGCCAACACCAGCTTGCTTGCGCCCCCTGTAGAGGCGGCGGCATCCACGCAGGATCACAGCGCCCATCCCAAGGCGCCTGCACCTCAGGCAGTGCCTGCCGATGGCAGCGCGCAGGGACGAGCTCAAACGGCAGTCGGCGTCCCAACTCCTGCACAAGACGCACGAACCACGGCGAACACGATTCAGTCTTCAAGTACTACAGGACCAGCATTCACCGACCAGAGGGTGGTGGTACCACGACGTTCGAAGCCAACCAGCGCCTCCAAACAAGCAGCACCCGCGCCGGCTGTGAAGTCGCCTTCGCCACCACAACAAATTGTGTACGGTGACCTCAACGCTCATATCTCACCCGAAGAACTAGCGGTTTGTACCGCCCTCAATCATACTTGATTCGCATACGCTGACCCCGTATTCCTATCCAAAAAGCTGTATGCGGATTGCCTGCTCTCCGACGACGAGTTCCTTGACGAGGCCGAAGAGCTACTCAGCTAGGGGCTTGGGAGTGATGATTCGCGTGCGTGTGGACTCTCTCGATTTCCGCATTGGATATCAGTTTTCGTGCTTCATTTTGTGGACCGCTGTGGTGGGCAAGGATCATGCTGAAACATTACTAGCACAATGCAGTTTATGGTATGGCACATCTTATGCTTCAGACTGGGAGTGGGGCGGCAAGCAGGTTCTATGTAAGAACTCAAGGAGGCGTTCATGTGGCGATCCTGACGCGACTCACGGCCAACTCGTACCTGCAGTGTCCACTGGTCAGTGGTACGTATCACCACGCTGTGATGCCTTGACTTTCTACTGCCCCCGAGATGCAGGCCGTGGCATTGTGCGATTCTAACCGACCTGCATATTCCAACGTGCTGATACACGTGCGGAATATCCCATGCTAAACATATTTCTTAGAACGCTACTGCATGGGCGCCACAACTCGGCAGCGTCACGGTATGTCTCTATATGGGAACGTACAAAGTTGAACTGCCTGCATTCCCTCCACCCCTGAAGGCCTCACCTCCTTACCTCTAAACCACCATGGCGACAGTGGCGACTAACGCGTCGATTCGGGGACAATGCACCGTCCAAGTGACGACGGATCCGCACGACGAGCACCCCCGACATCTCAAACACATTTTCCTGAAAGCCCAGCACCCGACCGAGGGAGAGGTCGGCTCGCTCGAAGCGCTCGAAATCGACCGCGACAGGCTTAGGGGGGATTTCCTCTGGATTCTCGACGACGAGTCTCAGGAGCTCTCTGACTTCGCCACGACGTTGTTCGACAAATTCGGCCGACTGAAGCCGGAACTCGTCGACAATGAGCACTTGAAAGGGACGGGGGTATGGGGCCGCGAGCTCGACAACGGGAAGATCATTTACGTCCTCTCTGTGGATGTGGAAGAGAAGGTTAGACCTACGTTGGAAACTCGTAACGTTGCGGTACAAATGCTGACTTTGACGAATAGTTCAGAAAGAACGGCGTCGCCAGCCTCTTACTTCGCCACCTCGCCCAATCCTCGCTCGTACAGAAAGACACGTTCTTGTACGCGTGGCCGACGCCCACTGGCAGCATGGACAAGGATGAGTGGACGCGACAGCGGGATGCCGCAGTTGGCCTGTTCCACAAGGTACACCAACCGCCTTCCACCCAACGCGGAAGCGGCTGAGCTGACTCCCGTTTTTAGAACGACTACCGTCGCGTTGGCCGCACTAGCTTCCTCGCATATGCCCCTGACGCTGGGCATGCGTCCCGCTCCCTCCCGGCCGCGAACGACGTAGAGAGCCACGCCGCTAGCTTCCAGTCCGACGCCCTGCCGCCCCCTCATCACGGCGCGGGCCTCAGGATCCTCCCCGACGGAAGTATGGCTTGGGGCCAACATGAAGAGCACGACGCGAACACCGAAAACGACGCCATATATCCTCTGCACCACATGATCGAGTCGGTCGTTCTCGGCATTCCTGTCCGGGACATGGGGGGCGCCATCCGCGACGCGTACGCCCAGAACGCCTCCCTCATACACCAAAAGGACGACCGCGGCTTCACTCCTCTCCACGTCGCCGCCTACACCGCGAACCTCCCTGCCGTTCAGGCGCTGCTCGCCCTGCCCGCGGAAGCAAACATTGCCGAAGACGTGCGCGCACGGGACAACGTCGCCGCTCGCACGCCGTTGGAGCTTTGCGAACAGAAGATGCGGGACATGAAGGAGATGATGCAGAACCTCGTCGGAAAATGGCCCGGCCATGAAGAGAACGCCCTGCGCGTCGTCTTCCTGCTCAAACGCGCGACCGGGGAGAACATCGCGGGCACCGAGGACGCCTTCGTGGCCGCCCGGAAGTGGGGGTGCACATGCGGGCAGTGCACAGACGGGTGGCTTTCACCGCGTATGCGATACCGCCTTAAATGTACGTGCTCTGAGCTCTACCAGCTGTCTATTGATGCTAACACCATGAGCTACAGGGGAGGCCGAAGTCGCTTCCGACACGATGAAGATGAACACATGGGGCGCGTCGTCGCGCGAGATGTTCGGCACCGAGCTGGCCGTCCTTCATCTCCCCCCGGAGGTTCGAGGCGGCCGCATTACCCATGCGTTCTACCGCGACTACGGGGTCGTCGTCGGGACTATCGCGGACGTCCTCCGCAAGCCTGGGCCCGCCGGGCTGCCCACCCCAGACAACGTCCAGGCGGAGCTTCCCTGGGGACAGGCTGGCCGCTTCTTCGGGAAGGGCGGCAAGGTTGAGCACGCGATGGACTACGTCCTGCGCTGCGCCATGGATCAGTCGTCGCTCGGGGACTGTACTTGGGATGATCTACAGGAGGAACTCGCCGCGGAGGGCAACGCCAACGTGGTGGCTTACGCCGCGATGCCGACTTGCGACAACGACCTGGAGTTCAGCCTCGTCGCGGACAAACTGGCCCTGGGTACCGCAGACCGCTACCGGAATGGTGGAGGCGGATACGAAGACCCGGATGATGTGATGGACGAGGATGAGGATGAAGACGAAGAAATGGATTTCGACGAGAGGGAACTGCTCAATCGTCTCATGGGCGTCGTCCGGAATGCGAGGGGAGGGGGCGGTTGACGTAGGGGTACCCGGTATGATTTTATTCCATTTAGAAACCGAGCCACCCTAAGGAAGCGAGGTCACGGTGTAAGGACCCCCGGCCCCATGTATTGATACTGCAGCGAATGTCTATCAGCCCCATAGATAGCCCCCCTGGGTGTATTGTAAGGGGAAAAGAACGTACACCTCGAAGGAGGCGACGGGAGTATGGGCACTGGCCATTAGCTGGGACCAAAAAGAATCCGCGCAAATCAACCAGTACGGATGCACGCAGCGAGCACGACGAGCAGCTCTTTCACCTGGTGCCCGCGTACTATTCTCTTCAATAGTACCCGTATGACGTAGTCACATGGGACGCGCACTTGATACCCCGGCGGACCGCAACTGGTCACCTGTAGGATGACGATCAGCGCAGCTCGTCGTTTAACCGGACAGAACCTGGGAGGTCTGACGGCATGCAAGACCTTCCGCCCCGCGTATGGCGTCGCAAAAGGTCGCGCATAGGCCCCCACCTCCTCGCGAGCATCCCAACCACTGAGCAAAACGCACTAAGCCTCACACAGAATCATGCTCATCGCGACATACCTGCCGCTCTATGCCATCCTCTTCGCCACACTATGCGGCGGCGCCCACGCGCGGATAGACCGCCACGCCCTCGTCTCGCGCTTCAACCCGGTCCGCACCGCATCGAGCCCGAGCACGCCCATGCAGGTCGGGAACGGCCACTTCGCCTTCGGCGCCGACGTCACCGGCCTGCAGACCTTCCTCCCGTGGGCGACGATGTCCGACTGGGGGTGGAAGAACGACTCGCTTCCCGCGGGGACGACCGAAGCAGACATCGCCGCCTACCACGGCGTCGTGTGGGATGGGGTGGAGTACGAGTTTGGAGGCCCTGAGCCGATGCAGCAGTGGCTGATCTCGAACCCGAACCGCGTGAACCTGGGCCGAGTCGGACTGCTGTTCCTGGACAAGAAGGGAGGGGTGGCAGATGTGACGGAGGAGGCGCTGGAGGGGACGCGGCAGATACTCGACCTATGGACGGGCACCATGACAAGCACGTTCCGATGGGCGGGTGAAGAGGTACGCGTGCAGACCGTAGCGGCGCAAGAGAGCAGCACGATAGGCGTGACGATCACGTCTCCGCACTTGCAAGATGGCCGCCTTGGGGTGTTCCTCGACTTCCCCTGGAACGACGGCAGCGAGAAGTTTGAGGCTCCCTTCGTCGGCGTGTGGAACGCAACGAGCAACCATACTACCACGCTGCGTACGGGGAGAGGGCTGGGACGCGGCCTCAAGGCACAGATCGCGCATACGATGGACGCCACGACGTTTTACACCTCGGTTGGAGGGGACGACTTCTCCGTGACACGCGTCTCGCCAGATTCCCACCGCTACGAGATCGTCCCGCACCGGGGCCAGCAGCAGTTCTCGCTCGCGATGGAGTACTCCGCAGCACCCGGTCAGGCGGTATCAAGCGCGAAGGAGATCCAGGATGAGTCGGAGGAGGCTTGGGAGGATTCCTGGTCGAACCATGGCTTCGTGGACGTCTTGACTGGATCCAGCGACGGCCGCGCGGAGGAGCTGCAGAGGCGCATCATCCTGTCCCAGTATCTCCTCCGCGTGAACGAAGCGGGCGATTACCCTCCCCAGGAGGTAAGCGCAAGCCCTTGTATGCGTGAGCGCGGCTCACTGTTTACCCATAGTCTGGCCTGGTGAATAATGGATGGGTGAGAGGCAAGACAGTCGACGATTTCGAGACGAGACTGACCACTGTTTTCAGTACGGCAAGTTCCACATGGAGATGTTCTTCTGGCACAGCGCCCACTGGGCTCTCTGGAACAACTGGGATCTCCTCAAGCGCGCAAGCTCCGTCTACACCCGCTTCCTCCCCACCGCGATCCGGCGTGCACAGGTGCAGCAAGGCTACACCACCGGCGCGCGCTGGTCCAAGATGACCGACCCGAGCGGCCGCTCCGCCCCTGGCGAAATCAACGAGCTGCTCATTTGGGAGCAGCCCCACCCGCTCGTGTTCGCCGAGTATGAGTACCGCGCGACGCGATCGAGGGCGACGCTGGAGAAGTGGCGGGACGTCGTGCACGCGACCGCGGACTGGATGTCGGTCTACGCGCGCCGGAACGCGAGCACGGGCTTCTTCGACCTCGGCCCGCCGATGTACGTGGTGAGCGAGGACACGAGCCCGAACGCGACGCGCAATCCGGCGTTCGAGCTGGCCTACTGGCGTTTCGGCCTGGACCACGCGAGCACCTGGTTGGAGAGGCTGGGGGAAGCGGTGCCGTCCGCGTGGACCGAGGTGAAGGAAAATCTCGCCCCACTCCCGATCGAAGGTGGCCTGTATGCGGTGTACGAAGGGATCCCGAGCGACTTCTGGGACACTCCGACGTTCACGAACGATCACCCGGCGATGGTGGGTTTGTATGGCTGGTTGCCGCAGACCGCCAACGTGAGCCTGGACCTGGCGAAGGCGACCGCAGAGAAGATCTGGACGAGTTGGAACATCAGCAACTGCTGGGGGTAGGTGACCATTGGCACGGGCTCTATACCGGGATGGTGAGATTTGCGCGCCTTCTTCGAGGTTACCCGTCCCTCCTATCGACGTACAGCCCCAGGGAGCGACTGTGCAGCTCTGCCCCAGCAACTGTCAGCGTTGCATCTCCCAGAGGGCACAGGGGTACTCTGGGCTGTGCGCCGGATAGGCAACGGAGTAAGCTCGAGGAAGTCTTGCAAACGCTCATCATCTCACTCGCTCGTCGCCTCCGAAGCACGCGGTGATACTAAATAGCTTCTTCTGTTCGCACGTCTTAGGTGGGACTTCCCCATGCTCGCGATGTCCGCAGCACGCAACGGGGAGACGGAGAAGGCGATAGAATGGTTGCTGCACCCGCTGTTTGAATTCGACGACGTCGGAATGCCCGTGGGCGGGGTACGAGTTCCGACACCGTACTTCCCGGGCTCCGGGGCTTTACTGTACGCCATGGCGATGATGGCTGAGGGGTGGGACGGGAGTGAGGGCGCTGCACCGGGTTTTCCGAAGGCGGGGTGGAAGGTACGCACGGAGGGGGTGAGCAAGGCGATGTAGATCACTTGTAGATCGCCGACGGACTGCCCGGACTGCGGAGTGCTGCAGGACCGCGCGCACGTCTTACTGCGATGCACGCAATACCGCCGGTGGTGGTGGGATCCGGGAATCCGGGGAGAGTTTGAGTTTCTGCAACGGATGAGTTCGTATCGCGACCCCAACGGATTCTTGACGGCGCATGAGAGCGCGTTCACTTTTGAGGACGCGCCCAGCTAAGTACGGAGGCAGACCGGAGACGGGAAGCATCGAAGTGACTGGACGAGCCAAGTGGCGACGAGCACTGAGTACTGAGCCCTTAGATGTACGCACTACAGTAGCCACCACGATACCTGTAGACAAGCCGCACCTATATTCAGTACGAGCGGGATATAAGACATGATGCCAAAAAAAAGATCACTTGTAGTAGATCCTCCGCGCGCCGCTCGGGGCGCCAGGCCTAGGACGACCCCGGACGTGGTACATCCGTCCATATACTCACTACAAGGCCCGCGAACGTGGACGAAACCTATGTAGTGCATCCGCACATGCGGAGATGAAGGCGTAACGAACGAGATGGGCATCTGGATATCACGATGTATATCCACCTCGGCGAGAACGGGCGTAACTTTGTACGACTGACGTCCGAGTTTGCGTGCTCGCGCCTGCGGGTGGGGCCCGTCCCCCTCCGTGCACCCGATAACTAGGATGAGATTAGAGCAGTGCAGGCGGTGATGAGTCCGTCGACGTATCCGATGATTGAGTTCATCTGCAACATGTTCGAAGGCGCAGAGATGAACGCAGGATGAACGTCGCCGTTGTCGGGCGATGAGAGGAGGCCGTGCGAGGGAATGTTTATTTTGTGCGAACAGTATAGAGAATGGGGCGGCTAGCGTTGTAACGGAAGAAAGGCGGAGGTGGAAAATGGTAAGTAATCAGATAAGGAAAGAGTGGCTACGGTCGGAATCCACGGCGTTGCGGAGCGCCTCTGACGCAGTTGTACCCTCCACCTTCTCTCCACCCACCGTCAACTTCCCGTCTGCTATCATCTACCATGGCTACTCTCTCCCAGGAATCCTCAAATCTCAACGCCCCCTCCTCTCCTCGCATCTCACTCGCCTCCCCGCCCGCCACCACAGAACCCGCCGCAATGAACTCCACCACCTCCTCGCCGGCCGAGTTGCGACACATCACGTCCAACACCAACCTCGCCAGCCCGTCGCGCGAGCGCCGCCTTTCGAACCGCAACTCCCAGCACTTGCGCACCCACCGCTTGGGTTCTCGCTCGCCCAACTCCATCCCCTCGTCGCCGACATCCGTGTAAGTGTTCATCGGCACTCCATCGCGACTACCACTTACGTCTATTCAGCCACT
Source organism: Trametes villosa (assembly GCA_002964805.2). Classification (NCBI taxonomy): domain Eukaryota; kingdom Fungi; phylum Basidiomycota; class Agaricomycetes; order Polyporales; family Polyporaceae; genus Trametes; species Trametes villosa. The sequence continues at coordinate 84,261 of PUDQ02000024.1, read as the reverse complement.
CTTCCTCGTCCGCGATCTTCGAACGGGACATCGAGCCCATCAACTCGCCCATGTCGCTCTGTGCGGACCCCCACCACATCCCGCGAGCGAAATTCACCGAGGAGATCGAACGCTCTGTCCCCTCCGTGCTCGATAGCGCCGCAGTCGTCCTCACCTCGACGGATCCCGAGGATGACGGCCTCGATTCCATCTCCATTGTTACTCCCGCACCCCCAGACTCAAATCTCCAGAGCGGCTTCACGAGCCCCACGTCGCGTCTGAGCAGTCGCAGCCCGAGCCCCACAGGGGTGGGGAACAGGCGGAGCCTGCTGTTCAGCAATTCGCTTCCCGGTTCACCACCGAGGAATGTCCAGGGGTCGCCCCCTACGCGGCCAACGGTACAGACAAGTCCCGTTCCTCCGACTGCCTCCGTTCCACAGTCGACGGTTACCCCGACCCCGACGTCGGCATACTTCTCTGTTCCTTCGAGTTCCGCCTCTGAGGCCGAGACGAGCTCAGGCTCATCTTCGCCGACGACCGCGACACACACCGAACACCCTCTGCACAGTCTTCCGCACTCGCAGCCGCAGCAGCTCACGTCGATCACCGTACCCGCCCCTTTCCCTTCGCACCCCCCATCACCCAAGGCCGCCTCAAAACGGTTGTCCTTCATCTCTTACGCCGACCTCCTATCATCCACCCCCGCATCCACGCTGCCTTTGTCGAGCCTTACCTCCTCCGCTCTCGTCACCGAGCCCCCGCCGCATCTTCCTAGCGTGATCGGCGTGCCGCAGGCGCAGTACGCCGCAAGTTCCAGCGGTGGTAGCATTCACAACGCCCCGACGTTCCTGCTTGAGCGTGATGGCTCCGCGGGCGTCGCCGATGATGTCGGAGGAGAGTGGGAGCGGGAAGGCCTAGGCAAGGGCTTGGAGGAGCGATTGGAGGGCCTGACCCTGAAGACTGCGGTACCGTCCAGGGCCTAGTCTGTGGCGGTACGCCGGCGTTGTACGATGGACATGAAGCTGAACACCCCGGACCTACGCAGTCCCGGGACGGGATGACGATGAAGAAATATTCCCCTACAAGGTCTAATGCGTGTATGCAATCCCTCCTTCCCCGGTCTGCTTGACCCCCTGTTCTTCGTCCGCCTTTCTTCGTTTAGGCCCTCCCCGTTTCATTATGCCTTCCATATGACTCTTTTCCGAGTCGGACCGTTCGACAAACTACTCTATATCCCGCAGCCTAATCGCTCTGTTCTATGATTACTGTCCTCTTTTTGTCACCTTTTTTGCCCCGCCCCATCCCCATCCTGTCGTGCGACTCTTTTCCAGTAATCCCCGCCGCCGACTCCCCCTCCCCGACCTCATATGCTTCCCCTTCCCCAATTGCCACCACCACCTCAACTGCAATCGGCCCATCCTTGCCTCGCAGGACGCCGCAACCAACCACAAAGCACAACAAGCACCCGGTCTATTTATTCGACCCCCCGCGCCAGACCAGCCTCACCAGGCCCATGCTGCCACCCACTGCTGCGACAATACAATCAACCCCCGTGTACTACTAATCTCGAATTCTACTGCCACTGTTACCGCTACGGTTTACCGCCTACCTCATCCCCCTTGCCCCCCTTGCTCCGGACGCGCCTTGCGTCCGTGTCCTACTTCGCCTGGCTGCCCAGCTGCAGTGCGCCCTGCTTTGTTCCGGTACGATCTACAATACTGCGCGATATGTGTTTCTGGAATTGGTCTGCGGCTCCCGTGTTGGGGGAGCCGCGCTACGTTACGATGTGTACAGACGGTCGGGTACGAACGAGAAGCAAAATGTTTTGTTTGAATGGATGGGAGGTTTCTTGGATGTGGACGTGTGGATGTCGACTGTGCTCGCTGTATGTTCCCATGGCGTCCTTGAGATTCTACATGTGCTCTGAAACCCTATGGTTTGTCGTAGATCTCTCTAGACGGGGCTCGAAGCACATACAGGTAGGAAGTGTCAAACATATGAACGTCGATTGGTAGAAGTCCGTGTACGAGTACCTCTACGGTTTCGTAGTATGACGTCATACCTTCGGTACATCCACGCAAATGGAGGCCCCCGCCTTCCGGCGACGTGCACGTTTCCTGGTCAACGAGCGGACGGAAGTACTTAGTACGCTCGCCGGCCCATCTGCGCAACGTGTGTATCTGTACGATTGCGGTGACGTGGGTGGACGTGTCGAGACACAACTCCGCGCGCGACATGTCCTGATGGGCCAAGGGCGGACTTTGACCCACCAATATATGGCGTCATCCCCGTAAATGCACTCGGCACGGCGGGCTGATCAGGGTCTTCGCGTCGATGCTCAAGGTGTCGTGGTCGATGCCGACGGAGATGGGCCGTGTGCTCGGCGGAGAGCAGGTGAGCGGGTCGGATGAGCGGAGGCTGGCTACCGCGCGGCGGGTGGCCTTCGCGTTGAAACGGAGGGGTCACGAGTCGGAGGGGTCCGACGCTACACCGAGAGGGGCGTGTGGCGACGAGCTCGCCGCCGATGCATGCATAGAAGAGGGTGACATGCAGCGCACGCGGGCGAATGTACGCCGTATGCTCTAGCATCCTGTACGCTTTCCCGCTGTTAGTGCATGTACCCACAACGAAATGTGTATGTCACATCAAGTGCTTCACCGGTGCGGGCGGAGGGTTGCGGCTTGGCGGTGGGCCCCAAGCCCGTATGGACTATGTGCCGTGCCACATCCGGGCGTTCCGGCCCCGCTGACATGTAGGGTGAGCGCGCCCCGACGCCGTCGCGGAGGGGAATGGAGGCACCCATCGGCGCCGCTCGAGGGTGCGGAAGGGCACAGCATGAGTGAAGCCCGAGTGCTAGAGATCCGGCGAGAGAGGTGGCAGTGCGGAGAAAGTGGCGGGCCCGGGAGGGGAGGGGTCGGGCAACTGACGAGCAGAGATGCAAGCGGAAAAGGGGCCGAGTATGTACGCTGCATCATAGTGGTTGCAACCCGGAAGCACTGGCGGTCGATTGCCTTGTTGAACAGTAGCCGGTACCAGTACGGGAAGGGACATTACTTTGAGCAGTGTGCGGCGCGTAGCGGCGGAGCAGCGCGGCCCTAACGGTGCGCGATAGAAGGCAGAGAAGTTCATTTCCCGTGCATTGGGCCAAGTAGGAAGTGGCTTAGGTGGAACAAGGAATGTATTCAGGCAAGCTCGTATGTGTGTCCTGCGCTGCTGGTGTACTCATCAGGTATTTGTATGGTTCACGAGCGGAGACGGTAGCGATCCCGCGGCAAGAGCGCACGCCCACATCCGCCGCTGCAGTCCGTGATTGCAGCGCAAGTGATGCAGGGCTGGTCATGTTCCCGCTTCAATACCATACAAAACGCGGTGCAGCGTTATGATATCCGGGAAGGGAGTGGCAGCACGTACCTTGCAGCCACCGTGTATGGGCGCATGATGGGCGCGAGGCGGGGATTGTACCCTGCGCGCGCTGACGCACTGTAGACCGGCGAGGCTTATCGTGGGCATGCCAGATAGCATGCAGGTCGGGTAAGCCGGGAAGTGGGAAGCAGCGCGTTCGCGTGGGCTGGCCGCACGCAATTGGGCCCGTCGGGTCATATGGGAGAAGGCAGGGTGCAGCGTGCGGGCGCGGACGAAGCGGACGGACAAGCTCAGCGGTGCGAAAAAGACGACTGGTTGCCCGTGCGTGGCTCGTTGCGGGGAAACGGTTGCGGCGGTGGTGGGAGGGGTGCAGCTCGGGGGGACGGGGTGCGCTGGCTGAGAAGAGGCTGGAATGGGATGACTTCACTGCGAGGGCTGGGCGGAGGGAGCGCGGGCAGCGGCAGCCGACGGGCGCCTCATGCGGCGTCCATCCCACGCGAAGACTCGGCCGCTCGCCCTGCGCGGACGAGCCCCCGGCCGCTCCTGCCTTTTTGCCTCTCCATCGCCAGGCCAAGTCCCTCCTTCCTTTCATTCCTTCCTCCCCCACCCCCCGACCTCCCGACTCCCGACGACGTCCTGCACGTCGACCGCCCCCCGGCCCCCCATGTCCACCCCCTGGCCGACCTCGCCGCCCGCTGATGCGCCCCCCGAGCAGGGCCGCTCTGGCGCATCAACCCCCGAGGATCTTGCCCAGCCACGCACCCCCCACACCTCCACCTTCGAGTCCCCGCTCTTGTCGCCCGAGTCAAGAGATGCGTCCTCGTCCCGCACGAACACCCGGGCGTCCTCCGTCGGCGCGAACTTCGTCTCCTCGCCCCTCAACCCGAACTCTGCCCTCAGCGCGCGCTCAAGACCGGCCTCGCGCGGGAGCACCTACTTCAATCGCATCGCATCAGAGGAGTCGCAAGTGCTCGCAGGTCCGTATGGCAGCCTGGGCGGGAACCGCGGTTCCATGGTGCTCTACCGGTTCGCGGGCGAAGACAGCGGCAGCGAGCAGCTCGCGCCGCCGAAGGCCCTCCAGAATCGCGATTCGGTAGTCTCCTCATCAGGCGACTCGGTGTTCTCGCTCTCATCCGACTCGAAATACCCGTCGGGTATGGTCGTCGGCGCGCGTGGCTTTGTGCCTTACGCGTACGACCCCGAGGTCGACAAGGACGCACCCGACGATGACGACGATTTCCTCCACACTCCGGAATATGGTCACGACCGACGATCATATTGGTCAAGTCGAGGGATTCTCAACGTCGGCGTACTCGTAATCTTGGTTGCCGCTATCCTCACCCTCTTCCTCTGCTACCCGCTGCTGGACTTCTTCCGCAACGAATCCCGTAACGTCGCCATCACAGCGAATGTCAGGATAAACTCCACCGGGCAGGCGCCAGTGCTGTAAGCTTCGCGATCCGCGGAGCACGCGTTCTCAGGCATTTTCATATAGGCTCACACATCTCCCGCAGTTTCGACTTGCCCGAGCTTATTGACGCGGACACGCCGGCCGATGCGAAGACACGCACGGGTTTCGATGGTCAGGCATATGAGCTCGTATTCTCTGACGAGTTCAACGAGGATGGCCGTACATTCTACCCGGGCGACGACCCCTTCTGGGAGGCCGCGGATCTGTGGTACGGCTCGACCGCGGATCTGGAGTGGTACGACCCCAAACAGGTGTACACGAAGAACGGCGCGCTGCAGATCGTTATGGAGCAAGTGACCGATCCCTCCATCAACCACAACCTCTCGTATGTGAGCGGCATGCTCCAAAGCTGGAACAAGTTCTGCTTCACGAGCGGATACATCGAGGTCTCCATGACCTTGCCGGGTCCAGACTCCAACACCCAAGGCTATGTGAGTACTCCTTTCTCACGCAAATCATGGGTGGCGTTCTGACATTCCGCAGTGGCCCGGAGCGTGGACAATGGGCAACCTCGGGAGACCCGGTTACCGAGCGACGACGGATGGTACCTGGCCTTATTCGTGAGCGCATCTATTTGACAGCGTATGCGTGGCATGTCTGACGTCTGCGGACAGTTACGACTCGTGCGACGTCGGGACTTTCCCTAATCAGACATTCGCCGACGGATCTGGACCTGCCGCTGCACTCCACTCCGATCAATCCAGGTCCAAGTACAACAACGAGCTGTCGTGGCTGCCTGGCCAGCGTGTCAGCGCGTGTACGTGCCCGGGTGAGGAGCACCCAGGCCCCTCGAACAACGTCGGTCGCGGCGTGCCCGAGATCGATATCCTCGAGGCGGAGAAGAACAAGACCGACGGCGGCGTAGGCCAGGTGGTGTCGCAGTCGGCGCAGTTCGCGCCCTTCACGCACGATTACAGCTACGTGAACGACTCGGCGGATGCGTGGACGATCTACGACGGCAGCCGTACGAGGCCCAACGGCTACAGGGGCTCTGCGATGTGAGCATACCCAAGCCTCCCTGCGCAGGCCTTTTACTGATGTGGTGCCCACCTACAGTCAACAGGCTGTGTCCGCGCTGACCAACCTGCCGGACGACATGTTCCAGGGCTCTGGCGCGGTGTTCAAGACGCTCGGGTTCGAGTACTGGGCGAACCCGAAGAACCGCGGTGAAGGTTTCATCACGTGGCAGACCGACGGCAAGCCGTCCGTGCGCATGGGCGCGGCGGCTATGGGACCCGACCAGGGCGCGGATGGCTCGCAAGTGGGCCAGCGGTTGATCCCTGAGGAGCCGATGGTGAGTTTGTCACCCATTCTAACGGAGAGAGCGCCGTGACTGACGAACCGGGCGTGCAGTCTATCGTCCTCAACTTGGGTATCTCCAGTGAGTTGAACCCCCCTACCTGGCTGCGATGAGGCAGAGTGCTGACGCCGACGTGCAGAGAACTGGCAGACGATCCTCCCGGAGACGATGATCTTCCCCGCGGTCATGCAGATCGACTACGTCCGCGTGTACCAGCGGTCGGGCTCGACTAACATCGGCTGTGACCCGAAGGACTACCCCACTGCGGACTACATCAACTCGCATCTGGAAGCTTACAACAGTACGTACATGGAACCGCGGTTCGCTAGGCTGAGCGGCGTGGCTGACTTGCATGTTCAGACGTTAACCTGACCTACTGGTCACAACCTGGCCCTACCGGGGCAGGATACGCATGGCCCAAAAACTCTGCGGTACGTCTCACTCAACCTCACCCATGGCTCACCGGAAAGCTGACGCCGGATGACAGCGCGCGGGCGGCTGCTAGCCTGGGCCCAGATGCTCTGTTGGACTGACCAGGAGAACTCACGACGTTTTGTGCCGCCGTCCGTCGGACACTCACCCCCTAAAGTAACAGTAACGCTATACCGTATGTGCCACGAACCCGAGTCCGCCGCCGCCCGCATCCCTCTGTACATTCACTACTTACCATACCACCTCCTTCACGTACGACCCCGCCCATCTTGCATGTCCCCTCCGCAGTCCTCTTACCCCTCACCTCTTACCTCCCGCATCCACCCATCCACGCCCGTACGCCCACACATGCACGTGCACATATATCATTTGGGCTCCCCCGCCGTCGCGGCGCCCCAGGGACATTTTTCACGTTCGTTCTCCCCGTCCGCCACCCCGCATTCACGTCGGCCACGGTACATGGTACATTACCCCTTGCCCTGCCTTGCCTCTGCGCGCTCTTCCTTCCGCCCCCAGGCAGCCTTTTTAATCGCGGCGCGCCCTTTACGCCTTTTTTTTTCACAGCCGCACCCGTCCGTGTCTGAGTGCGCGTGCACGGTTGGTCCGTTGGGTCTTTCATCCCACCCACCCCGTGTCCATCTGTCCTCCGTCCTACCCCATCCTACTTACGTTCTCCTTCGCTGATGGACTATACGGTGCGGGCCCGGGAGGCAGTCCCGGGCCCGCTTTAGCTTTCCTGGTTCTTGTTCCTCCTGTTTTACGCTCGCTTTTCTTTCTTTGACGTGTGTATTCTACCTAGCCCTATCCTAGAGCCTCCGTGCAAATGCTGCTGAAATCCCGGTCTTCCTTCCTCCTCCCCAGGCTTCCCGCATGCAGATGCAGATCTGGACGATCGGTCAAGCTGCACGCCAAGACTGAATTTGACGATGACTATGAGGAGCCCCGGGTCGAGCTTGGCGTGCGCGGGTGCGGTGCTCGCGCGGTACACAACGCCGGCGGGGCTCGGTCTCATGTTGGCGGTAATGGTTGCCGGAAGTTGGACCTTGTTGGTCCACCGAGGGTGTCCAAAGTGGCGGTCCTGCCGGTGAGCGGACCAGCTGCGCAGCTGCCTATTCTTGCGGCGGCAGTGGCGCTTGAACCAGCAGAGAGGCGGTATGGGCTTTTGAACTCGTGAACGCACGGCAGCGACTTATGTGCGTTCAGCGCTTCCTGCCACACAACATCTACGGTATACGGTTGCTCGCTCACCTTACCCATTCCCTCACATGGGCGAAGCGAGGTATATAATATCCGACCAGCTGCCTCGAAGAAGCCTTGCACGTCAGCTAGAAGCTGGGCTTGCCTCGAAGTCGGTGCGCCCTAGTTCTCTTACTCCAGCCCTGTAGATACGCTGATCCACGTTGCTCAGTCGCCATGTTATGCTGGTACGGGTGCATAAAACCAGCCTGGCCAGCTATCATCGATCGAGTTGCAGAAGATGGCCGAGGGGAGGCGGTGAGAACGCCTCACCATGCCCGCCGCCGAACCGTCACGCCTCGAGTCTCGGTCTCCGGTGCCCTCTTCGCAAATGCCGACAGGCTGCACGAACATTTACAAACGCACATAGCATCCGCCCCTGAATTTCAACTCGGTACGGGCTTCGCAATGGCACTCCTGCGGCGACAACGCACGCTACTTCATGTCCCTCACCCACGGCCGCTGCGCAACTTCTCTAAGTCTGCTGCTGAGGACTCCGGCGACTATGGCCACCGTGCTTCTGCCTGCGAGCTGCCGTACCGTGCGTAGGACGTCGCATCACGAGCGGGACGACGATCACTGACGGTTGATCAAAACTCTCAATACTGCAACAGCCATTTTGGGTGATCATGCACCGCTTTCCACCCTCCCTGCTCCCAACGCCGGTGCGCTGCGATCTCCCTCTGCTTGCCAAGTGCACATCGTCGTGAGCTGCATGAATATGTACGGCATGCTGAAGCTGTTTTGACAGATCGCGCTAGCAGAGGGAGCACGATTGGCGGGCTTCCCCCGGTGCGCGCCCGGACATGAGCCTGATCCCTCTGTGATGGCCTCCCTGGAATCGCGGCGGTCGCAAGGGCGGCGCCTTAGCGCACCCATCTTGCATAGCATCTCCACATCAGCACCGTGTCTGAGTCGCGAGCATCACCGCGCGCCCTGCCCTGGCGACGCGGTATATAACGCGCACACGCGCGCGCAGGAGCCCTAGGGCTGCGCCTCCTCCCCATTCGACCTTCGTGTACGTCCGCCCCGCGCTTGCGGTTTTCTGCCTTGCAACCTTCGACGCCTTTCGTTCTGCCGACGCTATCCTTTCCCGGCCTTTGACGCTCTTCTTCCTTCTTCGCTTCTCGAACGACCCCCGCACGCAAGTACCAGCATCACCATGGTCTACGTCCGCTCGCGCAAGTTCTGCTGCTGTCTGCCGGTCAGATTCGGCGTGTTCTGTGAGAGCCTCCTCGGGATGGCCATCGGTGGCCTCTTCTCCGTCGGCGGCTGGCTCCTCATCCACGACCAGAGTGAGTGGGACCACGATGATGCTTGAGCGCCCCTCGGACTGACGCCTGGATGTGCGCGCGTGTAGTGAAGGGTACGCTCCAGCCCCCACTCTCCGGAAACGAAAAGACTGCCGCCTGGTTCCTCGCCGTCATCTCCACCTTGATCTTCCTGATCTCGCTCGGCGGGTGAGTATCCCTAACCCCCCTTCATTCTTGAAACACGCGAGAGATCTAACCGGGCTGTGCAACGCAGACTCGTCGGCTCGCTCGGGAAGATCCTCTCGCTCGTCGGGCTGTACGCGGGCGCGATCACGTTCGCGACCGTCGCGGACATCGCGGTCGGCATCTACGTCATCTTCCAGCTCTTCCACGGCGAGGGCGCGTCGGACGTGAGCAAGTGCGAGGCGAGCGCGGGCAACGGCGTCAACAAGGACTTCACGCACTTTGCGTGCAACGCGAGCTTCAAGACCGGCCGCATCATCGTCATCGTCGTCTACGTGATCTTCTGGCTCTTCTCCATCTGTACGTGTTCCGTCTCGTCCCGCGCGAGGGCGATATGCTGACGCGCTGCGCGCAGACGGCTGCCACATCGCGTTCGAGTACGTCGGCCAGCTGCGCGAGGAGAAGGAGGGCGGCGACAATGAGAAGCGCGGCCAGCCGCAGAACGTCACCGTCGTCAACGCGGCGTACGCCCCGCCGCAGAACGGCTACCCGTTCGCCGCCGCGCCGAACGCGATGGGCCAGAGATAGGCATCGACAGCAGCAGCAGTAACTGCAACTTTATTACGCGCTTGAACGGTCGTTCGAACTTTGTTCTAGCATGTTGTATATTATGGCGGGCGTACCACGCCCGCGGGGTCCGCACCGGGCGCAGGAATCTCGGCGGATCGCGCGGGGGTCGTGTTACGGTAACGAGGATTGCACCTGAAACGAATTCGTTGTGAGTGCGTGATAGTTTGGATGCTCGCTCGGCGAGCTTCTCAGGTGTAAGTTTGGTGAAGTGCCCCAAGTATCATATGTGAGCATGTGCATGATTTTAGCAGTCGGAGTTTGCTGTAAGTCCTACATGAACGCTACTCATGGCAACTGATACAATGACACACTCGGACTCCGACGTGCCTCGCTACTTCAAAATGAGAAGCGCAGCCTTCGAAAACGGCACCATGAGAGCTTTTGGCGCTGCGATCTAGTTGAGCAGTCCAGCATTCCGCTACTAGTCTCCATGCGGCCCTCCAAAAGACAATCTTCTATGTTCCGGAGCTGGCAGAATGACCACAGCAGCCCTGGTGACATGCATCGAACGTGCCGTCTCGCGATGTACCTATTTCAGGAGGAAAGGTTGAGCGCGAAGCTGATTCGAAATGTCGACAGCCCAAGAGACGCGACACTGGTCTCAGGGTAGCAACATCACGAAACTGCATTCCCTCTGCCCATGAGCGAACATTTCAATCGTAGCTGGCATGCTAGGAGTCAGTGTTGCATGGCAGTGGCCCCACGCCGACGTCCCACCGAACACCGACTTCAACGTAGTGGTCGTCGGGACGGTCACCGCAGGCTCCCCCTTAGCATGCTGTACCAGGCTAGACCTACAATTCACTACAGCGGGGTGCAGTAGTAGTGAGTTGTAGATCCGCCCGAGCGATTGAAATGGGAGCGCAAGCCACCGCTGTAAGAGTGGATGGAGTGGGATAGCCCACTGTATTAACCTTCCACATAAGGAGCGCCCGATGCCATAAAAGGGGCTGGTTCTGTGAAGGCCGGGGGGTCACGAAGGCCTGCGGGGCGATCAGCTGGCTCAGAGGCGTGGGCGTCGTGATACGCTCGGTTCAATGCACGCCAGCAGCAGGAGAGCCTTATATTCGCAGGGCGAGCAGGCTGCTCTTCCTCTCTCCTGCATGCTCCTCCGTCTTCGCGACCCCCGACCAAAATACGACGAAGAGCAATCCCCGCGATGACCTGGTCGCCTGCGGCCGGACACGGTCCTATCTTCCGACCATTTCCGTCATGGCCTTCTTCCGAGTCTTTCCGGCAGGACGACTCACCTGGATCGCCGTGCGGCCCTCGACGCTGACTGATTCGGCGCGTGCAGCAGGCGTATCAGCAGGGCGAGGCCGACCGCGTTCCCGTTGAGGCCAAAGACGAGCCTGTGATAGGGTCGCTTCTTGCGCGCAATATCGGGGGAAGGATGGGCAGTTGTCGGGTGCGTGTAAGCACATCATACACGCATTGCCATAGCTAATCGCTGTCATCACGCAGCGTGGCGCCCGGACGTCCGTGGCTGAGCGCGCAGAGAGTCCAAGCAGCCCAGAGACAGGATCTGTGCATGTGAGGCCAGCACTATGGCATGGAGGAGAGGAGGAGACACGTTGGAATAGCGAGAGTGTGCTGTTGGACGACGAGGAGACGATCGAGCGCAATGGCGGATGCCGGACGGCGCTCCCACGTGGCGGACCCCGCATTCCGCAGGGGTCCGGGGCAGGGGCAGGCGGACGGCCGGCTTTGCGGGGAAGTGGCGGATCGCAACGGGGCTGCAGTCGCGCCAGATTTTCTTATCCACCGCACCGCTCTTTGTGACTCTGCTGCTTGACATCTCTCTCTCGTCTCTCCGCCACCCTCTCCCTCTCCTCTAGACGCACCGCCTTCCCCGCGGTATCCTTCCTATCCTACCATTGTCGTCCAGGTCTTCAAAATGCCGCATACTCTCCTCTCGCTCAACTATGACGTTCTATCTCAGGTCCTTCAGCTCATCTCTCCCTGCGACGCCGCCCAGCTCGCACTCGCGTCGCGTGCCGCCTATGTCCTTGCCTTTCCGCGCATAGTCTCGGACGTCACGTTGGGCGGCCTCTACCACAAGCCCGGCGGCAGCGCCCTTTCGCAGCTCACCACTTTCTGCACCTTCCTGCTCGCCCCGGCGCCCTCATGGCACGGTGCGCCCACGGCGCGTCTTGATGCCTTGCGAGGCCTCGAAGTGATGCGCGATGCCGTACGTGTACGCAAAGCTGGTGTATGGACCGTGGACGCCTCCGCCGCCTCCCTCCTCTCCGCCGTGATCGGTCGTGCGCATAACCTCCAAAGGCTCACTATCTGGGGCTCCGACGCGCTGTTCACCGTAGACCCCGACTTCTGCCTGAACAGCAGTCCCTCTATCGAGACTCTCTTCCTCGGAGGAGATGTCCCAACCCTTCCTGTCCTCGCACGGGCATTCCCCCATGTCCGCGCACTCGAGTTCATCGGAGGCAGTGGCTCGTGTGCGCCCGACTGGGCGCTCTTCACCGCCAACGACGCCGGAGATGCCAAAGCACTAGGCGCGTGGCAACAGCAACTCGACCGCGTCGAGACCGGGTTCCCCATCCTCCCCCTCGCTTGCCCCGTGCGCCAAGTCGCGCTCCGCAACCCGCTCGTCTCGGACACATACGCGCTCTTCTGCGCGCGCGAGTTCCTTCGCCGCACACGTCCAGTCGTACTGAGTGCAAGCGCGAGCGCGAGCCTGACTGAGGAGGAGCTGTGTGCGGTTCTTGACGCGGAGGTCGTATCTCCAGGCCTGCGGTTCCTCGAGCTCGTCGGTGATAGGTGCGACGGCGTCAAAGATGGATCGGAGTGGATGGTAAGCCCCCTCTCTTCCCACTCGTATCTTGGTCCGGTACTGATTGGGATGCTGTCGCACAGACCCGCGTTGCGAACACGCTCTCGGCCCTCCAGGTTCCCCTGCTCGGCGTCTCGCTATCTGTCATGCCCGCGATCCCGTCCATGGTCGTTCCCTCTGCGCTCAAGCCGAGCTACGAACCCGCGCCCGTACCCATCGCGCAAGCGGAGCCGGTAGATCTAACGGCTCTCGCGCGTACCGTAGCAGAGCATGCACCGTCACTGCGGTACATCGCGCTCGACCTCTCAGCTGCACCGGGTGCTGCTGCCGGCGCGCAAGCCTGGTTCCGTGCGTACAGCGCCAGATCAGAGCCCAAGGTCGTGAGAATAGAGGAGGCGGAGGGAAGAGAGACGACCAGGAAGATGCGCGCGATGAACCGGTGGGACTGAGTATCCTCGGCAGCTTCCGCTTTGGCCGTTCGGTATGTGGCATTGCTCGTGGCGTCACTCCGGGCTCCCGGACTGATTACTAGCTCGGCGACTTGGCAGATCCATTGCCGTTTGCTCTGCGCATGCACATCAGCCATAGACTAGAGTTGGTGGTTTAGACGATCGTGTCCCCTTAGACTAGCGCGTCCATCCCTACTTGACCGACCTTCGCGACCTTCGCCTGCGTAGTGCGCTATCGCGCTCGCCGCTCGCCTAATCCTCGGTTTGCAAATGCCTTCTATACCGCCCTACTAGATTTCCGCATCGTGCGCGGCTCAAGCTGCCGTCCGCCTCTAGATTTCTGCTGTGACTATCGTACGGCACTATGGCTTCATCGCTATCCTTTGTTGCTCTCCAGGTCTGACGTGTCCTGCATCTGTAGAATAATCGTTGTATAATGCTACTGCGCTGCAAGTACTCGACTTCCCAGACTGAGACTCGCAGTACGAACTTGTTGATCAGGGGAGTCGGGTCGCGCGTTTAGGCGCCCTAAACTTACTGCTTACCGTCATGTCGAGGAGGACTCTGAGAAGCATGAATGCGCCGGGCCACCTCAAAAACTACGGTATCGACCGGGTGCATGAACACGACTCGCCTTTTGAGGGCAGAAGTTGACGTAGCCTGAACGCGCCGACGCTGGTAGTGCACAGTGGCAGGCGCGACTGTCATAACCACCCGTTCATGCATCTGTCCATGACGGCCGCTGTGGAAGTCGGCTCATACATGCAATCATCCATCGAATACTCCCAGACAGGTAGGTCTTTTGTTGTCTCGTACTTGCCACGGCCAAATCGCTTACATGGCCTTACTTATGCCCTCAGTGCGTACCTTCCACCCCGTCTTTGGGAACCCCGGTGCAGCGCCCTCACTCCCGTCCCACCCCTCAGCAATCATCGCCATGGCGTACAGGAGTGCGCCAGAGCCCGGGAAGTACGGAGTTGGGACGCGTACCCCGCCAACGGGCATTCCGACGTCGTCGAACTGGAACAGCGGATGCAGCAGCCACTCTATCGCCTTCTCCGTCTCTCCGTTTCGTGCTGCGGAAATTGCGAGCATGGGAAAGTCCCACCTATACGGACGCGCGAACGGAAGAAGCTGTTCAGTGCCACTACGCGTGCGGGGTCGAACGAGCACCTACCCCCAGCAGTTGCTAATGTTCCAGCTCGTCCAAACCTTCTCTGCGGTCGCCTTCGCCAGGTCCAGGCTCACGTTGGCGGTCTGCGGCAGCCATCCATACAAACCGACCATCGCGGGGTGGTCGTTCGTGAACGTCGGCGTGTCCCAGAAGTCGCTGGAAATCCCTTCGTACACCGCATACAGTCCACCTTCGATCGGGAGCGGAGCGAGATTTTCCTTCACCTCGGTCCACGCGGACGGCACCGCTTCCCCTAGCCTCTCCAACCAGGTGCTCGCGTGGTCCAACCCGAAACGCCAGTAGGCCAGCTCGAACGCCGGATTGCGCGTCGCGTTCGGGCTCGTGTCCTCGCTCACCACGTACATCGGCGGCCCGAGGTCGAAGAAGCCCGTGCTGGCGTTGCGGCGCGCATACACCGACATCCAGTCCGCGGTCGCGTGCACCACGTCACGCCACTTTTCCAGCGTCGCCCTCGACCGCGTCGCGCGGTACTCATACTCGGCGAACACGAGTGGGTGGGGCTGCTCCCAGATCAGGAGCTCGTTGATTTCTCCTGGGGCGGAGCGGCCGCTCGGGTCGGTCATCTTGGACCAGCGCGCGCCCGTTGGGTAGCCTTGCTGCACCTGGGCGCGTTGGATTGCGGTGGGAAGGAAGCGGGCGTAAACGGAGCTTGCGCGGTTGAGGAGGTCCCAGTTGTTCCAGAGCGCCCAGTGGGCGCTGTGCCAGAAGAACATCTCCATGTGGAATTTGCCGAACTGCAGACGACGGTCAGTCTTACCGCGTCGCCGAAAGGCATCGTGCTTACCCATCCGTTGTTTACCAGGCCAGACTGTCGAGTGGAAGTCAGTAACGATCATGGACCACATTACTTCCCACGCACCTCTTGCGGAGGGTAGTCTCCGGCTTCGTTCACACGCAGGAGATATTGGGACAGGATGATACGTCTCTGCAGCTCCTCTGCGCGGGTGTCGCTAGATCCCGTCATGACGTCCACGAACCCGTGGTCCGACCAGAAGTCCTCCCAAGCCTCCTCGGACTCGCGCTGGATGTCCTCGATCCTCGACATCCCCTCGACCTGCCCCGGAGAATACGAGATCGCCAGCGAGAACTCTTGCTGAACGCCATGCGGGATGATCTCGTACCGGTGCGCATTCGGGGAAACGCGCGCAATCGAGAAGTCGTCTCCGCCGACGGACGTACAGATCGTCGTGGCGTCCATCGTGTGTGCGATCTGCGCCTGGACACCGCGCCCTAGGCCTGCGCCTGTCCGAAGAGCCGTAGTATGGTTGGCCGTCGCGTTCCACACGCCGACGAAGGGCGCCTCGAAGCCCGCGCTCCCGTCGTTCCACGGGAAGTCGAGGAACACCCCGAGGCGACCGTGCTGCAAGAGCGGGGACTTGATCGTGACGCCGATCGTGCTGCTGTCCTGCGCCGCGATGGTCTGCACGCTCACTTTCTCGCCCTGCCACTCGAACGTGCTCGTCATGGTGCCCGTCCACAGGTCAAGTATCTGCTTCCTCCCCACTAGCGCCTCCTCTGTCACGTTCGTCGCCCCTCCGTTATCGTCTAGGAACAGTAGCCCAATCCGGCCCAGGTTAACGCGGTTCGGGTTCGCCTCGAGCCACTCCTCTATCGCCGCCGGGCCGCCGAACTCGTACTGCACCCCGTCCCACACGGCGCCGCGGTAGGCGGCGATGTCTGCTTCGGTCGTCCCCACGGGAAGCGAGTCGTTCTTCCACCCCCAGTCGGACATCGTCGCCCACGGGAGGAAGGTCTGCAGGCCGGTGACGTCGGCGCCGAAAGCGAAGTGGCCGTTCCCGACTTGCATGGGCGTCGTCGGGCTGGACGCGGTGCGGACAGGGTTGAAGCGCGAAACAAGAGCACGGCGGTCGATCCGGGCGTCCGAGACGATGCACAGCGCAAAGAAGAGAGCGAGGTATGTCAATATCATCATGGATCAAGAATATTCTTGGTGTTGTGGATATCTGGTTAAGAGTGCCCGCGAGGTCGAAGTGGGAGCTCATGCACGTTCTTTTGTACGCCGTGAGCGACACAGAAGGTTTTACATGGAGCCACTGCTTCTGTGGTTCTCTCCTGCTAAACGACGAGGAGGGCTGATCGTCATCCTACAGGTGACTAGTCGCGGTCCGGGAGGCAGAGTATGCTTTCCCTGTGACGACGTCAGATGTATTCTGCAAAGTTCAGGCTCTCGAAGCGTTTCCCTATTGGCAAAGGCAATACAGCGAAGCCCGCCTTCTAAGCAAACCAACGTACCCTACATAACCAGAGGCATCTCCGCATAGGTCTTTACCTCCTCGGTCAAATCCCGAGCGGTAGCATCCCAGTCGCAATCTCGTTTGGTCACCTGTCAGTCTCGGATACCTCGCCTGCCACTGGCCACAAGTGAACAGATGTTCTGCTGCCGGTGCGACGCTACTACTGCTCAAAACCTGGGGCATCCCGACGCGCTACCACTGAACTCCGTCTCGCCAATACTATGTGGCCATCCATCTTGGGCGAATGTTATACCCCGTTAGCTGCATCCTCTTCCATCTACCTGCGCTGCGGGTCGATATACTCCCTCGGACTCGGACGTGCATGCTAGAGTTGAAGGATTCAAAACCGAACACGACGACTTCCTGGCTACGATGTGGTATGTTATACACGAGACAGTACAAACGCCAGTATAGAGGCGAGATCTCCCACTCAGTATCCGGTGCCCTTTTGACCTTCACCCTCTCCAGCCGCAATCCCTACGTTCCGCGCGATGCTCTCGGCCATCGCGGTGCTGTCGGTGGCAACGTTGATCTGCGCCATCGCGGGTCAGCACCCATATGACGGAACACAACACTCAGGCCGACACCACACGCACCATGTCGAAGCCCTCCTTTGCGCGCTGTGCAGCCTGCGCGCCAGTTGTGCAGAACATTGCGCTGTAGGACGCGTGCGTGAGTAGTGATCAAGGAAGAACGGGATGCGATACCAAGGTACGTACCATTTCTTGCCCTTAGCGTGTGCCGACGCCAGAATGCTCTGGATGACCTTCTCGACCTCAGGTTGCGGGTCGGGCGAAGGCGCCGGGAAGCCCAGCGACAGCGACAGGTCATACGGCCCGATGAACACCCCGTCTGCCAATACCACCAGGAAACGTGTCCGTAAGCTCTCGGATCATGGTCCCCTACCCAGCGACACACATAGATGGACAACATACCAAGCCCTTCGACAGAAAGAATCTCCTCGAGGTTCTGCACGCCCGCGGCGGTCTCGATCTGGACGAGGACGACGATGGCGTCGTTCGCGTGCGCGAGGTACTCGCCCGCGCTCGTGCCCCAGGCGAGATGCGTGAACGGGCTCCCGAACCCGCGCACGCCGCGCGGCGGGAAACGCGCTGCTGCGACGACCGACTCCGCCTGCGCGCGCGTCGATACCTACACACGGATGGTGAGCCCCTGCATATATACACCTCTCTCTCCCTTTCCCTCTCCCGTGACATGGAGGACGCACCATGGGCACAATAACGCCCCGCGCACCCGCATCGAGCACATACTTGATCTGCCAGCCCGCGCTGCCGTCCGCGCACGCGCCGGTCGCGGGGATGCGCACGATCGTCGTCGGCGCGCGCGGCCCCAGGCCCGCGATCGCGTGCGCGCTCTCCGCGGCGCCCGGCTGGAGCGCGATCGCGCCGTGCTCGCAGTCGAGCACGACCCACGCGAGGTGCGGGGAGGCCGACGCGGCGGTGCGCGCGGAGAGCACGCCGGGGAGCGTGAGCCACGCGCCGAACGCGGGCTTGGACGCGCGGAAGGCGGCGAGGAGGGGGTGCGTGAGGGCGGCCATGGGTAATGGTGTTCAGTTGACGATGGCTGGGATCTGCGGAGGTTGGTGAGGTGCGTTTGAATGCGGGTACTGGGACTTGCTTACTTGGTATGTGCGCCTGGATTCAGTCGATGAACGGGCGATCGTTTCTACTCCTCTCGATTGCACCAGTGAGGGCGTAAAGCAACAGCGCGCAAGGTCGTCGAGCAAGGCTCGCCCAATGCGAACTGATAGCCCACCGACACCCGATACCGCCGTCTGCGGGGAGCCGATAGAGTTGCGCGAGGAGGTCATCTGTCCACGCACACCTCCCGCGTTGCTGCGCACGAGTGCCCTTCGAGGGGCGCGCCGTGAGACCCTGTGGCCTTGCGAACTCGTTCCTCGGGCCGACATAAGCGGTACACCAGTCGTCGGTCTTCTGACTGGCCGGGTCGAGAGGTTTTGTATGGCGTGCATGCGGGTATGCGCTAGATGTGCCGCTGAACGCTTGAACTATTCAGCTCGACTGAAGAGACGGAGTATTGCGACTGGCATATGATCACACACCGTTCGCTGTTCAGATGAAATTCAAGCTGGCTCCGGGTGCCCACGCACACCATGTGCTCAGTGCTGCGACGTTGTGGTCGTAGTCCACAGGCTAAGCACGTCGTCAGATAGACAGGTGGCTACGCCACCGCGCACCGTGCAGTCGCTTACAGTAGTTGGCGACTGTCTTAGAACTCATCTTACTTGACATCTGTGGCCACGTATACACGACTTGCGTAGTAATATCCCAGCTATACTTGCGAGCCTATTTGCGGAGCACGGCCAGGACTCCGGGGTGCTACCGGATTGAAATAGACTCGAAGCAAGCACTGGCGTGTTGTGGTATAAAAGTAGCCTAGACGTAGCCAATCGGGCCTTGGCGGACTTGGGCAGACTTCTTCGCTGAACCGGATATTGAAAAGAAGCTATAAGCGCCAGGAGGTATATTGCGTGCTGAGAGCAAAACCGGGCTACATGGATGGCGCCATGAGGGCGAGTACAGCATGCTGGGCGTCCGAATATCCTGGGAGGGCATGCAGACTGCAAAACGGCGGTAGGGCTATATATACGTGTCGGGATGAGGTTGCCACAGTGCCCGGGGAAGGGCAGAAGGCGAACGTTCGAAGGCGAGCGATCACGCACGATGGTGTATGCGGCCGCTTCGTGCGCGTCCGGGCCAACGTGTCCGTTCAGAAATAGTCAAGGGTGCGCGGGAGGCGGTGTGCGCGGGCTTCACGTGTGCGGAGGGGGTGTTTGGAAGGACATGCGGAGGACACAAGAATGATGATGGGAAGCCAAGGGAGCGGAGAAAGGTTAAAACAGGCGGGGGGAGGCGCGGGCGCAGGCTGGGAGACACGTCCCATGACGCAGGCACGTCGCAATCGAGCGCAAGAGCCGGGGCGCGGCACGACCCAAGCAGGCGAGGGTACTAGTAGCCCCGGTGGACGGGAGGGTACTCACCCACTCACGACACACACCCTGCCCACGCCCGCTGGCCGTCCCGCGCACGGAGAGCGAGCAACACGACCTGCCCAAGCTGTTGACGATACTGAAGCGAATGGACAGCCAGGATACGGCGGTGTCGCCGCACAGGCGGCCGTCGTGGAAGGGCGCGCTGGGCGCCAAGCTGCAGAGGATGCTGTCGACGGGAGACGAGCGGACAAAGGACGAGGAGGACACGCTGGCGGAGGGCGACGTGTCGTCGCTGAAAAAGTTCCCTGCGCGGGGCCGGGGGATGGTGGTGGGGGAGAAGAGAGAAGGTGAGTAGCCTCGTTGTCCGCCGGGGGCCCTGGGGCAGCGGGAGATAAGGAGATAAGGCCTGTCTGCTCTCCCCTGCTTCCCGCAATATACGGCACGTCCGAAGGCTATCGCTTCTTATCTCCAGTGGGTCATCCCAGCCTCCGGACAGCCAGAGGGCGTCGGGCTCGGAGGACGGGAGCTGCCCGCACTCGCCAGGAACGCTCCACCGCCACTAGCCCATCGCGCGCCAATTTATTCTCTCTCTCCTCCCGCTCTCGAGTGCCCCCCTCCCGTCTGCCCACCGCGAGTACTCACATTCACCATGGAAGATTCAGAGCGATCCGTTACGCCCTCCTCCCCCGACGGCCGATCTGTGTCGCGCGGCCGCGAAGCCTTCGTATGTGCACCTAATGACTCGCGCGGGCTCTCACTGACTCTTTGCTCTACAGTCGTCCGGCAGAGGGGGTATCGGCAATATGCACAGGCCATCCATCGACACCGCCAGCCCTTCGCGACCTAATGGAGAGCCACTGTCGCCAGTGCGCGGCCGCGAGGCGACGGTCGATCCCGAGCGGGTAAGTCTCTACGCTCGCGAGCCTTTTCTGTATCCTCATGCGCCCTCCAGGCGATATACACCGGCCGCGGCGGGATGGGCAACATCCGATCGGGCTCGCGCGCACGCTCGGCCTCCAAGGTCCCCGAGAACCTCACCCAGACCACATCACTCATCTCCAACCAAGCGGCAGAGCTCGCCGAGTACGAGAAGTATGTCATCCAGCAGAACGAGGAGGCCGCCAAGGCGCGCGCGGTATGTCTCCGCATATTGTAGCCTCGGAGATGTGCTGATTGCAGGTTCTACAGCGTTCATCTGGACGGGGAGGCCTAGGGAACATCAAGTCTGACTCAAAGTCGCGCTCGCGCTCGCGTGCACCAAACACCCCTCAGGTTCTCTCCACAGGCCGCGGCGGCGCAGGCAACCTGCAATCAGGGGCGAACGTAGACCCCGAGATCCTCGCCCAGCTTGAAGAAGAGGAGCGCCTCCGATATGCACACGAGGGCGGAATGTGCGTCTTCTCCCCCTTTTTTCTCCCCTCACATAACACTCACACCCGCATACAGCCACTCAACCGGACGCGGCGGCCGCGCAAACCTGACCTCCCTCGCCAGCCCCCCACCCGAGCCCGCCTCCCCGCACGCCCACGACTACGAGGCAACCGGGCGCGGCGGCGCCGGCAACATCCTGCGCTCGCGCTCCGCCTCGCGCGGGCCCGACCAGAGCCGCAGCCGCAGCGCGAGCCGCGGGCCGGACCGCGGCGGCAGCCTCGCGCGCATGCTCAACAAGGTCATCCTGCACCACCACGAGGACAAGGAGGCGCCCCCCGCGGGCATGTCCGCGCTCGTCGAGGACGGCGAGCCCGTGCCTGCGCCCGCGCCCGCTGCTGGGGGGCCGGGGTCTGCGTCGGTGCACGAATGACTGGGTGCGAGGCGTGCCGGCCCCGCGCCGCCGCGCAAGCGTCTGTTCCGGAGACGTTCGCGCAAGCCCCCCGCGCATGGCCTGCAGGCCTCCGCCTCGTCCTCCAACGTCGCCCCTCACCACCATCCACACCCACACTACCCGCATGAGTATGACCCGACCTCCCCAGCTTCCGCGCTCCAGTTTGCCCCGCTCACCCCAACCGCCTCGAACTCGTCTGTTTCGACCATCTCGCTCCCCCCTCCTGTCCCCGTCGCGCTCGTGTGGCATCACAGTGCGTGCACGTGCGTAGAGTGCGACGCGGGTTCGTCTTCAAGCTCCGTCGCATCCTCGTCGCCATCGCCGTCGCCGTCGTCGCCCGTGGCGCGACGAACGACTGGCTTCCTAGCGGCGGACCCGTGGGCGTACAAGTCCGCGAAGAGCCGTGCGCAGCGCTCCCAACACTCGCTGCAGTCGGCGCAGACGCTGCCGACTGTGGACGAGGACTCAGAGTACGTGTCTTTCTTTGATTTTGACTAGCCCCTCCCTTTCCCTATCATTGTTGCATTTTCTATCCTTTGCTCGGTTTTTATTTGCTTCGTGCTCGGTCTTCTCGCTCTGGTGTTCTTGCTGTCTCGTCCGCTTGGTTTTTGTTTATGGTCCCCGCCCGCACTGTATGCCGCCCACCCCCTCGTTCCCGCTGCTCCCGTTCCCGACACCCCCATGTCTATCAGCGCCCTCCCATCTTCGCTCGCTTGTCGACCCACACCCCTTCCCCGCGCGCAGGGGCTTCCCCACACCCATCTCTCGATATCGGCTTCTCACCGAGATCCGTACGCGGCACAGGCCGCGCTGTACCATCCTCCCTCCCATCTGCCACCTATACGCCCTGTCACCCGCGCCCTGCCTGTCCCCGGCTCCTACGTACATCATCGCATTGCCGACAGACTCGCGGACGTCTGCTCGACTTCGACTTCGCTCTTATCTCTGCTGCGCGCGCCTCGACGGGCCCGGAGCACTGCTTGTCCCTGCACATCAGGCTACCGGCCACCCTTCTTTGACGTCCCCGCCCTACTACCTACTATACCGTCACTCCCCCACACGCCTCCCCCCATGGACTCGTCGCGTATCGCAGTAGAGCACGCCCGCATCTGGTTCTTTGATACTGTACGGATACGGTTACGTCACGTCGTCGTCGCGCCCTGCCCACCTGCTGCCTTACCGCCTGTCTACGTCTACCAAACGCCCAACACTCAACGCGCTGCTCCGGGGCGGAGGTGTCGCGGGAGAGGCGCTCCCACGTCGTTGCCGCGGGCCCTCTCCACGGGCTTATCGCGCGCCCCGCGCCCCGCGACTCGCGACTCGCGCCGCCGTTCCCAGACTACGGCTCACACCGTGGACAGCGACGACGCGAGCCGGGTTGCGCACGCAGGCGGTGTGGCGTCCATCTCCTCCCCTTCCTTCGCTTTACGGTGTCAATCATTCGCCCCCTCCCCTGTTCTGCGCCCGTCTTCTGCTTCTCTTTCTCCTGCCTGCGGGCTTCTTTCCTGCTTATCTTGCCGCCGGGCTGTGGACAGCGCGCTAACGGCTTCCCTGTTGCAGGTCTCGCAGGCTGTTCTGCCGTGCGCGGAGCACTGGGCAAGCTCAAGGTTCCATCTGCGGTGGTCGGCATACCCGGGCTCATCGGAGGGGGCATCGCGCGGGCGCTGCTTGCGGGCGCGTCCGCACGCTGCCGGGCTGTGGATCTCGACGTGGAGGTGGCGGCGGCGCGGGACGACGGTGGCGAAGGGCGTGACGGCGAAGACGTAGCGGGCCCCGCAAGAAGAAAAACAGCAGAAAACCAAGAAGAAACATCACCACTCACCTTACGAATGAAACCACCACGAATACTGCAACCTGTACAGTAGGCAATCCCCTCCCTCCCCTCTCTCCCCCCACTACCGACGACGACGCTGGAGGACTCCGGAGGTCCTCCGCTCCTGCTGTATCTTACTTATATCCATCTTCTTGAGTCGATTGATTGAACGATTTGCCGGAATCCGGAGGTGCGCGTGTGGCGGGTGTCGGGTGTCGGCGGTCGCGCTATGGCCCTGGGTGCGGTCGCTGTGTTCCGAGTGCCACAGGGCCCTGATCGGGGGACGGCACAAGGGCGTCGCGCGCTGCGATAGAGCCTGAGGTTGCGGATCCGCCAGCCAACGGATCCGCATGCGAGGAAGACGTGGCGTACGGGGGTGGTAAGGGGTAGTTGCGGAGGACTGGGGCCTGAGGCCTGAGGTCGTGTGCAGGGGAGGTCGTTGATAAGGTGCGCCCGTCGGAATTTTCTAGCTGCTGTTAGTGCAAACTTCCAAGTTCCGACTCGGAGTTCGTGAGGACTCCTCGTATCGCGGTAGTGAGTAAGGTACCATTCCGATCGGGCCAGAAGTCCTTTCGGAAACTTGTAAGCGAAGTGAGGGCGTGCGGGAGATTTCCGACTGCCGTCGGTTCGCGCTCCGAGTCGGGGTCCGGGGTCGGTACTAACGGTCATAGTAGTAGCAAGAGAGCAATCACTGGCAGGCGCGGCCTGCTTGCATGAGTACTTGTGCCGCATCAAGAGAGGGTACACTCATCGTTCTGTCGCTCGCCTATCTGTTTCTACGAGCGCAGAACGTCCAGTATATGGTTTAGGTTCCGGGCGTTCGGCCTCGACGATAAGCCAAGTGGACGCTCGATACCACGGGATTGCGCTTATCGGCACTAGCTCTAGGCTTCCTCTGTGCCGCCGGGCATTTTTACACTTTGCCGTCCATGCTCCAGTGTTCATGCACGTACTCGAGAGTTTCGACAATTTTTCAGGACCAACCCTGGAGGCGTGCGCACATCTACTGCTGGCGATGTTTGTGCGGCGAACCAAGATACATGCCAAATGCGGAACACACCTTCACATGAGACCTTCACAATTCGTACGAATGCGCTTGACGCCCTTGACAGGTTTGCAAGGACTGCGCGTTGCCTCGTTACGACTACGACGGTGAGTGTGACCAGACTACAATCTACCCGGCATATATCTCACTGATATGTGTCGTGACATCAGGTCAAGAGCTGAACCAGTGCGAACGTTATCCACTGGCAGTATGCGCGCGAAATGCGATGATCTTCGTTCACCGGCTGTTTGCGCACCGCGAACAGCGACGTGCGTTGTGGATAAGTGGCTCATGCGAGCGCGCTCCTCCGAGGAATCCCAGGGCTGAGACAAAAGCTTCATGCATGTATTGGTCTGGTGAGCATCACCGGGCTCGGGCGCAGTCGTTGAACCCATGCATTGGCAATGCCGAGAGGGTGGCCTCGTGACGAAGTCCGACAGTTTCGCGTTGGCTATGACACTGCGAGGTGATAAAACGAACCAAGCACTCTCGTATGGCGAGCGGTACGTGATATGCGTGCCCTGACTCTATGGTATGCGCTGATAAGAATGATAGCTCCGCAGACATACCAACTCCGTGCTGCGTCTAGGCTGTACGCTTGTACTCTGCTTGAACTTATGCCCGCATAGCTGGCTTCGTCGTGGGAATGGCCTATCGGTGTATCTATCCACCTGCGCGCCGCTCCACCATGGTTCAACGAGCCTGACGAAAGACGGCGACCTCTCTGCGCATATCGCTCTCTTGCACGTCTAAGCATGACCACTACCTCCAAGGAAAAGACGGTCTCCCCGTCTACCGTTCATGTCTCCAAAGTTCCCAAGCACGATCGCCACTCCCACGACGAAGATAGTCTTGCGAGCGACAACGCGGCCTTGGCAGCTCTGGGGTACAAGCAAGAGTTCAAACGCGCCTTCAACCCTATCGAGGTGTTTGGGATCGGCTTCAGCATCATCGGCCTATTCCCCTCCATTGCGTGGGTGCATCTTACTCTCAGCCCCACGCCGGGTTCTCACCGCTCATGTAGGTCCGTGCTCGTTTTCGCCCTTCCGAACGGCGGCCCAACCGCTTTAGTCTGGGGGGTGAGCAACATTGTCACGTCCGTCCTACGAGTAGCGCCTGACATGAACCACAGTGGGCTGTATGCTCGTTCTTTCTGATGTTCGTCGGCCTGGCTCTAGCAGAGCTGGGATCCTCGGCGCCGACGTCCGGCGGGCTGTACTACTGGGCGTGGACCTTCGCTACACCCAGGTGGCGGAAGTCGCTGTCCTGGGTCGTCGGGTGTGAGTCTTCCCTGCGTGTTTGTTCTTCCTTTACTAACCTCCTGGTGATAGACTCGAACTCGATAGGACTGATAGCAGGACTCGCGTCGATTGAATGGGGCTGCGCCGTGCAGCTGATGGCTGCAGTATCTATCGGTACAAACGAAGGGTTCACGCCGACAACAGGGCAGACGTAGTGAGTGTTGCATCGTCTTCCCTCTTGCTCTTCGAGACGTACTCACGACACATTCGGCCTGTAGCGCCGTATACGCCGCTCTTCTTGTCTGCCACGGAGCGGTATCCTCGCTTGCAACATCCGTGATAGCTCGACTCCAGGGCGTGTATGTTGTCTTGAATATTCTGTAAGTTCTTTGCAGTCCTCTCAACGTTGCAGGCCTTTCACGCTGTTCTGATCGGGCTTTGCACGTAGGCTATGTGTTGCGATCATTGTCGCGTTACCCGTATCTACCCCAAGAGAGTTCAGAAACTCTGCTGCTTACGCCTTCGGCGGTTTTGCGAATTGTACGTCCGTGTGTATGCGCATTTCATCTACGGATGCAGGCTCTGATTGTGTCTCCTGGCTCCAGTCAACGGATGGCCCAATGGCTTTGCTTTCGTGCTGAGCTTTCTCGCGCCCCTGTGGACGATTGGTAAGTGACAGCGATGCGATCCTTCCCTCTTTTCTCCTCTGAAGTGTATGCAGGTGGTTTCGATGCATCCGTTCATATCAGCGAGGAGGCCTCCAACGCCCGGACCGCCGTCCCATGGGCGATCATCAGTGCCGTTGGGATCGCGGGTGTCCTGGGATGGGGTAAGTACTACATCTCGAACAGCCCAACCGTTGTGCTGAGTGACTGCCGTCAAAGTTATCAACGTAGTCATCGCGTTCTGCATGGGTACGGACCTGGAGAGTATTTTGGAGAACCCGATCGGACAGCCCATGGCCACCGTACGTGATCGGTCTGCTTCCAGGAAGTTCGGGGACATGGCTGATACTCAGAACAACAGATCCTGTTCAATAGCTTCGGGCGCAACGGCACGTTGGCGATTTGGTCTATCGTCGTGTTCGTTCAGTAAGTATTATTCCTGAGCGTCCAGTAACGCCACGGCTGAGCTATACGGGTTTGCAGGTTCCTCATGGGTTCGAGCATCGTAGGTGCTTCATAGTTGTTCGCCAAAATATACTAACCTTTTAATTTAGCTCACGGCGGCATCCCGCCAAACCTTTGCCTTCGCGCGCGATCGCGGGCTCCCCTTCTCGCGTTTCATCTACAGAATCAATAAACGAACACAGACTCCCGTGAATGCCGTCTGGGCCTCCGCGTTCGTCGCGCTGCTGCTCGGGCTCCTCGCGTTCGCGGGTCCAACGGCGAACTCCGCGATCTTCAGCCTCGCCATCGCAGGGCAATACACGGCGTTCAGCATCCCCATCGCAAGCCGCTTTCTCGGGGGGCGGGAATGGAGCCCCGGCCCCTTCAATCTCGGACCATTCGTGCGTCGCAGTCCAAGTCGTACATCTCTTCTAATGCACCCGCTAATGTTCTACGTTTCGGCTACCCGCTGCAGGGTCTGCCAGTCGCGGTCATCGCCGTCGCGTGGATGATCTTTTCCGTCATTATCCTCGCGTTCCCAACCGCGCCAGGACCGACGGCAGACGGCATGAACTACATGATCGTCGTGTTCCTGGGGGTGATCATCCTCTGCCTCGTCTACTACCATCTGCCGCTATATGGCGGCGCGTGCTGGTTCAACGGCCCGCAGATCACGCTCGAAGGGACAGTCCGTCCCGGAGATTCGGTCGGACCGGGGCGGCTGGAGGACGGTAAAAGGGCAAGCCGCTCTTCAAGGTCAGATGAGGAGAGGAAGGTTTGAGCCTGCCAAACGACCGGTGATTTTATCCTGGTAGGTGGAACCCGTTATCTGCATGCCGTAGTATTGACGTGAACTTGTCTAGTCTATAGTATGAGATCTAAAGTATCGTGTCTGCCTAAACTGCTGGATAGTAAACTGTGGGCATGATCTATGACTCTGCACCGGCCTTTCTCGCTGTCGCCGTGCTGCGCGTGACGTGCCGCACGACAGAAGTCCGTAGGCACAGCACGTAATGAACTACGGGATGGAGCTGCGTGGTACGCTTCTCTATTTGAGGCAATGGCACGGAGCATTCGGGTATGTTGATGTTCTGAGTCCGGGCATTTATGCGGCTGACGCTACACCAGCCTGGCCCCACGTGGATTATGCGTAGTCGACGGATGCTATAGCTTCAAACGCAGCAATCTTCGGCATGTGCTGCTTGCTCTACGCCCGCACTGCTGCCCAGTACACGGGAAGGTTTGAACTCGAGGTTGATTACATAGCTCGGTATCTATAAGACGGCGATTGACCGCTTCTCGTCCTTCTTGCTCGCCTCACTCTGGTCCTTGACGTGTCGGCGAACATGATGCCTCCCCCGTCCATTGGGTATGACATGGAACCGGAAACCACCGTGGATGCTATGAAGGAGGCGGCGGAATGCATTGTCGAAGAGGCTTCGTATCGATCGGACGGTCTCGCCAGCGACGAGGCGGCCCTCGCGAGACTAGGGTACAAGCAAGAATTCCGAAGAGCGTTCAAGCCCTTCGAGGTCTTCGGCCTCGGGTTCAGCATCATCGGGCTCGTCCCAGGGATCTCGTACGTCTTTCATGATTCCGGCATAGGTTCTCGCCCTGACATATGCGCATATACCCAGGTCGGTGCTGGTATTCTCTATCCCCAACGGAGGGCCTGTCGCTATGGTGTGGGGGGTAAGAGCTTCCTTCTGCTACCGCGGCGCCTGCGTCTAACCCGTTATGCGCCGCGCATATAGTGGGCCCTATGCTCCTTCTTCCTCATGTTCGTCGGGCTCGCCCTTGCCGAGCTTGGGTCGGCGGCGCCCACCTCTGGGGGGCTATACTATTGGACCTGGATGTTTGCGACGCCGCGGTGGCGAAAGGTTTTATCCTGGGTTGTCGGATGTAAGTGATATCCGCACGATCTGGATAGTGAGCATTTGATGGGTGTGGCGAGCAGACTCGAATACTATCGGGCTCCTCTCTGGTGTCGCATCCGTCGACTGGGGGTGCGCGGTGCAACTGATGGCCGCGGTTTCGCTGGGTCGCGACCAGGGCTTCATTGCAACTATAGGCCAAACATTGTACGTCGTTGGTCTCAGCGACGCACTTTGCGTTCGACCCTGAAAATCATGTTGCGTTGTTGCAGCGGCGTCTTCGTAGGACTCGTTCTTCTCCAAGCATTACTAGCATCTCTGGCAACATCCGCTCTTGCTCGATTGCAGGGCGTATACATAGCACTGAATGTGCTGTACGTGCGCTCAAGATACTGCTTCTAAAAGTCGCTGACTATGCCGCACCCTTTTCACATAGATTATGTCTCGTCATCATCATTGCCTTGCCTGTTGCAACACCTACGGATTTCAAGAGCTCGCCTTCGGCAGTATTCGGAGGATTCACTAACTGTCCGTGGTCATCGTGTCGCGTTAGGAGTGGCACGCGTAGTGATCTAACTATCTTCCTCAGCCTATGGGTGGCCGAACGGGCTAGCGTTCGTGCTAAGCTTCCTAGCCCCGCTCTGGACGATCGGTACGGTTCTCATCCCCGCGGTATAGCTAGCGCGATCACTTACTATCTTTGATGCTCCAGGTGGCTTTGATTCCTCGGTGCACATCAGTGAGGAAGCCTCCAACGCGCGCGTCGTCGTGCCTTGGGCGATCGTCAGTACTATTGCCATTGCCGCTGTCGTGGGATGGGGTGAGTTATCCCTCCTAAAGTTCGTAACAGGCAAACCGCTGATTGATATGCTCTAGTACTGAATGTCGTTATTGCATTCTGCATGGGTTCTGACCTTGCAGCAACCCTCGAGAGCCCGATAGGTCAGCCCATGGCGACAGTGGGTGGTTGTTGGGTTTTCCGGTTCTCTATCGTGTGTGTTGATATGTGTACGACATAGATCCTCTTCAACAGCCTTGGACGGAACGGAAGTCTGATCGTTTGGTCTTTCATTGTAGTTGCTCAGTGCGTAACCTACCGGTTCTTTAACTGGCCACTGAATTCAATCGCCACATATGAAGATTTATGGCAGCCTCCAGCATAGTAAGCTCCCCCCTTCCACAATGAATCAGAAGAAGTTAATATGCGTTTTGGGTAGCTCACAGCGGTATCACGCCAAACGTTCGCATTCGCGCGAGACGGCGCCCTCCCCTTCTCCCGATTTATAAGCCGTGTCAACGAGCGCACGCTGACCCCAGTTAACGCGGTATGGGCCTCTGCACTCGCCGCTCTACTCCTTGGGCTCCTCGTCTTCGCCGGTCCAACCACGTATACCTCGATATTCAGCCTCGGGATCGCAGGGCAATATACGGCGTACTGCGTCCCGATCCTCAGCCGCTTTCTTGGAGGCAGTGAGTGGATACCCGGACCATTCACACTCGGCCGTTTCGTGGGTGCATCACTTCTTGGACGTCTTGACGGTGCTGACCTCGCAGCCCGGCTTGTTCGAACTTCCAATGTAGGGTCTCCCCGTGGCGATCGTCGCCGTGTGCTGGATGGTCTTCTCGGTCGTCATGCTGGCCTTCCCCACCGCACCCGGGCCCACGGCGGACGACATGAATTACATGATCGTCGTCTTCGGGGGATGGATCGTCATGTGCCTCGTATATTACTACTTCCCCGTCTACGGGGGCGTGCACTGGTTCACCGGTCCCCGAACGACCTTGGGGAATGAGGATCAGGAACCATGCACAGACATTGACTCGGGGTCCGCCAAGGCAATTGAAGAGAAGAGAAGGGCGCGATGAAGGTCCAGCGACTGTGACAAGGTGGAATCTGCGATGTAGGTAAGCCAAGCTATTACACCTCCCAAGCGTTACCACAGTTCATCGAGATCGTCAAGCAGGGAGGGCACCATTGGGGATTCGCAATGAATAGTGATGTATTGACCTCGTCTCGTTGCCCAATCCACCCGATGGAGATGATATAGCCTTCTAGAGCGACGACGATTACCGGCGAGAATCGTGAACGGGTTCTTCGGCTCTCTGCCAATCATAGGCTCAATAGTACTCGATCAGCCTCTTGAGGGTCTCCTTCTCGTCTTTGCCCTGCATGAACTTCTCCAGCGTCTGTCAAGGAGAGTTTGGTCAGAGGGAGCAATCGCGGTACTGCTCCAGCACTACGGCTCACACACCTCGTTCACGCCCAGGTACGTGTTTACGAAGTTCACTCCCAGGACATCCTTCACCGCCTGGTCGGCCACAAGCGCGTTGCGCGCGTCCTCGATGGTCTTCGGCAGCCGCAACGGGTTCGTCAAGCCCACCGCCGCCCTCTCCTCGTCGCTCATCTCAAACACCGGCTTCGGGCAGTCGGCAAAGGCCAACGGCGCATCTTCTTCGATACCCCTCAATCCCGCGCCAATGAGCGCCGCGATCGCGAGGTGCGGCGTCGCCGTCGCGTCCACGCACTTCACCTCGAAGTGGTGGTGCCCGCGCGGGCCGCACAGACGTACCGGCGCCTCGCGCAGATCGGTGCCCCACGCCGCGTAGGTGCCGCCCGCCCAGATCCCGTCGACCATGCGCGCGTACGACGCCGAGGTCGGTAGCGTGAAGGCGCACAGGGCGGGCAAGTGCGCAAGCACGCCTTGGAGGAAGGACCGCTCCGCGGGCGTGAGCGTGGGCGCAAGCGACTCGTCGCCAGGGCGGGCCCGTCCGGACGGACCGTGCACGGAGATATGCGTGTGCGCACCGCTGCCGCCTATAGAGCGTAGCCACAAGGTTCGTGCAGGAGGAAAGGGGGAATGGACGCATGCCAGGGCAAAGGCATTCAGTCGTGACAGCAAGGTACGACATCGTAGGGGGGAACTCACACGAAGTGGTGTGAAGGCGCGGCGCAAAGGTGGCGCGTAGGCCGTGCTTGTGCGCGACGTTGTAGATCGTCTCGCGCGTGAAGACGAGCGTGTCCGCCGCCTCCAGGGGCGCCTGGGGGCCGGTGATCACCTCGTACTGGCGGGCGGGAGCAGAGCGCACGCTTCAGCGGAATGATCGCCGGGGAACGAGAAGCGCGAAGCTGCGAAGGCGGGCGGTGTGCGAAAGGCTCCGCGCCGCCGTCGCTGCCATGCGCGACTCACCTGCCCTGGGGCCGACTCAGCGTGGTACATCTGCAGCTCGACGCCGGCGGCGATGAGGTCGCGCGCGATCTCCTCGAGGACGGTCGTTTCGATACTGCCCGTGCGCGTCTTCGCCGAGCAGGACCAGTCGGCGTTGTTCACGAACGTCAGCTCGGGTTCGGTCTCGCGCACGAGGATGAACTCCGACTCGACGCCGACCAGGAAGGACACCCCCGCCTTCTCCTGCGCCTCGCTAAACGCAATCAGCTTCGCGTCCTACATTGTGCCGATAGAAGGACGGAGAGGTCTCACCGGACGAGGCGCGCAAGGAGGGTGCGCGGACAGAGGTCGACCGTCAGGAGGCCTGTGCGCGGGTCTGGGGTCTTCTCCTGGAACCAGCCCATGACGGACGCGTGGCCAGGCGCGTACGTGCACACGCGCCAGCTGCTGAGGTCGGGCACGTAGAGGTACTCGCCGACAGGGCCAAACCCGGGCGCGGAGGACAACCCCACGAGGCCGAAGACGACTTTGCCTAGCTGGATACCGCCGCGCGAGTCGCGCACGGAGAGCAGCTTGCGGAAGTATGCGGTGGGCAGGACGCGGAAGCGGATGGTGTTGATGAGGTCGACCCATTGGACCCGCACAAACTCGATGTCAGGTGTCAGGAGTTCGTCAAGGCTTTTAGACGTGGGTGCGGCACCAAGCTTCGAGGTATAGAGCACGCCGTACGGCTGCGGATTGCCGGCGGGCGATTCGGACGTAGTGGCCATTCTCAGTAATATTCGAGATGAGTTAGGAATGGGATGAACGACAGTTGCGGGAGTTGCTGGGGCTCGGGCTATGGCAGACGGGGGTCTTAAGTCCTATCTAGCCACACGGTATCGATACGTGCACGGAGGCGATAGAATCCCGCTTGAGTGCTGCGGCCTGGAAGGAGGCGTTAGTACGTCCCGCTGTTCACGATGGACACACCTGACGATGTCATTGACGGGATTTGCGCACAGCTGATTCAGTACGCGAGTTGCGGACTACAAATGGCCTGGTAGACGATGGGAGAAACGTGGTCCGCCCTCGCGATATTTCTTGGCCGCGGGTCGGTAAGGAGTTGCGGCGGGAGCTATTACACTCAGAAGCCCGGCGGGAGCTATTATACGCACCCGCTGCTGGATGGGTCGAGCGTTCGGTAGGGCTATGTGGTTGGCGGCACCAAAGGTTATGAGTATCTCAAGCTGTACGGCGCACTGTCGAACTGATGATAGACCCGATAACACCGCGATCTGCGCAGCAGTGCATAGATCTAATGCATGGTATGCGATTCTCACCGGCATTCTCTTGTCTCGAGCAGTGGTTGCCGCAAGCGAACGCGATACGGCTTCGGAATGACGTCGTCCATGGGGAGGAGAAACTTGTCTCCAGCTTGTCGGATGCGAGGTTCGTTGTACGCGGTTAAGACGTAATGTAATCAAGTCATTATCCGTCCTACGCAGATTACTTATAACCGAAGTTACATAACTGTTAGTACACAAGCTATACGATCGTAGTACCAGCTTTGGGCGCTCGATCAAGTGGGCTTTCTTGAATTCTTGCACAGCGACCACCACATTCTCGAGCGTACGAACATGATCACAAGGACTCCTGCGCAGCCGTCGACATAAGCCTCGGAACACGTGTGGAAATATACTAACTGCCAACGTACCTTTGCCCATTCGCACGCCAGCTTTCCGAGAGACTCCTCTACACAGCGCTTCAAGTTAGTGGTCGCATGTCTGATGAACAATATTGTCGCTGGAGTCGACATTCGCTGGCTGGTGAACGGGAGAGGAAGAAGCTGTAGTTACTGGCTCTAAGTGGCGTCTACCCGTCACCCGGGCATGGCCCGTGCCACTGTTCCAGTACACCCGTCCGATCCAGGGATAGGATCAGGGGCATGCACCAGTGCCACAACACCTCCCATCCGAGTACGTATGTCTCTTCCCTCAAGCAACGAGATTTCTATGTATGGCACTTATAAACGTTAGTTGCGGGGTAGAAGTGGGGCACGGTTGCCCGCGCAGACGACAAGGTCGACAACATCTGCGGAGACCTCGGGCGATCGAGCTTGAACGTTTGAACGGCCGACTGTAAAAGGCAAAATCACGATCACGAGCGAACCACGCGACGCGTCGCAGGGGACGACACTGGACAGGGAATCCGGGATCGGTGGTGGCTATGGACTTCTCCTCTCCTCCCTTCTTCTAACGCTTCACATCTTCTTGTGAAGGGCTCGCAGTGAAGGGGCGCCACAAGTCGCAAGGTCATGCATCTTCTGCGAAAATGTGTCGTTGAAGGGAGCGACAGATATCAACCATCGGTGGCCACGGACTTCTTTCTCTCCTCCTTATGATTGACCCTTCACAGCTCTCCCGTTTAGCTTCGCTCTTCAAAAACTTTCTTTCCTCCGTGGCTACTACCCCCAGCACACACTTTGATCAGACCGCCACGCATATAACCCATGCCGGTCATGGACATAGGCACAACAGGAAAACTCGGACACGGTAGGCAGCGAGAAATCCGACGCGACGACGCACTTTAGACACGGACGACGGGCGCATGTTAAATAAGTGGCGTGTCGATCATCCCCCGCGCCGGGACATTCGCCCGAGAACGTCTTGTGGCGACGGTGAAGGTCTGGTTTGCTTGTCTTCACGATTCGGCCCCTTCAACCTTCGAAGAACAATCTCATTCTCGATCGGTTAGCTAGATTCGAAGTTCAGTATCGTGAGGGCTCCACCGCGAGATCGGCGGGTCTCCGGAGCTCTATGTATTAAACGGCGGCATCCCTCCATCGAATGGACATGTTCTTCCCCTCTTCTCGAATTTCCCCGCAAGCGAACGAAGTACAAGCTCCCCCGGTATCCGCCATCCGGTGTCGCGCGACTAGTACTCGTGGTATACGTGAGTGCACGGCGTCGTCCCGTTGACTGACACACCTTCTCGATAGCAGCCCGTCAAAGATCAACCCACATCGGAGGCAACCTCGTAAGAACCACGCTTCGGACAACTTCACGGGTCCGTCGCTCGGACACTTTCTGCGCCTCTCACTCACCCTGCTCCAGGTGACGGCTGTTTCACCATGCGTTCTCCCCGTTTCCCCGATGGCAAGTGACATCCGCCTGCTGAACGCCACCGGAGTCGAGTACGGCAATGGGTAAAAGCCAACACATCGCCGCGCGCGCACCGCAGCCGCATGTCCTCGAGGCCTTACCCCGAGGGCCCTTCTGCTCGGCCCCGCCAGCCGCTGCCCCCAGCCGAGGATCGAGCAACGAACAAGGCAATGGGCTTGCCTCGTCCAGGACGCGATAGCCGCCGCGGCGTCGCAACTGAATGCGCGTACGTCAGGCAGGTGCCCAGCAAGCGTCAAGATAGCCGGGCACACTCCCGTGCAATTTCATCACTGTCTGCGCGCACGGGGAGTCACCTGTCCCGCCTGGATGCGCGCGGGGACAGGTATATGGGAGGTGCAGCCCGCGCGCGCGGGATGCGCCCGTTGCAAGTGGCCACGACCGCGCTCGGTGGCGCATCGATTCCGAAGGGGTTCTTGCAAGTCGAAGAGCCGCTCGGGCCCGCAAAAACGGAGCATCGATGGGACACCTCGCCCCGCCTGCATCTCTCGTTGGGCCAGCGAGTGCGCGGGTGCAGTAGCGGCTCGCGGACAGGAACTGTCAAGCGGCAAGTTGGTAGGCCAGAATATCCAGGAAAGGGCGGGCGCCCTTGGATCCTGTGCCGCCTAGCCGCAGATGGCAAGTTCGAGCGGCGGCGAACGGCGGGTCGTGAGGTAGAGTTTGTGTCGCAGAGTTTGGGGGCAGCGAGCCCTTGGCACGCGCGGTATCATATGTGCTGCGTCTTGTCTTGCCCCGTCATGGGCCCGGGCGGCGCGGACGCGGTAGGAGATGGCCGTTGGATTTGTGGGCGTCAGGGCGCGCGGAGAGAGACCAGAACATACCGGGTTTTCAGATGCGACGGTGGGGGTGCGCGTCGGGCCGGCGAGGGCGAGACAGGGTGAGCGATAGGGCTTCCGTTGGTGCGTCT
The DNA here is from genome assembly GCA_002964805.2 of Trametes villosa. Taxonomy (NCBI): domain Eukaryota; kingdom Fungi; phylum Basidiomycota; class Agaricomycetes; order Polyporales; family Polyporaceae; genus Trametes; species Trametes villosa. The sequence goes on along the minus strand of PUDQ02000024.1, from coordinate 48,611 downwards.
GTCGTGATCTGATGATGCAGAGGACGCGCCAACAACCGAAACCTGGCGTTGGCGTCGTTGGCGTTGCGGACTTGTGGGCGGCACACCGTGCGCCTGGAAGAATCGGCGATCCGGTCTGATGGCGGGGGGTGCTTTCGCCGATCGACTTCGTGTTGGCAATGCACCGCAGACGCAGATCGACATTGCACGGACGGAGCGTTTCGCAAAGTCGTGCAAGGCGAATGTGCAGAGAGGGGTGCGCTGGGGGTGCGGAACGCCCGTGGTGTGTTCCTGGAGGACTGACAGGAGGTGCGTTGGGCTGTTCGGAAATGATATGATGGCGGGCGTCTGCGCAAAACGCAATCAGACCACAGCCGCACCCACCGATCGTGCCAGAGTGCCGGATCGGTGGCCTGCATCTGGGAAGTACTTGACTAAGGCCCTCTAATACCCCGTGGGTGCGCTCAGCCCTCAGGGGGCAGGTGGGCCGTGCTCGACACCGGGCAGAGGGCAGCGAGCGCGGCGGGTAGGCGGAGGCGTTGAGTAGAGGAGGAGAAAGGTCGGAAGGGGTGGGATATGAACGGTCGCGTATCGAGCCGGGCAGAAGAAGCAGCTCGAAGCGAGGCGTGGGGATGGCGGGCTGGAGGGCGAGGGCGGACTTCTTCGTGACTGTCCTCCCGCCGTCGTTGCGCCCGCCTGCGTGTGTCTGCTCTCTCTGTGCCTGTCCGCGCTGTGCCTGCAACCCGGGCGATCGACTGGGCGGGGAAGACGACCAGATGCTGGACTGCGACCATTTGTACGAGGAGGGCGGGCCCGATCAGGCCTGCCAACGTCAACCGGATCCAGATGGTGCTCGTCCTGCTAATGCTATATTCACCCATGACCCCCGCCTTTCCAATAAGGGCCCCTGCCAGCCCAACCTCAATCTCAACCTCCAGCTTGCGCCCCACAGAGCCCCTCCCCGCGACATCCCCCTCGTCCACACGCCCCCCGCCCAGCAACCTATTCTGAACGTCATCTACCTCCTCCATGCAACCCCCCGCTCGTCGCTGAAGATGCCCGTGAGCAGTCAGTCCACCCTCTCCGTCCCCCTCCACCCCCCGGTTCCTGCGCCCGCGCACCCCCACACCGCGCGCGCAGACCGCCCGCGCGTGCACGATCGCCGGCTCGGCCTACGCTCCCTCGACCTCCTCGCCCTCAACCGCGATGTCCTCAAGTCCATCGGCGACTTCTGTGCCCCCGGCGACGCCCTCCAGCTCGCCATGACCTGCAAGGAGGCGTATGAACTCGCCATGCCCCGCGTCCTTGCCGACGTCTCCATCGGCGATCCCCATTTCGACGACGGCCCGGACAGGCTCGAGAAGTTCTGTCGCTTCATGCTCGCAGACCCGCACCACCGCATCAGGCACCTTCGCGCCCTTCGCCTCCTCGAGGGCGCCTTCGCCCGCGTCCACTACGTCCGCGGCAGGGAGCGCCTTGACGCAGACTTCTCCTCCGCCGACGTCCTCGCAGACCTCCTCCGCCAGGCCGACAATCTCCGCGTAATCCACATCCGTGACGCCGAGCCGCTCTTCCAATTTAACCCGGCCGTATACGAGGCGCTCGCCCAGCTCTCGTCCCTGAAGGAGCTCTCCCTTTACTACATCGGGAACTCGACCCTCAAGGCGATTTCGCAGCTCCGCAGCACGCCCGCCATCATCGAGAACGGGCTCTGGAAGGATGGCCCCCGGCCGCAAGGCGATATCACGCCGTTCGGGCCGTTCATCGACACCATGAAGCACCTCAAGCTTTGGGAGTGTGGCTGCATGCTTGAGAGCATCATCGACCGTCACGTCTGGCCGAACCTGCATACACTCGAAATCGGGGGCCGCATTGCGAAAATCTCCGAGCTCGCCCATGCATTCCCCAACCTTCGTCGGCTCACGTTCTACCTCGAGTTCTCGGTCAAGCAGGAGACTGGGCCCGTCGTTTGCTGGCCTGAGCTCGACTACCTTGAAACAAGTGCTCCTATCCCTGCCTTTCCGTCCCCCGCCCGCCGGTTGCAGCTGCAATATCCGATTGGGGCGACGCCGGGCTCGCTCCAATCGTCCGACCTCAAGACGCTGCCGCTCATGGAGCGGGCGAACCCGGTCGTGTTGTCGTGCACGGTGTCCGAGGCGGTGCAGCTCGCGATCCTTGAGCGCATGAAGGGCGCGATGCCGTCCATGCGCTACCTCGAGCTCGTGTACACCGACTCGTGCGGACGGGGAGGCGTGCGGTGGCCCGCGTTCCAGGAATGGGTGGTGCGTGTTGTGTTGTTCGGTCCCCGCTCGGCTTGGGACGTCAGACAGGCTCATCAGACGGACTGACTGAATGTGCATCGCAGGGGCGGAACCTCTATATCCTCCGCGCAACCGCGATCGTGGGCCTCTGCATCGGGTACACCGGGGCTGACGACGGCGCCGCGGACGCCGAGACGCGCGAGGCGCGGTACCTGAGCCTCGCGTGCACGCTCGCGCAGGAAATCCGGTCACTCCAGTACGTCGGGGTGGGCGTGCAGGACGCCACCGGGGGCATGTACGCGCTAGACAGCGCGTGGTACCATGTCTCCGAGCGGCCCGCGGACGAGGAGGGCTCACTCGTGCTCGAGGCGCTCCCGGCGGTGGAGGGAGAGCGGGTGAGGGAGGCGCTACAGGCGACCCGCCGGGAGGCGTGATGCGTACGTCCAATCGGTGAAACGCCCTCGCGCTGCGTGCGGTTGGTAGCGGGTGGCGACGCTGACGCCATAGCGTTTGTCTGACGGCGCAGCAGCGCCCCCCGAGGCGTTGGCATCTTCTTGTATGACTTGACTTCGCTGCTCTTTTTTGATTCTCGGTGCGGCGCGGCGGGGTGCTGAGGCAACCCCGAACCGGTGACGACAGAACGCTCGTTCGATACAATACAGTACGTGTACGCTGCAGTATGCCACATGGCCCCGGGTTCCCGTCGTCGGTCCAGGAGTCCCCCTCATGTTTGTGTGTTCCCCCTTCGTTTCTCATTATGACTGTCGCTTGACCGGTGCTCAGTGCTCGTCGTCCCTCTCATTTGTTTAACCTGTGTACATGTTTAGCTCGCTCGCCCGTCGCTGTACTTAACCTATGCTTGGAGGCTGCTTCTTAGTGGAAACGTAACATCGTCGCACATGGCGGATTTGTGCTAAATACGTAGTGTACCGTACTTGCTGGCTGGGCTTCTTCCCCGATAGACGTTCGTTTGTGTTTAGATTCGGTTCTCGATGACCCGGGCTGCTACTGATTCGTGAGGGATACGGACATAGAACCGTGACCCTCGTGAACATTGAATTACCCGCTGAATGCACCCGCAACTTAGCTGTAGGTTTCTCAAGGGCTGTCAGCGGTGGATCACCAAGTCGTGTGGTAGGGTAGGTCAGAGGTTCTGCGGCATTTGGGGGATCTCACGCAACCCCGGTTGGCGCATAGCGGTTCTAACCACCGGTCGAACTTAGACTATGCTCAAGACGGAATGGCCACAGTCGGCCTGACGGAAGCAATTGCCAATGACGTTCGCCCTGACTAGCCTTCGTGAACTTACCGAACTCTCGAGTGATGTTAGACGCCACACCCGAGGATTAGCAGTTGGCTCAACGTTTCGATCACGGGGAGGTTCATCTGTAGTTTTTGAATATGGCATGCATGTGGGTAGTGGCGCGACCGCAGGGCCGAGCGACTTCGACATGAACTCAAGGTAATGTGCGTGGTACGCTAGCCCGAAACTTGGCCGCGTGCCACTCTCCATATGTTCGTGCAGGTCACGGTGTGGCTCATGCAAAACATAGCAGAGATTGCGGCAAGTAACGGCCTACGGATGGATACACTGGTTCAGCTCGTCTACTTCGGCGCAAGAACAGCACCCACCTTATCCTGTGAATTGGCCATTTAACTCAGCGGCCGCAAAGGCAGGGGGGATGAATGTCGCATGACGTCACCCTATCCTCCCATGCCAGCCTATTCAATCGGATGGCTCCCATAGGACCGCCCGGAGTGCTTCCCATAAGACCGATAGCTGCGTGTTCCTCATAGGACCGCTGGCCACACGCTCCTATACCGCGTTGGCGGGGTACAGATGCATATATATATCGACCTGTAGCGTCAGGCTGTGCCAAGGTGCGACAGGCATCCGCTGTGGTTGTACGCTGAGCATGTTATACTGAAAGGAAAACGCGCGCTGACCTGAATCTGCACCGCCGTCAGGCTACATTCAGAGGAACGTCGCCGTGCACATAATCATAATCAGGAAGGTCATGGCCATGGATCGTCGGATTTCATGGCAATGTTCAGAGGTCATATCTCCAATGCCACTGCCGCTCTCGCCACGGCTCCGGCATCCGGGGATCATGGCTTCGCGCATCATGGGAGTGTTCTGCCTGGCGGTACGTCCCGCGCGCGCCTTTGCGGGAAGCGCATGATGTCGATGAGCACGGATCCTCTGCCTTCTCGTCGGATATGATATTCAGTGCCGTAAGAGCGTGTCTAGCGGGGGCTCCAGACGAGCTCTCGGCCTGGACGGAGCCCGCTGGCGAGCACACATGATGGGCGGAGAGAGCGAGTGAGGTGTGGCGCTCCCGCGTTAGTGTTCGTACACATTAGGTGCATGCCACGTGACAGCGGGCGCTTACAGAGTGGGAGCGCAGAGTCAGAGGGAACCAAACAATGGCCAAACAAAGGCCTCTCCTGTAACCGTCCTGCTCGTTGTTGACGACGGCGTCCAGCACGATGCCTGCCCCCTTCGCCACCCCGCACGCACCCGTGCCTCTCCCCGCTCTCTACCTCTACCCGCTTAACGACACGTTCATCCCGAAACACATCTCTCTTGCCAACAACCAGCGCGTCAAGATCGGTCGCCAGACGAACGCGAAGACCGTCCCCCAGGAGCGCAATGGCTACTTCGACTCGAAGGTGCTCAGCAGGCAGCACGCGGAGGTGTGGGAGGAGAACGGGAAGGTGCGTCGGAGGGCGCCCGCGGCATTCGGGGTGTCGCGTTGGGCGGGAGAGCGCGTCTGGGACTGACACGAACCACTTGTCTCTTCGGGTCACCTCGCGAAGATCTTCATCAAGGACGTGAAAAGCTCCAACGGCACATTCATCAACGGCGAGCGGCTCAGCCCAGAAGGGCTCGAGTCCGACCCGTACGAACTGAAGTCGGACGATGTCGTCGTACGTATCGTCTGCCCCCGTTACATGACGGGCATCCTCGAATATCGGACCGGACAACAGTCGTTTCATAGCAATCCTGGTAAACGACACATCGCCCTCGGCGAGCATCGCTAGATTTCAGGGCCCCTGCACGAGGGCAAAATCTTGCAACGAATTAGAAGTGTTAAAGAGTCCTCTTGTGCAAAGCAGGGCACTTCTAATTCGTGCAAGATTGTGCACCTCGTCAGAGGCCATGGAATTGCTGGGTGCGCTTGGTTTGCCACATCGTCCACCCTCTCGTGCGGCTATGATACGACTTTTGTCCAGTCACGTACACGGGGATGCCTGCTGTGTAGACTGCCTGGACGCCGTCTTTGTGTCTCACATCGCCCTCTCATTCGCAGGAGTTCGGCATCGACATCGTCGGCGAAGACAACAAGACGATTGTGCACCATAAGGTCGCCGCGCGCGTCGTGTGTGTCTTCACCGAGCTTGAAGCGCAAGCTGCCAACCGCGCCGAGCAAAGCCCGCAGGGTTACCTCGGGCAGATGTCAAACCAGCCTGGCCAGGGCCAGAGCGCCTTCAACTTCGTGGGCAACGGCCAGGGCAGCTCGAATGGCGGGCCCGCAGGTCCCCAAAGGCGACCAACGCTACAGCCGCAGGGCTTAGTGGGCATGGGTGGAATGGGTGGGAACGTCCGCGTCCCAGGGAAGAGCGGTCTCACTTTCGACCACATCCTGAGCCGATTGCAAGGCGAGCTCCAGAAGAGCAGAGAGACTGGTGCGGAGCTGCACTCGTTGAACAGCGGACTCGCTGAGATCCATGACACACTCGGCGGGAACCTCGTACGTCTTCGCTATATGCGCTCATCTTGCCAGGTACTGATAGTGCCTTTTAGCCACCTAATCTACCACCATACCCCTCGACCCTGCCACCCGTCGTACCGCCACAGCCTGGCCGTCCATCAGAAGAGGTTCAACACGAACCGCAGCCCGAGGCCGGTCCCGCAGTGTCTGAGCTGCAGGTCCAGCTGCAGGAGACACAGCGATCGCTGGCAGATCACGTCGACAAGGTCCGTGCGCTGGAGGGGATGCTCGCGGAGCACGATGCGATCAAGCAGGAGGTCAACTCGCTTCGCGATGCCATGGAAGAGCGAAAGCGGGAGATGGAGCTGTTCCGGTTCGGTTCCCAGGGCAGTCACGGCAGGCGCTCGCACGACCCGCACGGCGACGAGCACGATGCCTCGGATGACGACGACGACGATGCCCGGAGCATTGCGACGGTTACCCCCCACGAGCTCGAGCCCGTGGATGAGGTCGATGAGGAGCAGGTTGCTGCCGAGGAGGAGGAAGAGCGCCGGAGGCGGCGAGACGACCTCGGGCGGCCACGGACACCGGAGCCGACGGGGATGGGCATGTCTGACGACGAGGACGACCAGGAGCACGATCAGGACCGCTATCGCAAGCGGTCCGTCACCGACTTGCGCACACGGTCCCGCTCGCCCCACCCGCCAACAGCCGCCCCCGCCATCCCTGATGAGCTGACTGAGCGGCTAAACGCCCTCGCTAAGCAGCTCGAAATGGCTCTCGAACTCTCACGGTCATTGGAGGCCCAGCACGCCAGCGCACAGTCAACTATCTCCGTCCTCGAGGCGAAGGTCGCGTCGCTGGAGAACGCCGTGCAGGTCACGCAGACGCAGGTGCAGACGCAGACCGAGGTTACTGACCGCCTCGCGCAGGAGGCGGAGACGGCCCGTGCGGCGCCTGAGGAGCCGTCCGTGCCTGCCGCAGTATTGGAGGCGGCGCGTGTCCAGGAGCGCGAGTCTCTCACGGCGATGTTCACTGAGTGGAAGAAGAACGTCGAGGGCCGGTGGAGCAGCGTGCAGGAGGACTGGAACGAGGAGCGCGAGCGTCTCCGCCGGGCGAAGGAGGAATGGGAGAGCCGTATGCGGTCTGCGGAGGAGACCATCACCGGTGCGGCGGCGAAGGTCGAATCGGGCCTTCTCTCCCTGGCGTCCTTTCAGGCGCAACAACAACAGAGCCACCTGAATGGGAACGCGAAACCGCACTCGAGTGGCGGGCTGGTTACGCCCCCGAGCCCGAGGAGCCTGTCCGCGGAGTCGACGCGGCCACGACCACGCCGAAAACGCGTCAGCTCATCACGAGGACGGACGCGTTCACGATCTGTGTCTCCTGGTCCTGCTGTCGACGAGCCTGGACGTGCCGCTGCGCGCGACGGCGACAGCGAGGCGTCATATTCTGGCTCGGGACCCCGTCGGCGGTCACCATGGACAGTCGACGACTCGAGCGATTCGGAAGGCCTCAACCCCAGCGACCGCGAGCGGGGAGGCGACGGCCCGGCACAGAGCAAGATGCCCTTCCCCATCACCCCCGAATCCTCTGTTGTAAACCAGCCCATCTCGACTGCGGCCAGCGTCGTGTCGGGGGCGACAACAGACCCTCGTGCGCAGAAGCCCCCGAAGGACGGCGTAAGTCCCGCTGCCGCCGCCGCCCATATCCCCCCTAACCTTGCGCTTCAGTACCCGTATCACAACTTCTCTGCTGCTGTGGGTGTCGCGGTACTGGCCGTGGCGGCATTTGCGGTCGCGTGGCGAGTGAAGCCGGAGGTGTCAGTATAGACAGCAGCAGCGACCGAGCAAAAACGGCCATGTACCCCCGCATATAGGTAACATCCATCGTTCCGGCGTGTCATACTCTCCCTCTCCGCCCGCCCTACTGTCTTCCTCCGCCTTGCAATATCCCGGAATTCTCAGCTGTTCGCTTTCGCCATCCTCTATGACGCGTCTCGCCTGGATAGTTCATCTCCTCTCGCCATTCGTCCGTCCCCTTCGCCCTCTCTCTCCTGCCGCGCCTCGCGGCAGCACCCGACCCTCCTTCTGCATCCCTCGCCTTTCTCTCGTCGCATACGCACATGTACATAGCCTTCTCTCCTCTCCTCTCTCGTCGTCTATGTCTCTCCTCGGTTGGTATTTAACGACCCCTAATGACGACCTCTCTATCTTATGTTTTCCCCCGCATTAGATGAGGCGCACGACGACGTGCAGCTGGCACCTGCCGATGACCTCGAGCCCGGCATTGAGATACCCTGAGCTATGACTAGAAGATGCGTCTAATGAGATCACTCCGCTCACCGAACGGCCGAGAGACGAGAGCATGAGATGTGCAAGAACAATCCATAGAGGTAAGCAGGGAGGAAAGCGGCCATTACATGCCCACCGAGCGAACCACTAGCGATCGCCCTTGCTCTGCCTCTTGTCCTTTTTCCTCTTCCGCTCCTTCTCGTCTGAGTCTGGGGTCGCCGCCTCCGCGACTTCCTGCGCTGCTGATGCGGACGCCTGGGCGGCAGCCTCCTTCTTTTGCCGCTTTTCCTCCTTCCGCCTCCTGCGCTCCGCCTTCTCGTCCACCTCTACGCCCGCGCCGACGTCCTCGCCCGCCTCTAGTGCGGCTTCCGCGGGCTCCTCGTCCTCCGCCTGATCCGCCGCCTTTGCCTTCCCCTTCTTGTCCTTCTTTTCCTTCTTGGCTTTCTTGTCCTTGCTCTTCTTCGCGCGCTCCGTCTGCTCGTCTTGCGCATCTCCCGCTGCGGCGGGTTCCGCGGCGACAAACTCGCTCGTGACTGTGGTCGAGGTCGACGCCTTCGCGAACATGGAGGCAAATTGCGAGCGTGCCCCGCTGCCGATCCCCCCGAGACCTCTGCGCTCTTCAACCTCCACCTCAGCCTCCTCCACGCGCGTCTCCACGCGCAGACGCGACGCGCCCAGCCCGATGCGCGGGCGCTCCGCGTAGTCGTCCAGTTCCTCCTCCTGCGGGGTCGAGGGGCTCGCGGGAGAGGCCGCCGACGAGGCCGCGTTGCTCTTCGCCGCGAGCTTCTCCTTGAAGTAGTCCATCACGCTCTTGCTCGAGACGCTGAGCTCCTGCAGCTTCAGCGGCGGCTCCTGCTCTGGGGCGGGCGTCGGGGAGGCGGAGGTGCTGGGGCCCGCTTCGTACGGGGTGGACGGGAATGGCGTGGAGGAGAAGCCGGAGTACGGTGTGGCGGAGCCGGAGGGCGCGGTAGAGGAAGTCGTGGAGGGCTCGGGCGCGATGCCGAGGATTTCGGCGATGGCGGAGGCGGACTTGGAGGCCATGTTTTTGGATGCCAAGTGCCGGCCGCGGTGGAGGCGCAGTCTGTGAACAGGAGTCATTAACGTCATGCAGGGATACGGATACTGTTTGAGAACGGTATGGCATGGAATGACCAACCAAGGCGGTCGCAGAGGAATCTGAAAATATCGGGAGGAGGTACTCACGCTTTGTGTTTCGCAGCAGTTGGCGGAGGAGTAGGCACGACCGCCAGAGTCTCGTTCTTCGGCGTCGAGGCAGGCGTAGGCACCTCAGAGGCCTCCGGCTTCTTCTTTTTCTTGTCCTTCTTGCTCTTCTTCTTGTCCACCTCAGTATCGGAGAGGTCGTCTGAGGACTTGCTCTTCTTGCGTTTCTTCTTCCGCTCCTCGCCCTCCTCGTCCGCACTCTTCTTCCGCTTCTTCTTCGACTTTTTGTCTTCGCTCCCCGAGCCGCCGAGCTCCTCATCGTCACTGACGGTGCCCGCGCCAGCCCCAGGCCCCGCACGGAGGAAGCCGTCCACCTTCATCGCGACCTCCTCCTCCTGCGGGGTGCCCTGCGCGGCGTTCAGGCGCTTGAGCAGGTTCTCGAAGTCCTTGTTCTGCTTCCACGCGAGCCCCTCCTGGCTGTTGCGGTGGTCCGCGCCGATACCGAGCATATCCAGTTTCTGCGTGACGGAAATGGCGGTCGTGCGCCCGTCGCCGGACACGCCCAGGCCCTGCGAGGAGTCCCAGCCGAACTTCGCGAGGTACGCCGCGCCAAACTTGGTCGCATCTGTGAGTGTAGGGGGAGTGCGAACGCTTGTCAGAAAGAGTGAGAAGGCGCATATAGGAACATGGGGAAGCACCGTTTGCCCATGTGAGATTGCGCGGGTCGTTTGGGATGCGCTGCTTTGTTTTACGACCAGACAGACCCATGTTTACGAGAGTGTTGCGTGCGGTGGTGAAACCGACGACAAGAGGGACTTGGTCGAATGCGAGCAGCTGCACACTGCGCAGTGAGAGCTGCACGGTCCACGGGCGCTCACTGAATTTTGGCGTGACGATCGGTCCGTGACATACGTGACGCTCGGGATAGGCGCCCATTATGCTCTCTAGTCGAGGTACTCGAGTCTCGTTCAGTTTGCTCGCGAGTCTCCCAACTACGTTCAGTGTCACCCTGGTGTCTTCGCTGCCATCTACTGTACTGTCTCTTTAGCTTTCTTGGAACGCTGAACTCCGCTGCAAGCCTCGTCTTTGCTTGCTATAGCTCCAACGTCTACCAGGATGCTGCTTACTAGGCTCTCGGGAACATTCTGCCACAGTGGGGCCTCCTCGCGCCGGCACGCATGACGACTAGCTTCTCCCCTTGTTCTCCTCTGCACCCGCTCTCCCTGCACGCTGTTCAGCCTTTTTGCGCACGTCCAACTATCTGCCTCTGCAACTCCCCGAGCAGAACCACCCGCTATCGAAGCAGCACTAGGACCAAAACGATGACTTCGCTCTCTCGACAAGACGCCGAGGCCCAGGTGCGCTCCTGGGGCTTCCCGACCGTCTACACATGGACGGATGGCCCGTGAGTATCCCCGCACCCGCTTTCCACCATCTCTCCCCCTTCGAATTCCCGCCCCTCTGTGCATTTCCACCCCTGTCGACGCTGTGCGAACGCGCGAGCTTAACGCCCTTCTTCGCCCTTCTGCCGCTTGCCGAACCGCAACTGCCGCGCGACAACCTCTCGCGCCCCTCGCCCCTCGCCCTCGAACGGCCTTTCTTTCCTTGGCCTCGTTGGTCGGGGCGGGCCGTAGAAACGCGCACTACCCACCACACAAGCACGGCGGGCTCACGACGCACCTCATCCTTTCTGGGGAGTTCACCGTGCGCTACCCGGACGATCCATCGGGCCAGAAGGAGACGTTCGGGCCTGGGGCGCGCATCGACGTCCCCGCCGGCCGCCTGCACGAGGTGTGGATGGGAAGCACGGGGTGCACGTACGTGATCGGGGAGTGAAAGCGCAGGCTCAGGCCGAACAGGCTTTCGGATGCGCTCGTAGCCTCGAGGCGTGCAGGTTTGGAAATACAGCAAGTACGTGTGCATTCGCTCTATGGATCGGCGGTGTAGTGGATGGCCGACGCTGGGATACGATTGGGCGGGACAAGGCTGATGCGGGGCGTAGATCGCCGAGCGGACTCAGCGGAGGCACGTCTGGTGGCTCTGCCGTTACCGTAAGTATGTACGCGGCGCTCCCCGTGCTTCGCGCGCCACTTACGCTTTCGCTCTTCGGAGAAGAACCATCCTTGACACACACGCACACGGAGCGAGCAGAATCAAAGGAGAAAAAATTGTATGGATTCGCGGCCGCCAAGAACCCGCCAGACAAGCATACACCGCGTGCCCCCGCCCCTCCCCCCGACGAACCCCGCGCGGCCCACCCCGACGCGACGCGAGAAAGACACTCGCAATCAGATGAACCACCAGACGGACTCGTTCTCGCCCGGGGTGGAGCCGGCGAGCGTCTCGAAGCGCACGCGCCGCTCGCCCTTGAGCGCAAGCGCGGCGAGCGACTGCGACGGCGTCGGCGGCGTCACGCGCACCTCGACGCCTCCCGCGCCGTCCGTCGCGATGATCACGTTCACCGCCGACCCGCCGAGGTGCGGGGTTTGCGGCGCGAGGTCGGGCGAGCCGTCGATGCTCGAGTCTGAGTCCGCGTCGTGCTCGGCGTCCTCCGAGGAGGAGCGGGCCTTCTTGAGGATGCCGACGGGCAGCTCTCCGGACGCGCGGGGCTTGGAGCTGCCGCTCTCGAGGTCATCGGTGGTGGTGGTGTTGCGGGCGTCGAGATGTTTCTGTTGGGCGCGCGCGAGGGCGGCGGGGCGCGAGCGCCAGACGACGACGACGGTTGAGACGAGCATCGCAGTGAGCACGAGCAGGACAAGGATGAGGCCGACGATGACGCCTGCGGGTGTCGTCGGTCAGCATTCATTCGTGCTCAGTGCACATAAGAAAGAAGAGGCGCACCTGGGGTGAGCCCGAGGTGGTATTCGACCATTGTGTGGGCTGCTTGCTGGGCCGGTGAAGGAGTGGACGTGTTACGGAGGGGCGCGGAAGCGAGTGCGAGAGTGGCAGAAGGATCCCGACCTCTTGCCTCTGACCGCTGTCTTGTATGCGCTGCTCATCGTGGCTGACGTGCGGCGGGAGGCTGGCGGGATCGCGCAGATTGAGGCTGACCGCAGAGCAGCAAGACGGTGGCTGACCGCGAACGCGTCCTCGCGATCGGCGGCGCGTTCGTGGCGGCACGCGTCGTGCACGTGATCTCATATTCAACGGCGTCAACGCCTCCTCGGACTCCGCCTCGTCCTGCGGGTTTTCCTCGAGTTTTCCTCAATTTTGCGAAAGACAACCTGCGCGCGCCGGCGACCTAACTTTCAAGATATTCACGGACAGCCTGCCCTGACGCATCTCTCGTCATGGCCCGTATGGCGACGTCATTCCGTGTCGGATCTGATGTGTCCTCGTCGTCCAGCGAGACGTCAACATTTGAACGCTATAACAGACATGGGCGTCGACTGCGCAGCGCGCACGCACCGGAGCCGCTTCAAGCCGCTGTTGACCCCATCGTGTACGCACCTCAAATGATATCCATCAGCTCTCACAGTCCACAGCTTGCTGCTGTTGCCATCCGGATTTCGCAAGCTCTGTCTCACAAACATCCTCGAGGCCTTCCAGCGCCGACGGTTCCTGAACGCAATCGCCCGCTCGTCGCCCGATCCTCCCACCGCGGAACATACTCCACACGCCGGGCTTGAAGATCCAGCCGGCAGCGCAGCAAAAATGCCAGCTCTTCCTGAATTCTTGCGGGCCCTTTCGCGCCGCCCGGCACTCCGCGCATTTTAGCCTCCCCTCCGTCGGCTTTGCGTCCGGGTGCTTGCATGACTGTACAACTCCAAAGCGGCGCGTGCGCGCGTTCGACTTCGATTCCTGCGTTCTACCCACACACCTTCTGTCCGGGCACGCCGGCGCGCTTGCATCTGGATATGCTGCGCCTAGGCTGTCAGCGTCGGGAAGAAGCCCGCAAATCCGCACATGTATGTGTCTGGGGGCGGCGTTGTCGTAACAGCTGCCAATTCCGAATGTCGCGCGAGAAGCGCGAAGAGCGGGGAGGTGCTGCTGGGCGCGACAGGCCGCCAGCCGAAGCGGCGTACTTGCGGCGATTGACCGTGCTCATCTCCGACCGCAGCCATGGGCCCATGGCCAGCGAAGATTTTGTATCGCGAGCCGGGCGCGAAGGAGGTGAACAAGAGCCTAGATCGGCGATGGATGCAAAGATGGATGGACGCACTCCGGCGGCCCGGGCTAGCTCGTCATTAGCATCCGAAAGCGCTTGGGCGGGATGATGAACGTAGAGCCATGGTGGCGCCCGCCCTGTGTGCCTCTCTGCGCCCGCTAGCGGCCGCACAGAGATCGTGGTGCGTGGCGAGTGCATTTCACGCGCCAGACAGCGTTGAGACACCGGATAGGAGGTGCGTGTCTTGCCGCCACCGGGCGCGCGTCGCGGGCCATGCACGCACGTCCGTCATATGCTGAGCAGTCTGCCAGCAGACGACGTGGGCGCGCGCCGCGCGGGGCGGTGGGAGGATGAGTACGGATTCCAAGCAGGGCTGATGGGACTGAATGAAACGAACTGGGGTGGCTGATGGGAGCACGGAGAGGTCAGCGGGCGTGCGCGAAGCCTTCCCCCGGGCGGCTCCAGCCAGGGGCGCGCGCACGTGAGGGCGTGGGGGTCGGCGCGGGCGCGGGCGCACTCGCGCTGGAGGGGTTCTCTGCCAAGTTGCAACGGTTCGCAGGACTCGTTTAGCTTTCGCGCACTCGGGGGCGTGGCCGCGTCCGTCCGATTAACATTAACTGCCCAGCCTGAATAATCGCCGACAAAATGCGTTAACGCCTGCGCCTTCCTTCCCCGCCGCCCTCAATTAGCACCGCCGTGGCACGCTCCCAGCCCGCTCGGGTCGTCTCCCTGCCTCCGCCCTTCAAGCAGGGTTCGCACTCACGCGCCGCCCCCACCTACGCTCTCTTCCTCCTCCCCCCGCCACCGCTCCTTTCCTCCTCCCTTTCCGCCCGCGTCCCCGAGCTCCAGGCTCCCCGGCGCCGCCTTATAAGCCTTCTCGCCCCCGCAAGGCCCGGACGCCCCTCGTGCGCTGCAGCAGCCATGTCCCCCGAGCCGCTCGCAACCACGGCCGAACATCTGTGAGTGCTCCGCAGCCTGCCGAATAGCCTACCTGCGCGCGACCGACGAGCAATGCGGGATCGACACCCGCTGCGCCGTCGCGCGCGGTATCCCCGCGGCCCTCGAAGTCAATCTCTGATCGCCTTGCCTCGTCCGCAGGTTGGCCGCCAAGATGTTCTCTCTGGCTTCGTGCGGTGCGTCTTCGCAGGCGCAGGCGGCGCGTCGCCCGCGACGCGTCCGCGTCTGAGACATGCAGTTCTTGTGTCGCGTACTGACGAGGCGTGCCCGTACTCTAGTCATGCTCTTCTACGACATCGCCATCACCTTTGGCGACGAGGTCGAGAAGATCTGGAAGCAGCGCTTCACCGGTGCAACCGTCCTGTGGTTCCTCGTGAGTACTATCCCTACCCTACCTCTGCACCCGCGCCGGGGCTGCTCGCGCTAGACGCTAACGTCCGCCGCGATCGGCACTAGAACCGCTACCTCTCCCCGCTGGGATACATCGTCATTATCGTTTGTACGTAACCCCGCCCTCGCTTCCGCCCTCCCCGCCGGCAGCACTCGCACTAACGCTGGCGACGTCGCCGCTGCACAGCTTTCCACGATCCTTCATGGTCTAAAGCTACCTGTCAACGCTACGTGCTGTACCCCGAGGTCCTCAAGATCTTCACCTCCACTGCTGTCGGAAGTGCGTACCGCTCCACACTGCGAGCGCTTGATCGCGTATGACTGACCGGCGCGCCGCTGCAGTCATCTTTATCCTACGACTCTACTCAATCTACTCCAAGCGGAATATCATACTCTACGGCTTCGGCACCCTCCTCGTCACAGAGCTCGCGGTCAAGATAGTACGTCCCCCCTATCCATGTCGCATTGCAACGGTCGCTGACACTCGCGTTCGCAACAGTGGGCATTCACGGACGGCACGATGCTCGAGCTCCCACCAGGTATGGACCCACAGCGCGCGGATCCTGTCCCGTTCGCGCCAGTACCTGGGGAGTGGCAACGCCTGCGAGGCCGATTTTGTTTGTACCTATTTGCGAATTCAGTAAACGCCGGGGGTGGATGGGCACGGAAATCGCAACAAGTTTATAGTCACCTCTCGCCCCGCGAGGGCTCAATCAACGGTGCAAATGAGCATATGTAATGTACTCCATGTATTGAGTAGAAAAGATTTTCATTACCGCAACCGATGCACGAGATGCTTGCAGCAGGGGATCATAGGAGCACTCAAGACAAAGTTTGTTCTACTTAATACTTGCCTTCAAGTGGCATTGCGAGATCGCGAAGGTTCTCGTGGAGGCGCGCGGGCAAGCACGAGCGCAAAGTTGCGCGCAGAGACAGCGACGGCGCGGGCATTGAACGAGAGGCGCGCCTCAGCCACTTTCGCGTTTGATCGTGTCACGTGACAGGGGCGACCCACTCCTCGGTAACCATGGCCTCGCGTACGGACAGCGAGGAGGGCCGTACGCAACGCTCGACACCCCGGAACAGCGACACATAGATGTATAGTACCTAAGAAATATTTTCAGCAATTTACAACTAATACTGAGCCTGCAGAATATGGGAGATCAGCATCGAGGGGGCAGGCCGAGGAAGCGGAGACCTACCAGCAAGATGGAGGACCACTTGGAGCGGGCACGCGCAGCAAAGAGGGCTCGCACCCTTGACGAGCAAGACGAGAATGTTCCGGGCCCTGCTGCCCTGAGAAACCGGGAGGTAAATGACGGAAAAGATATGAAAAAGTGTTAGTAGTACTCACTTGATGTGGTGTGGCTGCACCTAGGCAACACCTGCGGAAGCTCTCCTGGTCGCAACACTCCAGGAGCAAGCCGCCGTGCTCGAGGCAGCCCTTGCTCAGACTCGACGGGAGCTGTCCACAAGAGAGGGTCAGCTGCAGAAGATGGAAGAAGAAAATGCGCGCCTGCGAAGGCAGTCAAGCACATACCGATCCCGGCTGCGTAACGAGAGCCGCAAGCTCGTACGTGCTCGCGCCGCAGCGTCACGAGCACGAGAGGAGCTCCGCAAGAGCACGCAAGAGCGAGCTGTTCTTGCAGAGGCGCAGGCATCAGCTGAGCGCGCGGAGGCGCGAACCGTCGAGGACGTCGAAACCGTGTTCGTGCGGCTGCAGGACGCTAACAAGGGCCTCAGTAATGAACTCTCGACGTGTCGGCGCGACTTACGAACGTGTCGGAAACGCATAGCGCGCTTCCCTGGCCAACTAGAAGCCGCGACAAAGAAGCTCCGAACGCGGCCTGTGACGATGAAGTTAAAGGAGCGAGGGGTCTACACGCCGAGGGCGCGCGCTCTCGCAAGGCTGCTCGTTCGAGCGGGATGTGCGCAGACCAAGGTCGGCGTGCTGATGCAAACCATTGGGCGCACATTAGGCTTTGCTATTCTCGGGAAGATGAGTGCGCATACCGTTCGGAGAGTCATCTTCGAGGGCGGCTATGCAAGCGACATCCAGCTTGCATCCGAGCTCCGAGACGCCGCAAGTAGGTCTCGCATTTCGGCAGCAATGGATACTATGAGTGCTAATCAGTACTCAGGCTTCACAGCATCCGGCGACGCGACGACGAACCGGTGCGTGAATATAGAAGCCCGCCATCTGCACATTCCTCGGAAGGACGGTTCGGAGGGCGTCCATACGCGTCTGCTTGGGGTCGAGTCCTCCGCCGACCACACTAGCGAGACGCAGGTCAGCGGGTGGGTCGCGCGGCTTCAGGACCTTGTCGCAACATTCAACAAGTCACCCCTTGCACGCCGCGAGGGGAAAGAAATCAGTATCGAAGCCTGTGGAGTGAAGCTGGCGGGCATGGGGGGCGACCACGCTGCTGACCAAATCAAGACTCACGGGCTAGTTGCGAGCTGGAAACGAGAGATGTCGTACCGCTTTCTGGCGCGGAACCATCTTGGCGAGCCTGGGGAGTCTTCTGCGAGGGCCCTCGAGAAGCTGATCGCGGACACATCGGCTGCTGCGGTGGAAGCTAGTGGCGGTCTGGCTGTGTGGACGGTCCTGTCCTCCGAAGCGCAGTTGACGGCCTACATCGAGCACTTCAGTGCGGCGACTACTGCACTGGGGAAAGCCTTGTACGAGGCCTTACCTGCAGAAGAGAGGCGGCCCCTCGACCTGTTCCTCCGTCTCGGGTGCGCCATGCATAAAGACCTCAACAGCGTCAAGGGTGGCAACTCTGCGATGACGGCGGCTTGGGCGGATCTTGCGGCTACTCCTCCGGTTCTCCTAGCAAACAAGGAGAACGCGTCAACGCTTCAGGACGTGGATCTGGAGGCACTCACTGCGGCGGCCTCGCTCTTGTCTACGGAGGACTTGACTGCTGCCGAGATCCGTGCTCTTGAGTCCTCAACTCGTGGTGGAGTGAAGCTCACCAGTCTGGCGGGGGCGCTCTTCAACCACAAAGACGACAAGAAGGGTCATCACGACACGTACGCGTTCTATTTCCGTGAAGTCGTTGGTCAGCCCCTCCGGTTCCCCGACACGAGCAACACGCGTTATGGCTCACACTGTGCAGCCGCGGCGGAGCTCCTCGTGCATCGCGCGCACTACCTTCGCTTTCTTGAGGTTGTCCGGGACCGAAAAGAGCGTCCGGGCTTCAATCATATGGAGGAGAACGTCTATCGGGGCCTGCAGGACGTCCCGACACTCACGGAGCTGGCCGTGCTTGCTCTCTATGGGCAGGTGGTCAGTCACCCGTATCTCCGGACCGCACGCCTTCAGCAGAATGGCCTGAAGCTCGGGCCGTTCCACAAGAAGCTCAAGGAGCACCTCCAGGTCCTCATCGACAACCCTGAGGTGCTCCTATCGCCGGACATGTCGCACAAGACGGCTGCACTAGACGGCGAGCTGTGGGAGCGTCCTGAAGTCGTTTATGCGGTGCTCGCGCTCGCCCCGGAGCTCCCGCACCTCAGGAGCCTGTTGGTCGCGTTTCTGACGGGGGCACTGCGCACCTGGGAACGCTTTACGGTCGAATTCGCGGAGGGTGGCGCGGTCGATCTGGCTACCGAGGAAGAGCTTGACCGGGCGTACTTGCTGCCTACAAATGATCACAACGAAGGCGCGCTCGGCTCGTATCGCATCTGGAGCCGCAAATATCCTAATGCAAGTCAGGCCTACTACAACGCGTTAGCCAAGTTCTTCCAAAACGATACCGCGGCATTCGTGGAGACGGACCTTTCAAGCGAGGAGGATCAGCGGGATCTTCGAGCTGCAGGCCGCGCGATCGACTCCAGCGGTCATGAGGCCAAGCGTCGACGCGCACAAGTCGCGCATACCATTGCCGTCGCTGCGCAGCACGCTCGCGAGCAGAAGGAGAGGCAGGAGAAGGCGGATGCCGTGATGGCCAAGATCAATGCCACCGTGCTAATCCTGGACTTCGAAGCACTCAAGAGCCTCAAAGTGTCGAGTCTTGATGAACAGCTAGATGCATTTCGAAAGCGGGAGATGGATCCGATGGTTCCGGCGAAGTCTACGCTGAGGCGCAAGCAAGACAAGGTGGAGGTACTGGCGATGGCGATCGTGCGCTACCGCGCGCGCGCAGGCGAGGGGGCGTGGGTAGCAGAAGCTCAAGAACTCGCCTATATGCGGCAATTCTTGCCCCGCACTGATGCCGCTACGAGCGCGTCTTCATGAATTCATTCGGACTTTTTCATTGTATGTTTTTGCCCCCTTCCGTATCCCATACCATAGCACAGTAGCCATTACATGTCGTATACCGTACGTTCGCGAGTTCAGCCACAATTATTAGCGCCCAGCGCGCGCGCGCACGCGCTTAATTCATCGCGAGCTCGCGATGCCCACCTTTCGTCCGGGCGTCTGGTGACTAAGCGGGTCACAGCCTCTGCAGGCGTTGCCACTCCCCACAGTACCACTCACGCTGCGCCCCGTCGCTAGGGTTCGTCGGATGCATCCTCACGGGCAAATCGTCACCGTGAGTACCGGTCCCGCGGGCGCGGCTGCGTGCGCCCCGGGCCCTTTCCCCAGCCCCCTGCCGTCGGCACGCGCTGACAGGCCCCTGTTTGCCCCCCTTCCCGCTATTCGTCGGGATACAATGCAGTGGCGACCGTATCATCTACACCTGGGTCGCGGAACTCGTGTTTGGTAACGTCGCCCGCGCCTCCTCGGGCGTTCACACGCGTGCTGACACGGACTCTGTTCTGTCTTTTCTTGGGCTTGGTATCGACGCGGGCAGACTCGGTCGTGTTCTTCGCGACACTGTACCGCACGATTCAGCTCTACAGGCGCACGCTCATCGGCGAAGCCCTCTCGCTCATCACGGTCATCATGCGCGACGGTACGTCCCCCGCCTCTCGCTCTCCCTTTTCGGCATCGGCATCGGCATCCGCTTCCGTGGCAGCGGGAAGGCGCGTTGCCCGACGCAGCGTCCCCGCTCCCGCGCCGTTCTTGGGAAGAGCGCACGCTAATCGCGCGCGGATCCCCCGCAGGCATCATGTACTTCGCGGCGATCTTCGTGTCCAATCTCGTCACCGTCTTGATCTTCATCGTACGTCCGCATATGCTCCGCTTCCGTTGCGCGCCGTGACTGACGTCGTTTTCTCGTAGTTTGCTACAGTGAGTAGGGTTCCTGCGGCCGCGCTCGCGCGTGGAGAGTGGCGCATAGTGCACCTTGCTAACGCGTTAAGCAGCCCGACCTCAAGGTCATCAACGCCTCCTTCAGCACCCTGTAAGTCCTCCCTATTATGTTTACGCCCCGCGCACGCTCACAATCTCCCCCACGCAGCATCACGAGCCTGATGGTCTCGCGGCTCATGCTCAACTTGCGCTCCGAAGTCCTTCGGCGCGGGCCCGTCATGCGCGGCTCGTCCGGAGGCGGGCGTGGGTACGGCGGCCCCGGGCGGAGCGGGTACGAGGAGTCATACCAGCTCACCGCCGCGCACGAGATGTCGGGCGTGAAGACGTTCGAGTCGAGCATCATCGGCAACCTCGGTGCGCCGATCATCATGTTCGAGCGCACAGGGTACGAGGACGAGTACGGGCTGTATGACGACGAGGACGACCGTTCTGAGCAGCATGGAGACACCGACCCCTCACGCTCCGAGTTTAAACACGACGGCGAGCAGGACGCGGATGCGGGTGAAGAGGGGAGAGGCGAGCTCGCGAAGAAGCCGTCCCTCACTGCGGTCGGCGCGCCCCTCCCGAAGCTGCTGGGCAAGCGTCGCCCGCGCACGGCAGACGACGCGCGTGGCCGCGACCCGCCCGATCACACGCGCTCGCTCCCCGGGCAGCTTGTCGTGCAAGTCACGTCCGAGGTAGTCGTCGTCGGCGAGCCTGCGGACCCCGCGCGCCCCGCGCACACGCCCCTCCCGCCCCCGCCGCGTGCACCGCGCAAGACCCCGCCGGCGTCGCCGAGGACTCCGCTCTCCCTTGCACCCCGTAGCCCTTCGTCTCCTCGCTCACCTTCGTCTCCGCATTCACAAAGACTATCACCGACCCCTCCCTCCCCGCGCACCCCTCAATCGCCTGATTCCCCGTCTGGGCAATCTCTTCGCCCGCCGCGCTCCCCGTCAGCATACCCCTCACGCCCGCCGCATTCCGCGGGCGCCGTATACCCTCCTCCGTCTCCGCTCTCGCCTGATTCACCATCAGGGGAGGGCTACGGCCCACGCCCGCCGCGATCGGCGCGATCGGCGCATGCGGCGACGGGGCAGCGTCGCTCGTGGGTTGCGCCGCCGTCGTGGAGATTGAGCCTGGATCGGGAGCGGAGGACAGGGCAGGGGGCCGGGTCGTAGCGCTAGGTGATGTGGATGTGTGGAAGCGCTGCGATGCGGCCGCGCGCAGGACACGCGGAGTCGTGTGCAGCGTTGGGTATAGATTTCCTGGAGATGGATTGATGGAGGTGGAGGTGATATATGGACTGCGTGTACTTCATGTAGCGAATACATGTACTACTTGCACTCGATGTCGCTGGTGTGAGTATGATGATCCGATGCCAAGCAGAGACGATCATATCCTGGGCGTATAACTAGGCTGACCGGCGAGGTAAAACTGTAGACATACGCGAAGACGACGACAACGAAAACGTAGCTTGTTTATACAACGCGAGACAGCTTTATCTATCAGATACACAAGAGTAAAGGCAGCCAGGATATACCTGTTGAAGGCATGACCCGGGACAAGAAACCCGTACCCCTACTTGCCCAGGTTGTCCGACCACGACTCGTACTGGTCGATATCCTCAGCGAGGTCCTTAATCTTCTCCCGGGCGAGCGCAATCGAGTCCTTGCCGAGCGGGAAGTGCAGCGGCGGGCTCGGCAGGCGCGAGAACTCGATGATCTTCGCGACACCGGGGGCGATTTCAACAGCCTGCAGGTCCGCCTCGGCGTCCGCCACGACCTGACCCGCGCTCTTCAGGAATGCGCCGCGCAACTGGTACACGGGCAGCGCGGGGTTGTTGTACGCGGGGTGCTGCGGGATGAGGATCATGTTCGTGTCGAGGTTGAAAACGGACGTCTTGAACGAGCCCGGCTCGAGGATCGCGACCTGCATCATCATTTCGAGTGTCAAGATTGTGTGCGCGATGCAGTCCGCAAGGGCGGGAACGCACTTTGATGTTCCAGGCGGGGTCGAGCTCCTTCGCAAGAGACTCGCTGAAGCCCTCAAGGGCTGCGACGCGGGGGCCGTTCAGAACAAGTAGCGGCGGCAGATGAAAGACCCTACGCTCACCATGCTTAGAAGCGGCGTAGAACCCGATGATGGGTCGGCCAGCCAGACCCACCATCGAGCTGTTCTGCAGGAGCAGCCCACCCTGCGGCTTGTTCTCCTCCCGGAAGAAGCGCACCGCCTGCTGCGAGACGTGCACCGCACCCCAGAAGTTCACCTCGAACTGGGAGCGCGCGACGTCGTCCGGGAACGACTCGTTCTCGCCGACCGCGACGAAGCCGGCATTGTTGAATACAATGTCGACGCGCCCGAACGCCGCCTTGGCCTGCGCGAACGCGCCGTCGATCTCGTCCAACTTTGTGACATCGAGCTTTACGACGCGGAGGCGGTCCGCGGGGTACTTTGCGACGAGGTCGTCGAGCACGGCGGGCTTGCGGAGAGTAGCGACGACTTTGTCGCCGCTGTCGAGGGCTTGGATGACGGTCTCGCGGCCGAAGCCGGTAGAGGAGCCGGTGACTGTAGCGCGACGTATCAGAAGCGTAGTGAGCGGGAAGGAGGGAACACCTACTGAGCCAAACACGGGATGCAGTCATTGTATCGATGGGTCGCTTGAGATGTTAGAGAGAGCTAGGTTGGTGAGTGGTTGGTGAGTGGTTGGTGTGTGGTTGGTGAGTGGAAGACGGTGGTATCGAATGCTGCCCCTCTTATACTCCGCCATGTTTCTTTCTTTACTCACTAATTGCCTCCAGCTTTCCGAAGTAATAAGAGAAAGAAAGCATCTTGGGCTCCTTATAGAACATATACCCACTGCTTCTTTGCCGCTCGTGAACATCAGTCTGTGAATCGCCGCACTCGGAGTCAATCAGTCATCTGCCTCTCCCCGAACAACTCGGAGTTATCGTCCTCCAGACTGCTCGTCAAAGCAGTCCATGCAGTTATACATACGGGACGGCACAGGCGAGCGTGCGATTCCGTTGCGCACCCTGGATTGGTCAGGAGGGATAGGGTGGTTCAGCGAGGGGTTATGTATGTTGGCGGTTGTGGGCGCCAGGGGTCTTGAAAGTTTCTCGGCGCTCCCCGCAGGAACGATGCCAGTGGCACCTGGGCCGGGCGGCATACTGCAGCGCTCACTGAGACTGCATACCCGTAGGCTAGGGGGAGCTCGGTGATCCGAGACCGATCCCAGTCGTACCCATAGCTGACGGGCACACCTCGTGTTCAGTAGAGGTCGTATAGCCAACTGGGAGGTGATCCTCACCGTACACGGTCTATAAAACCTGGCAGGATACCAGCAAGTCCTGTCGTACAGATCCCGCAGATGGACCCCACAGATCAAGGTTCGTGAACCAGCCTCCCGATTGAAGGCGGAAGACAATCGTTCCTCTCAACTGCACATGGTGGAGGGGTTCCCGTGGGAGCGTCGGGATTGCGTGTCCACTCGATTTCCCTCAAGTAAATTCGGAACACCATGCACTTCTGGTGTAATATTCTGCGTCTCACTCTCGGTTCAGTAGAAAACACGAGGGGGTGGTGGACTCACAGCGTCGGCATATGTAGCATTCAACTAGAAGCCCCGCTCGCGATCCTCCTTGACGGATTGGAAGTCCGACGTTCCCACGGCCAACCTCTGCAGCCCCTCCCCACAGGTCATTCTACTGCAAGCTCAACACGAACGAGTTCGACGACCGGCCAGTTCGAGATGTTTATGAATGGTATTCATCAAGTATACTTCATACACTACATCCACGTCCGAGTTGGACAGCAAAAACAAAGACAAAAAGAGACGCGTACGGTACTCCTCTACTACTACTAGTAATGTGCACATTCGCACGAGGGCGAAGAGCGACAAATAGAACCAACGAACGTGCACCACGCACGTAAATTATACCTCCCCCCAAAATCCATCACACCCAAGCCCTCCAAGTACTCCGAAGGCAGGGAACGAGGCTCACGCGACGGGAACCTCGCGCTTCTCGACGTCCGAGCCCTCGAGACTGCTCCCGTCGTGCTGCGCCTTATGGACGTGCGGCGCGGAGTGCACATGGTGCGGCTCGCGCCCGCCAGTCGTCGCGGGCAGCGCGCCGTGCGAGTGCGTGTCGTCGTGGTACTCGTGGCCGGACGCGCCGAGGTCGATGCCGACGTAGTCGTACGCAAACTCGCCCATCTCCGCGTCGTCGATGCCGAGGATCTCGGCTTCCTCAGTCGCGCGCAGGCGCAGGCCCGGGATGAAGTGCATGATCCACAGGATGATTGTCTGCGGAACAAATGGGGAGGTAAGCTCTGGAAATTCTGCAGGGAATCTAGAGGTGCAGTGGACGTACGGTCATGACGAAGGAGTAGCTCATGCCCGCAACGGAGTCCGCGACCTGGTAGCCGAGCTGGATGTAGTGGTGGTCGAGCCAGCCACCGGGGATAGGCGCGAGCCCGCCGTCGAAGCCGGCGACGCTCGCCTGCGCGAAGAGACCAGTGAGGACGTTGCCGATCACACCACCGATAGCGTGCGAAGCGAAGATCTGCGGATTGCACTGGTGAGCAAAGCACGGATGGGATGAATGCGATATGGCGTACATCAAGGCAGTCATCGTAGCCGAAGACGAACTTGAGCTGCGTCGCGAAGTTGCACAGCGTGCCAGCCATGAATCCGAACAGGACAGCGGCAGCTACGATCAAATCGTCAGCGTGTGAATCAAGCGGAGCAAGTCGTTGTACGCACGAGAGCCGACGTAGCCAGAGGCAGGGGTGATCGCAACGAGACCCGCAATCGCGCCAGAGCAGAAGCCGACCGCCGACCACTTGCGCTCGAGGCGGTAGTCCCAGAGCATCCAGGTCATGCCGCCGACGCTGGCCGCGAGGTTGGTGACGATGCACGCCTGGACGGCGCGCAGGTTCGCCGCGAGCGCAGAGCCACCGTTGAACCCGAACCAGCCGAACCAGAGGAATACCGTGCCGAGGACGACGTAGGTCGTGTTGTGGGGCTTGTACGCGAGGCGCTCGGTGCCGTATCCGCGACGCTTCCCGAGGTAGATGGAGATGGCGAGCGCGGCAGTACCGGACGAAATGTGGACGGGCGTGCCTCCAGCGAAGTCGAGCCCGCCGAGCTTGTACGACCAGCCGTTGGTGTTCCACGTCCAGCACGCGATGGGGTCGTAGACGATCGTCGACCAGATGAAGACGAAGACCATGATGGGCCCGAGGCGGCCGCGCTCGGCGATAGCACCAATGGCGAGAATAGGTCTGTTTTTGTGTCAGCATTAGCTAAAAGGAGGTGTAGTACGGCAGCTACGTACGTGATGGCCGCGAACATGAGCTGGAAGACGCAGTAAATGAGGGATGGTATCTTGCTGCTACCGATGGAGGGTCGCTCAAGCACGCCCTTGAGACCGAAATATTCTGGATGATAAAGCATGTTAGACCGCAAGTTCCTCGCTGCGCAAACGGTAACTTGAGAGTCCCCAGGGTGCAGGCGTAAGGCCTTGGCCGTGGGGAGGCATGTCTAAGGGATGTGCAATGGAGCGCAAGTGCACGCCTCACATGGCCATAGACATGGCTGCAGCCACGGGAACCAAACCAGAAGAGTCCCTACTCGAGCGCTGATCAAGGCTGAGCACTGAGACAAAATTCCCGTAATGACGCACTCCTAGCACGACTGCATGCTCGCCCCTCTGAAGAAACTGATGTTCCGGTGCAAACGAGGGGACTTACTCAGGTTTCCAATGTACGCGCTACCCGTTTCACTGAAGGTGAGCGAGAACCTGGGAGATTATAGAGTCAACGGGACGGCCTGCAACCGCGGCGGTAAGGTCACCCACCCCCAGAAGAACCACTAGATAGAGCTCGGAGTCAGTTGCGAGCCCATTGATAGCGCATATAGGAACGCACCTGGAAGGATACGACTGCGAGAGTCATCATGGAAGCCCAGATCATGGATAGCGCGTTCTTCCGCCGGAGAAGGCCAGAGTAGAAGAAGCCGACGCCAGGAATCATGAGCCAGACCAAGGCCGTCGAGGCGAGGACCCAAGCCATGTCTCCGGGGTTGTAGACCCAGGTCGTCCCGGAGTCGGGGTCGAACCATTGAATGGCGCCCGCTAAGCGAAAAGCGAGCGGTGAGCGGCTGCGCACGCGACGCGTAAGCATTGTGTGGGCACTCACAGGCATCGTAGGTGATGTTGACCATGGCTACTCGAGGCGGGGGGTGTGCGCTGTTGAGTGGGTCGGTCGGGGCGGGGGTCGGGTGCGCGTCGGTGTCGGGGACGACTTCGACGGCGAGAAGGTCGCAGGAGGGAGAAGGGCGGCTGGCGAGAAGGGCGGGGCGATAAGGGCAGACATAGTATCATATATGTATCTAACACCGTCCCTCGCAGCGGAGGGAGAGAGACGCGCACTCGACCACCGACGCGCTGTTTGGGCCAGTCCTCTGACAGCGCGGGGACGCGTCCTCCTTATCGGCCAATCACAGCCCCCCAGTTTATCGCCCCCGCTCTCCCAGATCTCGCCCATATCCGCCTCTCCACCAGCCAAGCCCGTCCCGCGTCCAACTCTATCGTCTTCTTCGCCTTCGCGGTCGCAACGCACTGCCCGCACCCGTCTGCGCGAGCCACGCCGGCGACAGAAGGATGTTCAGCGCCGGGCCTGCAGCGACGGCGGCGGCGGCGAGGGTCTCTTGTTATCTGTGTGTGCGTGGAGGCGGTTGTTGCAGCGCCTGTCGCGCGGGGAAGCTGTGCGATAAGGACGCGATCCCAACAGCCCGATCCCCCAACTTGCATTGCCCGATAAGGAGCGGCGCGCGTGCCTGATGCCTCCGCTGCACTCGCCTGCCGGATTCTGGGCTGTATATAGCGGGCGAGATAGCGCGAACGATCCCGTCCCGGCCGCCACCATGCCCTCCTCTCGTCCGCCTGGTGGCGCACGTCCAGCCCGTCGGCTGCGATACACACACACGTCAGCCTGCGACGCGCGCCCCTGCCGCCTCGCCTGCGACGTCCGCTAAGCAATCGTCGCGACCTCCCGACTCGGCCCATCTCTTCTCGCGCATCCTTGACGGCCCCGGGTTCCTGGCCCTGCCGAACGGGGGAATGTTCGCCGACTCGTGCCAGCAATCCTCCGTCCACCAGCGGAAATCATCGATCATCGTGCGTCGTAGCCCATTTGGTTTCCTTTTCTCTCGGTGACGCTTCTCTTTGAGCACTCGCTTCTCCAACCTTAGGTGCCAACGCACCTCGGCCACGCCTGAGAAGCCCCGCTCCGCCAAGAGAGGCCGATATTCACTCGCGGCACATGTGTGTACCAAGATAGCCGTACCGCAGCGGCTCGGTCATATAAACACGCAGGCGACGTCAGACGACACCGCAAACACCCGCCCTGCATTTCCTAAGACTTCCTTGGCCTTTCCCTCTCGCTGGAGTCGCCCCTCTCACTTATCTCGCCGGTGCCGCGGCAAGCTAGCAAGCTGTGCTCGTTTATCTGCGGAACGGAGGCTCCTGCTGCGTCTCGGACTACGGCGAGCGGCCCTGGTCCCTGTGGCGCACCACTTATCTCCCCGCAAATTTCGTGGGGACGAGCGAGTCTTCCTCGCCCATACCGAGTTACTCTCCGCTTGGGCTCTCTCAGTCTGGGGCTGCTTGCTGCTCGGCGACATCATCACTTGTTCGGGCGATATGGCTGCGACCGGGGCGGCTCTAGACGTGATCTTGGAGGGCTCCGGGATGCCCTATCGAGCCTTCCGAGGTTCTCCGCGCGCTCATCTTGGTTCTCCGTAGCAGCATCATGATACTTCAATAACATGTCTTTGTCAATGACGCCGCCGTTGTGCCATGTCGACAGCAGCGCGAAGCATCCGCCAGAGACTCATATACTCATATACTCAACGTCCCAGCAGCCACATTGACATTCCGTGAATCCGCTATCGTCCGTGCGACTCACATCCTCGTGCCGCTGCCTGGTGCACACCTTTCCGGCGACACGGAACTACGCAATGTGCGCGGACGTGGCAGATGCGCCGTCATGACTGTGGCTGCTCTTCGGCCTTGTCGGGGTAGAGCAGTCAACCCAGCCGTGCTCATCGACCGCCCGCCGTCTCCCGCCGTCCGCAAACACGCTGTACACGACTCCGTGTTTCTCGGAGGCGGGCCGGCGGGATGTGATCGTAGAGGTGCCATATCCGGTAGCGGGATCACCATATCGGGACGAGCCCCGCCGCAGATTTTTTGCTCGCGCGACACTCCAGCCTGCCAGAACACCCCTTCTGAGCTCTCGAGCACAAGACTCGACCCCAACTCACCCTCAAGGACCTCAATAAACACCACACGAATACCCTCAAGCGTGTTTACCAACGTTTCAATTTGCCGACCCGCCCAGCATGGCCGTCGTCCCCAAACCCGAACCCCAAGACGCCGTCCTCCCACCCGCGCCCGCCGCCTCTGCGCCCCCTAAACCAAAACCAAAACCAAAACCAAAACCCGCGGCCGACCCAAAGGCGCGCGACGCCGCGCTCAAGGAGATCTCGGGCGTGCGCCGCGTGACGGCGTGGTCCGTGCACCGCTGGCCGCTCGAGAAGCGCGTCGTGCGCGCGCGCACGCGGGTGCACCTCCCGCGCACGTACCGCGCGCGCCACGGCGCGGACGTCCGCACCGTCTTCCCCGGCACGGACATTAACCAGTTTGTGCACGCGCACTATGCGGAGGTTATTGGCGCGGAGCGCGAGGGCGCGAAGGGCGCGAAGGGGCTTGTGAAGGGGGAGAGCGAGAAGGAGAGGAGGGCGAGGGAGGAGGAGTGGCCGAATTATGTGTCAGGGGAGGGCGTCTTTGCGAAGAGGTGAGCACGCTCCCGCACCTTCCGTAAGGGGCACTATCCAAGCTGAGCGCGCCATTTCCCTTCGCCCTATGCGTCCCCGCCGTCTGGGTGCGTACGCGCGAGGGAGATGTGCCGCTCATGCGGGATTATGCCAACTATTGCCCCCGTCTGCTTCTCCACTCCTCGCGCGCTCCCTGCACATTTGCTGGATCGCGTCCCACCCGCACTCAAACCCTCGCACCCACCTACTCGCACGCCCACACCCTGCAGGCATGAGTACCTCGGGCCAGACCCGCGTGTGGCAGGGTACCGGGTGGACGCGGACGGGGAGTACCACATCAAGTGGTACGACGCGTTCCTCAAGGACCAGTGGGTCGACGACCAGAAGTGGGACTTTGACGTCCGGCTCGACACGCGCGGCAAGTGGGTCGAGATCGACGACGACGTCGAGTAGCATACGGGACCCGGGTGGGGATATTTACGGGCGAGGAGATGAGAGATGAAGAAGAAGACGAGGACCGCAGCTTGAATACGGAAACTCAGAGGTCGCACACACACAATGTATCCCTAGCATACGCATCCTGGACTCGAAGCACGACGCACAATCTACTCGTTATATCTGCATACGCGCACCAGCCACGGTGACGCCATGGTTGTCGCGCCTATGCCGCATGGCAAGCAATGGTGAATGCTGGATGTTCCTCGACGTCTCTGGCCTTCGCCTAGCTATGTCGGTATGAGCCCCCAGTTGGCCTCTTCATCCTGACGAAGCGAGGATCCGCAAGCATAGCTGCTATGATCCCACACTCGCCCGTGAACTTCCCGTATGTGCAAGCACAACTGCTGCTTGAACGAGCAGGAGAGGGACGATATCTCCGAGTTGCTCGGAAGAGGCGGATGAGTGATTGAGTGCAAGTCCGAGGTGCGGCGCGTCGCAAGTCAGTGTTCCTATACGGTGAAGGCGCACTAATGAGGGTGTTAGCGAGGAATGTAGAACGCTTGTTCCATATCGCCTTCGGAAAGCAGGGGGAATGAATGAGTAAGCCCCTGTCGACCCGATGGAAACACCTGCTACTTACTACGGGCGGCTATCCACTCTGCGAGCGGCTTTGTCAGGCTCGACTGTCTCACCTGAGCAACAGCCGCCACCGCGCTTACATGCCACTTTGCCGAACGTTGAGCGCAGAGTCCAGCGAGCTACTGGTTGAAGAGAGCAGCAGAGGGCAGCGTGCAACATGGCGAAGTATAAGAAGGGCAGCATGAGTAGATGCCACCATCAACTCACCGACCGACAAACTCACCGAATTCCCTCCAACACTCGAAACAAATCCCCAACATAATGGTTGGTTCCCGCGTCTGGCTGGGTATGTGTGCCCCTGCTTCCCGCTCGATGCATACCTGACTTGTTATCCCGCAGTTACCGGCTCCTCCACTGGCTTCGGCCGCGAGACCGTCATCCAAGCCCTCGAGAGCGGTGACAAAGTCGTCGCGACCCTCCGCAAGCCCGCCGTCCTCGACGACCTCGTCGCAAAGTACCCCGCGGACCGCCTCCGCGTCGTCAAGCTCGACGTCACGAAGATCGACGAGATCGACAACGCGTTCGCACAGGCCAAGGCGGCGTTCGGGCGCGTCGACATCGTGTTCAACAACGCCGGCTTCGTCGCGGTGGGCGAGAACGAGTCGTTCCCGGACGACGTCGCGCGCTCGCAGGTCGAAGTGAACTTCTGGGGCGCGGTCCACATCTCGCAGCGCGCGGTGCGGTTCTTCCGGGAGGAGAACAAGCCTCAGGGCGGGCTGCTCCTGCAGAACAGCTCGATGGCCGGCCTGGCGGGCGCGCCCATCATCGGGTTCTATGCGGCATCCAAACATGGTGAATGCATTGGATATCCTGGTCGCTGTTGCATGTTGCTGACGATATTCGCTCGATAGCCCTCGAGGGTTTCAGCGAGTCTCTTGCGAAGGAGCTCGACCCCGCCTGGAACATCAAGGTCAGCCTCTTCCGCCATCGCCAGCACCGTGCCTCCTCAGACCACTTGCCTTGCAGGTCTCGATCATCGAGCCCGGCTCGTTCAAGACGTCCGTCTTCAACCTCGACACGAACATGATCCTCATCCCGCAGCACCCCGCATACAACAACCCCGCGCTGCCTGTGTACCAGTTTCGCGGCGCGTTCCTGAAGGGTGCGGGCCAGCACGCCGACACCGAAGCGGACCTCCAGCCCGTTGCGGCGGCGCCCGCCGTCGCGAAGATCCTCGAGTTGTCGCGCCTGCCGAGCCCGCCGCTGCACTTCCCACTCGGGAAGGACTCGATTGCGTTCGTCCGGGAGAAGATCGATGCGCTCACGAAGGAGATCGACCAGTATGAGTCGTGGTCGGACAACCTGGGGAAGTAGGGCTGGGGGCCTTCTCCCGCCGTGTACGGGTATCTCGTCCCGAGTCACGGCTTGCATGGACAAAATACCCTCGCTCTCTGGAATCTGTATTTGTTAGATAGATCGTCATCTTCCCAAATTGTACCAGAAATCTGCATCCTCATTACCGTCGTCTTCATAGGTCTGCATCAAACTACTTACCTCTCGCTCTGAACTAAGCAACCAAGTGACCGTGCTCGACTTCATGGAAGAAGACGGGGGATAAGTACTAGGTAATGGCAAGTGTTTTGCCGGAATCTGACAGCCAAGAAGCACAGATTAATTTGGATGGTAGCTGGAATTCGCACATACCACAAGGCTGCATAAGTCTGACAAAAGCGTCATGTTCGTGGAAGAGGTTTATGGCGCGAGTACACAAGTGCGCCAACCTTTGTTTGCAGAGACGGCAATTGCCGGCTTGCCACGTGTTTTGGCGTCTTCGTGGCGAAGTCAGTCTTCGGGTTTCTCGCGACGACCATCTTGAACGCGGTGCGCATCCTCTTGCTGGATGCATTGGCCCAGATCAAGAAAGTTGGAATCTCAGGCAGTCCCGAGAGCCGCGAACACATTACTATAAGGCAACAGCGCAGACATCCGGTAACGGCATGCAAATCGGCCGGATTTCAGCCTCTTCCGACGGCAATTCGGAAGGTAAGCAGTACTTGCTGCACATATAATTCGCCCTCCGACTCACCTTTGCGACAGCTCGACGGACGATCGATGTCCTGCTACTAGCCCGGTGCTATCGGCACAACCTGTTTGTGGCAGGAAGTATCGAGGTAGATGAAGCCATTCACGTGTCCCTGCGCCGGGACACCCAGATGCTGCCCAACAGTGTCCAGTCGCTTGGGCGAATGCGCTGCGTTCCGGCTCGCCAAAGTCATGGCGACAGTATACGCGATGTATTGGTGGACACCTAGTCGCCGCTAGGTGACATTAGTGCCCGGGCAGCCGAGTACCTGCAATTAGCAGCATAGCTGGGAAACGTCGACGCAGGATCAGTGTAAGTGGCCGCCGGTCGACAACACGCCCGCACTGCACCTTATTGCAATACCGCTTGAGCATCGCGTCGAATCGCGCCTCCAGCAGGAGACAAAGTCCATGTAGGGTAACAGCAGCCACCGACGACGACGGCCTGTCGGGAGCAGTAACATTCGGTAGCAGTTCGTGCTGTACGTACGGACGTCATTTCAAGTCCTGATACTTACTGCGGCGCTACTTACCCGGCGTAGGTGCCGCTGCCGGGTTCCGAAAGGCCCAGCGGCGCGCCGCTCCAAATGATAAAGGCCATCCTTTGATTCAATGCGCTGGAGACCGCCATCAGCCCCCTGACGCGGCTAGGCGTCTTGCCGTCAGTGGAATGGCGGGCGACTTCTGGACCATGATTCCCGAGCACGGCGGGCGCGGGGAGACAGGACACGGCGACCCTGCGCGTTCGCGAGCGGGCGGCATGCCGTGGTTATACAAAATGCAGTGGGTCGCGTCGGGACGCGGCGATGCCCCCCGTCCCTCTCGTCGCCGCCGTTGTCACTCGGGCTCTGCGTGGGCGCATGTCATAGACCTCGGAAGGCCGTTCTGCACCGCGCGCACGTCGAAGAGGACTCGGGCCGTTGCCCTGCATGTCGTGGGTGCTGGAGGATGTTGAGTATAATCTGCCGTTGTTGGATCTGGTCAAGGTGAGTCCGCCCTCGAGTATCTCAAACGGGGATCTGGGTCTGAGCTCACAGTGATCGACAGTACGCTGGAGGTGAGTCGTCCCTGTTAATTCATCACGTCATGCTCAGGCTGAGAGGGGGTGCTATCCACAACCATAGTCATATCTTTCACGCTCGTGGTACGCTCTTCCTCGCGTCAAACCAATTCGTGACCTGACAAGCAACCCTAGTGCCTCGAGATCACCGCGACACTTGAAGATGAGGTGAGCAGTAGATTTTACAACAGCACAGGCCCCTGTACCCAACTTTTCGAAATGCTTCTTAGGTCAGGTACATTTGGCCTTCGCGCTGGAGCCTCATGAAGACTGTCTTCATCATCAACCGGTACTCTCCTATTGTCGACGCGGCGTTCAACATATCTAGTGCGTAACCTTCAGCCTGCCCACACGGCTTATCGCGCTGACTTTTTGTAGTGATGCTGTACACGAAAAGTCCGAAGGTTCGTCGCGGGTTGGCGTGCTCGTATCACACAAACGTTGAACAGAGCAATAGTCGTGCGAAATCCAGTTCAACGTCCTGGCGGGTAAGAGTCCATGCATTGCTTGATAATTGCCTCGCTCTGACACAACCGCGGCAAACGCAGGTTCCTACATCCTTGGCTGCCTAGCTTCTGAAGGTGCGCAAGCTCCCCTTCCATTCCTACCAACTAAGCCAATGACTATGTCAGCGATCTTGATGGCGCGAACGCTGGCGTTATACGACTTTTCACTCTTCGTCAGTCTCTTGATGGGCGCGGCTGGCCTCGGCATCTTGGTGTGTATCTATGCCGCCGCTGAAGGCTGACATTACCTCTGACTAGTGCCTCGATGATAGATCCCTTCAATCATCGTATGTCGCGCGTTCCTTGCGCATCTAGAGTGTGAGCGATGAGATACCTTGGACCTTGGAATGACATTGCTCAAACCATCGGCATGCCAGATCCATCCCCCATGGTGTTATACATTGTCGGTGGGTGTGTGCCCACTGTGCAGGACCGGCCGGTGTGGGTCTTATACATGGTTCTCATCATATCGGAAACCAGTGAGCTTTGGCCTTTTGCGTCTATTGGCCTGGTCACAATGTGCTGACGTCGGTTCGTCAGTTGTTGTGCTCTTGACGTTTTACAAGATGTGGCAGACGTCAGGTGCGTAGTTGCTAGTCTCTTGCGTAGCGCGTCCGATTCGATATACCTCCTTCAGCGGACAAGACACACCGATCGCCGCTGGTGCGCATCATGTACCGTGACGGTAAGGCCTTTATGACTTGCCGGTTCATACTCGGGGAGCTAACCAATGATATCGCAGGATCGCTCTACTATGTGATCCTGCTGGTGTTCTCGATTTTGAACCTATGTTTTATGTTGCTCGCTCCGGTGAGCGCCATTCTCCTCATGGTCCCCGACACGTCCTAACGGCCACACAGAAAGCAGCCTCGTCCGTGATCCAGATGTACGTCGCTCACCTCCCTGTTACCCTATTACCCGAATCCACTTATTACAATTCTGATATGCATCTCTTATACCCGCTTAGGCCCCTGCGCGTGATCCACAGCACGCTCTGCAGCCGCGTCCTCCTCAACCTGCGCAAGGTCGCCGCGAAGCTCACGGAGATGAGCTTCGACGAGTTCCGGCACAGCGGCATCGCGTTCGACGGCGGCACGCGCGCGACGCACATCGGCGTGTCCTTCGGGGATCTAGAGCTCGACACGCTCGAGGACGAGGATTTCCGTTACCGCTAACCTTCAAGACGACCCGTGTTTCCTGGCGCTAGCGGGAAAGATACGCTCTCTGTTCTTGGGTCAGTACATCCTCGTCGGGTGCTGATGCGTTCAGTGCATGCTAACCTGTGGTAACAGCCCATACAGGGCCTCTCAACACTACTCGATGTGTATAGTGTCTATATCGCCGCGTAATATCCTCGCCTCCGTCTTGCCCCTTCCACCCCCATCACATTCAGAGCTCACAGGCATTTCGAACGCCCATAGGGCGTGGAGAAGTTCCAGGGGAGCAGGGGGGTTTACGGCGACGTGTTCTCCATGTGGGCACAGACGTGAACCACACTCGCTTAGGGAAACGCAGGCTTTTGTGTACTGCGTCTAATGCCGGCGCATGTATGGTAACGAGACGAGGAGATAGACATACCTTATAGTTGCTGCTTTGGGGGCAATGTTACGATCGTAACGAAATCGCACGAACGTTTATGTTAGGATCCCGCATCGAGGGTAGAGGTCCTGATGAGTTTTCTGCATGAGTGGACGAGATCTCGGACAAGCGCAGCGAGTTCCAAGGGGGGGTTTGTTTCCAAGAAGTCGCGTACTCTATGATATAAATACTACACGTACATGTACAGTACACACAAATATGCCAAGCGCATCTACTGACCCTCTAGATATCCTACTGCAGCACCAGTTCATGCGGATGCGGACAGCGCCGCCTCCAGCGCCTGCTCGACGTCCGCAACCAGGTCCTCCTCCTCTTCAACACCCACCGACAGCCGGATGAGGTTGTCAGTGATGCCCAGCGCCGCGCGCTCCTCGGGCGGGATGCTCCCATGCGTCATCTGCGCCGGCAGCTCCGCCAGACTCTCCACGCCGCCCAAGCTCTCCGCAAGCGTGAACAGCCTCGTCGCCGTCAAGAAGCGCTCCGCCTCCCGTGCCCCGCCGCGGATGCGGAACGAGATCATGCCCCCGTACGGGAACCCGCCCGCGGCGTCGCCGTGGTCCTGCACGTAGCGGTCGACGAACACGCGCGCGTGCGGGGACAGCGAGCGGTACGCGAGGTCGTTGCGCGGGTGGTCCGCGAGCCCGGGGTACACGACCTGCTCGACGTGCGGCGAGCGCTGCAGCGCGCGCGCGACCGCGAGCGCGTTCGCGCCGTGCGCCTTCATGCGCAGGTGCAGCGTCTTCGCGCCGCGCTGCGCGAGCCAGCAGTCGTACGCGCTCGGCACCGCCCCGATGGCGTTCTGCAGGAAGCGCAGCTTGTCCGCGAAGGCGGCGCGGTGCGCGGGGAGGACGAGCGCGCCCATGACGACGTCGGAGTGGCCGTTGACGTACTTGGTGAGCGAGTGCATGACGACGTCCGCGCCCTGGAGGAGCGGGGACGCGTAGAAGGGCGAGAGGAAGGTGTTGTCGACGAGCACGTAGGGGTCCGAGGGCGCCGCGCGCGCGAGCGCGACGATGCGCGGGATGTCGATCAGGCGCAGGGTGGGGTTCGTCGGGGACTCTATCCAGATGAGCTATATTTAGAGGGAGAGGGAGGGTCAGTCTCGGGGAGCGTGCGCGGAATGGGGAGACGGACCTTGGTGTTTGGCCGGAACGCGGCGGCGATCGTCTCTTCGTCAGCCTTCTCGAGGTCGACGAACGTGGTCTCGAGGCCCTGGTTCTCCGCCGCGACTCGGCGCATGTAGCGGAAAGTGCCGCCGTATACGTCGTTCACGCTGATGATGTGCGCGTCGGGCCCAAGAGATTGCAGGACCGTTGCGGTCGTCGCGGAGCCTGACGCAAACGCGAGCGCGTGTGCGCCGCCAGACTCCAGCGCCGCGAGCGTCGTCTCGAATGCATTCCGGTTAGGGTTTCCGGATCTCGAGTACTCGAAACCCTGCGGCGCGGGTCAGCCGCCTGTAAGACCAGCTTTACGCATCTTTGCGGCGCACCTTGTGGTTCCCGATCCCGTGCTGCTTGTAGGTGGTGCTGAGGGAGATGGGCGGGATGACCGCGCCCGTCTCCTCGTTGGCCTCCGAACCCGCGTGGATGGCACGCGTCCCAAAGCCGTCTAGAGAGCCCTTTTTGGCAGCATGAACGCCGTTCGCATGGCCGTTCGAGGTCGACGCTGATCCGTTGAGTACTGCGGGAGTCATCGCGCGTGCAGGAGGGGTATGTGAGAGGAGGTCGGAGGAGGATGTGCGGCTGGCAGGTCGGCGCGCGGGTTATATAAACGCGGCTGGCCAGAGCGCAGGAAAGAGTGGCGGCAGCATGACGAGATCGACGACAAACTGACGAGGAAACGGCGACGGGCGGCTGACCAATCCGCCCGCGCGGCTCTCGACGCCCTCGCCCAGCTGTCCCCCGACGCCCACCTGCTTGCAAATGCACGCCCCGAGCGCGCTCGCCCGCCCGGATCCTGGCTGGCGCCCCGCGCGCCGCATTACATTCTCCACCCCGGCATTGGCTCCGTGCGAGGGCTGCGCGTGGTCATCTGGCAGCGCGGCGGGTGCTGCTCGCGCGTAGCGACTTGGCGGCCATACACGATGCGCGGATAGCACGGGATGACATCGATCTTGTCCGCGCCGTCTGGCTGCGTGGACGGTGGTGAGACTCCGGAGGGAGTCCACGCTCGCCGCTTCTGTATCTGGACGCCCGGGGCTCGGGTGTGCACACGCTGCGCACCTTTACCCACCGCGGCATTCCAAGTCTCCGCTCTCTCGGGACCTCCTCCCGGTCAGCCTCGCTCAGCACGCCATCCCTGCTCTCTCGTGGGTGTGGCTTATAGCTGCTGTACCTGGTCCCAAGACTCTCGGTCGCTCTGGAAACCATCTTCGTTCGCCATCTCATCGTCACTCGCGTCTGCCTGGTCTGGGAGGTTCTCGCTCGTGGCAAGCGTGCTATTCTGGTTGCTCGGTATCTTGGCTTCATTGTACATGTACAGTGCTCATCGTACAGACATCTATCGTACACAGTCCGTTCAAGTTCCTCCTGTCGGTTCCATCCACGTCGTTCGCAGCGTGCAGCGTCGACACTTATGACGACTTCTTGCCCGCCTTCTTCGCGGCCACGCGCGCACGCGTGATCTGTTTCTTCCAGCCATAGCACTGGTTGCACGCTGCACGCAATATCAGGTAAGTACTCGTTCACACGACGTCTATCAGCCATGACAAGGCTGGGATGGTGTACTGACCGGCGGAACCGTGCTTCTTGCACTGGTACTGGCCGTCCTTGTTCACGCTGGAGGCGGGGGCCTCGATTCCCTCGCGGTCGATGGGGTCGAACTACGCATATAGTCAGTCGACCGAAGGAAGGTAGGTTCGCAGATCACCCACCCCGAAGAAGCTGTCGTTTTCCTCCCGTCCGTCATACGAGCATACAGTGCACTGCATCGACCGCCGTCCTCAGCCACTGCCTGCTAGTCGCAAGTACGGGGAGTACTCACGACCTCCTTGAGGTGCTGGCAGAAGTAGGCGTCGTTGATCTCGATCGTCGCGGGGGTGGCGGTCTCGGCCATGTCGTAGATGTACGAAAGAAGAGGCGAAAGTGGAGGTCTAACCGGGGACGTCTAGCAGACGGTGCGATGTGCGAGCGAGCCGTGTATCGTGCGTGGATGGGTGTGCGGGAGAGAGGTGGGGGCCCCTGGGACTGCGCTTATATAGGGGCGTGCGCTGCCGCCGCCCGGATCGCTGCGCGAAGGCGGGGCAGTTCCCGGTTCTGCGAGTCTGAATGGGGCGCGGTGGGTGCGGGCGAGAGCGAGGGCCAGATGACCGTGTCACCAGGCTGCCCGCGTTCACAGGACCAGGCCTAACCTCGTCTCCTGTAGACCCCTCGTAGCACGTGCCCGCCTTCTCCATACACTCCCTATAGTACGTCTCTAACAGCTCTAATACCCTCCTTACCCTCTCCAGCTATCCCGCCAGTCTTCGCTTGGTAACCGGTGCGCCACCCTCTGCTTCTCTTCCCTGTCCGTTCACACCCTGCCGCGCTATCGACGGCTCTTGTCCGTCGCCATATCAGGGCCCCTTCACGCACTCACCGGTGCGAGAAGGCCCCCCCGAACTCGAGCGCGCCGCACACGACCCCGTCCGCGTCCACCCCCAGGACCGCCTCCTCGACGCGCTCCCACCGCGCCCACGGCCAGCGCCGCGCGCACGCCTCCACCCGCACCGTCCCCCGGAAGCTCTCGTACGCGTAGTCGAGGTGGTGCCCGTCCTCCAGCGGCGCGGTGATCCCCACGAAGCTCTCGGGCGGCGCCGCGATGCGCACGCGCAGCCGTCGCGTCCACGTCGCCACAGTTAGGTCGACCTCCCCGCGCCGACTGTCGCGCTGCACGCTCAAAAATGGGGAGAGCCACCCGAGGCCGAGCGCGAACGGCGGGCGGAAGTCCCACTGCAGCGCAGGGGAGCGGTAGCCGACGAGGTACGCCTGCAGCGGCACGCCCGGGAGCGCCTGCCCGCCCGCGAGGCAGAGCGTCCGCGCGCCCTCGCCGAACGCCTGCGCCCAGATCCAGCCCGCGGGGAAGGACGCGCCCCAGTTCTTCTCCGCGTGCGCGCGCCCGGCCCCGCGCAGCTCCGCCTCGGCGTGCGCGAGCGTGTACGCGGCGGCGCTGTGCGTGGAGCGCACGTGCCAGTTCAGCGGGAGGAGCGCGGAGAGCGGGAGGATGGGGCCCATGGGCCCCGCGAGCGGGTGCGCCCGCGCCCAGGCGGTGTGTGCGGTGAGCACGAGGTGTAGGCGGAGCGCGTGCGCGGGGACGGCGAGGTCGTACTCGATTGTGGAGGGGCTGACGGCCATGCGCCCGATGCCGGGTGCGGTGATGGTGAACGACTGGGGCTCGCCGTGCGTGCGCGCGCCGACGAGGAGGTCGAAGTGGTCCGGGAATAACTGGTACTTGAAGGCGGGCATCTCAGGGTGCTTGCTTTGGTGCGAAGAGCCTTCCGGGGACATGGGCGGGGGTTCATAGAGGACGAGGACGAGGTTTCCGCGCTGCTTGGCGTGCTTGACCCAGCAGAAGATGACTGCGAGTGTCCCGCCGTCTTCCGTTTGCGTGCGGGTATACCAGCCTTCGAAACGCCGAGAGGAGTGCGGCGCAAAGTGGTCTTGACCAAATACCGTCAACATCGCGACAGTGTTCCGTTAGAAGGAAGCAGCAGAGTTCGCAAAGTTGTGGAAGCACGAGTGGAGCCTGCTAGCGCAATACGAATACTAGTACTGCAGATTATGCCATTTGGTCAGTAAGTAGGCGCATATATGCGCAGAGGTTGTTTGAGTACTTACACTATCTCGCCGTCAGAGAGATAGGTTGAAGATGCGCTGTCAATAGCGATTGTTACAAGAGAACCTTGTGGCAAGAAGGAGAGTGAGCGGGGTGTCCTCTCCAGAGTTAACCAGTCCTGGGCGCTGAATTCAAGTTGACCGGCAGCCAAGCGGCTGCTGATGGTGGGTATGACGCAATGGCCGCATGCGGTACGATTCACTTGGGTTCGATCGAGGAGTACCGCGCGATCTCTCCCCGTCCTACCAGGCATAGATGCACGATTCCTGCAAAGACATGGCAGCAAGTGGTGGTGGATCCAGTAGCTGGAGGGCCACTGGATGTGTTTCGTAAAGTGTACCATACAGGTAGTATGGGGACCATTTATGACAAATTTACGAACCGCGCGCGGTCTTGGAAACAACGCCAACGATGTGGTCGGAGAGCATCCAGCCATGCTCATCTGTTCCGACGTCCCAACATTTGTCCACCCAAGCCTATACACGTATGTCTGGTCGGGACAGAGTTTGGGAGAGAAACGGCGGAACCACTCACTTCAAACGCTTCGCCCTGCAGCTCGTTCACCAGCGCGTCGAGGCCTCCAGCGAGGACGCCCTCCGTACCGACCATCTGGACATTATCCTCCCCAGTGAGACGCTTCAGCAAGAGCGGCATATTCGCGGGAATCTCGTGATTCATCGCATGGCACGCATTCCCGTCCTCGTCATACCGAACATAGTCCCTGCGCCCACCGTGAGGTCAGTATGCAGTGCATAGGTAGACACAACTTGGAGAGCGCACCCGTCCTCCGCGTGTTTAGCATAGAACTCCCTCTTCTGCGCCAGCCGAGCTGGGTCGCGCTTGGCGACGTCCCGGTAGTGCGCCAACCGGCTCACCCATGCGCAGAACAGCGTGCCCCCCTGTGCGTCCTCTTCGCCGGCCTCTGCGAGTCGTACCATAGCCCATGCCTCGCGCACTGCCTTCTCGCGCAGGTCCGCGGACATGATATGATACAGAGGTCCCAGAAGGAGCACGGCATCGAACGTCCCGCGCTCGGCCTGGGGGAGCACAGCCGAGAGGTCCGTCGCGTCGCCCGTGAGGATACGTGCCGGGCGTGCGGTGGGCGAGAGGGAGGATGCTCGGGTACGCGCGAGAGTGAGGAGGCCTGGGGAAAGGTCTATGAGGGTTACGCTGTGGCCAAGGGAGGCGAGGGCAAACGAGTAAGGGCCTGCATAGAGATGGTACGATAAATGGTGAGTAGGCGGTCGCACCAGGTAGATGTCTGCTCACCTGTACCCCCGCCGATGTCGAGGATCTTCAACCCCGTGCACCCAGGAGGAAGGCGACTAAGGATCGCCCTAAGCGTGATCTCATACTCGATACGATGCGTGCGCAGCCGATCGTCCTCCAACGCAGGGTTCGCGTCGTAGAACTGCGACGTGAGGGTGTTCAGCTCCTGGGGCCCGGGGGTTGTCATCGATAGCTCGCGATGTACAGAGCCCTCCCTATGCTTGCGAGTTTATATTCAAGCTGGCATGCGCCCGCCTGGGTAAAAAGTGGCCTTGCAGATGGACATGTCAAGCATGCCGCCCGGGCGTCCGCAGTGCCGAGGGTTCACTGAGTTGCGGCAGAGAACGGTCGCCGGGCGCAGCAGGTCGAGAAGGGCGTTTGGCGAAAATCCCTCTGATGGTGAGCGGCACTGTCGTGGATGTCGGATGGCAGCCAACATTGGCATATGGCAAGGCATCTTGCGCGATTCGACCGACAGCAGAGGTCATCCGAGTGTCTGCATGTATGCCCGAGAATTGCTCCGGGGAATCCGGGTCCGACCGTCTGGCGAGAAGGGGAATGCATGGTTGTATGCCCTCCATGTACTAACCGTGTGGTGAGTTATTGCATGGATGCGCTGCTTACGAAGCTTACCGTCAAGAAGAGCTAGATGGTACACATTCGAGCCATACGCGACGCGAGCTTCCGTTGCACGAGCAGCGAGCTCCGTGGTACGGGTGAAGGTGGTGTTGCCATTGGTACAGGGAACAAAAAATGTCCCAGGGAGGATTCGAGCCTCCGTCTTCACGGATTTGTGTTTCCACAACGTGATGATCTAACCACTAATCGACAAGGACCGGAAGTTGTAGTCGTTCTGCTATACCATGGCTGGTGTGGTTCCTAAATGGGTCTAGAAGCGACCATAAGGCAACCCTCCCTCGTCCCCAAGCCGGAGAGGATCCATCGGCTCTGAGTCAAACATTAGACCACGCTCAAGAAGTACGCGGGCTGGTACTAGTAAATGGGCAAAAAATGTGTCCCAGGGAGGATTCGAGCCTCCGTCTTCACGGGCTTGTAGCAGTAACCACAACGTGATGATCTAACCACTAATCGACAAGGACCGGAGGTTTTTACTTGTCTGCTCGACATGGACGCGGGAGCCGACGTTCTTACGAACAGCGTCTTGGGTGAGAAACTCGGAAGCGCACCTCGTAGGAGAGGGGGCTCGAGTGTTCTGACGTCGCTTTCAGGTATCACCCAAGGCGAATCCAATCGACCCTGGTTGTGTGCTGAGTACTGTACAGACAAATTGTGCTTACGCTTGTCGTCGTTCTTGGTCAGTTGCCCCAAACGGTACCGCGGTGCAGCAGCTCGCGAGGCCATCCCATCATGCTCGCTTCATATTTCGTAGTCGATTTACGCAACGAGTTAACGAAATGCACGATGCATTGGTAAGGGAACTGAATG
Source organism: Trametes villosa (assembly GCA_002964805.2). NCBI lineage: Eukaryota > Fungi > Basidiomycota > Agaricomycetes > Polyporales > Polyporaceae > Trametes > Trametes villosa. Next base: position 5,936 of record PUDQ02000024.1, on the reverse strand, counting down.
GCAGGTGATGCAAATGGCCGCCTAACTTGGTCAGCAACACAGGTTGTTACGCCCGTCTTGTGTCGTGGATCCACACCCTCCAGGCTCGGCGGACCGCGGCGGACACCTCGCGGCGGAAAGCGTTGCCAGGAAAGGGAAAGCACGACTCTGTTGGCGAACCGAGCCGCGAACATCTCGAGCGACCATGTGAGAAGCTGACGCCCGCAACGACATGCCGATGTCGTATTGCTCATCTGCAAAGTGCATCAACGAGGGAATCATTCGGGCGCGTCAGAGAAAACGGTCACAGCCTGAGCGGAGGCCTGGCAGATTACAGAGCGGCGGCGGGGGCCTCGAGGAGAGAACGTTGAAGCGCGGCCGACGAGAGAACGCGAGGACGGATTTGGGCGGGGGCGCGGGAGCGGACGAGAGAATCGTGCCGGATATGGCAGGCAAGTGAAAGGGGTGCCATGCGCGCCTCAATCACCAGACGAATATGACGACCCCGCGCGATCGACGCCTTCGCGACTTGTGCCAGGCCGTGCCAGGTCCGAGTCCTGCGCGGCGCGCGCACGTTGGGGGCTTGTGCTGGCAACGCGCGGCGTCGGGGCGCGTGCGGAAGGGGACAGGCGTCGCGCGGCGGACGGCGGGCGGGGGAGGGGCCCGGCGGGATTGGGAGTGGATGCTAGGGAGGGTTGGAGGATGGAATGCGGGAGAACGGGCTTCGGCCCAATCGAGGGCAGAACGTCTCACGGCGTCTCAGACAGAGCTCCTCGGGTAGACGCTCGATCGATGTATATAACCCTGCCCGCCGCGCCCCGTCTGGTTCTGCAGCCCCTGCTCGTCTCTTGAATGTGCTTCCCCGGAAAGCGTACCAAGAAGAACCACTCAGACGACCCCGAGACCGCCGCTAAAGCCCCCGCCTCCACCGCTCCCGCTGCAGCCACCCCCGCACCCGCATCCGCACCCGCACCCGCCGCCCAGACCACCGTCGAAAGCACCATGTCCTCCCCCAAGGTCGCCATCATCATCTACTCCCTCTACGGCCACATCGCCAAGTGTGCGTACCGCGCCCGCCCTTGTCTATAACCGTCTGCCTATACTGACCGCGCGCATATATTTAGTGGCTGAGGGCGTGAAGGCCGGTATCACGGCCGCCGGAGGCTCGGCGACCATCTACCAGTACGTCCCGCTCCTTCTCAAACCCGCGCGTTCCCATACTCACGCCCACACCCACTACCAGGATCGCCGAGACGCTCCCCGAGGAGGTCCTCACGAAGATGCACGCGCCGCCGAAGCCCGCGTACCCCATCCTCGCGCCGACGGACATCGCCCAGTTCGACGCGTTCATCCTCGGCATTCCCACCCGTTACGGCAACTTCCCCGCACAGTGGAAGGCCTTCTGGGACGCCACCGGCGGCCTCTGGGGCTCCGGCGCGCTCAGCGGCAAATACGTCTCCGCGTTCGTCTCGAGCGCGTCCCCCGGTGGCGGCCAGGAGGCGACCGTCCTCAACGCGGTCTCGACCTTCGTCCACCACGGTTTGATCTTCGTGCCCCTCGGCTACGCCAAGGCGTTCGCCCAGCTCACGAACGTGTCTGAGGTCCGCGGTGGTGAGTACCAGTTCTATCATCGGCGCAGAGGAGTACAAGGTGGCGCATAAATGCGCCATCTGAACTGCTCCGCGCGTCGATGTAGCGCATACACCGAGCTAATCCAACCTTCGCAGGCTCTCCTTGGGGTGCCGGTACCTTCGCCGGTGGCGACGGCTCGCGCCAGCCCTCCGCGCTCGAGCTGGAGATTGCGGAGATCCAGGGCAAGCACTTCTGGGAGACCGTCAGCAAGGTCAAGTTCTAAGTATACGCACTGTTGTACTGCCGTGGACGATCCGCGCCATGAGCCTGTCGTAGAGACGTTGGAATGTACCATAAGAAGTCTCCATTACTCTCCCCTGCCCGAGCTGCTCTCTTCGTCCGACGTCGCGAGCTGCAACCGCACAACCCGCGACGCAGTTCGGGATCCTCGATCACCTGCGCGCGCGGCCTTCGGGGAGTCCGGAGCGTGCACGGCTTCTGGGGCTTCGCGTTCCATCAGCACCAACATGTCTCGGAGCGCCAGGAACAGACAATACAGTACGCACATCAAACGCGGGGTCTTCCCCTCTTCTGCAGCCCTATCTGCTCGTCATCGGCGATAGAACACGGTCAGCTGGACGCGTCGGACGCCACGCGCGGGGGCGCAGGGTGGCGAGGCATCGGCATCGCCGTGTAGGTGGGACCGTGAGCAGAGAAGCTCGACGAGCGCGGGAGCGTCGCCTACAAGTGGAGGCTGCCATGTGCACTCGCGCACGGATATTGTGGGGACACGATGAGTGTCATATGGCGGCCCGGAGGCTATTTTCGATGGCTGTATGCGCTCGAGGAGAGCGTGAGGAATACACGTGAGCGTGCTCTGCTCATCGTACGCGTCGGCGAGAGCGGGCGATTTGCAACGTTGATGCTTGTGGCGTCGTACGCGCCTTGTGGTGATCGCCTTGGGTGTCGTAAAATCCTTGTGAAGGCACATCGAAGGGACACACTCACCGTACTGTGCCCGTATCGCTGACGTGCCGGCTGCGCGAGTAACCCGCGTATGTCCGCCGTTTGCAAGGCGTGAAGGGCCAAAGAAGATGCGCGCCGCGCCAACGTTGTACAGCGTTGCAATACCCTGTAAACTCTCGATAGAGAGCCGCGCGAATATCACAGAATTGGTAGCATCCCAGAGGCTGCCGTTTGAGTGGATCCGCGCTAGAAAGTCCCCACGCAACGCTGGACTGCATAGCCGCAGCAGGATGGGATGATATCTGACAAACACTTGCGAAGTATGGCGGAGGTCTTTCTGGCCGCACGCATTGCTTGAGACGGCGAGCTAGGTAGTATTGGCGGGCGAGGCGGGAGGAGACGAGGATGACACCGTACGCGTGGCGCACGACTCGTGTGGGTAGGGGCAACGCCGATTCCCAAAGCGTCCGCAGTCACATGATTTAGACGCCCATAAATGTGGACGCACCCAAGTCCTCATCCCCAGTGAGAACGTGCCCGATTCGGGGCGAGTCTCTGCGAATGAGGAGAGGAGTCTCACGATTGAGCGGGAGTCCTGACGAAAGCGCTCAGCAATCAGGCGCTCAATCGACCTCTCCAGCTACTCCCACCACGCGGCTCTCTGATGCTTACCGACAGCGGTCCTCGTAGAGATTCACAGACATTCTCGACGATTCAATGTATCTACACGTGTCCAGCAATCGAACCTTTGTTTTCACGCCGTCGTTACTGTGGATGCGCCCTGTCCGAGTTCCCGTAGGCCACTGACGTTCGGTTTTGAGCCTCCCTTGTACATCAGCAGAGCTACTCGACTTCGCACTATGTGAGTACTGGCTTTAGTGCATCCATGCACACCTATCTGACATTTTTGTAGCCTCTCGACTCGGTCTTCGACTAGAGCACTCCGGGCTATGGCCAATCCCGCAGGGTCTGCTGAACATGAGTTCGTATGCGGATGCCTCAAGTGCCGAAAAGCCAGCAAAGTCTCCTGCTCGCGTGCGACCTGGTTTCGGCACGCCTCAGAGCGAGAAGCGCAGCAAAAGGCCGGCCAAATCCCCCTTCCCGATCCCAACGCCCCCGTACCCCGCAAGAGGCCGAGGAGAGGACCCTCCGATGCTCCCCCCAGCAAGCGCCGCTCACCGATGCCATCACCGGACGCACCGTCCATGCAGCACGATGTCGGTGCACACGCGCTGAACTCGCTTGGACCAGCACCGCCGCTCGATTCGAACCCGAACGAAGGCCGCGGCGGCGATCCCCCATTGGCCCTCGAATCTGCTCGACGCGCCGATGGGCAGCCCTCCGATGACGTTCAAGGTGCACGTCGTTCAAACACGCCTCCCAATGTACGTTGCCCCCACATCTAGTACTCGCAGAACCGTGTTTAACGACATACACGCTGGCAGCATCCGCCGGGCTTCGAGGATGTCCCAGTTGGGGATGCGCGTCCACTTCCAGCGGCCGCGCCTACTGGCAGAAACCCGGATCTGGCCACCATCGAAGATATGCTGGGTCTCGCAAGCTCAGCTGGCAATGCACAAGCGGCGCCGCCCGCGAACGAACCGGATCCGTCCATCGCACCCCTCTCAGCTAATCCGCTCGCGTCAACTGGCATTCCTCAGATCGATTTTGCCCAAGTATTCGTCGACGCCCTTCGAAACAACCCGCAGCTCGAGGACTCGCAGCTTAGCAAGGACGTCATCGAGCAGCTGCGCACGCCACCGACCCACTGCCCTACTCTTACGCCCGACGAACGTCTCTCGATCCGCCTGTATCTGGCAGACACTCAAGGGGCCGACGCCATCTACGCCGAGTCTCGCAACTCCATTCTCGAACGACACCCCGAAGACGATGTGCTATCGCTCCACCTCGTCAAGAAGAAGATTGCGGAACTCACCGGTATCCATGCTCTCACTCACGACATGTGCCCCGGGTCATGCATGGCGTACACCGGCCCCTGGGCAGACCTCGAGACATGCAAGTTCTGTGCCGAGTCTCGATACGACCCAGAGCTGCTCAAACGAGTCCGACCTGTGAAGAAAGCCCGTCGCCAGTTCGATACCTACGCGCTCGGCCCCCAGATTCAAACACGCTATCGTTCTCCTGAAGGCGCCGACGACATGCGGTATCGTCAACACCAGATGACCCGTATCCTCGAGGAGCTACAGCGTACCGGGGAACTCGATCGCATCAGCGACATCATCGATGGTGCAGACTTCTGGGACGCCTGTCAGAGAGGTCGCATCTCGGAGAACGATACGTGCCTGCTGTTCTCGATGGACGGCGCCCAGTTGTACGAGCACAAGGCCTCCAACTGTTGGATATACATCTGGATCCTCGTCGATGTCGCCCCTGGGAAGCGCTACAAAAAGCGCTACATTCTCCCGGGTTCTATCATCCCAGGTCCGACGAAACCGAAACATTTCGAGTCCTTCCTGTTCCCCGGATTCCACCACATCGCAGCTCTGCAGAAGGAAGGGTTGTCTATCTGGGATGCTGCTCGGGATGTCGTCTTCACTTCACGTCCTTGGGTCTTCTGTGGCGAGGCCGACGCCATCGGGGCTCCTGACGTTACGGGCCTAGTGAGTCACCATGGGAAGCTCGGGTGTCGGCACTGGTGTGGTCGTAAAGGACGGCGTAAACCGGGCGGATCTCACTACTACTCTGTTTGCCTGAAGCCCAACAACTACGCAGAGCACGGCTGCGAAGATGACGACTACGACCCTGCTGATATCGAAGACTCCTCTCCAGAGCTGTATGAGGAGAAGCTCGCGTACGTCAGACAAGCCACATCGATCACCAACTACGAAGCACGCCGGCTCGCTACTGGGATCTCTAAGCCCAGTCTCTTCTCCGGCCTCTCTCCCGCACATACCCTTCCCATTCCCCGACTCTTTCCGGGCGATATCATGCACCTTTGTGGGCTGAACATCCCGGATCTCTTTTACCGCCTCTGGCACGGGACGTTCGACTGCGACACGAAGAACGGGGATCACAAGGACACCTGGGACTGGATTTGCCTGACGGGCGAGACCTGGGTACAGCATGGGGAATTGGTCGTCGCGGCGAAGCATTTCCTGCCGGGATCTTTCCACCGCCCTCCTCGTAACCCTGCTGAAAAGATCTCGAGTGGTTACAAGTGCTGGGAGTTTCTCAACTGGTTCTACGGCCTAGCACCTGCGTTCCTGTACGGGAAGCTTCCCGAGCGGTATTGGAAACATTACTGCAAGCTTGTGGCCGGTGTCCGGATCGTCTTCCAACGGCGCAGTACCGCCTTGCAGCGCCAGCGTGCGCACACCCTCCTCTCTGACTTCGCATACGACTACGAGACACTGTACGTCAAGCGCAAGATCTCCCGCATCCACTTCGTCCCCCAATGT